>CM060383.1:72502649-73159258 GCA_030545235.1 Helianthus tuberosus
TACTGTGAGTTCATGTCCCCCTTTTCTCTTAACTGTTTTCAGTTTTCTAAACTGCGGGGGTGAAATACATGTTACTATGATTACGAGTACTTTTACATGGTATGGTTAGCGTAAGGAGGGTTACTACTTAGATCATGTGAGTGGGTAGGTGATACTTAAGGCCATTAATCCTCATGGTAGGACCGAGGGACACGATGCGGTAGATCTATCTGGGTGTAGCGAGCCCAGCCCCAGGCCAAACAGTTAACGGACCTTGGGGTGACTATGTACCCGACGCACAAATCCGCTAGGTTTGAGTCTTCCTACTTGCACTTCACACATATCAATGGCCTTGCAAACCATTGGTGATCTCTTTTTCCTTATTTGCTACATACCAGGGTTTTTCTACTTACAAGGATTTTACATACTCACTTACGCATGAACTCGCTCAACATTGTGTTGATTTTTCCAACTTACATGTATTTCAGGGAACTAAGGATCTGGCCCGGTATGCTACGTTTTCCCGCTGTGTTAGAATTACAGGATCATCCATGTTTAGGGATTGCGACTTTTACCTGGACGAGTCGCAAGTCTTAAACAAATGTTATGTTATATTTTGGGGTTGTGTGTTAAGAACAAAGTTTTTATGTTGTAATTTCCGTTGCATGTGTCAACGTATTAAGACAATGTTGTGGTATTTTACTTAAATCAATGGATGATCTGCATGTTTTATTTTCATATAGCTTTGTTGTGATTAAGCTATGGTATTAAGAAGTCACACCAAATTAACCCACGCTTCCGCAAAGCCAGGGTGTGACAGCTTGGTATCAGAGCCCTGATCATAGCGAACTAGGATTCCTCCTCGAGTCTAGACTATGATCACTAGGGCTCTCACGAAAACATTTTTACACTGCATACCACTTAAAGTCCAGATCCAAACTGTTTTTACAAACAAATGTTGAGCACATTTTATTTGTTAATTATAGGCTCAGTCTGGGAGGCTGAGGCTCGGTCTGGGAGGCTGAGGTAGTTGTCTAGTGGGACTAGGGAGTCAGTCTGGGAGGCTGGGAGACTAGTGGGACTAGGGAGTCAGTCTGGGAGGCTGGGAGACTAGTGGGACTAGGGAGTCAGTCTGGGAGGCTGGGAGACTAGTCGGACTAGGGAGTCAGTCTGGGAGGCTGGGAGGCTAGTGGGACTAGGAGAGCTATTTGATTGCTTATTGGTGACTAATATGTTTATTTGACTATATGATTGATTATTTGTGCATATGTGTGTTTATATTACAAAATGTCATGCCTTCATCAGATACTGGAGAGTCGGACACTACAGATCCCATGGCCATAGTATCAGACGACATAGTTTCATCGGAGCACGAGGTGTACATTTCCGATACTACCAGCACAGACGATGACGACTTTCAGCCCTTTGCGCTGCCTGATGCCGTAGCAGAGCCTGCTGATGGCCATCTTGTTGGGGATTTGCCACTCGTGGAGATCCCTGTTCCTGTGCCCCTGGTCGTTTATCCCGTTTTTGATATGCCCCCGACGTTGTCTCTGACGACGATGTCGAACCATTAGAGGAGGACCCACTTGAGGGCGAGGCCCTATTGCTGCTGGTGATAGCCTACTGCTTGCTGACGCTCCTGCAGAGGAGGCTCATGCCCTTTCCCCTGTCCCAGACTCATTTGAGTCTATAACGTCCGCATCCTTGTATACACAGGGAGTGCAGCACCACTCACACGACGACGACCCGGATATGGCGTCATCCGCTGCACCTGCTCCTGCACACAGCTTTGAGATTGATCACGATATTGAGGATGATCCTGTTTTTCCACCTGGTTTTGATCCAGACCATGACATTGAGTTCATACACTTAGACCAGCCCTTGGAGGATCCTGTAACCCCTGTGTTTGTTGATCCAGCTGATTTTGAGATGGAGTTTGTTGATCCGGAGCCAGCCGTGGCCCCTGAGCCAGGCGTTGCTCCTGACCCCGCATTGGAGCATGACCCTGTTCATGCCGATGCACCTGCTGTTGCTCCTTGATTGATCATCTCCTTGGACGAGAGAAAATTTGGGGTAACTGTGCAAGACAATCTATTATTACGGGGGCCCACGTAATAACGGCTTGTAGTGCACAGAAATCCTGGTGGACTCTGCGGGCCAAGCTAATGAAAACCCATGTAGCAGGAAATGATTGAGAAGAGATGCTGTTCTAGGACTGGAATCCAGAAGCTTGAGGTGGAGTTCTGGAATTTGATAATGGTCGAACCAAAGATTCCTGAATACGTCCAGCGATCTCACGACTTGTCTAGGGTCGTCCCCTACTAAGTCATTGATGTTGTATGATACAGTTGTGTACTTGTAAACTTTACATTGTGGTCCCGATTTATGGCAATGCAATCGCAGTATTCTCATCACTTGTGATGTTTGATCTATTGTTTATGTTCTATGACATGAGATGTTATGCGGTTGATTTATTTATAGCATGAGATGTTATGTGTTGATATTGTTGAATACATACGTACACTTTACTTGCTATGACCTAACCTATGTGAAACACCTTTTAGAAGATGCCGCCAAGACGCGAAATGCGCATGCCCACCTCAGAGGCGGAACTTCAAGAGATAATTGCTGCAGCTATAGCACAGCACGAGGCCCTACGCTCCGAACCTAGTAGAGGTACCTCAGAAAATAACGGTTGTTCCTACTGGCACTTCCTCAACTACGAGCCTCCGAAGTTCGACGGCACTGGAGGTGTCATAGCCTTTGTGAAGTGGATCGAAAGAATGGATTCCATCTTTCAAGTGAGCGGTTGTACACCGGAACAACAAGTCCCATACGTTTCTGAGCTGTTTCTAGATGAAGCCCGATTATGGTGGAATCTTCAGATCCGTATAAAGGGCGCTACTGCAGCATATGCGTTAACCTGGGGTGAACTGAAAGGAATGATGCATAAGAAGTATTGCTCCCAAACGGAAACCCAGAAGTGGGAAGATGAATTTCGGAGCCTGATGATGGAAGGTCCGAAGGTGTTGGAGTACGTGCAAAGACTTCATGATTTGTCACGGGTTGTTCCGTACCTGGTGAAACCAGAATTAAAGAAATTGGAACAATTCATTTGGGAACTGGCGCCTCAAGTCTTGAGCTTGATGACAACATCAACGCCACCAACAACTGATGCTGCAAGTAAGATGGGTTTGGCACTCGCTACGGAGGCACTTAGACTAGAAGAACTTACAAACCCTGCCAAGAAGAAGGAGACTCAGGTAAAGTCATCCAGAAAGAACAAAAGAAAGCTCACCGAAGATACCCGAACGGATAATGAGAACAAAAGAAAGGGTTATATGGGCACTCTGCCCAAGTGTAACACCTGCCAGCATCATCATTTTGGTCGGTGTGGGCCAAAAGTATGTGAAGCTTGTGGAAAGGTTGGCCACTTGAAGGATTCTTGCTGGGCTAGTGCTGGCCGGGGAGGCCAAGGAGGTCTTGGAAATCGGAACAACAATCGAGGAGGTAACGGAAACGGGAACCATGGAAATGTTGCGAATCAAGCTGGGAATGGGAATGGCCGAGGGCCAGGATGTTTTAAGTGTGGGGAAATTGGGCACTTCAAGAAGAAAAGCCCGAAGCCGAATCAAGCCCGTGGGGGAGCATTCCACATTGGCGCAAGGGAAGCGCGCCAGGATCCAAACGTTGTCACTGGTACGTTCCCGATAAACTAACGCTTTGCATCTGTTCTGTTTGATACTAGTGCCGATTATAGCTTTGTATCGTTAGAATTTAAGAAAAATACTTGGATTGACGCCTAGCAAGTTAGACGTGCCGTACTCCATCAAATTAGCAAAGGGGAAACTAGTTGAGACCAGTGAAGTTGTCCGAGGATGTGTGATTGAACTAGGAGGGCACGAGTTTACGTTGGACTTACTACCTGTCGAGCTGGGAAGCTTTGATGTGGTAGTGGGAATGGATTGGCTAACGAGTAACAAAGCCGAGATCGTTTGCCATAAGAAGACCATCCGCATCCCACTGACGGATGAAGAAACGATCATAGTGCACGGAGAGAAGCATGATACGCCGCTGAGAATTATCAGTTGCCTGAAAGCTCGTAAGTGTTTACAAAAAGGATGTGCTGCCTTCCTGGCACACATCGTGGATAGGAAAGCTGCTGAGCCGAAAATCGAAGACATCCCTGTCGTAAGGGAATATCCTGAAGTCTTTCCAGAGGACTTGCCAGGATTGCCACCCCAAAGGCAAGTAGAATTTCACATTGACTTAGTTCCAGGCGCCGCGCCTGTAGCTAGGGCACCTTATAGACTTGCACCGTCTGAGATGCAGGAGTTGTCTACACAACTCCAGGAATTTCTTGACAAAGGATTCATCCGACCAAGCTTCTCACCTTGGGGAGCTCCAGTTTTATTTGTCAAAAAGAAAGACGGTAGTTTCCGTATGTGTATTGACTACCGGGAGTTGAATAAACTAACAATCAAGAATAGATACCCTCTGCCAAGAATCGATGATTTATTCGATCAGCTTCAAGGTTCAAGTTTTTACTCTAAGATCGATCTTTGATCTGGGTACCATCAGCTAAGAATACAAGAAGAGAGCATCCCGAAGACAGCCTTCAGAACTCGTTATGGACACTACGAGTTCCTAGTTATGCCGTTTGGGTTGACAAACGCGCCTGCTGTTTTTATGGACCTAATGAACCGAGTCTGTAAGCCGTATCTCTATAAGTTCGTGATTGTGTTCATCGACGATATTTTGATTTATTCAAAGACAAAGGCTGAACACGAACAACACTTAAGAACTATTCTGGAGTTGTTGAAAAAGGAACAGTTGTATGCCAAATTCTCTAAGTGCGAGTTTTGGCTACGTGAAGTCCAATTCCTTGGACACGTGGTTAATGGAAATGGAATCCATGTCGATCCCACAAAGATCAAGGCGATAAAGAACTGGGAGACTCCAAAGACGCCAACCGAGATTCGACAATTCTTAGGCTTGGCTGGTTACTATCGAAGGTTCATTGAGGATTTTTCAAAAATCGCTCAATCACTGACCCTCCTCACACAGAAGGATAAGAAGTTTGATTGGGGAATCAAACAGGAAGAAGCATTTCAGTTGTTGAAGGATAAGCTCTGCAATGCGCCGATCTTAGCACTACCGGAAGGTACAGATGATTTCGTGGTATACTGTGACGCCTCACGTCAAGGATTGGGTTGCGTGTTGATGCAACGCCAGAAAGTTATAGCTTACGCGTCACGCCAGTTGAAAGTACATGAAAAGACTATACCACTCACGATTTGGAACTAGGCGCAGTGATATTCGCATTAAAGATCTGGAGACACTACCTATATGGTACGAAGTGTACAATCTTCACAGACCACAAGAGTTTACAACACATATTCAACCAGAAAGAGCTGAACATGAGACAAAGACGTTGGGTCGAATTGTTGAACGATTACGACTGCGAGATAAAGTATCATCCAGGGAAGGCGAATGTGGTCGCCGATGCCCTAAGTCGTAAAGAAAGGATCAAGCCCATAAGGGTTAGGGCTTTGGAGATGATTATCCAGACAAATCTTTCCCTGCGCATTCATACCGCGCAAAAAGAAGCTCTTAAGAAAAGAAACCTTGAAGAAGAATATCTCCGTGGGATGGAGAAGCAATTAGTACCAAACAAGGAAGGAACGTTATGTTTTGTGAGAAGGATTTGGGTTCCTCTGTTTGGTGGGTTGAGAAAAGTTATTTTTGATGAGGCACACAAATCACGGTACTCTATTCATCCCGGTGCGGATAAGATGTACCAGGACCTTAAAGATTGTTATTGGTGGCCTAAAATGAAAGGCGACGTTGCTGTTTATGTTAGCAAATGTTTGACGTGCGCCAAGGGGAAAGCTGAATACCAGAAGCCCTCGGGACTTCTGCAACAACCTGAAATTCCCAAGTGGAAATGGGAACAGATTTCAATGGATTTTATAACGAAACTGCCCAAGACACCCAGGGGTCATGATACT
Source organism: Helianthus tuberosus (assembly GCA_030545235.1). NCBI lineage: Eukaryota > Viridiplantae > Streptophyta > Magnoliopsida > Asterales > Asteraceae > Helianthus > Helianthus tuberosus. Next base: position 72,508,643 of record CM060383.1, read on the forward strand.
ATTTGGGTGATAGTTGACCGCCTAACAAAGTCTGCACATTTCTTGCCAATCAAAGAGAAAGACAATACGAGTAAACTTGCGGAAATATATATGCGAGAAATCGTTACACGTCATGGAGTGCCGCTCTCAATCATCTCTGATAGAGATGGGAGATTTGTATCAAGGATTTGGCAATCCTTCCAAGAAGCTTTTGGCTCACAATTGAACCTAAGTACCGCATTTCATCCGCAAACTGATGGCCAAAGTGAAAGGACTATTCAAACATTGGAGGATATGCTGAGAGCATGTGTAATGGATCTTGGTGGTAGCTGGGATAAACATTTACCACTGGCCGAATTCTCATACAACAACAGCTACCACACCAGTATTGGAGCCGCGCCATTTAAAGCCCTTTACGGACGCAAGTGTCGATCACCACTATGTTGGGCTGACGCCGGTGATAGACAGCTTGTTGGTCCCGAAATCGTCCAAGAGACGACAGATAAGATTGCGCAGATTCGAAAACGCATCGAAGCGGCTCGCGAAAGACAGAAAGTCTATGCAGATCCAAACCGGAAACATTTGGAATTCCAAGTTGGAGATATGGTTTTATTGAAAGTTTCACCCTGGAAGGGGGTGGCACGCTTAGGAAAGCGTGGGAAGTTGAATCCGCGTTACATTGGCCCTTTCAGAATTCTGCAAAGGATTGGGCTTGTAGCCTACAAGTTGGACCTACCTGCTGAACTCCATGGTGTTCACGATACATTCCATGTATCTAATTTGAGAAAAAGTCCAACACAATATACAGTGATCATTCCTGCTGACGAAGTTCATATCGACAATACGCTCCACTTTACTGAAGAACCTGTTGAGGTCACGGATTGGAAAGTTAATAAAACTCGCAGGAGCAGTGTCAAACTCGTCAAAGTTCATTGGAATGCTAGGCATGGACCTGAATTCACGTGGGAACGTGAGGATCGAATGAAAGAGAAATACCCCCATTTGTTTCCTAAGAATCCTGCATCTCGTAGCAGAACTTAAATTTCGGGACGAAATTTCTTTAACGGGGGGAGAATGTGACAACCCTCACCAAACCAGGTATCCGTACAAATTAATTAATATTAAATTGCTGCTTAATTACTGTGCTTACTTGAAACTGTGCTTAAACTGCTTACTGATTTCTGATACATACATACTTATGCATCACATTTTATACTGTCACACTATTATTTATACACTAACACCAGTGACAACCTTGATGCACAAAAAGCACAGTGAGCACACTATACGGGATACCCAGTAAACATGCTGACATAACCAGCATCAGGCAGACACTGCCTCTAAGGCTAGTATGAGCCGGGAATACATTGCTACACTGGTAGTGAGTGTAGGGCGGTGAGGATTGTAGAACTGCGTCACTAGGTGAGATTTATAGTGACCGGGTGTGCCTAAAACGTACTTTAAATACAAAATTCTGCGCTTTATTATAAAACTCAGCATTTTAAATTTCTAATACAGTGCAAAAACATTGCAGAACGGTCCCGTATATTTTCCTAAGTACCGGGAATAATTTATGTTACAAAATATATACATAAAGGACCTTTTGCGGTATAATTAAACATTTTAACGGAACGGTACTTAACCGTATAACCGGACATTACCCGGGGCACTAAAATTTTGTCAAATACTTTATTTTATTATTTATGGCTAGTCATGATCCCCGTATGCCATAACACCCGCCTAAAATAAATCAACTAACACATATCACATTACTTACACTTATACACTTTAGTCACAATATTTACATAATACCCCCCCCCCCCCCCAACGAATTTATTTCCCCAAGTGGGACCCCACATGTCATAACATCATACTCCCTATCTTCTTGCTTGGATTCAATGATCTAGTATTAAGTGTTTTGCTTGTCTATCTATCCAAGATATGTGAAGAATAAATAAAAGTAAGGTCCCTTATAAATGTACATCACTTCACAAGATTTTTGCAACCCATTTTCACCTAGCTCTCTCTCTCTATTCGGTTCTACTACAACCGAATCCACCACCACACTCCAACATTCATCACTTTCTTCATTTACTCATACCATTCAAGCTTTGAAGATCAAACATGGAAGGTGCAACTTGAAGGCATTGCAAGGGAGCATTGTTCTTGCTTGGTTCTACATCTTTTCTCATCATTTTTACACAAGATTCTTCCCTAGCTAGAGGCTAGTAGTGAGTTTCTTCATACTTGATCTCATCTTGTTCGAAAATTATGGCATTTAACATGTAGTATTGTTGTTTAAATCACTAGATTGCAAGAATATTAGAAAAATATGAAACATAAGTATGAACATAAAAATCTACGTAAAGGTTTACTTGTGTATGATTTATAAAGTGGAATCTCGTCGGGTTAAGGGTTGGATAACACATACTTGATATTTAAAAGTCGTTTTCTTGTTTAACCCGCTAATCGGACACTTATAACGCGATTTAATAACATCGAAATCACAAAACAGCATGCTGAGTCACTGTTTCAGCCGCCTTTAACAGGCTGTAAACGGACCTTAAAAACTCGAAAAACGGAATTTCAAAAGCCTAAATCGTGTCATTTCAAAAAACGAAGAAAATGGCGCTGGAATCGTATTTTTCTGATGTCGGTTACTATTTTAAAAATCTGTTTCCGTGACAGCAGCTAAGGCTGTTTGTTACTGCAGAAAATTGGGCTGTGTGTTTTCGATCACAACTTAAAACCTGAACCGAACCAGCCCCTGAAACTTTTATCAAAGATGAACACAGATGTATTTGTGACCCTCGAACTGGATTTTCGACAAACGGACTTACGAGGAATTTTTGGCGAATTATTCTGTAAACTGTGATCAGAATGTAACAAATCTGATCACAGTTCGGTAAACGATTTTCTATAAATTTTTGGTAATGATTTAGACCCCGAAATTTTTACACAATAATTTGTGGGTCGGTTATGACGTTCCACAAAAATTTGGGAATTTTTGGAATAAGTTAAGTAATTTATTTACACGTCCGAAAACAGTCCAGTTTTCACAAATTGAAACTGAATCGACAAGGGTAGTATTTTGCGTGTTAAAACGTAATGGTTGATTGTTGATGATTATGAGTTGATTTCAAAAAGAAAATGATGTGCGTATTAGCACGGACACTCCCGTTTTTAGGGGAAGTTCTGGCGAATTTTTCTAAAAATACCAAGACTTAGAAAAATTATTTTTCTATCGTGTATGTGAAACTTTATATCTCATAATTAAACCTCGCCTTGAGTTTTGACATAAAACTTTAAAGTGTTGGATAGGAGACTTGTAAATGTATTTTTTTTTAATACGTTAAGTCACCAAATACATAATACCTGTACGAATACCCCATCCTTGGGAAGGAATCTATTTATACGTTAACCAAGAAATTTAAACACGAAATAGTTGTCTAACTATTTCCCCAAGAACATTAAGACCCTAAGCTAAGGCACGTCCGCTCGTCTAATAGATATTAGCACGTTGTAGGTTGTCGTGCTGCAGACTGAGTTGATTTGCTGTTATTCGAGGACGCATTACTGTGAGTTCATGTCCCCCTTTTCTCTTAACTGTTTTCAGTTTTCTAAACTGCGGGGGTGAAATACATGTTACTATGATTACGAGTACTTTTACATGGTATGGTTAGCGTAAGGAGGGTTACTACTTAGATCATGTGAGTGGGTAGGTGATACTTAAGGCCATTAATCCTCATGGTAGGACCGAGGGACACGATGCGGTAGATCTATCTGGGTGTAGCGAGCCCAGCCCCAGGCCAAACAGTTAACGGACCTTGGGGTGACTATGTACCCGACGCACAAATCCGCTAGGTTTGAGTCTTCCTACTTGCACTTCACACATATCAATGGCCTTGCAAACCATTGGTGATCTCTTTTTCCTTATTTGCTACATACCAGGGTTTTTCTACTTACAAGGATTTTACATACTCACTTACGCATGAACTCGCTCAACATTGTGTTGATTTTTCCAACTTACATGTATTTCAGGGAACTAAGGATCTGGCCCGGTATGCTACGTTTTCCCGCTGTGTTAGAATTACAGGATCATCCATGTTTAGGGATTGCGACTTTTACCTGGACGAGTCGCAAGTCTTAAACAAATGTTATGTTATATTTTGGGGTTGTGTGTTAAGAACAAAGTTTTTATGTTGTAATTTCCGTTGCATGTGTCAACGTATTAAGACAATGTTGTGGTATTTTACTTAAATCAATGGATGATCTGCATGTTTTATTTTCATATAGCTTTGTTGTGATTAAGCTATGGTATTAAGAAGTCACACCAAATTAACCCACGCTTCCGCAAAGCCAGGGTGTGACATCATCCACCACCATCATCCATCATAGAGTGTGTGAGTCGTCTCGGGATCCAAGATTGATCGTAAGAGTTCTTGACAATCAAAGGCCATGTTTGCCTAAGTCTCTTACATCACTTGGTGAAGACAAGTGTCCAGTGTAATACTTTTTATTTTTAATCTTTTCGTACTTTTTATTTGGTAATGTATTAATGACTTTAATAACTAGTTTCTTATGTTGAAGGTGATTCTTCCTTATCGTTTGTCCGTGGTGTCTTGGCATTATTTTTCTGTCTATATAAAATAAAAGATTTTCACCATTCATATCTCCACGGTCTATATGGAGGTATGTTGGCTACCTGGTTGGGGGTTAAGGGAATAGTTTGGTAAGAGTCTTGCCTTGTTCAGTGTATAGATCCTGCAAGAACCTGGGTCAAATTTAGTAGGACCTCCTTCGATACCCACCGGTATTGGATGGCTGGGGTCCAAACTCTTTGATCCCCTCATATGTAAGCTATTATTAAAACTTTAACCTGATTATTTAGGACTTTATCCCTGCTGACTCAGACTACTTAGCCGAGGGTAACGTCACCTTCAAAAGAGGGGCCTACCACATTATGCATTAATAACTTAATTAATTATCTTTAAATAATCCGACCCTTTAGGATTGTATCCTTGCTGACTCGAACTACTGGATTGAGGGTAACGTCACCTTCAAAAGAGGGGTCTACTACAATAACTAAGATAATCTCTTAAAAGGTGCAAAAGTGCGGAAATAATCAAAGGTTACACTACACACGAGTCGGATCCAAGTGATTCATCTTGTCTATCTGTTTTTAATTTATTTTATTTTTCAGCATTTTAGTTAGTTTTATTTTTCTTGTTTAAAAACTTTTTTTCTAACTTTTGATTTGATTAGACGTTGAGGATAAACCGGTACTAAAAGCTCTTGTGTCCTTGGACGACCTCGGTATCTTACCAACAATATACCACGCTCACAATGGGTGCACTTGCCCATATGTGTGTTTAGTGTTAGTAAATATCGTGTTTTATAAATTTAAAACTTGGCTAAAAAGTGTAAAAGGGCTTAAATTATACATTAAAACCTATCATACCTAACGCACATCAGTCCGAGACGTGTAAGTCGAATGATCTCGGATTCATCTGAGATGGTAATGATTAGTTCGAGATAATCCGAGATAGTTAGTTCGAGATGATCTGAGATGGTTAGTTCAAGATTCATCCGAGATAATTAAGTAGTTATTTATCCGAGATGATTGGTTCGAGATGATCTCGGCTTCATCCGAGACGTGTTCCCCAAGCTTCGAAATCCTTAATTTTGGTAGTTAATAATTGATAAAATTGAAAATCCGAAATTTTAGGGATCATGGGATTAAGTTTCTTATTTTAAATGTTAATTATATTTGTCTGATTATTTCGAAAATTATATCCATTAATAATAATAACAGATATCAAAAACTTAAATTAGATTAAATATATCAAAACAGGAAAAACACCCCATAATCCGAATTCATTCCAAAATAAGGGAATTTTTGAATTTTCTGATGAACATGTGATGAACCCTAAAATAATAAAACTTAATCCTTGTATCCGAAATCTGGAGATCATTACACATTTAAGAAAATTTCTGAACAGTTGTTTATCATGGGATTTCAGAACAGTAATAATGGATAAACATATGATCCAAGTAGTATCTCGGATGGAATTACTTATAAGTATTCATCCAATATACATCCGAGATACAATCCGAGATGCATGATTCAGATCCGAGATAATCCGAGATGGTATGATTCAGATCTGAGATGATCCGAGATGGTATCTTGGATGGTAACTACGAATTTTATTAGGGTTTTCAGAATTATGTTTTCTAGATTTATTCCAGATTTATGGATACAAAACAAAACTGATTTATCAACATCTGCTCTGATACCACATGTTGATCAGTTCTGTTTTAGATGTAAAGGAAAACATGAATAACATACCTATTACAGCAGAAAGGTTAGTAGAGAATCCAGTAACAGAAGCAGCCATTGAGTTTGACATGATTGTCAGCTTGATCTGGTTCCTCCTTAGGGTGTATGATTATGATGGTGATGATCAAACTCTAGTGTTTGAGTTTGAATATGGAGAGAGAGATGTAGGGGGCGATTTTGATGATGATGTTATTAGTATTAGTGTCTAACCATTTAGCTCTCTAATTACCTCCTTATATATATACACCAAAGAGGAAACCAAATTAGTTAATAAGGGTAACATGGTCCATCAACAATTACCAACTAATTATAAAATAGGTTTAATATATTTTGATCTATATAATATAAATGATTATATGGCTACAAGATTAAATACTAAAACAATAATATATTTAATCTTACACTTAGGCCCTCGTATCTTAAAACCATTGTAAATTATTTACTTTTAACACTTTAAAAAAGATTTGGGTTAAAAAATGTAATGTATATTAAAAAACGTTCTTTTTAATGACAAATGTCTTTTGGTTCATTGGCTATTTGGCTGTATATAATTTAACATATGAAAACTGTTATCATATAATTTAATAAACTATATGTAATCGCAAGAATGAATGTATCAATCATCAATATAAACAACAAAAAACGAATTTCAGTTACAATTTTTAAACCTAAACCAACCTACTTTATTAATTATTTTGAAAGAATTATTAAAACAATAATTTAAAAGAAGAGTACCGTAATATACTTCAATTTTATTAATTAATTTGAATGAATTATGAATTAAATTAATTGAATAAGTTTTTGAATTAAGAAAATAAAAGAGTACAGTAGTATGTTGTCTCGGAAATAGTGATATTTAAATTAATTAAAAAAATAAGATAGAGTATTAATAGCCTTCATTTACTTTGCATCGTCTTCCTCTTGTTCCAGAAAGTTTTCTGAAAGCTAATTGAAGTCGTTTGCCGGAAAATCTCCAACGACTCAATTTTTCATCTCCGAAAAAAAATACACTACCGATAAGAAGTTGAGTCGTAGCCCGTGCTATGGCTAGTTTAATGCCAGGTCCGCCGTCCGCCCCTGGACCACACCTTAGCCGAATAAAAAATTGCATGGTATATTTACGATTACGTTCAAATCGGCTCAACCTAAGTTCTTGTTTTTTTTTACAGCAATACATCATTTAAAAAAAGGTAAACTTATTTGGAAAAAACTAAAATGAAATACAAGCAAGACTTAAGTAAAGTTCCAAAAATCGAATTAATAACCAAACACCATAATAATATTTATAAATAGAAAAGTTGTTATTAAAAAGCCAAACCAAATAATATTCTCCATAAGCAAAACAAACTTTGTCATTTGGCAGTCTCTTAATCCAACTTATGCCACCTTGATTGTGTTTAGACACTAAAACAAATTCACTTTATCCACCGCTCTTCATCAGTCAAACCCTAGACTCACATCTTCTCTTTCACAACTCTTTCTTCTTCCTTCTGCTTGAAGCCTATGCAATGTGAAGGAAGAAGGCAACAGAAGGTATGTTTAAATCTGGATCTTTATTGTTATTATACGAATTGATTCACGATGACCTGTATCTTCTCAGTCCATTTTCTATTCGTTTTTCCTAATCACTTATACTATCTACCATACAACCATTGCTTGATGCAATTGATAAAATTTTATTGCATAAACCTATTTCCTCTCAACAACAAATCACAGAAAGTTTACATCATCAAGTGACTAGGGTAAGTTCAGGAATCATTGCTAGCTCACAAGTAGAGGAGGTGACATCTTTTGTGTTTCAAGGGACACTTGAAGATTTTTCAAGAGGCAGCTATTACAACTGTAGAGACAACAGTCTCACAGTTGGACAATAGTTACATAACTAAGACCTCCTTGAAGGCAACAACTGTTGAGTCTACAATTGTACACTCTATAACAGTTGGAAGTCTCCAGTACCAAGAAAAAGAGGCACCTGGTTCAAAACCGGGTACAACCACCTCTGGTGGGAATTCAGACGATCCTATTAATTTAGGTGATTAATTAAGATACAAAGAATTGACGGATAGAGTGTCCAAGTTAGACTCTTCTGTGTCTAAAATAAAAGACATGATGAAGATCTTGGTGCAAAACTCTAAGCCTCCTCCAACAAATGCAGAGCTTGCAGAAAAAGTTTGGTTCCATGCTTAAACTTATCTTTAACTCCAAAAGCAGTCTACAAATGCCACCCACAACATACACATGGAAATGATCAGGAGGAATATGATTGAAGCCAAATACAATGATACACAAGCTGAGATCCAAGCCATAAAAGATCATCTTCTCCAAACAACTGGCACTATTCTAACACCCAAGTATCCTGCATATGATACCAAAAAGGGGGAGAGTAGTGATAATCTTAGAAAGCTTCCACCATCAAATCCTACACCTATAGCCCAAACGGCCAAAATATCTCAAACCACGGATCAACCATCTCAAACCACTGCTTAACTGCGCCAAACATCTGTTGGCATTTCAAAATTACCAATAGATGTTACAACTACAACAACACTAACCACATTACTACCACCTATCCCACAAACCAGAAAAAGAAAAATAATAACCTCAACCATCAAATCACCCATCAAATCATCTTCTACCAAAACCACAACATCATCACTCCCAGCATCATCACCACCATCATCATCTCTTCCATCTTCAAACCCTCCAAGGCCAGCTAGTGTCCATGAATATCAGGAACTTAAAAAAAGACAGGCCAAGAGGATGGTTTTGGAAAGAAACCAAGGGAAGGATGACAAACAACTTCAACAAATTCTGTCAAAAGAATACAAAAGAGTAGATGCCTCACAAGGGTATGCTACAATGATCTTCAGAAATCTATCCCATGATCCCATAACGGATGCACTTAAAAAGCTGCTCGGGGAAGATTATCTTAATCACATCATAAAAAAGAAGCCATATGATGCTGATAGGGAACAATTCACAGGATGGCCAACCGAATCCTTGCTAGACGAAATAGAGAGGATTAAAAAGTTGAAGCTCTTTCCTTATATCAATCATTCACCCCAAACTAGAAAGATGGAAAGAAACCAAATGATAAAAGGGCTCTAAAGATTAAAAGAATGAAGGAAGAGTTGGCTGCTGCAAAAGGCACCTTAAAAACAAAGGCAAAATGGAATGAGTCAACAACCCTTGAAAACTATAAAGAACTAGAAATCAAAAGATAAAATGATCCCTCATTACCCAAAAAGCATCTTAGTGAGCCGTTGAAAGGTGCGAATTGAAAACTTTATTGTCAGAACTTAATGAATTTTGAAAGAGATCTCTGGAATAAAATGTGTTGTGATTTGAGAATCATATTTTTAAACTTAATAATGGTTTTTTATGTTTAACGGCTATTTTTTTTATGGTCAAGAGACTGCGGGCATCGAGATTAACTCGATAACAACTTACTGATCAGAGACAAAAAAGTTTCGGGCCAACAGGGGGTGTTCCCGACGGTACCCACCCTCCCGATTGGGATCTGAAACCATAGTGTATACTCTATGTAAATTGTAAAATGACCAAATTATTTGGCAAGAAACAACACTCATTATGTTGTTACGAGGAAAGATGCTTTGACCAATCAGGATTTCAATTTTTAATTTATATCTGTCCACGCGCTTATTAGTATTTATAATTATACAAATTATCCATGACCATATAAGGCCATGGTATGTGATGTCGGGGAGAGGAAGGGGGATGGTGAGGTGGCGTCAGCCCCGATGGGGAACACCCCCCTCCGTTTGTTGTTCGGTGCCCACGGGAATTATTCCCCGACGTCCCCAATGATGATTTGTTGAGTTTTTTTTTTTAATGAAAATTAAGCCATTATACAACGGCTATACCATTTTTTTTTAATTTTAAAACCTACATATACCCACACATTTAAACATAAAACTCCCAACCCTCTCCACCTTCATACAATCCTCTACTTCAAATCACAAAAAAAAAAAAAAAAATTATCTACAAACTTTTAATATAATTTTGTTAAAATTTGGTTATTAGCCATGTGTTCATCATTATTTGAGGAAAACGCTGTAAACTTTTACGTTAACGCGATAATGGAGATGGCGAAAGTTATTTTGGATATGGAAGAAGACGAAGGAACTTCAGAACCAAAAACAAGGAGTGTTGTGCTAAATAGAGATTGGGAAGATATATTGTTTGTTTACGTTCAATTTTTTAGAAATAAATATTGTTCTTAGTATTTATTTTTAAGATTGTTTACTATAATTTATTTAATTTATTTTTCAAACTTTATTAAAGGTACACATGATCACTTGGTGGTTAACTATTTTGATGAAAATTGTGTGTACACCGACGAACAATTTAGGTGTCAGCTTTGAATGAGTCGCCGATTATTCCTACGTATCGCCAATGATTTGGCTAATTAAGACAAGGTTTTCACATTACGATACAATGTTGTATCGGAAAGGGTTTTACTACGTTACAAAAGTGCACATCTGCAACTCGTCAAATGGTGTACGACACTTCAGTGATTCATAGGATGAATATTTAAGGATGTCTGCAAGAACATCACGAGAATGTTTGTATGAATTATCTACAGCTATCGTTAAGTTATATAGCAAGGTATATTTGCGTAGACCAACAAAGAAGGATATCGAAAAGCTGTATTTATTCCTTGCGGAAAGACATAGATTTCTTGGCATGCTAGGCAGTATCGATTATACGCATTGGCCATGGCGTAATTGCCCTAATGCATAGCGAGGTCAATTTACACAAGGTGATCAAGGACATCCCTTAATAACACTAGAAGTCGTCTGCTCACAAGATCTATGGGTTTGACATGCCTTTTATGGAGTTGTAGGTTCAAATAACGATTTAAACGTTCTAGCAAGATCTGAGATTTTTTACGACATAATAAAAGGTAGTGGTCATGATTCTGCATTCATTCTCAATGGGGCGTCATACAAACACAGGTATTATCTAGCCGATGATATATACCCAAACTATATGGCTATTGTTAAAACTATACTAGATCCCCCTGATTAAAAAAAAATATGTGAAGTGCTAAGAAGCGGCAAGAAAAGATGTCACGGTTGTTTGGTGTGTTAAAGTCACGATGGCATATAATACAAAACCCGACACGTGCATGACACCAAAAAGATTGAGATATGTTATGTATGCTTGTACAATATTACATAAGATGATTATCAAAGACGAAGGCCGGGTGATATGGGAATACAATCCAAATGACATTGATGAGAATGTTGAGTCGATTGACGAGGGACAACAAGAATCAAATATGTGGACATTACACAATGAATATGCGTATGGGAACCTTTCTGCGGATTTAATTGACCATATTTGGAATAACTTCCGTGTCGATTTAGGCAAAATTTATTTTTATCCTTTTAGTATGTATTTTTAGGTTAAAATTTGTGTTTTTTTTATTTGTAACTTTCTTAATGTTTAATTTTCTTAGTTATTTTTATTTTAACCATATAAATGAATAAAAAAATATTATTTATAAATAAAATTGATTAAATAAAAAATACAAAAAATTGAAAGAGGGAGGGGAAGGAAAGGGAATCACACCTTAGATGGGGGAAGAGCGATGAGGTGGGAGAGGAGGGTGACGTGACACTGAAACCCCATAGCCTAACAATTCAATTTAAAACCTGTTTTTTAAAAGCTAATTTCTTGTAAACTTTGTCGTATGAGGAATTTAAACCCAAGACTTCCCCTTCCTAAATCTAGGCATTTAAAAGTTTTGCATTTGTCAATGGACCACCATCCCATTGACAAATTAAAACATGTTTTATGTTTTTTTTTCTTTTACAAAATTAACTTTATTTATTATGCATCCAAAAACTAACTAGTTGATTAAAAACAGATTAATTAGTTACCAAACATTTTTTATACATACAAAAGGTAGCTCAATTTAGGGATTAATACACTAGATGACATTGTTTTTTTTTTAACGGCTAATTTCTTTAATCTTCTGTCGTCTGTGGGAGTTGAACCCAAGAACATTCCCTTCCCAACCTAGGTGTTTTCAAAGGCTTTGCCTTTGCTAATAGACCACCACCCCATTAGGCCGGTGGGTGTGGCTTAGCGCCTCTCCGCCACCTCAGCCTCTATAGCGCCCCCGGGGTGCCATCGACCACACCGCCGCTAGTAAAGGGGGGCGCCATTGTCCTTTCGCCAGCACGTTAACGAGCAAATTTTGCATTTTCGAAGTTGATGATCTTTAAAGGGGGGCGCTATAGTGTAAGGGGGGTTTATATCACACCTTTCATGTCAAAGGAAGGGGCTTTAAAGCCCCCTGTGTGACGTGACGGTGAGGTGACACTGAGGTGGCATGATAAAACCCCTAAAGGCTTTATACCACACCCTCTAGCCTTAGCAGTAGATGACATTGTTGACCTTGATTTTTAGAAACGGGGTTTCATTGTAACGTTACATATTCAATATATGTGATTTCCATAATTACTTTATGAAAAAAAATCATACAAATTGTAATGCCTAATATCACTTTTTTAAGCAGCAGTACAACTTCTAACATCATGATATCAATACAGGAGTAGGGCTGTTCATGAGTTGAACCGAACCGATCGAATCTTTGCTCGTGCTCGGTTCGTTTACAAACCGAACCGAATTGAACCGAGCATTTTTTCAATCGAGCCAAACCGAACATTTTGCTTTTATTTCTATAAGAGTAAAGTACACGGATGGTTACCAAAATTTTGGATTTGATCCCTAACTTTTCAAAAGTACACGAATGGTCCCCGTGGTTTGCACTTTGTAACACATCTAGTACCTAGCTAACAAATCTAAAGGTTTTGAGTAGGTCCAAGTTAGGGACTCAATGTGTTACAAAGTGCAAACCACATGGACCATCCATGTACTTTTAGGCAAAGTTGGGGTCTAAATACGTTACAAAGTACAATCCACATGAGCCATCCGTGTACTTTTAGAAAGATAGGAACTAAATCCAAAATTTTGATAAACCGTACCATGTGTATACTTTACTCTTTCTAATATAATATAATATAATATAATATAATATAATATAATATAATATAATATAATATAATATAATATAATATAATATAATATAATATAATATAATATAATATAATAATGTTGCAACTTTATTCCTTGGAATAAATAAAGAAGGCGATATAATTTTTATTCATGAAAAAAAGGTTATTTGTACAGGTATGTTTAATACGATACTTATCTATTGCGTGCAATCAATCACAATATTCTAGCTTACTAATAATCTATCTATACTATATAATAAAAGAAACCATTTTAAGGACATTTGTCATCATATTAACACATCTTTCATAGATAATTATTATTTTAATTTAATCTTTTCTATTTAATTATAGATAACCCTTCTATTAAATATTATTTAGTTTAATATCTTATAGATAATTATTATTTAGTTTAATTTTTTCTCATTTATAATATTAATTAGAGTAAATTATAAATTCAATAGTTTAAAACTAAATATGATCGAACAATATAACCATGTTGTTATAACTTAAAACACAAGTAAGAAAAATACTATTTTTATAATTAAATCATAGCTTTTCTAAACAAAAATGAAAACGAAGATAGAAAATCAATTTCTTTTTTTAAAACAAAAGCCATTGGGATAACTACTCTATATACACACACTTAAATATATGTATGTATGTATGTATGTATGTATGTATGTATGTATCATAGTTACCTAAATCGTTAGGTAGCCACGATCCACGTATTGGATCGTGGTGTACCCACTAACCCCATCCATTAAATGTTATTTTTAACATCTGAGTCCCCAGCGTCTTCTTTTCTAATCCTTTTGGCCCCTAACATCTGAGTCCTCATCCATTAAATGTTAAGGGCCAAAAGGGTTAGAAAAAAAGACGTTAAGGGCCAAAAAGGTTAGTAAAAAAGACGTTGGGGCTTAGATGTTAAAAATTCTTTTTTGGGCTAAAAGGGTTGATATAACGACGGGGGCCAAAATCGTAATTTACTCTATTATTTATTTGAATTAATTATTACTTTTATATTTATCTATTTACTTCAAATTCAAACTTAATTATCTAATTTGATCTTAACTATATTTGAACATTTTGTTTAGTTCGGTATCAAACAGGTTTTACGAAACTTAAAATAAAATTAACTAATATTATTTATCATTTATATATTTACGGAGTTTTAAATAAATGGTTAAATTTATTGAGACTTTGTTAACAAATTTTGCAATAACAAAATAATCTATTTTTATCACAAAAACCAAACTTTGTGTTAATATATTAAATATTTTTATTTTCTCTATATACAAAATTACATTTACTCTACCCATATAATACATGAGGTTTTTTAAGATATAACTTTTTTTTATTATTTGATGTATAAAATTAGATTTATTCAATTCGTACAATACACAGAGTTTTTTAAGGATATATATTTTTATTATTTAGTACAGAAAATTACATTTATTCAAACCGTGTAATACGCATTTTTTAAAGATGTAACTTTTTATTTTTGGTATATAAAATTACATTTATTCAACCCGTGTAATAAATGAGTTTTTTAAAGATGTATTATTTTATTATTTGGTAAACAATATTATATTTATTCAACTCGTGTAATACACGTGGTTTTAAATAAAGAAATTTTTTAAGGATATATTGTTTTATTATTTAGTATATAAAATTTATTTATTCAACCCGTGTAATACACGGGATTATAACCTAGTTATTATATAAATAATTTAATAACTATCTATGAGAACATAATTACTTGCATCAGTTAAGATTATTATTAATAATATAGGACTTACATTTGTGTTTCTCAATTATCAACTAAAAAAGTAATATGAATACATGCCGGTTTCTAGTATCATTTTAATCATGTCAAAGCCAACCCCGTGCAATTTTAGTATCATCCAAATGATCTTCGTTAAGATGAACCCGTAGTTAACTAGTCGTATAAAATGTACAATGACTTATAACATCGACTGTCGATAAAAATTAATAAAAACATACTTGATTATTACGACCTTCTGAAGTATTTTATTTAATAGGTTAACTACCTAACTGGCTAACTGTTATGAAACATATAAAAAAAACTAAGAGAGTGAAAGCAGCTCAGCCTAGCGTTTTTTTAGAGACCTGGCCCAATCAGGCCCAAGATGAGTCTTTTTAAGGCTTGTTCCATTTGTTAGCAATTTTTAGGTCCACTCTTATACTTATTAAACTAGTATTACACGGGTTTAATAGAGAAAAAAATGTAAATCATATGTTTGTTTATAATATTTACTAGTCTAAGATCCCGCGACTTTCGCGGGTGGCTTAACACAAACATATAATATCTACTGGCATTGAAGCACATGTAGATCATCATTTTTGTTCTACGCCTTTCCAAAGTTAGGCTTCACGTCTAAGGGTCGCCAGATATATACCTTTTGGACCAAATATTAAAGCACCAAACAAAACTTTAGAATGAAAAGGTAACATGAAGCATTGATAAAGCATGTCGGAACTAAATCACAACATACCACTATATTTTGCGCTTGAGTATATGAAAACTCATGGTGTATCAACTTAAAATTAGATTTTTATACGCTAAAATATACATGTATATAAGTTGCCTAATATGCAGTAAGTTGTAATCCCATTCCAATTTAGGAAACATTTGTAAACATCATTTAACTGAATTTGTAATACACTTGTAATAATAATAAAAAAAACATAAAGACATTCACCTGGAGCTTACCCATAAAATTTTCATAAAAGAGGATTGCATCCTTGAGCTTACCCATCTCCATTAAATAATCACCATCCTTGAAATCCTATATATGTTGATAGAAATGCTAAGAGATTATGCAGTTATATTAAACAAAATGAAAAGGTTACATGTGAAAACGGTACCATCAAGTTTCAAGCACACCTTCTCAGTTCTCACATTCAGCTTTCAACTTAGGATCAATAAGTAAACCCATTTTTCGGTTATAGGCAACAATCATTTGCCGTGTGAATGCCTGTTTTGCAACGATCGTAAGACGTCATATAACACATAATTAAACACACTTTCAATATTTTTGTCTCATCTAACATTAGGAAGCTAAAAGCTAGCATCAATGGCTAATGATGTGACTCATGCATATGGGTTTCCAAAAAAATGTGTAGACTGATCAGTTTGTCTAGCCCTTTTTGCCTACAATATAGCAGTTCAAAAAAGTGAGTATTTGTATGAGAGTAAGGGGCTGTTTGTTTGCCTCTGAATGATTTCATTAAGAGGTGCACCTCTGAATCGGTCAGAGGCATGTATGTTTGGTTCACTAAAAAGCCCACCTCTTAATGGTTCCCCTCAGACTGAATGGTTCAGCACTCTTCAACATCTGAATGGAAGATTGGACTTGTATACCCTTGCCCAAGAAAACAATCTGCCACTCCCCCCTTTCTTCTCCACAACCGCCCCCTCCACAACCGCCTCCTCCATACCGCCGCCCTCCACAGCCGGCCCCCCTCCACAACCGCCCTCCACAGCCGGCCCCCTTTCTTCTCTAGCGGTGATGTTTGGTGTTTTCCGACGAAAAGTCGTTAGAGGAAGCTCTTCTGCTTCGGTAAGCCTCATTCTCACATCTAGTGTTTTGCTCAAACAAGAATCAAGAACATCGAAGAAGCAACAGCAATTGATTCCATTACATATTGGGGAAATTGAAATGTTTACTGAATTTATTTTTTTACCTAAATTTTATCTTTACAAGTCAAAATGAATGATTAATTCCACCGTTTCATCGAAGAAGCAACAGCAATTGGAAGCTGGCAAGAAGCGGGTATGTTGTTCTTTTATCAAACCCCTTTTGTAATTTGTTGCTTTTTGTTTAATTATTGGATATTTTTATTGTGTCATTTGGTAATTTGGTTAATGTAGTTGGAATTTGCAGTTTGAGGTTGGTTTCTAAAGAATTAGTTATGTATGAAAAAAAAAATGATAATGATAATTAAGTGCTACAATTTTGTATAATCATATACTGGTTTAGACTCGATTTAAGGTAGTTAAATGATGTTTAATGAACGTCTTAATTTATGGTTTAGAAGATATATTTCATTCAGCAAAAACTAGTACATAGGGGTAAAAACGTCATTCTTCACACTCATTCAGAGGTGCAACCAAACAGTACTTTACTGGTTCAGCACTTACTGGTTCAGAGCCTCTTACTCATTCAGACCTCTTATTCATTCAGCACTTATTGGTTCAGATGTTGCCAAACAGCCCCTAACATGTTGTTTATCATTTTAGCTGCAGATGTCATAACTGTTGTGTTGGTTTCAAAACTTCAACACACAAAAATACTACACTCACTAAGTTGTAATTATTTTTTGCTTCTAAACCCACCTTCATTAATTGCCAAACATTCCTATAAATACATATACATGCTACGTAAATAAAAGAATCAACTAACCTACTACTTGACTCAATCAACCCATGACTCACAAGACTAACAAAACACAAATAAACATGTGACTAAATTACTAAACATTTACAACCAGTTTGATATCTTTATGACCCGCATCCATGACCAGAAACTCCTCTCACCTTGCTTCCAAAATCCTGGTTCTTGCCTTCTCGCACAACAACCTAAACATACTGTTGAAAAATAAAAATCAAATACATACTCGGCATGCATCCCCTGCACCTGCTTCTTGGTTTGCCCACATACCTCCACACAAAAGGAAAACAAAATCTACCACAAAATGAAAACAAAATATATCAAATAGATTATTTTGGCTATTTAGTTATATATTTATTTGCTGAAAATAGGATGTACCTTTCTTCTAAATAAAGGTATCAAAACCTTGGTTCAAATTAGCCCCTATACCCTCTGTAATAAGTCGTTGATAATGTCGTATGTGTAAAGTGCCTGAATAGATTAAAACTAAAAACATATAAAGTAATGAAAAGTGAAAAAATGCTCACCAAACTACTATCATCAAAGTATATATCTCCACCTTCCACACAACTATAGCAGCCAAGTTCAGATGACTAATTGACAGCGTCCATGAAAAAATAGATCCGTAAAAGTTTTAAAAAAGAATTTGATAGAGTTGAGTGTCTATTTCTAATTCTCTTTTGTTGTCTAATCATTTTATGGAATATTAAATAATATACCATCAGCAACATCATGAGATGTGGGAGACGTTGCACTATGTCTTATCCAAAAGTGAAGTCCATCTTCAGCAATATCCTTTTCTACACCATAAACTTTGGATCTTCTAAAAGGATTTGTAAGCCAGGTCTGCACAACAATACAGCTATTAATAACGTGATGATAGGTCAGAGGTGGCACAATGGAGTATCAAATAACTTGTTAAAATGGGTCGGGTCAACTAAGTCTGGCCTGGACATTTTCTGCTCATTTCATACCAATATTTAATGCACTTAATGCAGATTACAGAAACAATGTTATTACAATAATAATCTAATTTAGAAAATAGATCCATATAAGTTGTGAACTTAAAATCCAAAATTTGCAGCAACTATTATCTCTATCTATAATTATGATGGTAATAGCTAATAAAATAGAAAAGGTGAATGCTCATAAAAGGTGTCACACTTCATGTAAGTTCATTTAGGTTAACATTCCGAAGGGTTATATGGACAATTACACACATCCAAACATTTATATAACTTTACTTTCACAAAAGTCTTCATGATTATGCTTTCACATTTCAGAGGCTAAATCTTAACACTTAGAATTAATTTCAGATATTAGGGCTAATCACTTAGACTCTACGTTGTGGGGTGGTGCCCATACCACCTCACCCTTTTAGTGGCCAGAAACACCATAACGCCATAGTTAAAGGGGCGCGCCAACCTCACCCTTTCAGTGGCCACAAACACCATAACGCCATAGTTAAAGGGGCGCGCCAAGAGGAGAGGCGTTACCCCCTTAACAGGCGTAAGAACCCAATGAGATGTGCTCCAACCGGAATCAACCAATCACACTTTTCTTTTGTTTTTTTTTCTTTTATTTAAATATTTAGTTAAACTACGTTCAATTCTTTAACTTGTCAGATTTTCAACTTCTTCCCCAAAACCACATTTTTTACTGCACAAAAACTTAATACGATTTACAAAAGAAATGACCTGAACTGAGTATAATCATATAAAAAATGAAATCACTAAAAAATGAGTTAATGCATTATGCATCGGCCCCATACCAAGATGAGCGGTGGTCAGGTTGCGGCTCAGAATGGTGTGTGAAATTGAGGTTCAAATGGCAAACCCATAATGTATTCCAACCATATCAACTCTAATTAATATTTGGTCAAAATAATCTAAGTAAAAATGAATGGTCAAAAGGGATGGGTGGTTTAAAGTTTGCTGGAGTGTATGTTTAATGAAAACAACCTCCTAAACTGTTTTACTCGAAGTTCAGATTACCATTATTACGATAATGTTTCTAAAATCTGTTAATGCACTATTTGCAGTCTATTACCCAGCCAACCTCTTTGATCTTTTGCCCTACCCAGTACCCCCCCCCCCCCCCCGCCGGTCACCCTATCTGACCACCAATAATGCAACAACAAAGAATAAAATACAGGAAAAGAACTCAAGGATGGATTTATAAAGACTAAAAGATAACATTAACCAAGGAGACAATGTTTGTAGTTCTGTGTTGCTTGAACGTTTTACCTTAAACCTGGTGTCTATCAGAGATGCCATTTTAAGAGGTAACTTAAGTTAATGTATTGAAACCTAATTGCCATGTGCTGCAAGTTAAATTACATGGTATCACTAAATCGGTTATTTCAATAACTAAGCATTAAAGAACAACATCAAATAATTCATAGAGCTAAGTTTTTCAAACTGGAATAGTAGTACTTCTGACTGGGATTAAAAACCATAAAGAAACGGAAGACAGTAGTTCTCCAACCAAAAAGACTAAAGAACTAAAATCAACATTGGGAGCATGAAAGAAACAATAAGCATAACTAAGACCATATAACATATGATTGATTCGTACCTAAAAGAGTGACTGTTTCTTTTACAGTAAATCCCCTTGAAGCAAATCTCGCAATGGTTGTAGGAAGATCATCTAAGGGGCTAGGAAGCTCATATGAAATTTCAGGGAAATAACAATCACTGTCTTTCCTACCAGTGTGTACAGGATAAAATGGTCCACCGGCCTATAAACAAAGGATCAAATATTAGTAATCAAGATGCTATATAGTTATATCCTCTCAGATATAACTAACTATAAGAGGAATAAGCTAATTACCAAAACCATGCTCTCACGAGCAGCCACCACAAGAAGACCAGCACAAGAAACCACACCAGTGCAAACGTTTTCCAATTCGGACTTGATAATGTCAATGTGATCAAATCCCCTCAAAGACTGATTTGGTAGAGTGTCTTTCTCACTCCCCATAAAGACAATACGATCCAAAAGCACCGATGCATCACATCCCTGCATCATGTTTCACTGTAATTCATTTAAAACTGAATTCTAAACATAACACATGTATATAATACATCTGTGTGTCTACATATGTCTGTTCTTTACAATGGAAACATGTAACTAAGAACGTAAAGTGTTTGATGCTTAATAATGAAACACAACCCATATGAGAGTAATAGATGGTTCATGCACACCTTGAAATACATACAAAAAGCTTTCTTAACTTTTTAACCCATCCATAGCTTCAAAACTCTATCCCGACCACCCGATGCAACTTTCTCACCATCTGGACTCCAATCCACAGCAAAAACCTTAACAAATAGAAAGAAAAGAATGATAATAATTATCATCTTGTTGAAATGACCTTTATTCTTGTTAACCTTCTTTTTTTAAGAAAAACAATATAAATTAAAAAAAATAATAACCTCATCTTCATGACCAGGAAGGTCTTGCTTCAATTTCTGTGTCCTCACATCCCAAACCTAAATATATAACATGTTTAAGATCATAACAAATTAAAACAGTACTTGTAAATTTATAGAATTGATCTAGATTATTCATTATTTATAATCAATTATGAACAAAATTAATGTTACCTTCAAGGTAGAGTCCTTGCTACCACTCAAGAGAAGCCTGTTGTCAGCAGACCAACTGCACAAAACCATACAACACTTGAGAAACGAAAGCAATATTAATATTATTTCTATATAAACGCCACGAAAAATCATACCATATCTGATAAACAGACCCCACGTGACCACGAAAGGCAGCAACAAACTTCCCGGTAATTCCATTCCATAACTTGACAGATTTGTCAAACGAAGCACTTGCAATCCATTGCCCATCAGGCGAAAAGTAAACATGATCTACCAGCTGTAAAAAGCACAAAGATTCAAAAGGCCATGTAAACTTCAAAATAGATTTTAATGTGAATTGAACTATTGAAGTGGTACCTGTTGATGACCTGTCATTTGGGTTTTTGGGTGCTTGCTGACAGAAGGTTCCCAGAGAAACATGGTGAAATCAGCTATAAACAACAGAGAAACAATAATCAAGAAGTTCAGAAATCAAAATAAAAACAATACCAACTAAAATTGTACCTTCAATTGGAAACTCAGAGTCACAGAGCATGAAATTGATATCGACTGGACTATGTCAATAATCAATGTTCGTTGCCGCCAGTGATTCATGGCGGAACCCTAGCCGTTGGAAGACAGATCTCACCCTTTGCTGACCACCGATGACAACAACCACAACCTTGGAACCACCGCCGTCGCTGGCTACTAAGAAAGCCCTATCGCTGACACCAGTCGTCGGAGAAGATGACCATCTCCCGTCTGCGTCTCTCATCTGCTCCATCTCCCTCTTGTTTCTCTTTTACAAAATTAAATATAATGAAAGCATTAAGATAGGAGAATCATGTAAACCAAAAGACAGAAGAAAACTGACCTTGTTGCTTGAACCACAGACAAATGGTTTTAGGGTTTCTTTGAAGTGATTTTGGAAAGAAGAGAGAATGAGGGAAAATAACTATTGATTGAGAAATGGATGAACAAAATTAGGCGCTCGTGAAAGTGAATAAGAAATGAGAGAAAGGAAAATGGCGCCCAAAAAAACAATTCTCTGACCAAAGAAATATGCCACATCATGGTCAAATAGTCAAACATTATTTTGCTTTAGTATAAGAGATAGATTAGTGAAATGACTTATTATATAGATTAGTGAAATAAAAAGAAAAGTTACATTTTTAGCTATTCAAATATAATCTTCTAAATTTTCACTTTTATTTCTTGAGTCACTATAAGTGTTTTAAGAATAAGTTGTAAGTTATGAGGTTATAACAACTGAATTATAATTAAGTTAATGATTAGACTATAAGTTTTTTAAGAATAAATTGTAAGTCATGAGAACAACTGAACTGTAATTAAGTTCTATTATGTATATTAATGATATAATAAATAATTTGATATAAATAATACTTTAAGAAATAATGATAATGAAATGGGATACAAATATCATCCTAGTATAGAAAATATTACATATTTAAAGAAAATTATCACACTATAAATAAAATATGCATTTAAAAAAAAGACTAAAATTATTATAACTATAATTTTGAGTGTCAAGACAACCTTTTCAATATATTATTATAAAAGGAATTTTAATTTGGTACGACTTTTAAAAAATGTTATAATTAACTTTTATAAATATAATAATTTTTTGATTCTAGTAATATTAAAAAGGGAGTAAAAATATGTTCACGGACGTACCTAGGCTTTGTAGTTCGATACTTTTTAAAATCATGTATTTTCAATTTATGGATGTTTGTTTTATGACGTAAGTAATAAGATCAAACATTTAATTTCTTCAATGTATAAGTGTCTGGACAAATTTAAAAATTAGGCTTGTAGTTCAAATACTTTTTAAAAATCATGTATTTTCAATTTATGGATGTTTGTTTAGTAATAAGATCAAACATTTAATTTCTCCAAAGTATACGTGTTTGGATAAATTTTAAAATTGTAATGCTATTGTGATATGTACTTAATTAAATCACTTGTAAATCATTTTTATTACTTAATTAACTCATTTGTAAATCATATTTATTATAATATAAAAGGATAAATATAAAAAATATGTTAAAGTATTAAATCAAAATTAATTAAAATAAAATATAAGTAAAAATTATGAGGTTGAAGGAGAATATGCCATGTGGCATTAATTAGAATATCTATCTATCTATCTATATTTTCTATAAAAGGAGAAATCCAAATGACATAAGAAAAGCTTATGTGTCAGCAGGAGAGGTTGTCCAACAATGTTTTTCTTATGTCATTATTACATCATAAAGCCTAAATACATTTAATGGTCTATCAAACCACTGCCTTGTGTATTTTCAAACGTTAAAGGTCTGGCCCACATTCCAAAGGGCAAACCACTGCCCATCTACAAGAAAGTAGCAGCTGGTTCCTTTGGCAAACGTATAGTTAGCAGCAGCAGTTGTTGTTATCTTCCGTAATGCTTTTAGATCAGCAGATGTTTAACGCTAATTACCGGGAAATTCAAATTCAAATATGCATGGAAATAAGTAATTAGCAATTAATGCATGTCACTCAGAAACTCCTGTCAATCATCCTTCTTATATAAGGCTTTTCTTCTCATTTCCCTCTTCATATTTCATCACGCTTTCATCTTCTCTGATTTTGAAATTTGAAATTTAATCACAACCTGAATTCCGAATTAGAAGCATGTCAATATCAGTTGACAGTAATAATCTTAGTTTTGTTAACGATTTGAATCCTGGGAAGGATATGTGGAACATGAAGGCGAGAATTATTCGAAAATGGAATCAGGGTTACAAGATGGATCTCATCTTCATTGATGAGAAGGTAATTTGTATCTCTGCTTTTCCGTTTTATTAGATAATGTAGTGTTGTATGCTAAGAAGATACTTTCTTTAAATGTTCTTCAGGGTGCTAAGATTCAAGCAGGTATTAAGAGTCATCTGAAACCTGTTTTTGATGGACAGCTTCAAGAAGATGTTGTTGTGATTCTGTCGAAATTTGGTGTTGATGAGAATAAAGATTTATATAAAGTAGTAGTGCAGCCTTATAAAATCAACTTTTATAGATGCACAACTGTTACTCCTGTGAGAGATTGGCAAGGTGTTGAGTATGGTTTCAATTTCAGAGCTTATGAAGATATTCTTCAAGGAGAGGCGTTAAATGCTTTGAGTGTTGGTAGTGTATATTTTTGTAATCATGTCTTGCTTGTATAATATTAGAGAGTTTTACATATATTCTTGTATAATGTGATCATATAGATGTTGTTGGATCTGTGATTTGTTGTGGAGATCTTGAAATCTTTGATCGACCTCCAAAAGAGACTAAGAAGATGAATTTCGATATTGAAGATTTGGAGTAAGTTGTTGTTTATATGATGTAATAATGTACTGATCATTGTTTGTATTTAATGATGTTAATAAATAAGATGAAGAATGTTTGTATTTAATGTGGGATCATGGTAATGGTAATAAATGAGATTTATAGTGTTTGTATGTAATGCTAAATCATGGTAATAAATGAGGTCTACAGTTTACTCTTAGTGAATATGGTAGTTAATTTATGGCTCATTTGCTACTTTAATAAATGTTATAGTTTTCCTGATTGATTTTCTGTTTTTATTCATTCAATGTTGTTTTGATATGAATATTCTTTTCATGTAGGGGTAAGGTTTTGCGGTGTACTGTGTGGAATGATTATGCTCTGCAGATTAAGGACTTCATTTCTAAAATCCCACCTCATGAGCATGTGATGGTTGTTATACAACATGGAAAGTGTAAGGAATGGAAAGGTATTTTTGTTACTTTCTGCAAATCATAACTATACTGTATATTTCTGGGAATATAAAGACAGGTATACATTAAATATCTATATACTTTTCCATGTAGGTGAATATATTGTTCAAAGTGATAAGTTGCAACACGAATTTTTCTGAATGAAGAAATTGATGAGCTAAGGAGGAGGTAATTTCTCAATGTAATTTCTATTGTATATAGATGTTCAAGTCAAATACTTGGTTTCATGTCATTTGTATACTAATTCTAATCATTTGTGGTATTCAAAAGGCTTATACTGAAGTTTGGACAAGGGAGTGGTTCTACTTCTCAAACGATACTATCGTCTCAGAGTGTTTTTCCATTACATAAAGAATTTGTAAATGAAGGTGTGAAGAAACATGTTGATGAGATTAGCGAGATAGAAAACGTTTCACATCTTTGTATATAGTTTGGTTATTTGTTTGGTTTGTCACCTGCGTGTTTTTACAGGAAGTGTCTTGTGTTTTTACAGGAAATGTCTTGTGTTGTGGTTGCGACAATTAAGATTGTGCAAGAAGAGTATGGTTGGTTTTATGCTGCATGTCGTAAGTGTTTCAAAAAGGTGATGGGTAAAAGTGATTACTTGAAGAATGTTGAAAATGTTTCAGATGATATTCTTCGATTGCCTGCGACTTCTTTGGTTTGTATCAAATGTCACACTGAATGTACATCGATCACCACAAAGTAAGCAATGATGATTATTTAGCGTTCTATTTATATAAGTAACATTCTAAGACTGATATTTGAATATAGTTTTGCAGTTTACTTAGTTAGTTGTGTATATTTCAGGTTCAAGGTGCAAGTGCGGGTGCAGGATGAGAGTTGTAGTGTTTCTTTTGTTATGTTTGATAGAGATGTTCAGAAGCTTCTTGGATTAGCGGCGAGTGACATAAGAGAGAGGCAGGTTAAGGCCAATGATACTGGATTCCCTCATGAGATATTTCGATTGGTTGATAAGAAGGCTGCTTTTAAGATTGATGTTTCAAAGTTCAATCTTAAAAATGACTATCGTGTTTATACTGTGCAAAAAACATGTGATGATCCAGTAATAATTGCTGAGTTGGTTGGTGGAGATGGTAATGGTGATGAAAATACTGATGAGGTAGCATATAAAATTACTCTTTCAATTTATTTATTTTTCTTTTGAGTTTTAAACACTGGATTCTGTACTTTTTTATATGATATCATATATTATGATCCTTTAGGTTACTCAAGAGGTAGCTGACGTTAAAGACGTTAACCTTTCAGAATCTTCACAGGTGTCTGCTGAACGAACTTCAAGGGTGAGTATTTATTTTTAAAGTATGTTTAGTATGTTTAAAAAGAGTTCATTATTTTATTAAATGAGATCAATAGTTGTTTTGTGATATGTTGCAAGGATGCTATCTCTGTTACGGCCGACTCTTCAGCCGTTGAAGTTGAAAAGGATTATGGATCAAGTCCCAATGGAAAGCGGATGGGTCAAGATGCTGATGTTGTCAACGTTGGTGAGTTATCCACTAATGTGAGAAGAACCCGGAAGAAGCTGACTAAGGTTAACAATTAGATGCTTATGAAAAAACAATTCATATGAGAGATAAGTAGAATCCACTTATTTTTGAAGAATCCTTGTGGTTTTTATTTATGTCTGTTAACTGTTGTTTTAACAAGATGTGGTTAAAAGTTTGGTTTGTAAGGGCTACGATGATGAATATGGTATGTAATGTCTATGGTTTGAATATCAAGTAAGGTTAACCTTTTGTTTGTTATATAATATTGTTATTATACATTATATACATTTTTGGTGATATTGATGGACTGAATAAGTAGTAGGGTTGTATATTATTGTTAGATTGATGAATGAAAATTTAATCAATTGGTTAATCGGAAAACTGTTGGGGTCTGAGATACATTAACATCTGTTAGAGGCTAAGCACTGTTATAGCGAGCTAACATCTGTTAACCCCTAAGCATTGTTAAAGATCTGTTAAAGGCTAAGCACTCTTATAGCATGCTTCAACAGACCTTATGAGCTGTTGATCATCATCTGTTAAAGATCTTATATTATAGATCTTCTGTTGAATTGTGTAATATCTGTTGGTGCACAGCAGAACTTAGGTTCATCATACATTTTGCTTCATCAGCAGAGGTAAAACCACAAAGTTTTGAAAGTATATACTAAGACTACATAACTTCATTCTTAAGTTATTTTCCAAAGAAGAAATTTGTCCATCAAACATGTCAACTAAAACATAAATTATACAAGGCTGAAAAGGTATTCAAAGATCATGTCAACAAACTTCAAAGTGTATTTTATCTCCTCTTACACTTTTTTTCTCCCACTATCTCAAACCTCAGCTTTTTTCCCCACAGATGTTCCCGTTTCAGTCATGATACGCTGCCAGTCTGTATGCATCACTAGATGGTTGTTGTCGTCAGGTCTTCTAGGATCTCTCCTAACAACCAGCTGTAACAAAAACTTCACATGACCAAATGACAGCACAGCTCTACGGTAATCATTTGGCTGGTGTTCTGATACGTGGTTGAAAACCGGTGTTTGTAATCGTGTAACTTGATGTTTTTACATGAGTTTTAATTCCGAATAGCCTACTCTTAATTAAAAATGTGTTTTGCAGGTTTGATAGAGTTTAAGGAGCTTTTTGGGAGCTTTACGAGTCACCAGGATGAAAATCAAACAACCGGGACGAGATACGGATCAACCGGAAGTACGAAACAAAGAAATCGGAGAAGTGGGCTGGAGAGGCCGTCGCCGACGGGCTCCAAGCCGTCGGCGACGCCTTGTGGAAAGTTCCGTTGGCACACAAAGCCCGTATCCAGTCAAATAAAGCGTCGGCTGGATTTCAACATTTGAGAGGCCGTCGCCGACGGGGTCAGGCCCGTCGGCGACAGGCAGTGGATTCCTGAAACGCGAAATTTTGGGATTCTTGGGTTAAAATCGATTTTTATTGGTTCTTGGGCATTTAACTCGGGAGTTACACTTCATGTGAGTTTGAAAATCATCTTTGGAGCCACAATTGGGTATCATCTTCATCACCATTCATCTCCAATCCGTCATTCATCTCCATTTTCATCTACAACATCATAATCATCAACCGAAAAATCACGAATCACCATCATTCACAACCATCACTCCACAAACCCTAATCATCCGCCATTCTACCATTGTTCAAGCTTCAAGATGAACCTAGTCAAGTTCCAAACATCCGGTGATCAAGTTTCTTCCACCATGAGCGGCTAATCACCTTGGTTTCACCCCGGTGTAGGTAGTTGTTTAATTTAGGGTTTTGAATTGTCTATTGACTCAACTTTGTGACAAATAGTGTTGATTTTTGAAACCATTGACAATAGTTTACATTTGTTTCGTATTCGTAAATTATCGACGATTATAAAGTTATGACTTTGCGAAATGGTTATGTGTAGTTATGCGTTGTCATGGTTAGGTTTTACTTGTGTTGATTACAAAGTGCATTCTTGTCCGTTTTTCAAAACGTTGATAGTTATTGGCACCTAAGTCACGGTATGCTAAATACGCTAATCATATACAATTGAGTTAAATCTAAAACTTGTAGAAACCCTAGGTTGGCAATTACCGAAACTGGGTGTGAACCCCTTTTTATCATTATTGTTTAGTAATCAA
The DNA here is from genome assembly GCA_030545235.1 of Helianthus tuberosus. NCBI lineage: Eukaryota > Viridiplantae > Streptophyta > Magnoliopsida > Asterales > Asteraceae > Helianthus > Helianthus tuberosus. Next base: position 72,537,453 of record CM060383.1, read on the forward strand.
GTTTTCTTGCAATTGTTAATCATTAGTCTTTAATCAATTAAACCAATTCACATCTTTTTCAACTAAATAAAAATACAAAAACATTATAACAAGCTTCATAATTTGTGACTTTCATTTTAATTCAATCGAATCCATTCGCAAACCACATACTCTTCGTGGTTCGACCCCTTACTACCACTAACACATAGTTAAGGGTAATTTGGGCTTATAAATATTATCTTTGACCGGAGCGCGACACTCCGATCAAATTTTGGCGCCGTTGCTGGGGAGTGCGTGCGCTTTGTGTTTGGATATTGTTTGAATTTGTGTGATTAACTGTTTAATTTGCATAATTTCTTTTCTTGTACTTTGTCTCTTTCCTTGTTACGCGGGGTGTGTTACTTGTGCAGGTTACAGGTAGTGCATGCATACGCGAAACTCCGGGAGGACTTCACCGTTAGTCTACGAACCGGAAATTAAAAAGAGTTGCAAGAAGGAATTTAGCAAGCTAGTTGGAGGCAACACTTGCTTCTAACCAAGTCACCAAAACACCACAACTCACACCATCCATTGAAACCGATTCAATGGCAAATCAAAACTCAAACCAAAACCTTAACCTTAACCAAAACTAAAATCCGAACCAATTCCAATACCGAAGCAACTTCAATCCCGCCCAAAACGTTCAACCTATACCTCAAGAGCAACCGGGTGGTAATAACAACTCTAGACCACCCACACCACCTTTCCGAAACCAAAATCCCAACAACACCCAAAGAACACCCCAACAACAAAACCTTCACCGAAAAAATTCCTTACCCATTCACCTCGATGACCGGAATGTCAATTCCGACCGTAGAGGAAAAAGAGATCATGGCAATCCCGCGAACGAAGACCTGTTTTTTAATATAGATGATTTGAGAAACGCTATCCCCGATGATGAGCCGTTTAGTGTTCCCGGTTACCAATCGCCGGAACATGTGAGTGTCCATACGAAATATTCGGATGATGGGGGTAATTAAGATGATCGGGTTGATGATGAAGATTGGGGGTATGTGAATCAGGACAACATTTACAATGCAAGAGGGTTTGATAATGAAGAGTTTGGTTATTAAAATGCCAATTTCATGGGGAAAGATAACTATGGGTACGGGAATGCGAGAAATGATGGCTATGAAAACAACCGTCAACCACGAAACAACAACCAAAGGAACCGAAATGATGGGTTTTACAACAACAATAACAACAACAATGCTAACCCTAACCGGATTCCTCGTTTCGTGGGAGGAGGTAATCAAAGAGATAATCAAGGTGGAAACCGAAGAGGTGATAGGGGAGGTGATAGAAGGGATAATCGAAGGCCGGTGGATCAAGAAGTTAACGGTCCGCATCGTCATCATGTCACACCCCGATTTCCACGTGTCACCGGTGGGCCCGGTGGGGGAGTATCGTGACGTGGTTGGCAACGTAATAGTCAAACAACACAATATAATAATGCACAGCGGAAGCAATTTAAAAGATATAATACAACCGAATCTATTATTGTAATATCAACTGTCACAATATTCGGAAGTTTATCCACAGAAGGATCGAACAAAAATGGAAACAATAGTTCAACAGACTTCAGGCATCTTAAGCTTGCGAGACTCTTTATTGATGCTAAGGAGACAATCCAGCCAATTACGTTTAGTACCTGCATTTAGTCTTTTTGGGAAAATACGTCAGTTTACACTGGTAAATACAATCAACAGACTCATTTTGGAAAATGATTTGAAAATTGGTTTAGATGCACATGGCATAAATGTTTTATAATTTGATTAAAATGCACAGAGGCAAGATTAATCTTTTTAACTTGGGAGAATTATTTAATATTATAATCTTGTGAACGAATTACATGTCACTTATGCGTTCAGTAGTCCGGATCTAGTCCGGGTTAAAGATCAATAGACACACCACGTTATTGAGTTATACACTGACAGGTGTACGCCTACACCCCGTGCTCAGGTCGTGGCCAAACTCGTAAGATGATGCCAAGGATATCCGGGACATGGTCATTAACCCCCCAAAGGCTGTAAAGTAAACAAGACTGTTTAAACGAGCCGATCAAATTATTCAACTACCCACTTAATGTGGAGATTTGATGCCCGATCAAGCGGTATGCTATATACCGTAACCCAAGCCCGTATAGGGAAAATAAGTTAAAAGTATTTACCTGAGCAATGTATAAATCACAATTAGCAAAATGCACGTAGCTTTTACTGGTTCTCCTAATCTGGAACGAAGGTTTAATATAACCTATTAGAATACTAACGGGTCTTTTATTAAGCTTAAGCTTAGACCGGCTAGTTTCAAAGATACGGTTCGTACGCACGATTAAGCGAAGACCGGATAGAATGTGATTTAGACCCGACAAGTTCAGAGACTTGTTTAATATGGGTCCTTCATGCACATTCTGGATTTTGAGATTAAACCGATAAGGTTTGACCCGTTTCGGCTAATTTATGTAAACTTGTTACATAAACCGAACCGAACGCGAAATAAGCGTAACGGGTATCCGTAAGAGCCATATACAGGTTTCCTAAGTTAATATGCTTCAAATATGTTGTGACATCAGTAGGATGTCTTTCATTATGCCCGAAATGAAATTAAACACAAACTATGCCCCGTAGGGGTAGTTTGGTCATTTTTAAAGGTTGTAAAAGAGTTTAGATGATTAACTGAGTTACAGGTCTGATATAAACAGCAAACATACTCAATTTGATATGTTATATCAGTAGGCTAAAGCATATATGTGAAATTTATCATTTTTAACCAAACTATGCCCCGTAGGGGTATTTTGGTAATTTCACATAAGCCGAAAAGCTCAAAACTGAGGTCTGAGTTTATCAACCTTTTCTTACTGTTAAAATATCATAATTTGCCTCATATATCAGTAGGTATCAACCCGGGTATGTTCAATATGACTTTAAAACATACTATGCGTTAAAAACGCTAAATAAGGCGATTAAAGGCCATTTCCGGGTTTGATACTTAAATCTGATATTTTTATATTTCCAGAAGGCTTAAAATAAATTATTTATCATATGTGATCAGTAGAAAAAGGTTTGGAGTCGTTTCGATAAGTAAAACTCATTTTATGGCCCGTAAGGGCAAAACCGACAATTACCGGATTAAGCCTACGACTACTAGTTATGCTCAGCCTAAAATTAATTAAAAATCTTTAAAAATCCCAAAATAATATATTACATCAGTGGGTATTAAGTTTGATACCAAAAAGTAGGCTTAACTAAGCTATACGCTAATTACGCCATTTTATTAACAAAAAGCATTAAATTTGCGATATTGAGCATAACTCTTAATCTACAAGTCAAACTGATGTCAAACTTTGCATACAAGTTTATATATCATTAACTAAGGTTTCTACACTTTTACATTTTCATAAATCACGTTTTGAGGTAATAAGGGCATAATGGTCAACATATGAGCAATTAACGGAAATATGCATATTAATTGGATAACTAGTGAACCAAGGTGTATAATCACAGAGGGTTGTTCTAACATGTATCCTAATCCAATTAAAGCTCTGAGGCATTTCTAAAACATGCCTAAACGGGTCAGAACTGAAAGTCAAAGTGAAAGTCAAACTATGTGACTTTCGGTTCCGAACCGGGTCTAAACAGGAAATAGTCGGGTGGAACATGTTTAGACATGTTCTTACACTTATTTCTAAGTTATAATAATGATCCAATAGGTTGTATATGATCTACCATGTTAATTATGCATAAATAGCATTTTAGGCTTCCTGTTGACTTTTTAAGAATAGGTTTGACCCGACTTTTGACCTGGTTAGAGTGGTGATCAGGGGAAACCCTTTTGAGGTTTTATTACCCACATAAATACCAATCTATAACTACTTTTAATTCGAGATATGACTGAGCCATTGCTGACTAATCTCGAAGTCAAACCGTAATTACGACGGTTTGACTTTTAGCTAATTAACCAAGCTAAACTCAAATAAAGAAGGACTAGTAGACTTACAAGAGTCCTATGCACGACTTAAGATCAGTTGGACCTGCTTGAGAGCTCCAGTAATGATCAAATTATGCAGATGAAGGTGTGAGGATTTGTGTTGCACAAGGTGGCCTTTTATAGTGAATTACACACCACAATTGGTTGACACATGTGTCTACTAGTGCCCACAACTAATCAACACTTGTTACTAGAGCTTATTGGGTGTTTTAGGGGTCAAGAGATGTGGAGAATCGAGTCAGAATCGCGTATAAAAGCCATGGCATACCATAAGCCTTGTTTCTCGGTTCTGGGCACCCCTCGCGCGACGCCAAGCCTCCCTCACGTCGCGCTAGGGCCTATCTGATCAGCATTTTTGATTTCTTGCATATTAATCCTTGGCTCTTCAAAACTTGAATAGGCACTTGTTTTCTTGCATTTTAAACCCTCAATATTGATCTATAAGGGCTTTAAAACATATACCCACTTTGTTAAGTCCCCGGGTAACTTTATTGTTACCCGAAAAGTCCTAACTTTCAACGTTTACGCTTTAACCCTTCGCACACGAATTCGATCATAACTTTCTCATACGTTAACGAAACTTTACGAAATTTAAACCGTGTATTCTAGTGAGTATATTTAACATTTACAAAGCTTCGGGTTTGTCAAAAGGTCACTCAGAGGTATAACTTAAACATGTTGACACATTTAGCCCCTGTAGTTTGTAATATCTCACTTTTAGCTCCGTATGATCCATGATTTAGGGGCTGTTTGGTAGCCTCTGAATGGTCATTAAGAGGCTACCTCTTAATGGAACCATTAATAATTTTACCAATGAGAAGGTAGAAGAATGTGACATGTGATGATTTACCATTCAGAGGTTACCTCTTAACCATTCAGACTTGAGGTTACCTCTTATTCATTCAGAGGTTTTAAACCATTAAGATGTAGCATCTGAATGGTCATTAAGAGGCTACCAAACAGCCCCTTATTCGTTTGAAGGTATGAGCATCTTTTAGGGTTAATATACAATATATTTATTCACCGTTGACATTTAGAATACGTACATTCACATACTTTCCATGTTCGTCAACTTTAGTCCTTCTATAATATTTCTTTCACACGTTTAAACATTTGACACGTGTCTACACATTATAGGACGTGAATTTTCGAGGTGTTACATCCTCACCCCCTTAAAATAAATCTCGACCCGAGATTTACTGAAATAAGTAAGGGTACTTTCCTTTCATCGTGGATTCAACCTCCCACGTGTATTCGGGACCTCTACGGGCATCCCATTTGACCTTTACAATAGGTACATGCTTCCTTCGAAGCTTCTTTACCTGTCGTTCTTCAATCGACAGAGGTTTTTAAATTTCAAGCTCTCGTCTAAATGCACATCTGTATGTGGTATAACAAATGATTCATCAGCGAAGCGCTTTTTCAGATTGCAGATGTGGAACTCATTGTGAATTCCACTGAGCTCTTCTGGTAAGTTTAACTTGTAGGCAACTGACCCGATACGTTCGATAACCTCGAAAGGTCCTATGTATCTCGGGCTTAGCTTGTCTTTCTTACCAATTCGCATCACTCCCTTCCAAGGTGATACTTTAAGTAGGACTTTGTCACCTACTTCGAAGTGAAAATCCTTACGCTTTGGATCAGCGTAACTCTCCTGCCTATCCCGGGCAGCTTTGAGACGGTCACGAATCTGGACAATCTTGTCCGTCGTTTCGAACACGATCTCTGGTCCTGGTAACTGGACATCTCCAACTTCCGCCCAACATACGGGCGATCTACACTTTCTACCGTATAATGCCTCAAAAGGCGCAGCTTTAAATGCTGGTATGGTAGCTATTGTTGTAGGAGAATTCGATTAATGGTAGGTTCTTATCCCAGCCACCACCCAATCGATCGCACATGCACGTAGCATGTCTTCCAACGTTTGAATGGTACGCTCACTCTGACCGTCAGTCTGAGGATGATAAGCCGTACTAAAATTCAAACGTGTGCCCAAAGATTGTTGGAAACTCTTCCAAAAATGCGACGTGTACCTATTATCTCTATCAAAGATAATAGCCACATGTATGCCATGTAAGGCTACAATCTTATCAACGTATAACTGGGCTAACATGTCAGAGCTATAAGTCTCCTTGATGGGTAAGAAATGTGCTGACTTAGTCAGTCTATCACTATAACCCATATTGTACCATTTCCTTTCCTGGTCTTGGGTAACTTGGTAATAAAATCCATAGTTACCATTTCCCACTTCCACGTAGGAAGTTCAGGCTGTTGTAGCAAACCTGACGGTTTCGGATGCTCAACTTTGACTTGTGCACAAGTCAAGCATCTAGCTACATAGGTGGCTACAGACTTTTTCAAGCCTATCCACCAATAATTTGCCCTTAGATCCTGGGTAGCTGATGGCAAGTTCTTAATCGTTGCCTAATTAGGGTTGCGGCATTTAATACGTAAGCAATATGAACCGTCTTTCTTATTTAACAATATCAACCCTCAGAAGATTGAGTCAGGCTTTATGTGCCTATGTTTTAAAACCTACTAAATCAAGGTTTCGATTTTTCCATAATCAATATGGAGTTTTAATAACACTCCAGCCCACAGCGGGATGTTAATCTTAGTTCTACCTGTCTTCCAGGAGGTAAGCAGGGGAAACTTTTGAGAAGATAATTAAGATACAAGGAGGCTATAGAGATTTTCCATATCTCAGGCTCCAGTTCATCCATCATTGTTCGTGTCAAATGAGTGACACCTTTATGTTCTAAGTCCACGAATTCCTTAATCGGGAACATTTACTTGGAATTTTTTTTTTCCATTTTTTTGGATATCTTCTTTGAATACTACTAGTCGACTTTAGTACCATATGATCATTGGGATATCTTAGGGGTTCCATGTATTAAACCCCCATGCTGATCAGACATGGAAATAATCTATGGGACACACTAGGATACGCCATTCCTCATATGACACTTTTATCAAACATAGTTTGGCATTCGCAGGCGATAGAAAACAATGAGAAAAATAATTAAAATAACATATGTTGTCGTACTCTATGCAAAGAAAGAGTGCTCTTAGATTTTCGGAAGGATTCCTTGCCGATCTATAAGAATCAGTTACTATGGTTTCCTTGGTAGTTATACCTTGTGGGTGATAATAAAAATTTTGCTAAGTTTATGGTTCATGAAGATTTATTATTGCCTGTATTAAAAACAGGACACTTAGCAGAAATTATCATTGATAAATGATAAGGAAGTTTATTGTACAAGTGCTTATATTTAATCAATAATGGAAGTTTCACAAACTAGGCACCTAGCTCAATTGGCTAGGCGCGCGAAAGGGTGCGGCCTAGACCCAGGTTCGATTCCGGGGACGGCCAATTCCACCATTTTTTTATGTTTAATTTTAATTAATCGTACGGATATTTGTAATTATGAGAGTTGTCTCATAAGGAGTCTTGATAATTAATTGCTTCTTATCACCCACGATATGGGCTTGATTTTTCGAGGCAACCAATCTATTTTTATCACTATATTGAGTCCTTATATTTTAATGGAACTAGGACATCGGAAAAATTTCCTAATGGATATTAAAACATCCATCTTATAATGCTGAAGCAGTCTCTGAGGTATACAGGTTTATTTACTGAACTTTCGTTGCTTTTTATTAAGCCCGTATTTGATCTCTTTCTCAGATTTTTGGGAGTTATCCTCCTTCTTTGGTTCATCCTTCATATTTGAAGTGTGAACATAGCTCCCCTCATGAGCAATTAAACCTGGTTTCGAATGAGATTTAGAGCGAGAAGCATTCGGCTCTTTGGATTGTCTCATGACCTTTTTCCCATGATCCCTCCAACTGTTGCGTCAATCACAGCTTGGAGATAAACTCCATCAATATTGAGGTTTACGTTTGTAGTCTTTATTAATTTTCGTCTCATTAATAGTATTGCGACTGTCGTCTACCTCATCCGAGTTTCCCATACTCGAAACTTGGTACCAATCACCAAGATTTAACAATTATTAGTCATCATCCTGATGACCTGACTTAGTTTAGCCACGGCATTCATAAACCGCATGGGCTATTCTGTTCCGAACATTCATAGTGAATGTTATTTAAACGTATTTCCATTATATTTAGCCTAGGTCACAAAAGGACCATCAATGGCATTCAAAGTTTGGAACGAGTCCAATATCTGCTTGACAGGGGATCATAATGTCACAACTGTCGTTGGCACACGAACGATCATGAATAGCTCAAAGGCTAGCCTTTCAAGACTTTTATTATATATATGCATATATGGCATAGAAGCCTGCCTCGATGGACGTAGGAAAATATGGCATAAAGCCCAGTCATGAAGGACATAAATGATTATACGGCACGAAGGCCTTGTCGCAAAGGACATTTAGATATGGCACAAACGGCCTTGTCACCAGAAATGTTAACATTTAATATGTTAGCTTGTCATGAATGACAAATTATAGCACATAGGCTTGTCATGAATGACTTTAAAATATAACTCGATGGTCTATCACCAAGGACCTTAATTTATTAGCCGCAATTTTATTAAATTAGGGCTTCAAGGTTTGAACGTGGTTCATCACCTTTGGACAGGGAGTCATAGACCACAACCGTCATCGTCTTGAAAGACGATTCATTTGGCAGAAAAGAAGCCAATCAACATCACTAATGGATGTTTATATATAACCATCGTATCTAATGATATTAGTCATGATTACATCGATCATATTGACTATTAGGTTTGGGTATAATTACACCGTTCTGAACAGGGGATCATAAAAATCACTACTATCTTTGTCTTACAGACACTAGAATAAAGTATAGCCCGTAGGCATTTCATCACGAGGGATGTTAATATTATGATCATCATACTGATGATACTAGTTAGGATCACAACGATAGTGTAGACTATGGGATTTGAGCATAGCTCACCCCCTTGGGCAGAGAATCACAAAAGATTACAATTGGCTCGTCTCAATTGGACAACATAATATAGCCCTTAGGCAAAACATCATTAAGGATGTTGAAAATGTTTTAATCATCGTATTGATGATTTTTGTCACGCTCGCATTGATCATTTAGACTATTAGGCTTGAGCATAGCTCACTACCTTGGACAGGGAATCGTAAAGATCACCATGTCTTTGTCGCACATGGACAATATAATATGGCCCATAGGCGAAACATCACTAATGGATGTTTATAATAGGTTCATCCTATTAGAAGATATAAGTCATGATTGCATTAATCGTATTGACTATTTTGGCTTGAGCATAGTCACAACCTCAGACAAGGAAACATGAAGATAACAATGTCAATGTCCCAAATGGACAATATATTATAGCCCGTAGGCAAAACATCACTTAAAGGATGTTAAATAATATTATCATCGTATTAGATGATATTAGTCATGATCGCATTGATCATATAGGCTATTATGTTTGGACGTAGTCCAATATTTTAGACAGGAGGTCAAAGACCATCACTGTCGTTGTCTTATCGGACAACAAGTTTAGCCCGTAGGCACTTTATCATTAACGGATGTTTATAACATGATCGTGTTATGAGATGATATAAGCCGTGATTTCTAAATCACCAGGCTAGATTAGGGAATTGGAAGAATCCAATATAAGGATGATTGTTGTGATTTTCTCGAATCACATTTGTCAAGAGTGCTAACACGTTCTTAAGTGTTAACAAGGATCTGAATCCCTTGAGTAGGTTTCACCATCTTGGCCGCGTAGGCTAGGTTTTACCTTTAAGATTCTTTTTAAAATGCATACTGATAGGGAAGGAAGGATATTTATTTCATTCAGGATTTTTATCATAAATCCTAATTCATATGTTAATAATAGCACAATTGGCCTAGTCGCGTAGACAAGTTTAATTTATAAGCCATGATTTCAAAGAATCGCGGCATTAAGGTTTGAATCAAAGTTCATTACCTTTTCCTGACAGGGAGCTATAGGCTACCACTGTCTTTAGTCTTAGAGGACATCAACTATAGCCCGTAGGCACTTCCCTTCTAAGGGATGTTTATTACGGAATTGCCCCTTAGGGAAATTCATTAACCATGGTAAGCAGAGACCATATTTGGTTAATTTATTAATCATATTTATTTAGGATTTCTATTTTAATTTATCCTAATTATAAAACATTAACAGTTTTATTAGTGGCACCCATTGGCCTGGTCACATGGACATTTTTAATTTATAAGCCATGATTTCAGAGAATCAAGGCCTTTAAGTATATTAGCATAACAGGCTTAGTCACAAGGACATATATAAATTATAAGCTAGGATTTCAGAGAATCAAAGCCTTGAGGTTTGAACCTAGTTCATTACCTTTTTCTGACAGGGAGTCATAGCTACCACTGTATTTTGGCTCATGTAGAAATGAGCAAGGCCCGTAGGCACTATATTACCACGTATGGTTAAAATATGATCATCTTAATTGATGATGTAAACCCAGGATTCGGAGATCATTAAACTGGGTTAGGAATCTTTTGAAGAATCCTTAAAAGCGTGTGTGATTTCCAACGAATCACATCTGCCGGGAGTGTTAACATGTTTTCAGATGTTAACTGGAATACGAATCTTTTAAACAGGTCTTACCATCTTGGCCCGGTCTTATAATTGACCCGTAGGCTAGGTTTCACTCTTAAGATTCTTAGTTAATTATTTGAATCTTTTTAACAGGTCTTACCATCTTGGCCCGGTCTTATAATTGACCCGAAGGCTAGGTTTCACACTTAAGATTCTTAATTAATGATTTGAATCTTTTTAACAGGTCTTACCATCTTGGCTCGGTCTTATAATTGACACGAAGGCTAGGTTTCACACTTAAGATTCTTAACTTAATTAACGCAGAACAATTTTAAATTGAGGTGTTAATATGGATCTGAATCTAATTATGGAACTACCATCTTGGCCGGTCTCAATATGACCTAAAGCTAGGTCTTGTCCTTTTTAGATTTTGCCATTTTATTATAATGGTAGATCTTGCAAAAGGAAATGTTATTTTCCATTTATTTAATATTTCTTGTTTAGAATGAAAGTTTAAACTTAATCATTCCACTATATAAAAATAAAAGTATAAAGTTGCCCTAAGCGGGACTTGAAAGGAATAATGTTGTCCTCGTAGGGACTGAAAGATAATTAGGTCCTTATAAGGACTAATAAGGAAACGATCTTCAGTAAAAGGAGTTTCTTCTTCATTTTATTTCTGAATGCTTCCTCCTTGGATGCTCGTTTCATTCTAGCCGCGGTACGAAGCTCAGCATCTCAGGGCTCCGGGTGTGGAAAACTCCTATTACGGCTTCTTCGCTTGGCGACGTATCCAATAAAATAAAAATTGGAAGCAAAAATTTATAGATTAGGATTGAGAATATTCCTAAGTTAAGTCTAGACTCAGAAGTTTAGATATGTGCAATTGTGTAACTGAGATTAAACACAAAAGGCTAGTGTTTAATTCACTCAGTGTTGGCTCTGATACCAACCTGTCACACCCCGATTTCCACGTGTCACCGGTGGGCCCGGTGGGGGAGTATCGTGACGTGGTTGGCAACGTAATAGTCAAACAACACAATATAATAATGCACAGCGGAAGCAATTTAAAAGATATAATACAACCGAATCTATTATTGTAATATCAACTGTCACAATATTCGGAAGGTTATCCACAGAAGGATCGAACAAAAATGGAAACAATAGTTCAACAGACTTCAGGCATCTTAAGCTTGCGAGACTCTTTATTGATGCTAAGGAGACAATCCAGCCAATTACGTTTAGTACCTGCATTTAGTCTTTTTGGGAAAATACGTCAGTTTACACTGGTAAATACAATCAACTGACTCATTTTGGAAAATGATTTGAAAATTGGTTTGGATGCACATGGCATAAATGTTTTATAATTTGATTAAAATGCACAGAGGCAAGATTAATCTTTTTAACTTGGGAGAATTATTTAATATTATAATCTTGTGAACGAATTACATGTCACTTATGCGTTCAGTAGCCCGGATCTAGTCCGGGTTAAAGATCAATAGACACACCACGTTATTGAGTTATACACTACGCCTACACCCCGTGCTCAGGTCGTGGCCAATCTCGTAAGATGATGCCAAGGATATCCGGGACATGGTCATTAACCCCCCAAAGGCTGTAAAGTAAACAAGACTGTTTAAACGAGCCGATCAAATTATTCAACTACCCACTTAATGTGGAGATTTGATGTCCGATCAAGCGGTATGCTATATACCGTAACCCAAGCCCGTATAGGGAAAATAAGTTAAAAGTATTTACCTGAGCAATGTATAAATCACAATTAGCAAAATGCACGTAGCTTTTACTGGTTCTCCTAATCTGGAACGAAGGTTTAATATAACCTATTAGAATACTAACGGGTCTTTTATTAAGCTTAAGCTTAGACCGGCTAGTTTCAAAGATACGGTTCGTACGCACGATTAAGCGAAGACCGGATAGAATGTGATTTAGACCCGACAAGTTCAGAGACTTGTTTAATATGGGTCCTTCATGCACATTCTGGATTTTGAGATTAAACCGATAAGGTTTGACCCGTTTCGGCTAATTTATGTAAACTTGTTACATAAACCGAACCGAACGCGAAATAAGCGTAACGGGTATCCGTAAGAGCCATATACAGGTTTCCTAAGTTAATATGCTTCAAATATGTTGTGACATCAGTAGGATGTCTTTCATTATGCCCGAAATGAAATTAAACACAAACTATGCCCCGTAGGGGTAGTTTGGTCATTTTTAAAGGTTGTAAAAGAGTTTAGATGATTAACTGAGTTACAGGTCTGATATAAACAACAAACATACTCAATTTGATATGTTATATCAGTAGGCTAAAGCATATATGTGAAATTTATCATTTTTAACCAAACTATGCCCCGTAGGGGTATTTTAGTAATTTCACATAAGCCGAAAAGCTCAAAACTGAGGTCTGAGTTTATCAACCTTTGCTTACTGTTAAAATATCATAATTTTCCTCATATATCAGTAGGTATCAACCCGGGTATGTTCAATATGACTTTAAAACATACTATGCGTTAAAAACGCTAAATAAGGCGATTAAAGGCCATTTCCGGGTTTGATACTTAAATCTAATATTTTTATATTTCCAGAAGGCTTAAAATAAATTATTTATCATATGTGATCAGTAGCAAAAGGTTTGGAGTCGTTTCGATAAGTAAAACTCATTTTATGGCCCGTAAGGGCAAAACCGACAATTACCGGATTAAGCCTACGACTACTAGTTATGCTCAGCCTAAAATTAATTAAAAATCTTTAAAAATCCCAAAATAATATATTACATCAGTGGGTATTAAGTTTGATACCAAAAAGTAGGCTTAACTAAGCTATACGCTAATTACGCCATTTTATTAACATAATGCATTAAATTTGCGATATTGAGCATAACTCTTAATCTACAAGTCAAACTGATGTCAAACTTTGCATACAAGTTTATATATCAGTAACTAAGGTTTCTACACTTTTACATTTTCATAAATCACGTTTTGAGGTAATAAGGGCATAATGGTCAACATATGAGCAATTAACGGAAATATGCATATTAATTGGATAACTAGTGAACCAAGGTGTATAATCACAGAGGGTTGTTCTAACATGTATCCTAATCCAATTAAAGCTCTGAGACATTTCTAAAACATGCCTAAACGGGTCAGAACTGAAAGTCAAAGTGAAAGTCAAACTATGTGACTTTCGGTTCCGAACCGGGTCTAAACAGGAAATAGTCAGGTGGAACATGTTTAGACATGTTCCTACACTTATTACTAAGTTATAATAATGATCCAACAGGTTGTATATGATCTACCATGTTAATTATGCATAAATAGCATTTTAGGCTTCCTGTTGACTTTTTAAGAATAGGTTTGACCCGACTTTTGACCTGGTTAGAGTGGTGATCAGGGGAAACCCTTTTGAGGTTTTATTACCCATATAAATACCAATCTATAACTACTTTTAATTCGAGATATGACTGAGCCATTGCTGACTAATCTCGAAGTCAAACCGTAATTACGATGGTTTGACTTTTAGCTAATTAACCAAGCTAAACTCAAATAAAGAAGGACTAGTAGACTTACAAGAGTCCTATGCACGACTTAAGATCAGTTGGACCTGCTTGAGAGGTCCAGTAATGATCAAATTATGCAGATGAAGGTGTGAGGAGTTGTGTTGCACAAGGTGGCCTTTTATAGTGAATTACACACCACAATTGGTTGACACATGTGTCTACTAGTGCCCACAACTGATCAACACTTGTTACTAGAGCTTAGGGGGTGTTTTAGGGGTCAAGAGATGTGGAGAATCGAGTCAGAATCGCGTACAAAAGCCATGGGAGACCATAAGCCTTGTTTCTCGGTTCTGGGCACCCCTCGCGCGACGCCAAGCCTCCCTCGCGTCGCGCTAGGGCCTATCTGATCAGCATTTTTGATTTCTTGCATATTAATCCTTGGCTCTTCAAAACTTGAATAGGCACTTGTTTTCTTGCATTTTAAACCCTCAATATTGATCTATAAGGGCTTTAAAACATATACCCACTTTGTTAAGTCCCCGGGTAACTTTATTGTTACCCGAAAAGTCCTAACTTTCAACGTTTACGCTTTAACCCTTCGCACACGAATTCGATCATAACTTTCTCATACGTTAACGAAACTTTACGAAATTTAAACCGTGTATTCTAGTGAGTATATTTAACATTTACAAAGCTTCGGGTTTGTCAAAAGGTCACTCAGAGGTATAACTTAAACATGTTGACACATTTAGCCCCTGTAGTTTGTAATCTCTCACTTTTAGCTCCGTATGATCCATGATTTATTCGTTTGAAGGTATGAGCATCTTTTAGGGTTAATATACAATATATTTATTCACTGTTGACATTTAGAATACGTACATTCACATACTTTCCATGTTCGTCAACTTTAGTCCTTCTATAATATTTCTTTCACACGTTTAAACATTTGACACGTGTCTACACATTATAGGACGTGAATTTTCGAGGTGTTACACATCAACAACCTCCACGGGGAGTAAATGACCGTTTTAGACCGGTGGTTACCGATAATGACTCTCCAATAGTTTGTGAAAGAAGGATGTTCGATTGCAAGCCCCACTACATCAGCATACTTCCCCATTTCAATGGGAGATCTAACGACGAACCATACACCCATTTGGCGGAGTTTTCGTCTATATGTAGCATAATCGGGGGGCTTAATTTTGCGTTGGAGGAGGTCAAGCTTCGGTTATTCCAGTTTTCGCTAAAAGATAAGGCGAAACAATGGTTTCTTACACTTCCGGCGAATAGTATTTGGACATGGGGTGAGATGCAACAAGTTTTTCTTGATGAGTACTATTCGATGGCGAAGACCGATGATGCTAGAGATGAAATTAGGTCTTTCCGCCAATTATCAAGCGAACCGTTGCATGAAGCATTCACAAGGTACAAGGAGTTGATTCGAATGTGCCCACACCATCAAATCAAAAAGTGGGAGTTGATTAAATGTTTTGTGAGAGGATTAGACGATGAGACATGGAATCGCCTCGAGTCAACGAGCAACGGAACTTTATTGAGCAATCATGAAAATGATGATTGGGAATTTCTCGAGAGGATGAGCAAGTGGTCCAAGGAAAAGGAGTCGGCCGATAGAGCTAAAAAACATCTCGTTTCCCGGTCACTTCCCGATCTTGATTCTAACTCTAAGGATCGGATTTCTACTCTAGAACGGGAGTTGGCTCATATCTTGAAAAAGGAGGTGAATGCGGTTCAATTCGCGGTGTGCGAAGATTGTGGGGAGATTGGTCATAGAACCGATCAATGTCAAATAGGATCGGGAGAATACACCGAAGAGGTAAACCAAATGTATGGGGATTGAAAGCAATATGATATGAACTCAAACACTTATCATCCGGGTTTGAGAAATCACCCTAACTTCCGGTATGGTAATGCCTCGAATCAAATGAACCCGAATTTTCAATCGGGCAATCAAGGTGCTCAGGTGGTTCTTCTTATAACAATCGTCAAGGTAGTAACCAAGGGGGTTACCAAAGGAATTACAATCAAGGGGGTAACCAAGGGTATCAAAACCGTGAAAGCAATTATCAACGTGGTTACAACCAAAGTGGAAATGGGGGTGGTGCTTCAAACTCTCAAGGTGATGACTCGATAAATTCTAAATTTGATGCCCTCATGAATGCTATGAGTACTCTTACTAAGTCACATCAAGCCCTTACTAATTCACATCAAGAGATCAAAACCGAAATGAAGAAAGAGTTTGAAGTAAAAGATAAATCTCATAAGGCACTGGAGAAGCAAGTGGGGCAACTTGCTCAAGAGATGGCTCAAATTCGTGGGAGTGGAGGAAGACTTCCAAGCGACACCAATGTGAACCCTAAGCATCAAGGGTCAAACTCGAAGAACACGAACGAGGTACCAATTAATAAAATTTCCTTATGTAGTGGTCGAGTGATAGATAATGGTGTCAAAACACCACCACCCCAGTTTGTTGAAGGGGTGGTGGAAGATGCTAGTGAGGATGAACATGAGGATGGTCAAACGGGTCAAAACAAAAATAATTTAAAAATTAAAATGACACTCCCATTGTGACCATCCCCGTCCCTAAAGCTAAGGAAAAGGGTGTGGAGGCTAATACCACCCCTTATCCCGAAGCATTGAAGGGACCCGTGAAGAAGGTTGTAAAGAAAAGAGGTCCACAACAAGAAGAGTTGTTGGAAATTTTCAAACAAGTAAAAATTAATTTACCTCTTTTGGATGCAATCAAACAAGTATCGTCGTATGCTAAGTACTTGAAAGAATTGTGTACCCAGAAACAAACTCATAAATTTCCTAAAAAATTAGATTTAACCGAGAATGTGAGTTCGATTCTTTCGGGTGCACTTCCACCTAAGCTCCAAGATCCGGGTGCGCCTATCATTTCAATTCAAGTAGGCGATTTTAAAATCAACTGGGCACTTCTAGATCTTGGTGCTAGTGTGAGCATTCTACCGGGTAGTTTGTATGACCAATACGAGTTTGGTCCACTTCAGTCGTCAAACACCACCTTGGTGTTAGCCGATTTGACACCCAAATTACTCCGTGGAATTGTCTCGGATGTGATAGTAAAAATTGAGGATTTTTACTATCCGGTGGACTTTTTGGTACTTGATTATGTGGCCAAGGACCCAACCAAGCAACCTACAGTGATTTTGGGTCGACCGTTCTTAGCAACCGCAAATTCTCAAATTGATTGCAAAACAGGAACAGTTGACATGACATTTCAAAACCGAAGGTTGAGGTTGCATGTTTTTTTCGGACTTATGAACCCTCCAGTTGATGATGAATGCTATATGGCGGACATTGTTGACACGTGTATACCTCTTTGCGACACAGTTGTGGATAGGGAAAACACAATGGAGGATTGTTATATGTTTGACAGGTCACAGGTGGAGATGAATAAGAGCATAGATGAGGAGGTGAAGAGTTTGGAGGTGCTTGTGGTTAAAGAGGGAAAACCGACATGGACGCACCAAGTTGAGAGTTTACCAGAGAGCATTGACACCAAATTGAAGCCGTCATTAGTGGAGCCTCTGGAGGTTGAATTGAAGACATTGCCGAAGCATTTCATGTATGTTTATGTTGGTGAAGGCAATACACTCCCGGTTATCATTGCATCAAACTTAACCGAGGAGCAAGAGGAGAAGTTGATGGGTGTTTTGGTCACCAATCGGGCGGTGATTGGATGGACCATTACTGATTTGAAGGGAATTAGTCCCTCGGTGGTGATGCACAAAATCATCACGGAAGAAAGTGTGACTCCCGTTCGAGATGCACAACGGAGATTGAATCCGAATATGCGGGAGGTGGTGAAAAAGGAAGTGTTGAAATGGCTTGATGCGGGTATTATTTATCCGATCTCGGATAGCCAATGGGTGAGCCCAACGCAGACAGTTCCGAAGAAAGCGGGTATACAAGTCGTCAAAAATGACGCAGGTGAAGAGGTAGCCACTCGGCCGGTAACCGGGTGGCGAATTTGTATTGATTATAGGAAGTTGAATTCCGCAACTTCCAAAGATCATTTTCCTTTACCGTTTATTGATCAATTTGTTGAGAAATTATCGGTGCAACAATTTTATTGCTTTTTAGATGGCTATTCTGGTTATAATCAAATTGCCATCCATCCAGAAGATCAAGCAAAGACAACGTTCACTTGTCCCTACGGCACCTTCGCATTTAGGCGAATGCCGTTTGGACTATGTAACGCCCCCGCCACCTTCCAAAGGTACATGATGAGTATCTTCTTAGATATGGTGGGGAAGTCTTTGGAAATCTTCATGGATGATTTCTCAATTTTTGGGTCGTCATTCGAGGCTTATTTGGACCAATTGGACAAAGTACTAAAAAGGTGTGTCGAAACTAGTTTGGTCTTGAGTTGGGAAAAGAGCCATTTTATGGTCCAAAAGGGAATCGTGTTGGGACACGTGGTGTCGAGTCGTGGGATAGAGGTCGATCGTGCAAAGGTACAAGTTATATCCACTTTGCCATATCCCACGAGTGTTAAAGGTGTTAGGTCATTTTTAGGTCATGCGGGTTTTTATCGACAGTTTATTAAGGGTTTTAGTGACATAACCAAGACTTTGTGTAACTTGTTGTTAAAAGATTAACCGTTTGATTTTAATGAAAATTGTCAACAAGTTAAAAGAAAAGTTAGTTGAGGCCCAAATCTTGCAATCGCCAAATTGGTCTTTACCCTTTGAAATTATGTGTGATGCAAGTGATTATGCGGTGGGGGCCGTGTTGGGACAACGGGTTTGACAAAAAACCCATTGTCATATACTACGCGAGTAAGACTCTCTCGGATGCACAATTAAATTACACCACCACCGAAAAAGAGCTACTCGCGGTGGTATATGCATTGGATAAATTTCAGTCATATATATGGGGTAGTAAAGTGATTATTTTTTCTGATCACACTGCTGTTAGGTACCTCATGGAGAAAAAAGATGCCAAACCGAGATTGATCCGATGGGTGTTGTTACTCCAAGAGTTTGATTTGGAGATCCGGGACAAAAAAGGTACCGAGAATGTGGTAGCGGACCATTTGTCCCGATTGATGGTCGAGGAGGATCCTAAAGCTTTAGAGATCAATGAGTCATTTCCCGATGAGCATATTATGAAATTAGATAAGTTACCGTGGTATGCTAACATTGTGAATTATCTTGTTACAGGTGACTTACCGCCACATTGGGATAGATGGAGGAGGCAGCATTTCATGTCTCAAATCAAGTATTACCGGTTGGAGGAACCGCACTTGTGGAAAGAGTGTGCGGATCAAGCGATTAGAAGATGCATAGACGGTGAGGAAATTCCAAGCGTGTTGAAGCATCTACATTCGTTTGCATGTGGTGGCCATTTTTGTGATCACAAAACGGGTCACAAAGTGTTGAACAGTGGTCTTTATTGGCCAACTATTTTTAAGGATGCATTCGAGTTTTCCAAGAATTGTGTAGAGTGCAAGAAATTAGGGGGTATTTCAAAAAGGGATGAGATACCCATGCAACCAATCCTCGTAGTCGACATTTTCGATGTATGGGGTATTGATTTCATGGGCCCATTCCCCAATTCTTATGGTAATTTGTATATCTTGGTGGCCGCTGACTACGTGTCAAAGTGGGTCGAAGCAATAGCCACCAAGACAAACGACCATTCTGTAGTTTGTAATTTTGTTCAAACCAATATTTTTTCAAGGTTTGGGATCCCTCGTGTCATCATAAGTGATAGAGGATCTCATTTTAAAAATTTTCGATTTGGGAAACTTTTAAAACGGTTTGGTGTTGACCATAGAATTGCTACCCCCTATCACCCGCAAACAAGTGGGCAAGTAGAGGTGTCAAATCGGAAAATCAAAGAGATTTTGCAAAAGACCGTGCGGGCGGACCGTAAGGATTGGTGAATCAAGTTGAACGATGCTTTATGGGCCTACCGTACGGCACATAAGACACCTATTGGCACTACACCTTACCGGTTGGTTTACGGTAAAAATTGCCATTTGCCGGTTGAACTTGTGCATAAATCATTATGGGCTATTAAAGAAGTCAATGTTCAATATGATGATGCAGGTAAGGAACGGAAGCTTAAGCTATGCGAGTTGGAGGAGCTTAGGGAAATGGCATATGAATGCGCGTCCAAGTACAAGGATGGGATGAAGAAGGCGCATGATGCCAAGTTGAGGAAGAAAGAGTTCGAGATTGGGCAAAAGGTATGGCTCTACAACTCGAAGCTCAAGTTTTCCCCGGAAAGCTCCAAAGCAGATGGATGGGACCCTACGTGATCACCCAGGTCGGACAATTGGGTGATGTTACAATCGAGGACCCGAAGGATGGGTAACGGAAAATGGTCAATGGTCATCGGCTAAAACCGTTTCTCGATGGTAACGAAAAGGTGGATGAAAACAAGGAATCAATGAGCTTCGTGGTAAGCATTCCAGTTTATGAGGTCGAATGAAAAGGACCGGTAACATTTTGTGTAAAGTTATGTAGAATCTATTTAATTGTTTGAGTAATTTGGATATAATCGTTTTCGTTTCATTCTAACCCATGTGATTGTGTGAAGTCCGGATACTCCAAACGAGTCATGAAGACATAAGGTATGTTTTTAGACTCTATTGTGTGCATTGAGGACAATACACGAATTTTTGGGGGTGGTAGGACCGTTAAACGGTTTGGTGTTTTCGAATTTTAACTTACAAAAATTTACAAAAAGATTTTTAATATTTTTTAGGAATTTTTATTGTATATACTCCTTTTATTAAAAGTTCATAATTTTCTCCCTAGTTTTCATTAAAAAATTGAAAATTAAAAAAATGGGAAAACCCCTACCCGGTCGGCGACGGGGTACATACCCGTCCAGGACGGGCTCTCTAAAGTGCCGTCGGCACCCTTGTTCCGTAACCAGGTGATTAAGCCGTCGCTAGCCAAGCCCCATTTTCCGAACCCGTCGGCGACGGGGTCATGACCGTCGGCGACGGACTTTTATTTGCTCGCCGACGCAGCTTGTTCCCTTTGCGTTAAAACTCGAACCAAACATCTCTTTTCTCAATTAAAATTAACTTTTAACCTATTTTCAACCACCCAACTTCAACTCACTTCCTCCATTCCTTCCACAAACATCAAAAATTGCTGCCTTCTCTCTCTCTCATTCATCTTCTTCCCCAAAACCCTCAAGAACCCTAAACCTTCCATCTCTCATAACTCCTTCAATTTCCAACCAAATCTTCTGATTCTTGAGTCCATCTTGTGTAATTTTTCGAGAGGAACAAAACCCCTATCACGGTTTTCATCAATTCTTGCTAGTTTGCAAGATTTCTGAGCGTGAAATTTCGGGTTTTTGAAGGGTGTTCATCAAGCTTCTTGTTTTACATCTTTTCTTAGTTTTTCTTGTTCATCAACACTAAAGTATGGATTTTACTTAAATTTAAGCTTGATTATCATATGTTTAGTTGTTTTTCTTCCGAAATTTTAAACTTGTTAGTTTAAGAGTAGGTTGTTTAAACAATGTATGTTGTTCTAGCATGAATTTAAGTATGATTGGTTGTTTTGGATGGGATTTGAACATGTTATAACCATAGTGAAGTGATTACACTCGTTATTTACATGATTGAACATGAAGGTGATGTTGAATTTTGTTGAACTCATAAGAAATTGTTAATAAACAAGTAAAAATTGATAGGTAGATGATAAAATGAGCGACTTTGGAAGTTTAAAAAGGCGATTTTGCATTTACTTGTTAATTAAAACTTCAACATCATACATCATGTTCAAAGTTTGAGAGTTTATTGAAGGTTGGGTTTATATTGATGCTTTGTTTTGTGATTGTAGTTATGGCCGGAGGTAGAAAAAAGCAGAAAACTACAGGGCAAGGCTCATCATCTGGAGTGGGATGTTCTTCCGGTTTAATACCGAAGAAGTGGGAGCAATTAAGCTCCATAGAAGAGGGTGATGCAAGACTTTATAGGCAGGATTGGGCGTGGGAGAAATTCAGGGATAGTAGAAGCGCTCAAGTATGGGATGAGGAGAAAAACAAACCTCTATCAGCTTATCAAGATAGGAAGTTAGAAGTTAAACTATGGAAGTGGAAGATGGTCAATAATGTTACCACTTCAGTACCGGACAGGGTGGTTTGTGAAAGGGTTGTAAATGTTGAGGAGTTTAGAAAGATTGGGATAGTTCAAATGTTTGAGCGTCAAGGATGGGAAAGAGTGCTTGATTGGTGTGAAGACAACACCTCTCGGGTGTATTTAGCGGAGGTGTGTGAATGGTTAGCGTCATTGAGGTTCATGAACAGCGGTGGTCCTCCTGCTTAGTGGAGATTGGTTGGTAGGACAAGCCGAGGGGAGATGACGATGTCCTTCAAAACGATTAATTGCATTGCTCGCTTTGATTCTTTGGGGGTACAAGCGTATGACTATCCAACCATTGAACAATTTTTGGATAACCATGCGAATGGTGATGATCCGGAACAAATGACCGCGGCTATCTTACCGTATAACGATGGGGGAGCGGCCCAAAGGACCCAAATGACGGTTGAGGGGAGGATCCTTCAAGGGATTTCCCTAGAGAATGTTTTGGTGAGATTTGGTGATAGGGGTGGAGTAAGAGCAAGTGATTGTAGGGTTGTTCATTCCCTGTTGTACGGGACACCGACTTTATCTTGGAGGCATATTATAATGATGAATACGTGGTTCACGCAAGAGTCGTTTCACAGGCGCATGATTCCATATGTGCGCCTCATTAGTGCCATGATCCTCCAGCAAAACTGTCTTCCTCCGGAATCGCTTTGGGTATCTAAGCGGTTGGAAGAGTTCAGTTTCGCCACGATAAAGAAAAACTGGAAAATACACGTGAAGCTTTCGGGAAGCAAATATGTGGTGACCGACAAATTGGGTCACAGTTATGAATTCCCTGATCCAGATG
Organism: Helianthus tuberosus; assembly: GCA_030545235.1. Taxonomy (NCBI): domain Eukaryota; kingdom Viridiplantae; phylum Streptophyta; class Magnoliopsida; order Asterales; family Asteraceae; genus Helianthus; species Helianthus tuberosus. The sequence goes on from CM060383.1 coordinate 72,560,479, forward strand.
TGCAACGAGGGGATGATGAAGATGAGGAGATGGTTGACGAAGAAGACGAGACGGAGCCTCCTGGTCCATGGGGACCCAGGCAGAGGTATATGAGGCCACACAAGGAATTGAATGTCGAAGTGGCGGGTTTTGTGAACATCAGGCGGGTATCCTCATACAAGGATTTCAATCGGGGCCAACAGGAGGTGTTTGACAACATCTCTGCATGTATAGGCGAGGGTAGAGAGTATAATAAGAGGAGACAGAACTGGGAGGAAACACATAGATCCCAGATGCAGGAGCAGTGGGCCTTTCAGACGGCCTACCGTGAGAGGATGGAGAAGCATATGGAAGAGCAGCAGCTACAACAAGCGCTCCAAAGATCCCAAATTGAGCGTTTGATAAAGATGCAGGAGGATGAGACAGCCCGAAGACGGGCATGGGAGGCAGACGTGGAGAGGTGTCAAAACGAGCGCAATGAATTGGATCGACGCCGATGGAGCGCTTTATATGTTTATAATCAAATGGCTATTAATAATGCCAAGGTCCTCCACGACCAGGAGCGACATCAGAGGGACTATGAAGCCGGCCTTCCTTATGTCGAACACTCGGGGTGGACTGACTACCCCAACCTCCCAGTTCCACGAGGTCCATCTGATCCATCCCCTCACTGGCCTGAGGCAGTTGGGTCCAGCTTTATTCTGATACCCTACCAGCCACCACCTTAAGGAGAGCCGGGCCCACTCAATAACTACAGGGAGATGTTCGAGGCCCTCACTGGTTATCCATACCAGCCAAACCCGCCAGTTAACCCCAACGAGAGATATCAGCGGTGAAGGCAAGGTATGTTTTGTGTTGTTGTTGTTGTATATTTTTGTTTTCTTTATTTCTATTTTGTTATTATTTCTTTTTGCCTAGTTAAATGAACGTTGTGGGTGTGTTCCCTATATAACCCTCACGAGACCTACTCGTCCTCCCAAACTATTGGGGGGTTTAAAAGGGCTTGTTGCATACGCTAAATGCAACCGTGATTCCTACGAAAGTGAGTTAGGCTTGTTATTGTTGTACAATATTTTTTTTCCACAAAAATCAAGGTAATTTAACGCATGATTTGGTAACACTTTCAAAAAAATGGTAGAACTAAGCACCTAACAAATTTTAATGGTTGTGAGAAGCATGCTTCTACACAAGGGTTAAGATTTGTAGGTACAACATGTTCGTGGGACAACCGTTCTTATGAAGAGAAGAAGAAGATATGAGCATCTAGCGACAAAAATCAGGTGCATGCGTTTCCTTTTTACCTTGATTCTTAGATTAGTAATAAGTGGATTGTAATTGTATGTTATTTTTTTCCGGGGTGGAATTTTTGGGAAGTTAGCCGTGTCACATCCCTTGTGCTTTTTAAAACTCTAGTTCTTACACATTGAGGACAATGTTTACCTCAAGTGTGGGGATGGGGGAGTAGTAAAAGTTTTCGATTTTGACCCGTTCATTTATACACTACACATTGAGGACAATGTTTACCTCAAGTGAGGGGATGGGGGAAAATTTCAAAAATTTCTTGTGTCAAAAGCGATCTTAAAAGCACAAGTAACTAAGTCAACGAGGGATGGCACAACCCATTTGGTCTTTTGTCATGGTCAAGTTCAAATTAATAGCATGACGGGTATTTAGCGGGTGGTTATTTGGGAATAATTCGCCTAAGGAACTAGCATTTTATGCATATCACATACCATACCCTTATACGTGAGGTTTTGAGCCACTTTTATATCATAGATTTACATATACATGTTTCTTTGTTTGAGTGGACCATTAGTCGCGTATTGTAGAACTTGCAACTTTTGATACTTTCGAGACCATAGACCGAATACAAGCACGAGAATGATTAAGGCATTAGGTAAACCTTTTCCTTTTACACCATTTTTATATCCTTACCCAAAAATTGTCCCCTAGTAGCAAATTTTGAGCCTAATCCTTTCGTTTGACCACCCTTTAGCCCATAACTGTTAAACCTTTTTCTTTTAAACCCGTGTGATGAAAATTCGATTATAGGAGTCAAATTGTACAGTCGTGATTTGTTTGCATATATATATATATAAAAAGAGAGAAAAATCAGAAAATGTTATGAAAAAGATAGAAAATTGTTGAGAAAAGAACAAAAATATATGTTCTTAGTTTGAGAAATAAAAGGCTAAAGTTGTTGCCTTGTAGTTGGTGTTTATAGTTTAGTTTTGTTTAGAGTAGTCTTTCGTAATAAAAAATCGAATTTTCATCACCTTAGCCACTTTAAAATATCATATTTCCTACCCTTAGCCTAGCCCCGTTACAACCCTTACAAAGACCTTATGACTTGTGCTTAGTATTCGTGATCGGTGGTGGAGAATGATTGAGTTGCAAGCCTATGCGGGTACATGTTCTAATCGGTTTTGAGCGATTATTCTTTGAAGTGCTAATACATGATGAAAATTAGCCAATTTATAAACCGAGTGGAGAGAACATTGTGAGGGATGTGCATAAATTGCTGGTTTCGCGGGCGGGTTAATCTTGGATAACCATTTTATATGTGAATGCACTTTACCGTTAAATATGTGAAATTTGTAAACAGTTTGAACTTTTGTATGACAATAGACCTTAACCTTCGTCTCGGGAATGGGGAGTGTATTCTTTGTTCGACCCACGTGAAAGTGAAAAACAGATTTGCTTGAAGGCAAACAAAAGAAAAGTGTAGGGATGTGATACGTGGTTGAAAACCGGTGTTTGTAATCGTGTAACTTGATGTTTTTACATGAGTTTTAATTCCGAATAGCCTACCCTTAATTAAAAATGTGTTTTTCAGGTTTGATAGAGTTTAAGGAGCTTTTTGGGAGCTTTACGAGTCACCGGGATGAAAACCGAACAACCGGGACGCGATACGGATCAACCGGAAGTGAGAAACAAAGAAATCGGAGAAGTGGGCTGAGGAGGCCGTCGCCGACGGGCTCCAAGCCGTCGGCGATGCCTGTGGAAAGTTCCGTCGGCACACAAAGCCCGTATCCAGTCAAATTGTCACACCCTCAAATTACCACCTAGGGAGTGTCCCTGTTAGGCGTGTGACTACTAGCAATGAGCCACTAATTACATTGAATCACAAGTTGTAATAAGGTTCCATCAATTAAGTAATAACAATTCCAATCATAAGTTATTCAAAATCACAAGTTCAGCGGAAGCATTAAAGTATCATAAGGTAATTACGAATCAATCATAATAAATAAGTATTTGACAAATAATCCCATCGGTATGACCATGACCACTCTTGCTCTCCAGCCAGCAAGCTCCTGTTTCAATCACCTAACGACCTGCGAGCATGTAACAAGTGTATCAGACAAAGCTGGCGAGTCCACAGTTTAAGAAAACGTTCGTTACCAATTGAATGTAAAACAGTTCAATAACCAATGCAAGTAATGTTGTTAATATCTCAATTCCGAACAAGACGGCTCCTGAAGTACATGACTGCCCTTTCCCACGTACTCCTATCCAGTACTGGGCCCGACTGGGTCATTAGTTCACATCCGTCCTCTCTAGGAGCGGTGTGAGGGTGCCAAACCTAAGTAGCGCTACCAACTAATACCCGTTACCCTCCAGGTAACAATATAAGGGACTTACAAGAATGATAGGTGAGAATATTAACCAATATACCCGTTTTTACCCGAAAGACTTATCCCTCCACGGGATACCCACTGACTGTCCCCAACCACTGGGACGTATGCTCGAATGTAGTGAACTCACCTTTGTTTTGCTCGGTAAGGTTAGTTACTTGATTAACGGTCGATCAAACACGTCCTATCAAAGTTTACCGACAACCATCAGTTCTATGCTCACGTTGCACCACATATGTATTTACACATTTCACACATCACATTTATGAGCATTCACAATTCTATAACACATAGCGACGGGAAGTCGTATATTGCACATAAATTATTTAAGTGTTTATCTAGTTCATGAACCACACCATATTCTATGAGTAATCATCGATATAATGACGTACCATTTATCACAGATTACTAATTTATACATGCTTCATGTATTGACTTGTTTTCCTAGCACATGAACCACTAATAATCTGTATATGTATACACTATGTGTTACTCAGCCCAACCATGCTGGCCCAAATTAAATCAAACAGTTCCATTAGTTCCGGCCCAGTTGTGCACCGAATTGCTTATGGCCTAAAATCAACAAAAATGGGTGTATGGGTTCGGCAACGGTGCGCGGCCCAACATCCCAACCGCCCATTTGAATATTATCCAACTTTTGTAATATCAACCTTAATTACCATCATACCACAATAGGACAAAGAGGTCTATTTCCTTAGCTTTCTTTGGCTCTAGTTCTCAGCTTTATTCATTTGTCATAAATCAACACTAACATTAATTCCCATGTCAGACAACCATCACTAAAGTCATACAAAGCATACATATGTTCACATGCATCAACTTTCAATTATACACACATGTAAGGCTTACATATTCCTAGGTCACTGACAACATTATTGAGATTCACTTAGTCCGATTTGATTACATCAGTAACACATGGGCCGCCATTATTTACAAGGTTATCACATTCTATCCTCCATTTGACTTCAATTTTATAGGGCCAATCCACTACTGTTATGTCAACATATATTATCACTCATATAATTGTCACATGCACTTGTCAACATCAAGCACCCATATTTATTCAAAACTAATGATTCGATCCACACACACATATATATATATATATACATATTTATATATAGCTATCAAGATGAATCCTAGGAATCCCCAACACACTACACAATCATTTGACTTTACATAAATCTTGTATTCATCGAGGGCCTATTGCCACGAAATCAATTAAATCCAACAGCAAGTTTCATGCAATATCTAGCATAACCCTATTATCACAATTTCAATATCGTACACATCACATCAACAAGATTATCAATGCAATTTAAACAAAAGAAACTACTAACCCACAAGGTTCTATCGGCTAAGATAGTGCTTCGAGAGGGTGTCTCACTGCCGTCGCAAGTAGGGAGGAATAGGGTTTGTTTTAGTTTGTGTTCCCCACTATTTACGTATACATGAATCTATATGGACATGGAACTGGGCCGGTGATGTTTGCTAATCAAACAGTGAATTGGGTTGGTTTTTATCGCTAGCAACCACAATAATTTGGGCCGATACTATACACGTGAATTGGGCTGGGTTTAATGGCTTAATCATTAATGTTATCTATCAAGTTCGGGCCAAGTTCAATTGCGGTCCAATTATACAATACGACCCAATCGTACTCGCGACACAAGGTTCGAGCCCAATTCACATACGTACACATATTTACTTAAACACGTAATGCATTTAACAATCCAATTACCATCACATGTGTTTACCGATTTCTATCGTCGTAAGGAATACGTAAGAAGGATAACAAGTAACAGGATTACACGACAAAGACGTACTGACCATGAAAGTTCGGGTTGTCACATCATCCCCAACTTGAAAGAAATTTTGTCCCAAAATTTGACAGGTAAGCACAGAAGAGTGAAGTGGGGAATCAAGATTGCTGCAGGTTTTCCTCAGGTGCCACATCATCCCCAACTTGAAAAGGGAATTTCGTCCCGAAATTCGCCAATGATATCCAAAGTTATTTCCATCATTTGAACAATCGGGGATAACAGAGCTTCACCTGACCTTTGCGTTCTCATGGTAACTTCAGTCCACGTCTTGAGTTCCAACGAACTCTCTCACGATTGAAATTCGACTGTGTTAATAGTGGATTCCTCACAAGGGTGTCACGAGTGTTGCGTCGAATAGACGCTCCATTAGGTTCGAGACATAATTGACATCGTGTACATTACCAAGGGTGTCAGGTAACTCGAGTTCGCGAGCCATATCATCAATCTGTTCCAGAATCCAAATGTCCTAGTGTACTGCAACTAAGTTGGCCACATTTTCCATAGTGTACCGCACCATCCCAGGGTGAGACTTCTGCTACGTTCGTCTTCAGCGAACTCCCAGTGTTCCCTAAGCTTATCAGCTTCTCTGATGGTCACATGTTGCCACCAATCGACTCCCGATCTAAACAACCTTCCCAAGAGTTTCGAGTACCCGTCCTGGACCAGTAATTAAGTTGTCAACCATCACAGTCTAACAAGAAGGTTGGCATTATCATCCATGAAATGCCTCAAATAGAGCTTGTATGCATACTAAAAAGATAACGGCTGCAATAAAGCTTACCCAAAGATAAGTGTCCTTCCTAATTGTTTACCATAGTCAATTATGCGCATGCTCGCAGCATGTCTTCACGTGTCAGGATGGTCCGTTACTCTGCCCGGTTGCCCTACAGTGATAAGTAATGCTCATGTCCAGGTGTGAGCCAAGTGTGTTGCGTATTGCCGGTCATAAATCAGGTATAGCTCGAAATCAAAAGGTAACAGAAGCTGGCACCTCGTGCCTAAAAGTCGCCTCTCTCAGCGGAACATTCACAGCTGTGAAGTCTCGTCAGTTTCCTTAATTGAAAGATAATGTGCTGATAACGTGAGACAATCAACGATCACCCAGGTGAGACTGTTTCCGTTTTGAGTTGTAAGTAGACTAGTGCTAGATTCCACGGCAATCGGTTCTCATTTCCATATGGATGTTTCTGGTTGCTGATACTGTACCTTGACTTTCCGACCAGTCAAACATCATTCCCATACATAGCTAGGTGGGCCTTCATGCCCGGTCACCAGTACAAGATCCTCCGATCCTAACATATTCCATCAAATCCAGATGACCAGCATATCGAGGCTGGTGTGTTTCGCTCAATAGAAGTTCCCTCAGATTGCTGCACAGTAGAATCCATATTTGTTCCATAAAGTAGCGAGTACCGTCCAACCCGCCACGGCTGCTTCCCCATGCCCCACATGGGTTCAACTTGGAATTTCTCTCTCTTCAGTTCTCTAGTTTGGTCAGAGCAAGTCTGATCAGGTAGGTTAGAGGTGATAGTGAGCTGTAAAGCTCGTGTACATTCAAGTTTCACAGTCGTAACCGTCCAAATTCCATCCAGCGATGCCATTTAGCTTTTCTGAATCGCAAGTACATGGGAGGCCCTTGTGTTCGGTCTAAGCAGTGCATCTGGTACCGTCCAAGTAATGCCTCCAACTTAAATCCAAAGACCACGGCTTCTACTGCAGGTTGTGAGTCGTGCAATTCCTCTGGTTATGCCACCACGTAACCCATCACCTTCTCGTGTTGCATCGGCGTGTAACTGGTACTCTGATTCAGACCATCATGGTATACCACTAGATCACCCGTACCCTCGGGTAAAGACGATGCTCAGAGCATTGCAGAGTTGAGGTTCAAAAGCTGAAAGGGCGTCCTCCTGTTTTGTCTTCCACGAACACAACACCCTGCTGTGCTAAAGAGATTTAAGTTGCACGATCTTCGAGAATCTTGTGATGAATCTGCGATAGCATCTAGTGAGACCAAGAAATTGCTGCATCCTCGAAGGGATCTCTGGTGTCGATCAGTTTCTAACCAAAACGGGTCTTAGCGAGATCCACGTGTATTCCCACTTCGTTGATTATATGACCAAAAAGGTATCCCTCGCATCCAAAAGTTACATTTATCAAGACTTCGCGCGGTGTGGCTCCTCCGTTAGGAGCTCTCAAATAAGATACAAAGCTGCCCATGATGTTCCTTTCTCCTGGAAATGATTTAACATCTCGTCAATAAGCATGGTCGATTCGTGTGATCCTTACAGCTGTTGGTGTGATGATTAGCTCGAAAGTCTTGGAACACAACGTCGAAATGGCCGGACTGCGCTTGGTATGCCGTTGCAGGCGCATTCTCCCCTTAGACTACCTTCTGACAATAGCTGGTTTGTTATTCAATCCTCGAATGGAAGCTCGACCCCCGCAACTGGTCATCAGGTTGTCAATATATGGTCGAGGCAAACGGTTCTTGACTGTCCCCTCGTTGAGTTCTCGATAATTAGTACACATACGAAAAGGCTTATCTTCACGGATATAACTGGGGCTCCCCAAAGAGAAAACTAGGTCCGACAAAACTCTTGTCCAACAGTTCCTGCAGTTGATTAGACAGCTCTTGCAACCCTCCTGGTGCAAGACGGTAAGAGTGCGTGTAGTCAGGGCTGCCTCTAGCATGAGATCAGACTGGGATTTCGCCTAACAGTTGTGGAAGTAAGCCCGAAAGTCCCTAGGGTAGCACACCGAAAGGAATCACGAATGGTTGGTGGATCCTCGATCCTCTGTTTCCTTAGCCCTAACATCAGTAACGGTTGCTAGTATAGCGGCGTAATCCCTCCGTAGACACTTCTGGCCTTCATAGCTGAAACGGAGCTAACCTTTGCACCACTCTGACGCTTTAGAACAAATAACGATTCTCCACACAAAATTTTCTCCTCACTGGTGTATCTGCGCGATCTCTGGATAACCAATCCACACTAACTACTGCATTGCAACCATCAAGGGTAGTGGAAGGAAGGTCGATGTCGAACACCTGTCCCCCAAGGTCGTGTTTGCATCCCAGCGAACATATAAGGCTTCAATTGACTTGCATCAGCCGACTCCACAACAGGTTCGGTTTCAAGAAGCATCAGGGTTAAACAGAACAGAGACGAATCGAATAGCTACCCATCCAAGCTATCGTGTTACTATTACGCCTGGTATAGCCTATGCCATGCTAAATGTCCTTCCATGAGCTTCATTTCCAGTGTTGTTTTCGTCACGAGAATTTCCAGTATTGCCGTCGTTCCCTTGGTTGTCGTCACCTTGACTTAACACAATCAATCCTTGTCGAGGTCACCTTCGTTTCCATACTGTAAGCTACGATCACGAGTACCTTGATGTTGCCGTGACTGTTGCCTCTAATATTGTTACCTGTAACGGTGTCCTGCGTCCTTTCCCAAACAAGGTCCATCTTTTCACATTCCGTGCCACGCGCTAATCACTGTACTGGTAGCCACATATTTCACTCTATAATCTGTTGTCATCGCCTATGTCCCAATTGATTCGTAAGAGTTGACTCCCACGAGTCGCTTACTAGAGTTAAGAATTCAATTGAAGTCAAGTTGCTGGTATTCGTTGCCGGTAATCAGGGTTGTCCAAATACTGAGGTCGGTAAAATACTACGCTTACCCTTTTGTCCATCAATCTAACAAGTCGATTGAGTAATAGACAGTATGCTGTAAGAGTGTTGCTGAAGTGATCACACTTCGGGGTCTAAGACGTCAATACGTAGAGTTCCAGCAACAAAGAAAAGTGAGAAAGGTATAGACCAATCGTTGTCGTTGCAACATCCCACTCAGGGATGTCCGTACAAGCACCTAACATTCTACACAGATCGCTAGGCGTTCAGATGGGTGTTCAGGTAAGACTCGATAGCATCGAGATTCGAAAGGATTTAGAGAGGAGTGAAAAGATCACGTTCAAGTAAGAGACAATCACTGATATGACTCTTATAGACTGTTGTGTTTCACATCGATCAAATAACGGAACGGAACCCCTTTTTCACTTGTTAAGCCTCACTGGGACTCGCATGCACCCCACATTGTTATTATGTGTGCACCCACAATAACACTGTGATTTGCATGCTCATCTCAGTTCCTCTTAACTCATGTCAAATGGTTCCTCCAACTCGAGTGGCAATCAAAGAGCATCACGTAACGTGGGTCATGAATGTTTAGGGAAATACCACCCTATCAGACACATAACAGAGGCAGGTGATACATGAATTCATACTATTGTGCTAGACGTGCAATCTCATGCAATATCATATATAAGTGTTCACTAGTTATGCAGTACAATGAGTATACGAGAGACGAACCTTGCAGTCTGGAGCTGAGTGTCATGGTCGTATTCAGAACTTGTTCGGTTATAGTCTGGTTTTATAAAAATATTTTTAAACCAAGTTCACTATAACCAGTGGCTCTGATACCAAATTGTCACACCCTCAAATTACCACCTAGGGAGTGTCCCTGTTAGGCGTGTGACTACTAGCAATGAGCCACTAATTACATTGAATCACAAGTTGTAATAAGGTTCCATCAATTAAGTAATAACAATTCCAATCATAAGTTATTCAAAATCACAAGTTCAGCGGAAGCATTAAAGTATCATAAGGTAATTACAAATCAATCATAATAAATAAGTATTTGACAAATAATCCCGTCGGTATGACCATGACCACTCTTGCTCTCCAGCCAGCAAGCTCCTGTTTCAATCACCTAACGACCTGCGAGCATGTAACAAGTGTATCAGACAAAGCTGGCGAGTCCACAGTTTAAGAAAACGTTCGTTACCAGTTGAATGTAAAACAGTTCAATAACCAATGCAAGTAATATTGTTAATATCTCAATTCCGAACAAGACGGCTCCTGAAGTACATGACTGCCCTTTCCCACGTACTCCTATCCAGTATTGGGCCCGACTGGGTCATTAGTTCACATCCGTCCTCTCTAGGAGCGGTGTGAGGGTGCCAAACCTAAGTAGCGCTACCAACTAATACCCGTTACCCTCCAGGTAACAATATAAGAGACTTACAAGAATGATAGGTGAGAATATTAACCAATATACTCGTTTTTACCCGAAAGACTTATCCCTCCACGGGATACCCACTGACTGTCCCCAACCACTGGGACGCATGCTCGAATGTAGTGAACTCACCTTTGTTTTGCTCGGTAAGGTTAGTTACTTGATTAACGGTCGATCAAACACGTCCTATCAAAGTTTACCGACAACCATCAGTTCTATGCTCACGTTGCACCACATATGTATTTACACATTTCACACATCACATTTATGAGCATTCACAATTCTATAACACATAGCGACTGGAAGTCGTATATTGCACATAAATTATTTAAGTGTTTATCTAGTTCATGAACCACACCATATTCTACGAGTAATCATCGAAATAATGACGTACCATTTATCACAGATTACTAATTTATACATGCTTCATGTATTGACTTGTTTTCCTAGCACATGAACCACTAATAATCTGTATATGTATACACTATGTGTTACTCGGCCCAACCTTGCTGGCCCAAATTAAATCAAACAGTTCCATTAGTTCCGGCCCAGTTGTGCACCGAATTGCTTGTGGCCTAAAATCAACAAAAATGGGTGTATGGGTTCGGCAACTGTGCGCGGCCCAACATCCCAACCGCCCATTTGAATATTATCCAACTTTTGTAATATCAACCTTAATTACCATCATACCACAATAGGACAAAGAGGTCTATTTCCTTAGCTTTCTTTGGCTCTAGTTCTCAGCTTTATTCATTTGTCATAAATCAACACTAACATTAATTCCCATGTCAGACAACCATCACTAAAGTCATACAAAGCATACATATGTTCACATGCATCAACTTTCAATTATACACACATGTAAGGCTTACATATTCCTAGGTCACTGACAACATTATTGAGATTCACTTAGTCCGATTTGATTACATCAGTAACACATGGGCCACCATTATTTACAAGGTTATCACATTCTATCCTCCATTTGACTTCAATTTTATAGGGCCAATCCACTACTGTTATGTCAACATATATTATCACTCATATAATTGTCACATGCACTTGTCAACATCAAGCACCCATATTTATTCAAAACTAATGATTTGATCCACAGACACATATATATATATATATATACATATTTATATATAGCTATCAAGATGAATCCTAGGAATCCCCAACACACTACACAATCATTTGACTTTACATAAATCTTGTATTCATCGAGGGCCTATTGCCACGAAATCAATTAAATCCAACAGCAAGTTTCATGCAATATCTATCATAACCCTATTATCACAATTTCAATATCGTACACATCACATCAACAAGATTATCAATGCAATTTAAACAAAAGAAACTACTAACCCACAAGGTTCTATCGGCTGAGATAGTGCTTCGAGAGGGTGTCTCACTGCCGTCGCAAGTAGGGAGGAATAGGGTTTGTTTTAGTTTGTGTTCCCCACTATTTACGTATACATGAATCTATATGGACATGGAACTGGGCCGGTGATGTTTGCTAATCAAACAGTGAATTGGGTTGGTTTTTATCGCTAGCAACCACAATAATTTGGGCCAATACTATACACGTGAATTGGGCTGGGTTTAATGGCTTAATCATTAATGTTATCTATCATGTTCGGGCCAAGTTCAATTGCGGTCCAATTATACGATACGACCCAATCGTACTCGCGACACAAGGTTCGAGCCCAATTCACATACGTACACATATTTACTTAAACACGTAATGCATTTAACAATCCAATTACCATCACATGTGTTTACCGATTTCTATCATCGTAAGGAATACGTAAGAAGGATAACAAGAAACAGGATTACACGACAAAGACGTACTGACCATGAAAGTTCGGGTTGTCACACAAATAAAGTGTTAGTGCATACATCTGTCGACTTCATCTTGTATCGAGTCTTAGTCTTAGAATGTTAGATTAGGGCGCGTTTTACGAGAAAATAGGAAGTGCATTGTGTTTAGTGAGCTGATTTCGCTCATTGGGTCAAATAGCTAATGATTTCGCTTATTTGAACATGACTGATTTCGCTCTTATAGTCATGTGTACATATGAGCAAAATCTGGTTAGTATATATAGAGGTCCCATAAGCGAAATCAGTATCCAGTTCTTGTTATCCATACCGAGGTGCTGCCGGTGTGAGATTTGGCTGTAAACGCTGTTATATCAATCAACAAGGTGATTTAAGTGAAGATCTAGCTGTTTCTACGTTGGTTACTTGTTTTCCGCACCTGTAACTGATCAAGACTCCTCTGATAGACTCGTTCGGGTCAGAATACGATCCTACATAAAGCGTCGGCTAGATTTCAACATTTGAGAGGCCGTCGCCGACGGGGTCAGGCCCGTCGGCGACGGGCAGTGGATTCCTGAAACGCGAAATTTTGGGATTCTTGGGTTAAAATCGATTTTTATTGGTTCTTGGGCATTCAACTCGGGAGTTACACTTCATGTGAGTTTGAAAATCATCTTTGGAGCCACAATTGGGTATCATCTTCATCACCATTCATCTTCATTTTCATCTACAACATCATCATCATCAACCGAAAAATCATGAATCACCGTCATTCACAACCATCACTCCACAAACCCTAATCATCCGCCATTCCACCATTGTTCAAGCTTTAAGATGAACCTAGTCAAGTTCCAAACATCCGGTGATCAAGTTTCTTCCGCCAAGAGCGGCTAATCACCTTGGTTTCACCCCGGTGTAGGTAGTTGTTTAATTTAGGGTTTTGAATTGTCTATTAACTCAACTTTATGACAAATTGTGTTGATTTTTGAAACCATTGACAATAGTTTACATTTGTTTCGTATTCGTAAATTGTCGACGATTATAAAGTTATGACTTTGCTAAATGGTATGTGTAGTTATGCGTTTTCATGGTTAGGTTTTACTTGTGTTGATTACAAAGTGTATTCTTGTCCGTTTTTCGAAACGTTGATAGTTATTGGTACCTAAGTCACGGTACACTAAATCCGCTAATCGTATACAATTGAGTTGAATCTAAAACTTGTAGAAACCCTAGGTTGGCAATTACTGAAACCGGGTGTGAAACCCTTTTTATCATTATTGTTTAGTAATCAAGTTTTCTTGCAATCGTTAATCATTAGTCTTTAATCAATTAAACCAATTCACATCTTTTTCAACTAAATAAAAATACAAAAACATTATAGCAAGCTTCATAATTTGTGACTTTCATTTTAATTCAATCGAATCCATTCGCAAACCACATACTCTTCGTGGTTCGACCCCTTACTACCACTAACACATAGTTAAGGGTAATTTGGGCTTATAAATATTATCTTTAACCGGAGTGCGACACTCCGATCATGTTCTCGAACAAAGTTCCTTGGTATTGCCTGTAAAGGAAAATTCTTTCTTTAGTTAGTCATTCAAAACAGCATATACTTTAAGTAATAATAGATAGATCCAAGATTATAAGTAAAATTAACCATATTAAAAGTAGATATCTAAATACCAAGCTGTGTGTCTCTAAAACATGGTATTCAAACTGTTTTTTTTTATAATTTGGACACCTTTTGCGGTGTTGGTGATTGGTACGGCTGCAGTGATGTTTTGTCTCCCCATGAAGTGCAATCCCGTCTTTGTTAAAAACCTTCACAGTGAAGTTAAAGTCGTCTTCAGGAGTACTTCCCATGCATTGAAACATCAGTTGGCAGCTTTCCTCAATGTCATTTTCGAAGCAAAAAGTTGTCCATCCTGGTCCCATAAAACCAGCAGCTAATCCCTTTTTGTTTTCAGGAGAGAAAACATAATGTACATCAACTTTACTACTCTGCTTTGGTCCATGTACTTTGGCAACCAAGTTATCAATTTTTAATCTCCTTTGCGACAACAACTTCAGTAAATCGTGTGGTAAATGCTATAATTTTCATATATTTTAGAAATGTCATATTAGATTTTATACAGGATACAAAATATAAATTAGAAGTTTTTCTAACAGTCCAAAAGATACACTGGCAATATATAAAAATAAATAGCAATTTTTAACCTGCTTGCAGTATGTTTCTTCTTCAGCCTGTATCAAGCAACCATGAACATAATCTCTGTTCGAGCCATCTTTTCTAATCTCCAATCCCTCATTGTTCAAAACATTTATCTCAAATTTTGCTTCCTTCAATTCTTTTAAACACAGCTTGTCTATCTTGTTATTTCTATAAGTTTCAACAAACCAAGTCCATTCTGGCCCGTTTATCCTCTTACTTTTATGACCGATGCTCTGTACTGCAATCTTATACTTAAAACCCGTATAATCAACCAACTTTATCACTTCACACTTTCTTGGTAATTGGTGAGCCATTATCCTTGGAAGTACCTATGTATATAACATACACAACATTTAATATATCTTTAATTTTATAAATACAGTTTTTAGCATACAATTGTGATTTGAGCTAATTTGTTCTAAGAATATAGCTTACCAATCCCGCATTTAGGTCTGCCAATTGAGAGACGTTGATAATTATCATAAATTCCATCTGAAAGTAAAAAATACAATAATAGTTAAATACTAAAATATAAAATCAATTGTATCTGAAAAGCTTTCTATTTAAGGTATAAAAAAATATCCAACACTCTGTAGGACCAAACTTATATGTTGTGTACTCCAATATGGTCCCTACAACCAACAATATGAATATAACACTGTGTAAGATCAAATTTTTTTCTTGTATAATAAAAAAAATATTATATGGCAATAAAGTTTTCAAATATCCATGTTTGTGTCAACTTCAAACTTCAGTTTTTTTCAGCAAACAAGGCTATTTTCACTTACAAATCAGACATATGAGTACTATAAACTGATTGCAGAATATTTTATCAAAATTAATATTGATAGAACAAATGTATCAACACTACATGGCAGTTCATACAATAATTCTAAAACCATTCGTAAAATTTACAACCAAATATTTATTAAACAATAATATTTCAGATTGTTATTTAGATGGAATGAATCAAAATGTAACTAAATAGGTTGATATAAATCTTATTATAAAATAAAAAAACAAGTTCATATAAGTTTATCTATTTTAACATCAGTAGATTATGATTTTGATGTTTAGATAATTTGAAATGAGAAAACTGAAAGGAACATGTCAAAGCATACCTGTAAAATACACAAGAGAAAAAAAATACCTGATCTAAAACTTTAAACTTCTAATCGTCAAGTCTGAGGAAGAAGAAACTGTAGAGTTTTTTCGCCGGAGAAGAAGAGGTGAGATTGTATTGGGATTGTTGAAAATACGATATTTATCTATTAACTTTTAATTGTTTATTTATTTAACTTATAATAATCTTTAATATCGGGATTTAAAAACTATTTTTAATTATATAAATATAAATATATTAAATTAATAGATAAGTTTTTTCGTATTTAACATTTTAAATTTATAGTCAAGCAGTGGTTATCACTGTGCAAAATTGCCCTGTTTTAATGTAAAAGGGGGTAAAGTATAAATTTTACAAAATTCAATTTCAACCAACCAGTGTAAATGTAACATCTGTATTAACTCCATTTAATATACTTTTCATCTCCATTATTGAATATAAGCTCCAGAAAACATATTCGGAAGTTTTCTCAAATAACTTTTTTTTTTCAAAATCGGTAAGGTTCTATTGCATAATATAGATTACACGCTATAAAATCAAGTATTGTTTCTTTGAATTTGTTGTTTGTATTATATATGTTAGATTAATCATTATTTGATGTTATGAGTATGTGTTTGTCACTGACGGCGTTTCATATTCTCTCTTGATGTAAATAATAGTTGCTGTAATTCGGTGTATTTTTATTGATTAAGTACTGCATTAACTTAAATGAAGTTACTGATGTCACACCCCGACCGCGTTAAAACAACGAAACCGCAGCGGAAACGTTGGGGAGTGGAGTGGCAGAATTATTGTTTCACAACCATGGATTCAAAAAGTTTCTTTTTATTAGTTATTAAACATTTACATTGTCTTGAAATTTAAACAAACAATTTAAACATAGTCTATCATCGTTATTAAGTCACTAAGGCCTCGTCCAGTCCTAAGTGAGCATGCATCCTATTCGCAATCAACATCATTCAACACCATCTGAAACATAAGTAAAAATAAAGTCAACAAAGAAATGCCGGCGAGCACCCAGGTTTTGTGAGAGTGTCGGATTCATGGCTCGTTTACATATTGCAATACCTCGTTAGACTACAAGAGTCAATAGTTGAAAACCTTGTTTTGAAAAGTATATAGTATTGCAACATGATTAACAAACTCAAAACCAGTTGGTTATAGTTTATAAAATCTCGTAGCGATGAATCTTAACCCAAAACATTTGTTTAAGTAAACCAAATTGTAAATCATCTCGTAGTAAAACTCGTATTATATCATTTAGTAAACATCGTTAGGTGACATCGTTTTAACATCGTTTTCCCAAGTGAACTAAATAATGCCACGGAATGTAATATGATAAAAAAACTTATATATAAGAAGTACCAGCGGCCTATCTACCATGCTTTTATCATATTACACCCGTCCCATAATCTAATCACAACCCAAAACCAATCGTTTGTTCAATTCGTTTAACTCGTTTAAATCGTTTCAATCGTTTAAAATCGTTCAATCGTTAAAATCGTTCTCGTTTTAATTATGAAAACTACTTTTAGTTGTCTCGCTTATAACATTCAAACCTTCGTAACTCGTCCATCGTTCAACTCGTATTAACAAACCACCAAAGGGTAAGTTAACAATCACAGATTCAGTCGTTACCCACATAACCATGGGTGCAGTCTAATAACGGGATTTGTCAGATCCTATGGTACCATAACCTAATACTGGTCGGTTCGGCCAAAATTAATGAATGTCATTCGTTATGTAAATACGTCCAACAAGTTTGTTCACATTATCGAAATCGTTATTTATTTAATATAAACCATAGTATTCGTTTTAGAAAATCGTCGTTAAAGGCATCGAAATCGTTTAACACATATGAATCACCCCAAAACAATTGAAAACAGTAAAATAGGGGAACTATGTACTCACTTGAAGTGTAAAGTATCCTCGATCTAATGAACTTAGCGAAGCTCAGGCAAACCAAGGAAATCAAGTAGCACCTAGTAATCGGATCGCTAATTAATAAATCAACACCTAAATCGGAAGATCGGGTAGAATGAGGTCTCGTAAACCAAATGAGTATTGGAACTCATGTGATATGGTTTAACAAAGCCTACATCCTAAATCGGAAACTATCCTAAGTGCTTTCGACCCGTTACGACTCATTAAGGTAGCTTATGCTACTTTAACGTGTCGTTCGCGCAAATGCACGTTCGAGGTACCTAACTAGTCCTATGAAAAGTATTATATGCCCTAACATGTTTAAATATGTTGCATAATCAGTTAAGTGACAAAAGTTTAAGTTACATATGCTTAAAATCTAATTATGCATGAAAATGGCATTTTGGTCATTTGCCTAAGACTTATAAACTACCTATCATACAACTAATTAAACTAAGTGACCATAAGGTATAACCTCGGAAGGTTATTCCCTATACAACTATGGTCACAAATATGCTTGGTCGGATCCTAATGATCGACCAAACGGGTCGGGTTCAAAAGTCTAAGCGGTGGTTTAGACCGCTTGACTTACGACCCTATACAAGCACTAGACTAAAAGTGACGAGTTAAACATGTTAAAACATGTTTAACTAAGTTAGAAAACAGGTTTTGATACCCAAGAATAGTTTGGTTGCAAAATACGCATAAATACGCATTTTGACCGAAACTATGACTCGTCACTACGCCTAATCAACGTAGTAATAAGTAGGTATAGTCACAAGGGACTATAACCATCGTGATTACGCTCACGTTGCAAAGTTCGAGCGAACTTTGTGTTGACCAATTGATGGAGTGTGTGAAACCCGGATGTTAAAGTGTGTTATATTACATGTTTATGGCCGTTTAGTTGATTATACGCTTTGAATATGTTGACTACGCAAGTTTGTGGTTCTATAGGTTAACCGCGTAATACGGCAAAGTTAGAGAGCTTAGTGATGGAATGGAAAAAGAACGGGTGATTATTAAACAGATATCATGTTAAACGGGAGTCGTTCAGGTCAGGTCAGGAGATAACTCAAATATGCGAAACATGTGATGAGATGAAGTTCAGCGGTTTGTTTGTTATTTGCTGAAAGTTGAAATCAAGAAATTAGGGAATATAAGTGTGCAACTCTATTAATTAATGATGACAATCAACATCAGTGGGATTCATGTGACTATTGAGTTTAGAAATAAAAAAAAGAAACAGAAGGCATAAATCGTAGCTTACGATGTGGAATCGTAGGCATGCAAGAACTAATTGGGGGTAGCCAACATTATATAAAAAAAGGAGATTTGAAACCTTGGCAATATTAGAGAGTTGTTGTGAGACATCATCATCACCAATCACGTGAAGGTGGACTTTTGGCAGGATGTCTATTGGACTTTGAACAATAATAAACATCATCAAAAGTCATGTGGACTTGTGAGGACTTATTGGGCCGCCAACATGAAGCAGCCATTATTACGTGGACTTTGGGTCAACCACATCATCACATCTTGGACTTTGGGAGTCTCTTTTGGTTGGGCCGCCAATACAAGTGGTGGACGGCACATGTGGGCTTGGTTTTGGATTTGGCAACCAAGATATAGGATGGTTTGGAAAATAATCGACATTATACCTCCATCGAGGTTATTAACGGCAGGCAGGAGGGGGGCACGAAGATAGGGAGAAGCATACGAAGATCAACCAACCGACATGAGCGGCTAGTTTCTTAGTGGTTTTCTCCGTATGGAGGGTTTGTGTAATTAGGTACTTTTATGTGTTTTTAATCATTGTAACTTGGTGATCTAAGCATTCGATGCTTTTCACCATGGATTTAATTGACTGATTGTAACTGATTGCATTTATTTAAACCTTAATTTCTAAGCATTCAGTTCCCGAGAGTTCTAGTAATTGGGATATATTTGACATGGGGTTAGGGTTTTTAATTGTAATTGATAATCATTCGATAACCTCCCGTTATGTATTGACCAGAGTACTTAGTCGTTGATTATCACAACTTATTAATTAGATTCAACACTTATGTCTATGTAAGTGTTTCGATTAAACACATAACTGAATCTAACTGCAAAACCTGAAATCTGGAGGAACCATTATTTCTCTATTGATTTAAACTTCACTTGTTAGTTTGTAATTTTAGATAATCAATCAACTCACAACAAAGCTTTATTTTTTTTTTCTTTTCGTCTTAGTTAATCAACACTTAACCTTATAACACTTTCCACAATCCTCCTCTGGTTCGATATCCGACTTATCCTATCTACATAGTTTAGTTGGTTTTTGCATGTCCATAATGACAGACATCAAAATGGCGCCGTTGCCGGGGAGGCGTGCGCAAAGTGTTTAGTGTTAAGTTTTAATAAAAAAATAAAAAATAAAAAAAATTAAATTTAAAAATCCAAAAAAGATTTTTCTTTGATGTTCGTGATTTACACTTGGTAGTTGAGTTGTGTTGTGCAGGATGACAGAGCATTACATAGATTTCAGCTTTTCTACATGTATATTGTGCGGGGGTCCACGTCATCCGTGTATCGGTTGCCACGAGGCCCACTACAGGAGGGCACATGGAAAGCCGGTGTCTTATGTTTCACAGCTTCCACCTCCATCATACGCTGATGATTATGACCTAGAGATGGAGGATGATTATTACTCGGATGGATATGATCAGGACGAGGATGCTTATTATGAACCAAGGACGGATGGACAATGTTTCTGTTGCGGTCGTAATCATACTTCTGTTTATGATGATGTGTGCGCGGTGTATTTGGAAAATCCAGAGTATTGGAATAAAAAAATGATGGATGCGTACATTTCAACACCGTATCAGGGATACCGACAGTATCATCCCGAGGAATATTCTAAGCCCGAGGGTGTGTATGCTTATCTGACCGAGGAGGAGAAAAAGCTTGCTATGTTGGAAGCGAGTTTGTCCAAACTTGAGCAGTATTTATTAGCACCCAACCTTTCCGATGAAGATCGAATCAGCTGCCTAGTTTACAAGTGTCAGAAATTAAAAATGAAGATAGATATAGAAGAGCGTCTCTCACCATTACCTGATGATATTAGAGATTATTCTCACATGGAGGAGGAGGTTGTGGAGGATAATACCACACCAATGAATCCTTCATCTGATGAAGAGTCACTAGTGGATCAGATGGTGTGTGAGGATGAGGAGACAGAGCAGTCTGATGAGATGAATGTGTGTACCGAACCTCTCCCCATATCAATCATTCAAATTAACAAGTATGGGGAAGAGGGTTCGAGGAAGAAGATGAAAAGGGTGAAGCTACAAGACATCGGTGTATATCTCGTGAAGTGGATCAGCGAAACCCGCATGTGCTTTCTAAACATGCCAGTTATACTGACGAACTTATGGAGATGGCATGTAAATTTCCAGGCATTCATTGGAAATACATTAGGTAAGTGTGCATTGAGACCACCATAGCGCATATCGGGTATGGTCTGGCTGAAGACCTTTAAACTTAGCGCTCTCGGGAGGCAGCCCGAGGATGTAGAGTTTGTACTTTCTTTTGGTTTCGTTTGGTGTGTTGTGTTTTGACAGGTTTATACAATTCTATCTTCACGGATGCAATGATTCAAGTGTGGGGATGTTTTGCAACATCCCCAAGGAGATATCAGAGAATCCCTGGATGTGTATTCTCCGGTTTTGAGCGCAACAGTTACACCGCCACAGACACTCACTTGTTTTCTGATCAGGTGCATGTGTCTATCTATCTTGTGTTTTATTTGTTTTCGTGTATTTGGTGGTGTGAAATTTTTGTGTTGGGAGTGGTTTTATGTGTCGAGTTGTCTAGTTGTTAGCCGTTCATGGTTTGCGGGTGGTATCTCTCGAGTTTAGAGTATAAATTGCACCATACATTGGGGACAATGTATCCCAAGTGTAGGGATGTGGTAACTCGAGAGAGGGTTGGTATAATTGTTGATCTTGAAATGCTTGAATTGGTTGAAATGGTTAAAAAAATGAAAAAAATTTAAAATTTTTTGTGTCTCAAGTATGTTTGAACTACATGAAAACCAACATTTTCAATCGCTAAAGGATTCCTACTGATAGTAAACTAACTTAGATCCCTAGTCATGGTTGTCCCTTTAAGTTTCATGAGAGTATTTCTGGCAAGTTTTAGAGAATAGTTGAGAAGAGATGCCTAACTAGGGGTAACATGCTTTAGGAATTACACATGCTACGTGTCGGCAACCCATATTCCTTTTATTCAGTGAGATATTTGAGCCTACTAGATTGTAGTTGAATTACAATAACTGTTCAATTGTTGAGTGTAGGCCATATGTTGCTTTGTGTTAGAACTTGTGTGGTTTGATACATGCCGAGACTGTGGTTTAGCGTATGCACATAAATGATAAAGGCATTAGGATCCCTTCCATTGTGTTATTTGTTGATTGTTTATCCACCCACCTTAGTTAACCATGTTGAGCCTTTCACCCTTGGTTTGTTACACCTCGTTTGACCCGTTTGACTATCAACCATGAATGACAATTATGTGTTAGAGATTTGTTGAAAAAAAAAAGAAAAAAAATTGAAAAAAAAGTGAAAAAAAAAGAAAAACAAAACCAAAAAAATCATTATTACGTTTGTGTTCAATAAATGGGTCGAAGAATAACCCATGTGTTAGTAGTATTGTGAATAAGTTGTCATGGTTTGGTTTATTCATTGTGTTCGCCAAATAAACATAAAAAGCCAAAAATATTTCCCTACCTTTACCCTTAACCCAAAACCCAAAAGTCCTTTTGATATGTGTTACGTTAGTTGATACAGTGGAGGTGTGATTGTTATACAAGCTTATGATTGCAAAGTAGTATATTTGGTTTTGAGTAAAATATACACTAGCAAATTACACGCTAGTCTTGATTAGACCGAGAGGAGTGATTATTGTAAGGGGCGTGTGGCATGTGTGTAGTATCATAAGCATGTTAGTGTTAGTTAGGCAAGTCTTAAGTTGTTTTTAATGCGTATCATTTATCTGTCAGATTGTCAATCTCGATTGTGTCAGTCTATGGGACGGGTATGACTTGGGATCTTAAATTGTTGATTCGGTAAGGAATTTAATGGTGATTTGTTAATAAGGTGAGTAATGTGTATGATGGTTGCTTGAAGACAATCAAAGTTAAGTGTGGGGATGTGATGGAGTGTGTGAAACCCGGATGTTAAAGTGTGTTATATTACATGTTTATGGCCATTTAGTTGATTATACGCTTTGAATATGTTGACTACGCAAGTTTGTGGTTGTACAGGTTAACCGCGTAATACGGCGAAGTTAGAGAGCTTAGTGATGGAATGGAACAAGAACGGGTGATTATTAAACAGATATCATGTTAAACGGGAGTCGTTCAGGTCAGGTCAGGAGATAACTCAAATATGCGAAACATGTGATGAGATGAAGTTCAGCGGTTTGTTTATTATTTGCTGAAAGTTGAAATCAAGTAAACAAGAAATGAGGGAATATAAGTGTGCAACTCTATTAATTAATGATGACAATCAACATCAGTGGGATTCATGTGACTATTGAGTTTAGAAATAAAAAAAAAGAAACAGAAGGCATAAATCGTAGCTTACGATATGGAATCGTAGGCATGCAAGAACTAATTGGGGGTAGCCGACATTATATAAAAAAAAGAGATTTGAAACCTTGGCAATATTAGAGAGTTGTTGTGAGACATCATCATCACCAATCACGTGAAGGTGGACTTTTGGCAGGATGTATATTGGACTTTGAACAATAATAAACATCATCAAAAGTCATGTGGACTTGTGAGGACTTATTGGGCCGCCAACATGAAGCAGCCATTATTACGTGGACTTTGGGTCAACCACATCATCACATCTTGGACTTTGGGAGTCTCTTTTGGTTGGGCCGCCAACACAAGTGGTGGACGGCACATGTGGGCTTGGTTTTGGATTTGGCAACCAAGATATAGGATGGTTTGGAAAATAATCAACATCATACCTCCATCGAGGTTATTAACGGCAGGCAGAAGGGGGGCACGAAGATAGGGAGAAGCATACGAAGATCAACCAACCGACATGAGCGGCTAGTTTCTTAGTGGTTTTCTCCGTATGGAGGGTTTGTGTAATTAGGTACTTTTATGTGTTTTTAATCATTGTAACTTGGTGATCTAAGCATTCGATGCTTTTCACCATGGATTTAATTGACTGATTGTAACTGGTTGCATTTATTTAAACCTTAATTTCTAAGCATTCAGTTCCCGAGAGTTCTAGTAATTGGGATATATTTGACATGGGGTTAGGGTTTGTAATTGTAATTGATAATCATTCGATAACCTCCCGTAATGTATTGACCGGAGTACTTAGTCGTTGATTATCACAACTTATTAATTAGATTCAACACTTATGTCTATGTAAGTGTTTCGATTAAACACATAACTGAATCTAGCTGCAAAACCTGAAATCTGGAGGAACCATTATTTCTCTATTGATTTAAACTTCACTTGTTAGTTTGTAATTTTAGATAATCAATCAACTCACAACAAAGCTTTATTTTTTTTCTTTTCGTCTTAGTTAATCAACACTTAACCTTATAACACTTTCCACAATCCTCCTCTGGTTCGATATCCGACTTATCCTATCTACATAGTTTAGTTGGTTTTTGCATGTCCATAACGACAGACATCACCAATTCATGGTCAAAGTAGAAAGTCAAACACTGTTTGATTTTCACGTTTGAAAAGCATAAACGAGCATGAAAGAAACTTACAAAAGGTCCAAGCAAGGAAGGATTTGACCTAAAGCACTCAGGTATGAAGTATTAACTTCAACTTAGAGCAAATTCAGTTCAAATGGTGTAAAGAGTGAAGTGAAATCAAGTGGGTTTATATAGGATTTCAAGAACCGTTAGGATCGTTTCTCGTAAATCGTGCTTTAATCTAGACCTTACACTTGGGCACATGGTTTAGAATACCAGGAGAATTCAAATACCAGTCCATAGAGTGCAAAAACAAGGATTAAATCAGGTTGCAATAGCTGGAATGGAAGTTTCTGAAATCTGCTGTGCTGGAGTAAGCTTACGGACCGTAAGGTCCTTAGCATACGGTCCATAAGGATCTTGCGGACCAGCAACTTTCACATATTGATAGTTTAGCCCCTGCACCTTGTTTTTTTGCGTTTCGGCACTTCTAACACCCGTCAAGCCCATTTTCAAGCTCCAAAAGGATGTTAAAACATAGGGAACATGAAATATGCTCAAAAATGTTACGGATGTCGGTTCGTTTGGTCGTACGGTTGCGTTGTTCGGTTAATTACGACGGGAGTCGTAACGAACGCGAGTACGGTCCAAATTGCGAAACGAATGAAGTTTTTGCATTCCAATCACTAAAATAAAATATTTTAATAATTACAAAAATTTTTGGATGTCCAGATATATTCAGAACGTAAGATATGCGCGAAAATGCAAACTTATGCACTTTTTGACGCTTTTAGTCCCTGTTTGATCAAAAGTTTATTTTTGCGCACAAAACACCACAAAGCCCATTTCTAAGCTATGTAAAGGATATTTAAGGTATGTTTAACTTATGCTCATGTTCTGGAATGTTCATTACCATACGAATCAGCATACTTTCGCAGTTTGACACAAATAGTCCATGCGATCGAATAGACTTGTTTTTGACACACCAACCATCCAAAACTTATTTATAAGTTATGTAAAGGTTATTTATGGTATGTTAAGCCTATTTCATTATTCCGGAGTGTTTGTCATGTTAAACTGAGTACGTTTATGCATCAGTTTGCGTATAACTTTCAAGAAAGCGATTTAAAACTTGAAATCGAACTCGAATCAAATCGTAAAATCATCAAACACAAATACACATATAATAACACCAAAAAACATTGTTTTATTGATAATTGATATTGTTCTACATTGCACATCGATTACAGAGCACAGTTATCACAGTCTCCCCTACTTTAGGAAATTTCGTCCCGAAATTTTAACTAGATGAATCTTGTGAAAATAAATGCGGATATTTCATCTTCATTTGGTCCTCACATTCCCAAGTAAACTCTGGGCCACATTTAGACTCCCAGCGAATCTTGACCAATCGAATTCGCTTGTTCTTCAACTGTTTGACTGCATGATCCACCATCTCCACAAGTTTCTCGACAAAGTGCATCGTTTCATCAACTTGAATTTCATCGAGTGGAATGTGAAGATCAGTATCGGCTAAACACTTTCGTAGATTGGACACGTGGAATATTGGGTGAATATTCCCAAGCTTAGGAGGTAGCTCAAGTCGATAGGCAACCTTTCCAATTCTTTCAACAATCTTAAATGGTCCAACATATCGTGGTGCAAGTTTTCCTTTCTTTCCAAATCTCACCACTCCCTTCCAAGGTGATACCTTGAGTAGGACACGGTCTCCGACTTGAAATTCCAAGGGCTTGCGTCGCATATCCGCATAGCTCTTTTGACGGCTTCTGGCTGTCACAAGATTATCGCAAATTTTCTTAATTTTGTCTGTTGTTTCCAGAATGAGCTCAGGTCCAGTAAGCTGAGCTTCACCGATCTCATTCCAACATACAGGTAAACGACATTTTCGACCGTATAAAGCTTCGAATGGTGCCATATTGATACTAGCATGATAACTGTTGTTATAAGAGAATTCAATCAACGGCAGATGAGAATCCCAATTACCACCAAAGTCTATCACGCATGCTCTAAGCATATCCTCCAATGTTTGAATCGTCCTCTCAGATTGTCCATCTGTTTGGGGATGATAAGCAGTGCTTAGATATAGTTGGGTTCCCAAAGCAGATCGCATGGTCTTCCAAAAATGAGATGAAAATCGAGCATCACGATCAGATATGATATCCAAAGGAACACCATGTCGAGATACAATCTCATCAACATAAATCTTGGCAAGTTTATCAGCAGAGAGATCCTCACGAATCGGAATAAAATGAGTTGACTTCGTTAATCGATCGATAACAACCCAAATAGCATCGTGACCTCTAGATGTACGCGGTAACTTAGTGATGAGATCCATAGCAATGTTCTCCCACTTCCAAACCAGTATCTCTGGTTGTACAAGCAAACCAGACGGTCGTTGATGTTCAGCCTTGACTTTAAGACAAGTTAGGCATTTCGATACATACAAGGCAACATCCTTTTTCATACCAGGCCACCAATATTGAGTACAAAGATCCTTGTACATTTTGTCAGCAGCAGGATGGATAGAATATCGAGACTTAAGAGATTCGTCCATCACTAAAGTGCAAAGATCGTCTTGTTTCGGAATCCACAAACAATCCTTGAAACAGAGTAACCCGTCGTCTTTCGTTTCGAGTTTAAGCTCAAGTTAAAGTGGTAGCTCATATTTCAATAAGCCTTTGGTTACACATGATTATTGAGCTTGAAGGACGCGAGATTGGATATCGGATAGAGTTCGAACAGAATTGAGCTTGACTCGTTCCTTTCGACTTAGCGCATCGGCTACGACATTCGTCTTACCAGGATGGTAGCGAATTTCGCAATCATAATCGTTCAATAGCTCAACCCAGCATCGTTGCCTCATGTTCAGCTCCTTCTGATTCAGAATATGCTGGAGACTTTTGTGGTCTGTGAAAACCACACACTTTGTGCCATAAAGATAGTGTCTCCAGATTTTGAGAGAAAATACCAAAGCACCCAACTCAAGATCATGAGTCGTATAGTTCTTCTCGTGAACTTTCAGCTGTCTTGACGCATAAGCTATAACTTTACCTCGTTGCATAAGAACACAACCAAGGCCTAGATTCGACGCGTCACAATAGACAACGAAATCATCGTTTCCCTCTGGAAAAGATAAAACAGGAGCATCACATAGTTTTTGTTTCAGCGTTTGGAACGCTTCTTCTTGTTTAGGTCCCCACTCAAAAGGCTTATTCTTTTGAGTCAAAGTAGTGAGTGGAACCGCGATGTTGGAGAAGTTTGAAATAAATCGACGATAATATCCAGCAAGACCAAGAAAAGAACGAACTTCTGTGGGTGTCGTAGGTGTGTTCCAATCCTTAATTGCAGCAATTTTGGAAGGATCCATATGAATACCTTGCTCGTTGACTATATGACCCAAAAATTGAACTCCTTTAAGCCAGAATTCACACTTGGAGAATTTAGCAAAAAGTTGTTCCTTCTTCAGAAGTTCCAATGTCAAACAGAGGTGTTGTTCGTGCTCGGCTCGAGACTTCGAATAAATGAGAATATCATCGATGAACACAATGATGAACTTGTCTAAATAAGGTTTACAAACCCTATTCATTAAATCCATGAAAATAGTTGGGGCATTCGTCAAACCAAAAGGCATGACACTGAACTCGTAGTGCCCATATCTCGTACGGAAAGCAGTTTTGGGAATATCTTCTTCGAGTACACGGAGCTGATGATACCCAGAACGCAGATCGATATTGGAAAAACATGTAGCACCTTGCAGCTGATCAAAGAGATCATCGATTCATGGTAGGGGATATTGATTCTTGATGGTAAGCTTATTAAGCTCACGATAATCGATACACATTCGAAAAGACCCATCTTTCTTTTTCACAAACAAGACTGGAGCGCCCCAAGGTGAATAGCTCGGTCGGATGAATCCTTTATCAGATAACTCTTGAAGCTGTTTCGATAACTCTTGCATCTCAGACGGTGCAAGACGATAAGGTGCTTTCTCAATTGGGTTGGCATTGGGTACAAGATCAATATGAAACTCGACTTTACGAACTGGAGGCAAACCAGGCAGTTCATCAGGAAACACTTCGGGATAATCTCGAACAATCGGAATATCTTGAATACGCTTGCTCTTTCCTCTCTCCTCGGTGACATGTGCCAGAAAAGTAACATATACTTTTCGTAAATAACTTTGGGCTTTCGTACATGACATGAGTTTCAAACCTCCAGATGGTTTCTCGCCTCGAACCTCTAAAACTTCACCAGACGAAAGAGGAATACGAACAACTTATCAAAAAAAACTACCTCAGCATGAAACTTAGTTAACCAATCCATTCCAGCGATAATATCAAAACTCCCAAGTTGCATCGGTGTGAGGTCAATAGGAAAAAGATGGTTATCGAGGTTCAACTGACAATCACGAATAACAGAATCAAGTACGATCGGTTTACCAGTAGCAACTTCGACAGATAAGGGTTTCCTCAGTTTAGTTCTAGGTATCGCAAGCAAAGGCTCAAAAGATAATGACACAAAACTTCTATCGGCAACAGAATAAAAAAGAACAGATGCAGGTTGATGGTTAATAAGGAACGTACCATTAACAACTTCGTTGTCAGCCCTCGCCTCGTTTGTATTCAAGTTGTACGCTCGTCCATGAGCGAGATTCACATTAGCATTTACATTCGGATTTGCATTCGCGTTCACCAACCTCGGGCAGTTGTTGCGGAAATGACCCATTTCACCACAGTTGTAAAACGACAGATGTTGGCTAAGTGCCCAAGTTTACCACAAGTGGTACACTGTTTGCAAGCTTGTTGGGCAGCATGATGACCATTTTATCGAGCACAGTGAGGTGCAGTACCAACATATTGTTTCTTTGCAGGAGGTTGTGTTGGTGGGTTCTGAGCATTCTGTGTAGTGACTACAAAGTTCTGGGAAGCCTTGCGCTTTCTTGACCTTTTCGAAGAACCAGATTTCTTACCCTTATTGTTCTCACCCTTATCAGACGATTGTTTCTTATCCTTGTCATCTTTCCTGTGAAGCTTACCCTTTCTGATTTGCGACTTAGTCAAAGTCGCAGCCAACTCGATTGCCTGACGAACTGTGGTAGGGTTGCTACCAGTGAGATGTCTTGCACGGGGTCAGGTAAACCATCGACATACCTTTCGATAGCTTTCTCGAGTGGGGTAACCATTGTAGGACATAACAAACTCAGTTCCTCGTACCTGTCGGTATAAGCCCCGATGTTCACCACTATCCTGTTTCAAATCATTAAACTCCCTTTCTAACGCCCTCTATTCGTGCCAAGTACAGAACTCCCTCATCATCAAAAGCCCTAAGCTCTGCCCAGGTCTGTGCTAAAGCAACATCAGCACCACGGTCTCTCATTACTCCATTCCACCAAGTAAGAGCCCTCTTTTGAACCACACTAGAAGCAAACTCGACTTTGCGATTATCAGGACACTGAACATGACGAAAAGTACTCTCAATGTTCTCAAACCACTGTAGGAGCCCAGTTGCTCCCTCAGAACCACTAAACTTGAGTGGTTTAGCCGAATTGAAACTCTTAAAGTTGCATGGAGCATTATTGTTGTTGTTGGCTTAGTTAACTTGAGCAATAATGTTTGGGAGTGCAGCAGCCATTTGCTGCGCAATGATTACTGCCAGTTCGGCATTAGGTAACTGATTGTCGCGTCGAGGAGGCATTATAAAAGAGGAAACATGAGACAAAACGAGTGAGATGATAAGAGGAAAAATGAGATGATACAAATATCGACAAAAAGCATGGATGGTGGTCATTCGTTCGTTACCTCGGACAAACAAACGATACACAGTGACTAATCAAAGTAAATGGGTCAATATAATGTATCGTGAAGACCTGCTTTAGCCTATAAGTGGACACTCATCCCAAGAGTTCCCAGGTAAGAGTGACTGGTCCGATTATGTGGATTTGTATGAACACTCTAGCCTTAGACAGAAAACTCAGGATACAGGCATCCACCCTTCCAGATTGCACGTGTTCACATTATAAGACCAAAACTTTGACGAGATTTTGAAAACTTAGATGGTTCAAAACCTTATAATAAATCATCCAAGAATAGATGATTGATTTTCAAAACGGATTTGTTATTGTGTTCTCGTTGTGGTTATCACCTAAAGATAGGTGACGGTATTGTTTTAAAATCTAAACACAAGTAAACTTGCGTTAGGGTCCTAGAAAAGTTATAGTCTAGGTCAAAGCATTACTAATAACCTAATTCCCTATAACCATTGGCTCTGATACCAACTCTTCTGTCACACCCCGACCGCGTTAAAACAACGAAACCGCGGCGGAAACGTCGGGGAGTGGAGTGGCAGAATTATTGTTTCACAACCATGGATTCAAAAAGTTTCGTTTTATTAGTTTTTAAACATTTACATTGTCTTGAAATTTAAATAAACAAGTTAAACATAGTCTATCATCGTTATTAAGTCACTAAGTCCTCATCCAGTCCTAAGTGAGCATGCATCCTATTCGCAATCAACATCATTCAACACCACCTGAAACATATGTAAAAATAAAGTCAGCAAAGAAATGTCGGTGAGCACATAGGTTTTGTGAGAGTGTCGGATTCATGGCTCGTTTACATATTGCAATACCTCGTTAGACTACAAGAGTCAATAGTTGAAAACCTTGTTTTGAAAAGTATATAGTATTGCAATATGATTAACCAACTCAAAACCAGTTGGTTATAGTTTATAAAATCTCGTAGCCATGAATCTTAACCCAAAACATTTGTTTAAGTAAACCAAATTGTAAATCATCTCGTAGTAAAACTCGTATGGTTTATATCATTTAGTAAACATCGTTAGGTGACATCTTTTTAACATCGTTTTCCCAAGTGAACTAAATAATGCCATGGAATGTAATATGATAAAAACACTTATATATAAGAAGTATCAGCGACGTATCTACCATGCTTTTATCATATCACACCCGTCCCATTATCTAATCACAACCCAAAACCAATCGTTTGTTCAATTCGTTTAAATCGTTTCAATCGTTTAAAATCGTTCAATCGTTAAAATCGTTCTCGTTTTAATTGTGAAAACTACTTTTGGTTGTCTCGCTTATAACATTCAAACCTCCGTAACTCGTCCATCGTTCAAATCGTATTAACAAACCACCAAAGGGTAAGTTAACAATCACATATTCAGTCGTTACCCACATAACCCCCCACACATAACCATGGGTGCAGTCTGATAACAGGATTTGTCAGATCCTATGGTACCATAACCTAATACTGGTCGGTTCGGCCAAAATTAATGAATGTCATTCGTTATGTAAATACGTCCAACAAGTTTGTTCACATTATCGAAATCGTTATTTATTTAATATAAACCATAGTATTCGTTTTAGAAAATCATCGTTAAAGGCATCGAAATCGTTTAACACATATGAATCACCCCAAAACAATTGAAAACAGTAAAATAGGGGAGCTATGTACTCACTTGAAGTGCAAAGTATCCTCGATCTAATGAACTTAGCGAAGCTCAGGCAAACCAAGGAAATCAAGTAGCACCTACTTTAACGCGTCGTTCGCGCAAATGCACGTTCGAGGTGCCTAACTAGTCATATAACAAGTATTATATGCCCTAACATGTTTAAATATGTTGCATAATCAGTTAAGTGACAAAAGTTTAAGTTACATGCGCTTAAAATCTAATTATGCATGAAAATGGCATTTTGGTCATTTACCTAAGGCTTATAAACTACCTATCATACAACTAATTAAACAAAGTGACCATAAGGTATAACCTCGGAAGGTTATTCCCTATACAACTATGGTCACAAATATGCTTGGTCGGATCCTAATGATCGACAAGCACTAGACTAAAAGTGACGAGTTAAACATGTTAAAACATGTTTAACTAAGTTAGAAAACAGGTATTGATATAAAAACAAAGGGTTTTGATACCCAAGAATAGTTGGTTGCAAAATACGCATTTTGACCAAAACTATGACTCGTCACTACGCCTAATCAACGTGGTAATCAGTAGGTATAGTCACAAGGGACTATAACCGTCGTGATTACGCTCACGTTGCAAAGTTCGAACGAACTTTATGTTGACCAATTCGTGGTCAAAGTATAAAGTCAAACACATTTTGACTTTCACGTTTGAAAAGCATAAACGAGCATGAAAGAAACTTATAAAAGGTCCAAGCAAGGAAGGATTTGACCTAAAGCACTCAGGTATGAAGTATTAACTTCAACTTAGAGCAAATTCAGATCAAATGGTGTGAAGAGTGAACTGAAATCAAGTGGGTTTATATAGGATTTCAAGAACCATTAGGATCGTTTCTCGTAAATCATGCTTTAATCTAGACCTTACACTTGGGCACATGGTTTAAAATACAAGGGGAATTCAAATACCAGTCCATAGAGTGCAAAAACAAGGATTAAATCAGGTTGCAATAGCTGGAATGGAAGTTTCTGAAATCTGTTGTGCTGGAGTAAGCTTACGAACCGTAAGGTCCTAAGCATAAGGTCCGTAAGGACCTTGCAGACCAGCAACTTTCACATATTGACAGTTTAGCCCCTGCACCTTGTTTTGTCGCGTTTCGGCACTTCTAACACCCGTCAAGCCCATTTTCAAGCTCCACAAGGATGTTAAAACATAGGGAACATGAAATATGCTCAAAAATGTTACGGATTTCGGTTCGTTTGGTCGTACGGTTGCGTTGTTCGGTTAATTACGACGGGAGTCGTAACGAACGCGTGTACGGTCCAAATTGCGAAACGAATGAAGTTTTTGCATTCCAATCACTAAAATAAAATATTTTAATAATTTCAAAATCTTTTGGATGTCCGGATATATTCAGAACGTAAGATATGCGCCAAAATGCAAACTTATGCTCTTTTTGACGCTTTTAGTTCATGTTTTATCAAAAGTTTATTTTTGCGCACCAAACACCTCAAAGCCCATTTCTAAGCTATGTAAAGGATATTTAGGGCATGTTTAACTTATGATCATGTTCCGAAATGTTCGTTACCATACGAATCGGCATACTTTCGCAGTTTGACACAAATAGTCCCTGCGATCGAATAGACTTGTTTTTGACACACCAACCATCCAAAACTTATTTCTAAATTATGTAAAGGTTATTTAAGGTATGTGAAGCATAGGTCGTTATTCCGTAGTGTTTTTCGCGTTAAACTGAGTACGTTTATGCATCAGTTTGCGTATAACTTTCAAGAAAGCGATTTAAAGCTTGAAATCGAACTCGAATCAAATCGTAAAATAATCAAACACAAATACACATATAATAACACCAAAACACATTGTTTTATTGACAATTGATATTGTTCTACATTGCACATCGATTACAGAGCACAGTTGTCACAACTGATAGCATTCTTTGTCACAATTTGTGCATGCATCTTCGTGATGTTGTCTTCTACATTACGATTGATAAATCAACCATATAATTTTTATTTGACGCTCATTTGCTTAATTGTTGTTAGAGATGATGATTTTTGTTTTGTGCTTTGTTTTTATAATACCTTAAGTGTGTGATTATACAAATAGCCCGGTTAATATTTGGTACTTTTGTTTAAGTGCTGATTTATTTTAAGGCATGGTAGTGATGTCTATTTTATAATTTTGTTTGTATATGACTTTTGTTTGATGTTGTTCATTTTTATAACTTGTAAGTTTAAATTGTTTATTGCAGATATGAATCTATCCAATCAAACACCATCCTTTTAACAATTCCTTAATGAAGATGATTTTATATTTTTGGTATGTTTTTTTAACTTTCCTTCTACTATTAGGATTCTACGTTAATTTTTGATGTAAGATGTTTATTAACTACTGTTGCAGAATATACCACTTGATTTTCAGACTCTGTTATGGGGCAAGGAGGTCCCGTATGGGCGAATTGTAGAGTTACTTGATGGTGACAAATCATGGTGAGTACGAGTAAGGAAGAGAGATGATCATTGTATATTTACGGATGGATGGACAAAGTTTGTTAGAGATTGTTGTTTGAAAACGAAAGATGCTGTATTGGTGAAAGCTATTGGATGTTTGTCATTCGTTGTCTCATGTTTTAAAGAAAAAGTCTACGAGAACTCTTACATTTCAGCAAATATTAACCCTGAAGTTGGCATGACTGTAAGTAACGATATATTATTTTGTTACTTACTCTAAATATTTTATGCTAGCTCAACAGCTTGCTAACATCTGTTTGCCCTTTTAACGTTTGTTTCCTTATAATCTTAACATCTGTTGACTAACCTTCTTAACTTATGTTGACTAAGTCTTTTAACCTCGGTTGACTAACATCTGATATTTAAGATCTGTCCACGTTGCAACCTCTGCTGGACATAATGGATGACAGTTGTTACGAAACCTCTGTTGGATAGCAATAGAGGTATGTAATAGTTGATAGCCAAACAATGGTTAGGTTGTGTGTAAATACTGTAACTACTGTTGACTAACCCTGTTGAGTAATTCTCATTTTAACTTTTGTTGACTAATCCGTTTTAACTTCTGTTGCTCATTAGTTCATATCAAATTTGTAAGTCTGCGCTAAATATTAATTTGCTTCTTCTATAGCTAATTGTTGACAAATTTTGGAAACAATTCTATGGTAAAAATTACGAGTATGGGATGGCAACTATCTATGTTGGCGAAAGGTTTTGGAATGTGATGATGAAAGGATGGACTGATGAATGCGGATTTACTGATGGATGGTCAAAATTGATTGAAGAAGTTCCCATACCAGTTGAATCTTGGTTGGTTTTCACCATGATTGCATCTAAAATGTTTGAGCTTTCCGTTTTCCATTCCGAGACTGGAACTGAGGTTTCCTTCAAGAAAGCTGATGTAGTTGTTTTGGATGATTCAGTTTATGGAGATGATGGGTTTGATTTATTGGCTGCGGTATAAAATTTTGATGATAAAATACATTGTTTGATAACATGACGGTGATAAGTAACTTTTATTATTATATTATGCTAATAACTTTTGAAATCTTATTTTGTAGGCTAAACACAAACAGCTTCTGGATTCCGGGGAAGTTGCTTTGGATGATGAGGATACTGGAGCTTCGGTTGGTAATTCTAGCAGCTTACGCGTTTTGAGGATATTTTTAATGTATATATACACATGTAATATTTATATATTATTATGATTTAAAATATGGTTTCTTATATATGATCCTTCTTATAAATATAGTTTGCTGATGATGGGCTATTTGATTCAAAGATTGCATGTTTGGTTGATGAGTCAGATGTTAAAAATGCTGTAAATTTATAATTTTCTACACATATATTTCATTGTATTATAAGTATAAGAAGGTTTTTTTTTTTAATTTTGTTGTAGCCTGGAGATCATTCTGTAAAAATAGCTGATGATGTTAACGATTGTCAACTACAGTCTAAAGATTTTCCTGTTCGTGACATTTCTGCCTCTTCAAGTGTTGTATATAATGTAAGTGTTTATTAGTTTTATACTGTCTATTTTATTATTGTCTCAATATATTGATATTCTTCTGTATGATTGAGTCTTAAACTTCAAAGCTGAGTTGAGAAGATAGTTTGTGTTGATAAAGAAAGTTATAAAATTTCAAGAATTTAGAGTTATTATATTCTAAATTAATTTACTTAGGTGGAAAAGATGCACAAACTTCATGGCAAGACAATTGTAGAGGTTAATAAAGTTGTTGATAGACCGTGTAAAGTTTGAAAGGTTCGTTTAGTATCATCCACTTCAGAATCAGTCTTACACTTCACCACACATGCTGAAGACAGACTTGTAAGCTTTTGCAGTCGTTGCTTTGTTTCGTTATTTCAACAATTTCATTTATATATCAATATTTTATAAAATTCACTATTCAATTTTCTGTTTTTTAGCAACTGCCATCAGATGTATCTTCTGCGTTGGATCTGCATACTGATAATCCTAAGCCTATCAAGATCCAGAATCTCAAATGTGAAGTCCAGGAACTGTTTACAACATCTCAAAAAACCAATACTGGATTCAACTATGTTGTTGTTGGATGGTCTTCTTATCTGAGATCTTGCAATATTGCTTTTGGTGATGAACTTTCGCTAGAGTTTCACAAGTCTACTCAATTGCTGAAGTTAAAAAAAGTTGTGCATATCGTGACAAAGATAAAGTCCTCTTAGTTTCATGTCATGATTGTTTGTGGTTGTACATTTGGTTCGTTGGTGGTACTAATTTTGCTTCTTAGACATGTTCTATATGTAGTTATGTCTATAAACAAGTTTCATTGTCAATGGGTGGGTGCTACTTTTTTTTTTTTTTGTGGATAGCACAATGGAAATACTCATATGTATCTTATATATTAACTGATGATGCATGTCTATAGTTGTCTTTTAGCTATAATAGATAACACGTTTTGGTACAATATCTATACACATATGTATATGTTCTATCAATATGTGTTATGCATGGTTTTCTAACACATGTTGTTAATAACATTATTATGTTAATATATGTTTACTAACCTTTGTAGTTTCTGTTGACTGACCTTTTTAACATGGGTTGACTAACATCTGATAGTTACTATCTATCCATCTGGCAAGCTCTGTTGGAGATAATGGATTCCAGTTCTTATTAAAGTCTGTTGGGAAGCAACAGAAATTTTTAACAGTTAATAGACAACAGTGGTTTTCTATCAACATAATGGAATTGCTATTGAATAAACCTATTGATCATTAATTTATATCAATTTTGTAAGTCTGCACTAATTATTTTTTTACTCTCTGTCAATATGTGTTATGCATGGTTTTCTAAGAAACGACCCGTGTTTGCACACCGGTCTTACCGCTAGTACTATATAATAAAAGAAATCAATAAAAGGACACTTTTCATTATTTTAGATCATCTACTATTAGATAATTATTATTTAATTTAAATTATTAAATTTAATATATGTTTCAAACATTTAAGAAATTACGGATAAAGTTCCATAAATTATCTTATTATTTATTTATATTAATTACTAGGTTATTATTTTAGACCATCTACTCTTACTTAGTTGTAGATAATTATTATTTAATTTAAATTATTAAATTTAATATTTGTTTAAAACATTTAAGAAATTATAGATAAAGTTCCATAAATTATCTTATTATTTATTTATATTTTTATTAATTACTAGGTTAGAAATTATATCTTAATAATTGAAACAAATATCAAACATTTCATAACGAGGGTGGAGGGAACGATTTTCTTATTTATATGAATTACTAGGTTAGAAATTATATCTTAATAATTGAAACAAATATCTCTATATGTCTAATCTAAACATTTCAACAATATTTTTAAAACTAATAAATTAAGACCACTGTTGTTTAAATAAAACTTGGGTTCACGTCATGAGAAAATCAATGCT
Source organism: Helianthus tuberosus (assembly GCA_030545235.1). Classification (NCBI taxonomy): domain Eukaryota; kingdom Viridiplantae; phylum Streptophyta; class Magnoliopsida; order Asterales; family Asteraceae; genus Helianthus; species Helianthus tuberosus. Next base: position 72,598,228 of record CM060383.1, read on the forward strand.
ACAGTTTGTCTTCTAATCGATGGTTCAAATGCTTTCATATTTATAAACTTGACAAACATCACAAGTTTTGATCATACATAAAACAAATTTTTGTTCGGATAGATAATCCTCTTAACCACTAGGCTATAACCTAAGTGGCGATATTTTATTTACTTAACCCGTGTAATACACGAGGTTATAAAGTAGTTTTATTATAAGTTAAATTAGAAATGGTCCATCTCCTGAACATAAGGACTGATTAACCGTGTTATCTAACCCAGTATTTTATTCGAACTAGTTGGATTACCCGCGTTGTGCAGCAGGCTTTCGATCATTATCTATTTGTTTTGATACAATGTTGGCGCTTGGAATAGCAACTGAAAAAGATACACTCAAAGAATATCAACATGTGTTTTACATCGATCGAAAACCATAAAAATGAATACTCGATTCGGTTCGTCACGAAACCTTTACCGTACCGACAATCACTAAAGTTTGTTATACCAAAAAGAACTCAATTGCAAATACAACTACTTTTTAAAGAACTTTGTCCCGCCACATCGATAGACTAAATGAATGGGATGGTTTTAGGAGTTTCAAAGATTCGGTACGAGGATAAGGTGTGCAAAGCGTGTATGGTTGGAAAACAAACGTGAAAATCGTCTTTTCGAGCATCTCGAATGCTTGAATTAGTACATGGTAATTTATGTGGATCAATTTCCCCATCGACCATAAAAGGTAATCGTTCTATTTTAGTTTTGATTGATGATTTCTCACGATATATGTGTTTTTACTTGTTAACGGAGAAAAGTGGAGCATTCGAAACTATTAAATGTTTTAAAGCGACAGTGGAAAAAGAGATGGGTAATTTGCTCAAAACCTTGTGAACTGATAGAGGTGATGAGTTTACATCCCGGGCATTTAACCGTTATTGTGATGAAGAGGGGGTAACGAGGCATTTGACAACTCCTTACACACCATAACAAAACGGAGTAGTCAAATATCGAAACTAAACACTTATGGAGATGGTTCAGGGCATAATGAGAGAAATGAAAATTCCAAACTATTTATGGGGTGAAGTGATCATACATGCAACATATTTAATCAACCGTTCTCCTACGCATGCATTGGTAGGAGCAACTCTGTATGAAAAAAAAAGGTAAACAACCTAATATAGAACAAGTTAAAGTTTATGGTTGTATTGCTTTTGCAAAAGTCGAAACGAATATTTAAAAGCTCGATAATTGGTCCGATATTTTCGTACATCTTGGAAGCGATCCCAGCTCCAAAGGGTACCAATTATATGATCTGTCACACCCCGACCACGTAGGACAACCAAACGTGGCGGAAACATCGGGGCGTGTTGCAACAGAATTAATGTTTCATAACCATGGATACCAAAAAGTGTTTCGTTTTATTAAACATTGAATAATTACATCGTCTGGAAATCTAAAATACACAAATTAAACATAGTCTATCATTGTTATTGAGTCACTAAGGCCTTGTCCAGTCCTATGTGAGCATGCATCTTATCAATCGATATCATTCAACAATACCTGAAACATATGTGAAAACGAGGTCAGCAAAGAAATGCTGGCGAGTACATAGGTTTTGTGAAAATAAGATTCATGACTTCTGTTTAAGAAAATGTTTAGTCATGAACCTTGTAATTTGCTTTGTCTTTGTAAATCATTTGAAAAATAATAAGTTCAGGTGATATGTATAATAAGAGAATAATGCATGATTAAATGAATAACCATGTAAAATTAGTTTGTATAAGATAAGTTGTTTGTAAATAAATGTCTTGTGAAAAGTATGTTACTTGTATAAAATGTTCTATGTCTCAAACTGAAATGATTCAAATAACGCTACAATATGTAATACCATACAAACACTTATATATAGGAAGTACCAGCGGCGTATCCACCATGCTTGTATCATATTCCACACGCATTGTTACTTAATCACTTAATCAAACCAAACCACCAAAGTAATGTTCATGCCCAAATGTAAATCATGTAATATGTATAACCAATGTCAAAAGTGTTTTTGTGTCAAATGTAAACCATGTAATATGTAACCAAAATAATATCGTATATCGCTTTGAAGCCAATCGTTTACCCAATCGTTAAAACATCGTGTGAAAACCTATCGTTTACCCAATCGTTTAATTCGTTTTAGGTCGTGAAACTACTTCAATGGTCGTCTCGCTAATAACATTCAAACCTTCTTGACTCGCATTAATAAACCCTTACCAAAGGATAGATTAACAATTCGCATTAATAAACCCTTACCAAAGGATAGATTAACAACTCGCATTAATAAACCCTTACCAAAGAGTAAATTAACAATTACAGATTCAGTCGCTACCCACAACACCCACACATAACTACGGGTGTAGTAAATAACGGGACTTGTCAGATCCTATGGTACCATAACCTAATACTGGTCGGCTAGATCATTGCTAATGAATGTCATTTGTTATGTAACTACAACCAACAAGTTTGTTCACTTTATCGAAATCGTTATTAGTTTTGTATAAATCGTCTTAATCGTTTTTGAAACCATCGTTATAACATCGAAAACATTTAGCACATATGAGTCACCCCAAAACAATTGAAAGCAGTAAAATAGGGGAATAATGTACTCGCCTGAGAATGCTTGGAGGTCTTGAACAACAACCAAACAAAGCTAGAGAGAGCACGGAATCAGTCGGCAATCTAAAACTATATAAATAAACCGGACTTAAATCGGGAGATCGGATAGGATGAGGCTTGGCAAACCAAATGAGTGTTGGAACTCATATGATATGGTTTAACAAGGCCTACATACTACAATGAAACCAAACCTAAGTGCTTTCGACCCATCGCGACCCATTAAGGTAGCTTATGCTACTTTAACGCGTCGTTCGCGTGAAACGCGTTCGGATCGCCTAACTAGTCCTATGACAAGTGTTATATGCCTAAACATGTTACATAATCAGTTATGTGACAAAAGTTTAGGTTACATATGCTTAATTACCAATTATACATGAAAAGGGTATTCTGGTAATTTACCTAAGGCATATAAACTACCTATCATACAACTACTTAAACGAAGCGACCATAGGGTATAACCTCGGAAGGTTATTCCCTACCTACTATGGTCACCTAATGTATTTGGTCGGATCCTAATGATCGACCAAATGGGTCGGGTTCGAAGGTATAGGCTATTTATTAGATCGCCTACCCTACGACCCTAGACAACGTGGTAATCAGTGGGCATAGTCTCAAGGGACTATGACCAACGTGATTACAATCACGTTGCGAAGTTCAAACGATCTTCGCATTGACCATAAGCTGGTCAACGCTGAAAGTCAAACAAAGTTTGACTTTCTGACTCTAAAAGCAATAAAATAAAGAAAAGAACGAAAGAATACTTACGAAGGGTCCCCGAATGCTAATCCCGATTCAAGAATCTCAGGTATGAAACAATGGTTTCAACTTAGAGGTTCTCAAATCAGAATTCTTGTAATTTTGAAGCATGGGGGGTGGGGTATTTATAGTATTCGGTCCACCGTTAAGATCGTTTCATGGAAAACGTGCCTTAATCGTAACCGTACAAGTGTTGGAACCTTATGGTGACTAGAAAATGGTTCTTATTAGCTGACTAGACAAATGAGAATGTGTGGTGGTGGATCAAACAGCTGCAATCTGCTGTTAGAAACATTTAACCTGGTCAGAAGGTCTGACGCGGGTCGCCTAAGGATGTTAAGATCCTGAGGCGGGCCGCCTAGGAGTCACAGATCAGAACAAAGTTTCAGAAATGTCAGTTTCAGTCCCTGCACGTGTTTAAGGCCATTTCCGACACTTCTAAGGCCCGTAAAGCCAACTTTAAGGCCCTAAAATGTTGCCTAAACATTGAGGACATGAAACATGCTCAAAAATATGCCGGGTGTTGGTTCGTTTGGTCGTACGAACGCGATGTTCGCTTAATTACGACGGAATGCGCATAAGCGCGAAAAACGATCCAAATGACGCGACGAATGGATTTTTTGCAAGCCAAACACTAAAGTATAATATAGTCATGCTTACATAAATTTTTGGATGTCCGGATGTATTCAGAACGTAAGTTATGCGCGAAAATGCAAACTTGTGCACTTTTTGACACTTTTAGTCCCTGAATGACACAAAAGTTTATTTTAGCATACCGAACACCTCAAAGCCTATTTCTAAGCTATGTGAAGGATATTTATGGTATGTTTAACTTATGGTCATGCTCCGGAATGTCTGTTACAGTTCAAATTGGCATACTTTCGCAGTTTGTCAAATTTAGTCCCTGTAAGCGATTTAACTTGATTTTGCCATACCAAAGCCTTTAAAACTTATTTCTAAGTTATGTAAAGGTTATTTAAGGTATGTTAAGCCTATGTCACTTTTCCATAGTGTTTGTTGCATTAAACTGGTTATATTTACGCATCGGTGCGCGTATAACCTTCTAGAAAGCGATTTAGAGTTTGAAATTGAACAAGAATTGATATGTGCAAATGATACACATATTTTTACAAATCCCAAGTATGAAATATATTATTTCATTGGTTCGGTATTTGTTTGATGGCCGTGGAGGCACAGGTGTTACAGTCTCCCCTACTTTAGGAAATTTCGTCCCGAAATTTATTTAGAGGAAACTTGTGAGAGCTTGAAAACATGAAGTTGAAAAGATCGAACAATATTGATTAGGGTTCTGAACTTCTAGTAACCTTTAATAACATCATGATTGCAATGTAAGAGGGATACTTATATACAAGTATATGAAGCGTCATTGGTGCGTCCGCCGTACCTCTATTGCATCGTTCTCATTTCGTTATTGTCGTCACTATCGGTTCTTACACATAATAAATCTTACTGTGGTTACCGTGCACTGTATTTCATAATTATGTACGCGTCCATAATCAGACAATTCCTTGCACAGTTCACACAATCTATTTTATAATGTGTAGGGGAAAACCAAATGAACAATCCTGTGATGAGTGTGACTAGACCACCATAGAGTCCTTTTGACTAAATCAATAAATGATCTAAATAGACTATCAAGGAGTCTGTCCAGCTACATCACTAGATGTCGTCCTTTAACCAAATTGTGAATCAATCTTTTTTTTTTTTTTTGACTAGACCACCAAAGGGTCTTGTATGAATCATGGAATGGTACTATATAACCCAAGGGTCTTAACTACCAGGTAGAAGCCCATAAGGATTTAAGGTAGTACCTTTTGAATATCCTACTATGAATCTTTCATATGAAAACATGAAAGATTCTATGAGGATTTGAAAATCGGATCACACAAAATCATAGAGGAGAACACATAAACACATATCACATAACCACAAAATTGTTCGTTAATTTGTCTTGTAAATTGCGTACATGCATTTAAAGCACACTTGGAATCCATTCCGTGGATTTCATTTGGTACTTTAAACGTTATCAAGAATCCAACTATAAAGATAGAAAGATTCAAAAAGAAAATTCGATTTCGATTACTAGGAACCGAAGTGTTCGAATTAAGGTACACAAGGAATCCAATTAAGGACTCTGATTTGAACGATAATCATCCACAAGGATCTAATTGTAAAGATAAAAAGATCCCATATGAATTTTAGAAGTTGAAGATGTTTTGAAACCTTGCACTGGATGTACTTAGGTCAAAACATGATGTAAAATGCTTATGAAGTTGAGATGCTTGATATGTCAAGGCGACATATGAAGCAGAATTTTGAAGGTTAAGTCAATGTATGAGGAAAATATTTTTGAAAACTATGCATGGGGTTCTTTTAAGAAAAATGTGTTTAACGTTTTTTTTTTTTTTTGAAACCTTATATATAATACTTTTTTGAAATCATAAAGTAGGTGTATTAGGTAGATATATTTACAAAAATGTTTTAAAATCATGCGAGATGAATTTTGAAATTATGTATAAGGTTTTTGAAAGACATGAATGATGCTTTTCGAAATCATGCACTTGATCAGAAAATGTATTGTGTTAATATTGTCTTCAGACTATATGAAATATTTTGAAATTAGAAAGGTTGGTTTTGATAACATGGCCAATGTTTTTGAAATAACATAGACAATGCATCTAGAAAAATTGTTTTCAAACTATATGAAATATTTTGAGATCATGAAGATTGTTTTGAAATACTGGTACTGTGTATGTTGAAAAATCAAAACGTAATGGGTATGAGATTTGAAAATACCCTTAGTTATCTAACCAAGGATTTAAAGGCACAGATGTGCGAAAAGCACGATTACTCATAATGTCACTTAATTTTCTGTACTTTGTTTCTTAGAGTGAAACGAGTACTTAAAATTTTCGAGGGAATCATGAGCAATCATTTTGAAAGAGAGAAATCACAAGAGTAGTTTGTAAGGTACATAGTTCCTTGATGTAGGTATCATAGGAAAAGCCATACATACCTAGCAGGGGGTTGAGCTGGTTGGTTGGGGACTGCTTTACCATTGTGAGCGACCATGGCGAAGTTCTGAGAAGCCTTTCGCTTCTTTGACTTCTTAGGGGATCGTTCATCCATGGTTTTTGATTCCTCGATTGGTTTATTGGCTGATGGTGTTGTCGCCTGACTAGGTCCTGCCTGTCTTGGTGACTCTTGAATGGCTTCATCCTGGAGATGATACATGGCAGTAGCTAATTCAACAGTCTTCAGGACTACTTCGCCTATTCGCTGAGCGAATTTTGGCTGCTTGCTCAGATATTTGGGCGTCATCGTGATGAAGAGACATTCTTGAAGAAAAAGAAAGGCATAGGGAGAAACAGGTGAAAGATTATTGGACAATCAAAACAGAAAGATAACGCATGAAAATTGCGATCATTTGTTTGTTACCTAAGGCAAACAAATGAGACGGTGACTAATCAAAGTAAATGGGTCAAAAATAATGTATCGCGAAGACATGCTCGCCTATAAGTGAACACTCATCCCAAGAATTCCCAGGTAAGCACAACTAGTCTCGCGTCTGATGAGATGTATACGAAGTGCTTGCCTAGACAGAAAACCCAGAATACAGGCATTCACCCTTCCAGTTTGCACGTGTTCACATTATTTAAAACCCAAAACCTTGACGTAGTTTTGAAAACTCAAAGGGGTTCAAAACCATATAACAGAGAGTTCAAAACCTTACAATAGAGGGTTCAAAACCTAGTAATCAATCATCCTAGAACAGATGATTAGTTTTCAAAGCGGTTTTGAAAATTGTGTTCTTGTTGTGGTCGTCGCCTAAGGATAGGTGACGGTATTGTTTTATGACTAAACGCAAGTAAACTCGCGTTAGGGTCCTAAGAAGGTTATAGACTAGGTCAAAGCATTACTAATAACCTAATTCCCTATAACCATTGGCTCTGATACCATCTTTTCTGTCACACCCCGACCACGTAGGACAACCAAACGTGGCGGAAACATCGGGGCGTGTTGCAACAGAATTAATGTTTCATAACCATGGATACCAAAAAGTGTTTCGTTTTATTAAACATTGAATAATTACATCGTCTGGAAATTTAAAATACACAAATTAAACATAGTCTATCATTGTTATTGAGTCACTAAGGCCTTGTCCAGTCCTATGTGAGCATGCATCTTATCAATCGATATCATTCAACAATACCTGAAACATATGTGAAAATGAGGTCAGCAAAGAAATGCTGGCGAGTACATAGGTTTTGTGAAAATAAGATTCATGACTTCTGTTTAAGAAAATGTTTAGTCATGAACCTTGTAATTTGCTTTGTCTTTGTAAATCATTTGAAAAATAATAAGTTCAGGTGATATGTATAATAAGAGAATAATGCATGATTAAATGAATAACCATGTAAAATTAGTTTGTATAAGATAAGTTGTTTGTAAATAAATGTCTTGTGAAAAGTATGTTACTTGTATAAAATGTTCTATGTCTCAAACTGAAATGATTCAAATAACGCTACAATATGTAATACCATACAAACACTTATATATAGGAAGTACCAGCGGCGTATCCACCATGCTTGTATCATATTCCACACGCATTGTTACTTAATCACTTAATCAAACCAAACCACCAAAGTAATGTTCATGCCCAAATGTAAATCATGTAATATGTATAACCAATGTCAAAAGTGTTTTTGTGTCAAATGTAAACCATGTAATATGTAACCAAAATAATATCGTATATCGCTTTGAAGCCAATCGTTTACCCAATCGTTAAAACATCGTGTGAAAACCTATCGTTTACCCAATCGTTTAATTCGTTTTAGGTCGTGAAACTACTTAAATGGTCATCTCGCTAATAACATTCAAACCTTCTTGACTCGCATTAATAAACCCTTACCAAAGGATAGATTAACAATTCGCATTAATAAATCCTTACCAAAGGATAGATTAACAACTCGCATTAATAAACCCTTACCAAAGAGTAAATTAACAATTACAGATTCAGTCGCTACCCACAACACCCACACATAACTACGGGTGTAGTAAATAACGGGACTTGTCAGATCCTATGGTACCATAACCTAATACTGGTCGGCTTGATCATTGCTAATGAATGTTATTTGTTATGTAACTACAACCAACAAGTTTGTTCACTTTATCGAAATCGTTATTAGTTTTGTATAAATCGTCTTAATCGTTTTTGAAACCATCGTTATAACATCGAAAACATTTAGCACATATGAGTCACCCCAAAACAATTGAAAGCAGTAAAATAGGGGAATAATGTACTCGCCTGAGAATGCTTGGAGGTCTTGAACAACAACCAAACAAAGCTAGAGAGAGCACGGAATCAGTCGGCAATCTAAAACTATATAAATAAACCGGACTTAAATCGGGAGATCGGATAGGATGAGGCTTGGCAAACCAAATGAGTGTTGGAACTCATATGATATGGTTTAACAAGGCCTACATACTACAATGAAACCAAACCTAAGTGCTTTCGACCCATCGCGACCCATTAAGGTAGCTTATGCTACTTTAACGCGTCGTTCGCGTGAAACGCGTTCGGATCGCCTAACTAGTCCTATGACAAGTGTTATATGCCTAAACATGTTACATAATCAGTTATGTGACAAAAGTTTAGGTTACATATGCTTAATTACCAATTATACATGAAAAGGGTATTCTGGTAATTTACCTAAGGCATATAAACTACCTATCATACAACTACTTAAACGAAGCGACCATAGGGTATAACCTCGGAAGGTTATTCCCTACCTACTATGGTCACCTAATGTATTTGGTCGGATCCTAATGATCGACCAAATGGGTCGGGTTCGAAGGTATAGGCGATTTATTAGATCGCCTACCCTACGACCCTAGACAACGTGGTAATCAGTGGGCATAGTCTCAAGGGACTATGACCAACGTGATTACAATCACGTTGCGAAGTTCAAACGAACTTCGCATTGACCATAAGCTGGTCAACGCTGAAAGTCAAACAAAGTTTGACTTTCTGACTCTAAAAGCAATAAAATAAAGAAAAGAACGAAAGAATACTTACGAAGGGTCCCCGAATGCTAATCCCGATTCAAGAATCTCAGGTATGAAACAATGGTTTCAACTTAGAGGTTCTCAAATCAGAATTCTTGTAATTTTGAAGCATGGGGGGTGGGGTATTTATAGTATTCGGTCCACCGTTAAGATCGTTTCATGGAAAACGTGCCTTAATCGTAACCGTACAAGTGTTGGAACCTTATGGTGACTAGAAAATGGTTCTTATCAGCTGACTAGACAAATGAGAATGTGTGGTGGTGGATCAAACAGCTGCAATCTGCTGTTAGAAACATTTAACCTGGTCAGAAGGTCTGACGCGGGTCGCCTAAGGATGTTAAGATCCTGAGGCGGGCCGCCTAGGAGTCACAGATCAGAACAAAGTTTCAGAAATGTCAGTTTCAGTCCCTGCACGTGTTTAAGGCCATTTCCGACACTTCTAAGGCCCGTAAAGCCAACTTTAAGGCCCTAAAATGTTGCCTAAACATTGAGGACATGAAACATGCTCAAAAATATGCCGGGTGTTGGTTCGTTTGGTCGTACGAACGCGATGTTCGCTTAATTACGACGGAATGCGCATAAGCGCGAAAAACGATCCAAATGACGTGACGAATGGATTTTTTGCAAGCCAAACACTAAAGTATAATATATTCATGCTTACATAAATTTTTGGATGTCCGGATGTATTCAGAACGTAAGTTATGCGCGAAAATGCAAACTTGTGCACTTTTTGACACTTTTAGTCCCTGAATGACACAAAAGTTTATTTTAGCATACCGAACACCTCAAAGCCTATTTCTAAGCTATGTGAAGGATATTTATGGTATGTTTAACTTATGGTCATGCTCCGGAATGTCTGTTACAGTTCAAATTGGCATACTTTCGCAGTTTGTCAAATTTAGTCCCTGTAAGCGATTTAACTTGATTTTGCCATACCAAAGCCTTTAAAACTTATTTCTAAGTTATGTAAAGGTTATTTAAGGTATATTAAGCCTATGTCACTATTCCGGAGTGTTTGTTGCATTAAACTGGTTATATTTACGCATCGGTGCGCGTATAACCTTCCAGAAAGCGATTTAGAGTTTGAAATTGAACAAGAATTGATATGTGCAAATGATACACATATTTTTACAAATCCCAAGTATGAAATATATTATTTCATTGGTTCGGTATTTGTTTGATGGCCGTGGAGGCACAGGTGTTACATGATCCAAGAACTCGACAAATTGTGGTAAATAAAGACGTGATAGTTGACGAAACAAGGAGGTGGAAATGGAATAAAAGTGTTGAAAAACATATCAAAAGTGATACAAAACCGAGTTATTTTATCGTTTACTGGGGTAGTGTGATTGATATTGGCCTTGGGTCAATAAATCCAAACCAAATGATGTTAGAAACAACTTTGAGCAGCCCAGAAACTACCCAGAGCAGCCCAGAAACTGTAGATATTGTAACTAAAGATGAATTTCAGGTTAGGCGTTCCACTCGTCAGTATAATTTACCATTTAAATATAATTGCTACGAATTAAATACGTGTGAATTGGTTTTAATTGATGACGAACATGCTAATTTTGGCGAAGGAAAATTAAAGGAGGAATGAGTTAAAGTAATGCGAGAAGAAATTATTTCGATTGAACGAAACCGAACATGGAAACTTATGGATATACCAAAAAGCCTTGAACCAATCGGTAAAACGTGGTACGTGCAAAAACTAAGTATTTATTTTGATGAAGTTTTTGCGCCAGTTGCGCGAATCGAGATGTTTCGGTTTCTTATTTCTCTTGCAGCCGTGGAAGGTTGGGAAATACACCATTAAGATGTGAAAACTACATTTTTAAATGGTGATTTGGAGGAAGATGTTTATGTACTTCAACCAGAAGGATTCGTTAGAACGAAAGAAAGTCACAAAGTTTATAAGCTTTTCAAGGCGTTGTACAGGTTAAGTGTGACAACTCGAGTTTCCGACTTTCTTTTTTTTTCGCATTTAGTGCACGTTGACTTTGACTGTGTAGTTGTTTGACTTGTTTAACTTGTAACTGTATACGTTAATTTATAATGAACAATTGTGGTTGCATGATTTTGTGTTTGGCTGTATATCATGAAACACCTGTTGAAAACTTAAACTGTTTAAAACATGGAAGGACCTGACGAAACAGACTGTTTCGCCATATACATTCCGACGAAACTGGTGTGTTTCGCCATCAAGCAACTCGACGAAACAGTGTGTTTCGCCATATCACCTCACGACGAAACTGATGTGTTTCGTCGGCCCATTGATTCGCAAAGCCCATTAAGGGCCCAGAACGGTAATTCGTGGATATTAAGTGAAACCGACTTCCTGTTTCACACTTTTATCAAAAATAGAAACCCTAGAACTCTCTCTTTTGAAAAGGCGATACCCATCATCAACCATCATCTTTCTCTCTCGAATCCTCCCTTGTTCATCCCGAATATCTCGGTTAGTGCGTGCTTGTCTAAATCGGTTTCTTTGTCCCTTGATTTCTTTATACATGTTGTGTTTATGCTTGATTTCTGGATTATAGGAGTGTATGTGTATGATGAATACTTAGGGTTTCATGAACCTCTCAATGATTATGCATGTTAGCGGGTATGCATAGAGTATGGATTTTATGAGTGTTGTTTTGTGATGATTACATGATTTTATTGATGAAGATGATGATATGATCCCTGGTTCATTGATGTTTCGGTTGTGATGCATAGATTAATGGTTGGTAACATAAGACTCATTATATTGAGCGAGGATTGAATGATTTCTGTGTTGAACGATTTCTGTATGATGAGGAATTGCTGTTTTACGGCTGTTAGGGTTTATGTGTTTTTCGCTCTGCTGTAACTGATGTCTGCGAAACTGAACTGTTCGACGAAACAGAACTCTCGGCGAAACAGAATGTGTTTCGCCAAGAGTAGTCGACGAATCAGAAGTTCTGTTTCGCCAGGGGACACCTCGACGAAACAGAATGTGTTTCGCCATTATATGTGTTTCGTCATTATCTGTGTTTCGCCAACATGCGTGTTTCGCCGAATAGCTGATCTGTGCAGTAACTTGAGTTAATTATGTTAAGTGTTAACTGGAATATTTGACTGCTGTTAAGTGTAGCCATCTTGTATATGATTGTGATTACGTGCTACATGTTTATACGTGCATAACTTGGACGCAAACTGATTTCACATACGTGCATACTTTAGGACGTGATTGACTTACTTTGAGCACATACCTAGCATACCGAGCAAACAAGGTGAGTTCACACTTCTACCAAGGCATGGGATTCCCAGGGCTTGGGAATGGGATTTAAGGAATAAGGTTGAATGGATTCATGCGGACATTATTACTAGACTACCATACCATCGTCCTCGGTTGTGAAGGATACTTACGAAAAACCTACGTATACTTATGCTATTTACTATCCTCGGTTGTGAAGGATACTTACGTAAAACCTACGTATACTTATGCTATTTACTATCCTCGGTTGTGAAGGATACTTACGTAAAACCTACGTATACTTATGCTATTTACTATCCTCGGTTGTGAAGGATACTTACGTAAAACCTACGTAACACTGGTACGTATTACTGTTCTCGGTTGTGAAGAACACATAGTGGTTACAAATAGTCTAGTGGTTATACAACACGGGAAGCCCCCACCAATAGAACTTACTACCGGCCCAGTAGAGCCACATGTTACAAACAAACTTACAATTACGAACTTATTTACTGTGAACTCGCTCAACTTTTTGTTGACCCTCTGTTACATGCCTTGCAGGACCATAGGTACATATGGAGCTTGCACAGGAAGGAGCAGGTCGTTGTGGGATACGGATCGTAGACGATATTTGAACTTATAACTTATTTTGGGTTTTCATTATTATGCTTCCGCTACTTAAACAATGTTTGGTTATGAACATCAGTCATGTCAAGATGAATTACCTTTTCCTACTTTTACACTTAAATACTATGTTTGATATGATTGGTGGCTTGATCCTGGTCATGCCACGCCTCCAAGCGGTGGTACTCCGCGTGTGGATTTTGGGGGTGTGACAGATTGGTATCAGAGCCATTGGTTATAGAGAACTCGGTTTTAATAAGGGGAAAACATTTTTATTAAAACCAGACTATAACCAGAACAGTGCTCTCAACGATCCACAACGACGCTTCGCTCCACGTGCAAGGCTCAACATCATAGGTACTACTATTCATGTTACCTTACCTACTTGCTAGAACTACATAGAACTTTGCTCGTGGTATGCTTAGATTACATTGCTCACTATTTGTTATTGCATGAGGACACTTGTGTGCTCACTCTCTTCGCACTATTCGCGAACCTCTCACCCACATGTTCTCCTTGATGTCAAGATCATGTGTGGACGCGTTAACCTAACTCAAGCCCAGTTGGCGGCTTCGATCACTGAACAAGTTACTGCAGCACTCGCAGCTGCCCAGGCAGGAGGTGTAACCTGCCATCACCACTTACTCTAGGATCCTTAGATCCTACTCTCGTAACTCAACACTTGTGCTTAATTTTGATTACTCTTACGCACACGACAAGTCAACACGCTCAGCCACCTGTGTGCACATACACGATTTTTATGGACTGTCGTCCTACTACTTTCAGCGACACTCGAATCGGCCTTCAAAATGTGCGAATGACCTGAGGCTCGTAAGGTGAAATATGCCACTGATATTCTCGAAGGTACTGCGCAAACTTGGTGGAGCGCGCAAGTTACGATACTGGGGCTGGCGGCTGCTAATGCCACCCCATGGAATGATTTTAAGGAACTGATCAAACGTGAATACAGTAGTTATGATGCCATCCACAAGTTGGAAGTGGAGTTCTTTAACATGAAGATGACGGGATCAGAGATAGAAGCATTGAAACCAGACAACGTCAGGGCTGAAGCCCTATGCGGCTCAAGGCAACGCTTAGAACAGAAGGAAGATGGTGCTTACTACGTCACAGGACGCATTTGGGTCCCACTGTACGGCAACCTACGCGAGCTAGTAATGGATGAAGCTCATAAGTCTCGCTACTCAGTACATCCTGGTTCGGATAAGATGTACCACGACCTCAGAACTACATATTGGTGGCCTAGCATGAAGGCCCACATAGCCACATACGTTAGCAAATGCTTGACTTGTGCGAGAGTCAAGGCAGAATATCAGAAACCGTCAGGACCACTCCAACAACCTGAAATACCACAATGGAAATGGGAGCAAATTTCTATGGATTTTGTTACTGGCCTACCTAGATCTCAGCGCGGAAATGATACTATTTGGGTGATCGTAGATCGACTCACAAAGTCTGCTCACTTCTTAGCAATCAAAGAAACAGACAAGTTCTCTACCTTGGCAGACATTTACTTAAAAGAAGTGGTCTCGAGGCACGGAGTGCCCACCTCCATCATCTCTGATCGCGACGCACGTTTTACTTCCGAACTGTGGCAAGCAATGCATAAATCTTTTGGCTCTTGTTTAGACATGAGCACAGCTTATCACCCTCAGACAGATGGGCAATCTGAGCGCACTATTCAAACTCTAGAAGACATGCTTCGGGCGTGCGTAATTGACTTTGGCAAGGGCTGGGAAAAGCATCTGCCACTTGTGGAATTTTCATACAACAACAGTTACCACACCAGCATTAGAGCTGCTCTATTTGAGGCATTGTACGGGCGTAAATGCCGATCACCTCTTTGTTGGGCAGAGGTGGGTGACAGTCAGATCACAGGTCCAGAAATGGTAGTTGATACTACTGAAAAGATTGCTCAAATACGACAACGCATGGCGGCAGCACGTGATCGTCAGAAAGTATACGCCGATAAAGACAGGAAAATACTCGAATTCCAAGTTGGGGATCGAGCACTACTCAAAGTTTCGCCCTGGAAGGGTGTGGTTCGTTTTGGCAAACGCGGCAAACTCAATCCACGATACGTTGGACCTTTCGAAGTTATTGAGAAAATAGGCAAAGTGGCCTACAGACTGAACTTACCAGCTGAACTCAGTGCAGTTCACAACGTCTTTCACGTGTCGAATCTGAAGAAGTTTCTGTCAGATGAGACCCACATAGTTCCTCTGAAGGAGCTCACTATCGACGAACGATTGCATTTCGTCGAGGAACCAGTTGAAATCACGGACCGGGATGTTAAGGTCCTCAAGAACACTAGAATACCTCTTGTACGAGTTCGTTGGAACTCCCGTCGCGGCCCAGAGTTCACCTGGGAGCGCGAAGATCAAATGGAACTCAAATATCCCCAGTTGTTCGAAAATAATGCAACTACTATTGAGGCTGAAGCTACTACGGAATTTCGGAATGAAATTCCAACTCAACGGGGGAATGATGTGACACCCCAGGGAAACTAGTAAACGATAACTTACCTAGCTTCCTCAGTAACCGCATGCTAAATTTCGGGACGAAATTTCTTTCAAGTTGGGGATAATGTGACAACTCGAGTTTCCGACTTTCTTTTTTTTTCGCATTTAGTGCACGTTGACTTTGACTGTGTAGTTGTTTGACTTGTTTAACTTGTAACTGTATACGTTAATTTATAATGAACAATTGTGGTTGCATGATTTTGTGTTTGGCTGTATATCATGAAACACCTGTTGAAAACTTAAACTGTTTAAAACATGGAAGGACCTGACGAAACAGACTGTTTCGCCATATACATTCCGACGAAACTGGTGTGTTTCGCCATCAAGCAACTCGACGAAACAGTGTGTTTCGCCATATCACCTCACGACGAAACTGATGTGTTTCGTCGGCCCATTGATTCGCAAAGCCCATTAAGGGCCCAGAACGGTAATTCGTGGATATTAAGTGAAACCGACTTCCTGTTTCACACTTTTATCAAAAATAGAAACCCTAGAACTCTCTCTTTTGAAAAGGCGATACCCATCATCAACCATCATCTTTCTCTCTCGAATCCTCCCTTGTTCATCCCGAATATCTCGGTTAGTGCGTGCTTGTCTAAATCGGTTTCTTTGTCCCTTGATTTCTTTATACATGTTGTGTTTATGCTTGATTTCTGGATTATAGGAGTGTATGTGTATGATGAATACTTAGGGTTTCATGAACCTCTCAATGATTATGCATGTTAGCGGGTATGCATAGAGTATGGATTTTATGAGTGTTGTTTTGTGATGATTACATGATTTTATTGATGAAGATGATGATATGATCCCTGGTTCATTGATGTTTCGGTTGTGATGCATAGATTAATGGTTGGTAACATAAGACTCATTATATTGAGCGAGGATTGAATGATTTCTGTGTTGAACGATTTCTGTATGATGAGGAATTGCTGTTTTACGGCTGTTAGGGTTTATGTGTTTTTCGCTCTGCTGTAACTGATGTCTGCGAAACTGAACTGTTCGACGAAACAGAACTCTCGGCGAAACAGAATGTGCTTCGCCAAGAGTAGTCGACGAATCAGAAGTTCTGTTTCGCCAGGGGACACCTCGTCGAAACAGAATGTGTTTCGCCATTATATGTGTTTCGTCATTATCTGTGTTTCGCCAACATGCATGTTTCGCCGAATAGCTGATCTGTGCAGTAACTTGAGTTAATTATGTTAAGTGTTAACTGGAATATTTGACTGCTGTTAAGTGTAGCCATCTTGTATATGATTGTGATTACGTGCTACATGTTTATACGTGCATAACTTGGACGCAAACTGATTTCACATACGTGCATACTTTAGGACGTGATTGACTTACTTTGAGCACATACCTAGCATACCGAGCAAACAAGGTGAGTTCACACTTCTACCAAGGCATGGGATTCCCAGGGCTTGGGAATGGGATTTAAGGAATAAGGTTGAATGGATTCATGCGGACATTATTACTAGACTACCATACCATCGTCCTCGGTTGTGAAGGATACTTACGAAAAACCTACGTATACTTATGCTATTTAATATCCTCGGTTGTGAAGGATACTTACGTAAAACCTACGTATACTTATGCTATTTACTATCCTCGGTTGTGAAGGATACTTACGTAAAACCTACGTATACTTATGCTATTTACTATCCTCGGTTGTGAAGGATACTTACGTAAAACCTACGTATACTTATGCTATTTACTATCCTCGGTTGTGAAGGATACTTACGTAAAACCTACGTAACACTGGTACGTATTACTGTTCTCGGTTGTGAAGAACACATAGTGGTTACAAATAGTCTAGTGGTTATACAACACGGGAAGCCCCCACCAATAGAACTTACTACCGGCCCAGTAGAGCCACATGTTACAAACAAACTTACAATTACGAACTTATTTACTGTGAACTCGCTCAACTTTTTGTTGACCCTCTGTTACATGCCTTGCAGGACCATAGGTACATATGGAGCTTGCACAGGAAGGAGCAGGTCGTTGTGGGATACGGATCGTAGACGATATTTGAACTTATAACTTATTTTGGGTTTTCATTATTATGCTTCCGCTACTTAAACAATGTTTGGTTATGAACATCAGTCATGTCAAGATGAATTACCTTTTCCTACTTTTACACTTAAATACTATGTTTGATATGATTGGTGGCTTGATCCTGGTCATGCCACGCCTCCAAGCGGTGGTACTCCGCGTGTGGATTTTGGGGGTGTGACATTAAGACAAGCACCTCGGCCTTGTAATATCAAGTTAGATTCGATGTTGAAGACTTTGAAATTCCATCAGTGTACTAAAGAATACATCGTGTATCGAAAGATTGTGGGTAATTCTCTACTAATCTTAGTCGTGTATGTTGATGACTTATTCGTTACAGGTTCAAGTTTGTCTACTATTAATGTAACAACCCGACTTTCGGTTGTTCCTATTCTTATCGTTGATTCATTCGTAAAACGCCTGTACTCCGAGATTCGATGATTACCCAGGGCCAACTACATTTTAAACGCATTTTATATCGCTTATTTATCGCATTTAAATGCTTGTTACTTACACGCTCATCGCAACGCAAACTCAACGTGAAATCAAAACGCGGAGTTATTTATATTATTTGTGTTACTTGTGTGTTTAAAGGTTAGAGATGTTATATGCGTTTGTTACTCGCTTAAAACGCTCCAGCGTGGAAAATCGAGACGCTAAGACGCAACACAACACTTAATACCTCGCTAAAATACTTAAAGTACTCGAACTAACTAACGCAACCAAACGCACCAGACGAACATCCGACACGCGAAACGGGAGCCATTAGTACGAAACAACCCATTCGTACGAAACAGCCCATTCGTACGAAACAACCCATTCGTACGAATGCAGCCCATTCGTATAGAACCCAACTCACACTCTCTATAAATACCTAACTCACTTCTTTATTCATAACTTGCTGCCATTTTCACAAGAACACTCCCAACCTACCTCATCTCTGTTGTCCAACTAATAATCATTATTTTTACAACGATTTACACAATGATTTTCCACGAGTTTATCTCCGATTTCATCTAAACTCCTCTATTTTATGAAAACCTTCATCTTTTTTCATCAAAACTTCTGAGGTTGCTACGGATCTACACTTAAACGAGTGTATTGGGCTTAGCTTTGGCTTCCCAAGTTAGAGATTTGATTATCTCGCACTCACCAAGTGTTAATCTAAAGAAAAACAGTTTTTCCTCGCACTCGCCAAGTGTTTTAAACTCGACTTTTACACTAAAACGGACCAAAACCGACATATGTTTCGTTCACAGAATAGTGGGACGAAGCGGTGTCGAACCCGTCATGAAAAGGGCTCGAAAACACATCTGATTCAGGCGAAAACACAGTTCCTAACGCATGAAGATGCTGAAACAGTCCCGTGTACGAGCAGGTCTGGCTTGTACGAATGCAGCCTATGCGTACGAATGCACCCATTCGTACGAAGGCACCCATTCGTACAAACCAGCCCATGTTCCCACATATGACTAAATCACTCAAAAAGACCTCTCCGGCTTTAGGTTAATTTAATCAGTAGCTTAAGGCAGGGGGGATGAACACTCGATTTCCTGAAGAACGAAGTGAAGAACACTTGATTTTGGACACGGAAACAAGCGAGACGTACGAAGACACCACCTTCGAACGAAGGCACTCCCGTCGTACGAAGACTCTGTTTCCCGACTCGACACTCCAACTTGACCGTTTCAGCACTTTGGAAGACTTATGCACTTCTGTCCCCGTACGCAGGCTGATCTGGCGCTCCTTCCACTCCATTCCAGACCGTGTTTATTGTTAAACACGCACTGTGAGTATACTCGAACCCTTTTTCTCTTAACGCACGTTTGGGTGTTACATACGCTCTCTATCAAAACACGATGCACACAATGCTTAAACCTTTTTTTAAACGCTAACCGCTCTTGCATGTTATACGTGAAACGTTGAATGGTTGTTTGCTATGTTTACACAGTGATTACTTGCCCTACCACCCTTAGCAACGATAGTACTATAGTTTGGACTCGGCACATGTTTATTCAGGGGTTGTTAAGGATTACTTACTTTACGTGCTCACTACGGTGAACACGTATCGCACATACTCTACTCGCAGTCATGTTGGTTAGCTGGGGTCACCTTTACATTATTGTATTGACTTTATTTCGTTTACTATACTTATGCAAACTTGTGTACTCACCTTTACATTATTGTATTGACTTTATTTTAACGTATGTGACAGGTTGATGGATTACTGCTGGAAATGGATTAGGATTTCTAGAAACACGCCTAAATTTTGATTGCAAGTTTTGTTTTGTCATGTTTTGTTGCTTGAGAATTACTGAATTTCGTTTTGACTTATGTGTCACACCCTGGCTTTGCGGAAGCGTGGGTTTATTTTGGTGTGACTTCTTAATACCATAGCACAATCACAACCATGCTATATGAAAATAAAACCATGATGTTCATCCATTCAACCAGTTTTAAAAGTTACCAAAACAACATTGTTTAAAAGTCGACACATGAAACGAATTACAACCATGACATAATTAAAAACTTGTTCACGAGACACAACCAAAAGACATGAATAAAAGCACAGTTTAAGACTTGTGACCCGTCCAGGCAAAGGTCACATTTCCTAAACTTGGATGACATCATTATTCCTACGCAGCTTGACGACATTGCATACCTTGCCAGATCCCTAGTTTCCTGAAATACATGTAATTTGAAAAATCAACATAAAGTTGAGCGAGTTCATGTATAAGTGAGTATGTATAAACCTTTGTAAAATGTCTGTATGTATGAAAATCCCTGGTATGTAGCAATTAAGGAAAAAGAGATCACCATTGGGTTGCAAAGCCAATGATATGTGTGAAGTGATGCAGGAAGACTCAAACCTAGCGGATTTATGCATCGGGCTCAAAGTCACCCCATGGTCCGTACTGTGGACTCAGGAGCTGGGCTCGCTACACCCAAATAGATCTATCGCTCTTGACCCTCGGTCCTACAATGAGGATTAATGGCCCCAAGTAAAGCCTACCCACTCACATGATCTAAGTAGTAAACCCTCCTTAAGCTAACCATACCATGTATAATAGTGTCAGTATATATTGTAACATGTAGTCCACCCGTGAAGTATAAAAACTGAAAACAGTTAAGAGAAAAGGGGGACATGAACTCACAGAAGTGTGTATCCTGAAATGTAAGTCTCCAACTCAACCTGCTGCGTGACGACCTACACGTACTAATGCCTATTAGACGGATGGTTGTGCCTTGGCTTAGGGTTTAACGTTTTTGGAGAAATAGTTAGGTAACTATTCCGTATTCACACTTCTTATTTATTTTATATTTCCTTCCCAAGGATGGGGGTTTTTATACATGTACGCGTTATAATTCCGATTAATATATTCTAAGTCCCACTTGAAAAATATATTTTCAATCACTTGTCTAAAATATTCTAACTCCAAAATATACATATTTTCCCCAAAAATATTATATTTTACCTCATACAATTCCAAAATAATACTTTATCAAAATATACATATGGGAGTATTTTCCGAAATATACATAAGTTACGTTTTAGAGTTCGCGTTGTAACAACAATACCGGTGTAACTTAAATATTTATTTGTGAGAGCGTTGGTATTATTTTTGGAGTCGTAATTTCACAGTATTTTTCAGGTTATATTATTTTTATCCCAAAAATAATATATATCTAGTTCACCAAGTAATCAAATAATTACACAAGAGTTTTAGTAATAAATATATGTTCTAAATATATATTTATCAAATTTTATTTACGAAAACCAACCTTCGGCACTTTAATATTTTTGTAATAAAAATCATGGCGAAGTTTATTTTGAAAACCAAGTTAAAAACATATTTGTAAACATTTGTTAGAAAAATATTACTAAGTGTTGTAATTCTAGAAAAATTTCGCCAGAGTTTCCTTTGTAAATGGAGGTGTCCACGCTTACTAGCGTATCATTTTCTTTTCAAAATCATTCAAACAATTTACCAACCAACAACATACAATATTTACTCACTAGTCTTGACAAAAATAAGACTAAATCATAACTCATGAACTTGAGAGTTTTGTAAGAATATGTAGTAAATCACCAACACATTTAGTGGGTCTTGTTATCTTTAAAAACATGATTAGTTTCTTAAAAATTTTATTTTTAAAGAATTTGGAGTTTAACAACTTCTAGTCATAGTTTACAAAAATGTTTCTTTGTTAAACTTTCTTTCTACACAAGTGTTCCTACACTTGTTTGCTTACTAAAAATGATTTTAGTTCATACAAGATCCGGGTTTTAACAAGACTAGTATTTTTCACTTGGTTCTTCCGAAGAACCACTTGTAGATCTTTAGATCTACAAGTTTATAACCTTACTTTTCAAGAAAAATTATGTTTATTCAAGTTTCAAGTTCATGGGTGGAAGGTTTCATCATCTTTTATATTTCTAACACTAACATCCTACTAGTTCATGTTCTTGAACATGACCTAGCATGTCTAGATGATGATCCATCCAACTTTTACTAACAAACAACATCAAATAAGCATAACTACACAAGATTTACAAGATTTAGACACATAACTTCTCTTTATCCACCCTTTAACTCTTTATGTTTAAGACTTGTTCATGTTCTTTAGTGTTTCTTAATTTTTCACCATTAAATCATCTATTAACCACCAAAAACAAGATTAAGATGATGATTAGAAGCACTTACTACTAGCACAAGGCTAGGGAAGAAACAAGGCGTAAATGTGGTGGATAAAAGAAAACAAGGGTGGTCTTTGAACTTCCGAGTGCACCGAGCCTTCTTGTATGATCTCTTGCACCTTTGTATGTCCTTAGAATGGATGATGAAGTTCGAATGATAGTGATGGTGGTGATGGTTGTGTTCGGCCAAAACCAAGCAAGAGGGAAGGAGAGAGAGCAAGTTTGAGTTGGTGATTTGTGAATGAGAGTTCTTAACCTTTGTTGTTTATGTATAATCCATCTTCCTTATTACCCATCATGTATTATGTTCTCTAGATAACCAACATTTAGGAATAAAATAATCAAAAGAAGCAAGGGTGTGTCCCACCCTTGGAACCGTCGAAGAGAAGGGGGGGTATGGGGTTGGGTGGTGATGATTTAGTTAGGATCTAGTTAGTTTCTAATGATATTTAGTTAGTGTATTAAGTGTGTTATCTAATATAAAGGGTGTTAGGGTGTTTGGGGACCCTAACTAGCTCAGAAAGGTAAAAACAAGGTGTTTGGCAATATTTTTATGTTCCGGGTAAAGTCCGGTTGTTCGGTTGGATATTGATCCGTTAAAGTGCTAAATAAAGCTATAAAGTGTCTTTTATATTGTTTTTAGTGACACATTAAATTCCCAACACTTTGGAAAGTATCTAGGACTATTTTGCCAAGTTTTTGCACTTTACTAGCATTGTTAAATGCTGAATTTTGATTAACTAGTGCAGAATTCTGCACTTTAAGTATGTTTTAGGCACTTCCGGGCACTATAACTATCACCTAGTGACGCAGTTTTATGTTCCTCACCTCCCTACACTCACTATCAGTGTAGTACTTTATTCCCGGCTCATACTGGCCTCAAAAATATTGTCTGTCCAGGTGCTGGCATTGTCAGCATGTTGTCTGGGTTATCCGCTCACTGTGCTAGCTGTGCTTTGTGCATCATGGTTGTCACTAAAGTCTGTGTGTAAATAAATGGAGTGACAGTATAAAATGTGATGCATGAGTATGTATGTATCAGAAAGCAGAAAGCAGTTTAATCATAATTGTAATCAAGCACAGTCATTAAGCATAAATTAAATATTAATTAATTTGTACGGATACCTGGGTTTGTGAGGGTTGTCACATTATGTGAGGATATTGTTTGATTGTATGGGAAATTGAACCATTTAAATATTGTCACAATTAGTCGTTATGGATTCTCTCGAGCAACCTATTCGCATCATGTTCCGCCATCGGTTGGGGTGTGACAATTAATGAGTTCAGGAAAGAAATGGCAAAATGGTTTGACATGTCTGATCTTGGAAAATTAACATATTATTTGGGTATCACAGTTTCACAAGGCGCAAATGGAATTAAAATCAAGCAGGACGATTATGCCTGGAAGATTATTAAAGGAAGCGAGGATGCACGAGTGCAATTCGGTTCTTGTTCCAATGGGCCCGAATCTAAAGTTATCAAAAGCCGAAGAAGAAGCCAAAGACAAAGCCGAAGTCGAAGTCGAAGCAACCAATTATAGAAAAATAGTTGGGGGTTTGCATTATTTACTCAGTCGCGCCTGTATCTCGTTTATTCAGTTGACATTATTAGTCGGTACATGCAAAATCCAAGAGAGAGTCATGCGGTAGCTATTAAACAGATACTCTGATAAATGAGAACCGCGAGCTATGGGATTACTAATCTGAGAAAAGCAAAAAGCGTGTTATGTGGCTACAATGATAGTAGTTACAATAGTGATGCTAATGATGGTTGGAGTACAACGAGACACGTGTTTTACTATGGTTCTGCACCAACTACATGGTGTTCGTAGGAACATAGTATAGTGGCATTATCTGAAGCTAAACACATGGCAGCTAGTTCAGCAGCTTGTCAGACTATTTGGTTGCGAGAGTTGATAAGTGAAGTTACTGGAAGAAAAGCGTAGAAAGTGATGTTAAAAATGGATGATACTTCAGCTATTGCCTTAGTGAAAAACCTGATGTTCCATAATTGAATCAAGTATATAAAGTCTCAATTTCATTTTATTCGGGAGTGTGTTGAAAACAACAAAGTGACTGTTGAGCATGCATCTGACAATGAACAATGAACAACGAGCATATATATTGACGAAGGCACTACCGAAAATCAAATTCAAGGAGATGCGGGATCTACTTGGCGTTGAAGATCTCCCATAACGATTCAGAAATTCAAGGGATGAATGTTGGGGAATTCTAGTCGTATCACGCGGTTGCCCGACATGGGGATCGACTAAGAAGATTATCATGCTCAAGTTTAGGAGATGATAAGCATTAAACAATATATTAATTAGTTTGTGATTAATTATCTAAGTGATCCTAATTGAGTTACAATAGGATGCGTGTTAGATAATTAAAGTGAAATTAATTAATAGGAATCCTAGTTATTAGGGCTGCAAACGAACCGAACGAACACGAACAAGACCTTGTTCGTGTTTGTTTGTTAAGAAATATATGTGTTCGTGAACCGTTCACGAACACATATCGAACGAGATTTTATGTTCGTGTTTGTTTGTTAAGGAAATGAATTTGTTCGTGTTTGTTTGTTAATTTTAGGCAAGAAACAAAAACAAACTTTGACGAACACAAATGAACACAAACTAATGTTCATGAACACAAATGGAAACAAACGAACACAAACAATCGTTCATGAACAGAATATATAATACACTGACACTTATTAGATATTTAATTTGTCGGAATTTTGAAGTATTTAAATAAAGGTTTATTGGATTTTATCACCCCTAACTATTGGCCATTAGCCGTTACCACCCCCAATTATCACTTTGACGTCCGCCACCCCAACTTAACACTTAGTTTGTTCTGTCACCAGATCACTAACTTTTGATCATGTTATTATACTTTTGGGGGTGTCCTAAGATCCCTAAAACCTTCCCAAGATCCCTATGACACCCAAAAAAGTGTAGTAACATGATCAAAAGTTCGTGATCAGTTAACGACGTGGTAATAGAACACACTAAGTATTAAATTGGGGGTGACGGACATCAAAGTGATAGTTGGGGGTGGCAGCGGCCAATAGCCAATAGTTAGGGGTGATAAAATCTAATAACCCTTAAATAAATATAAAAACTAAAAACACTAATGAACTATCGAACACAAACGAACACATTACCGAACGTTCACGAACATAAACGAACGAACACGACCTCTGTTCATGTTTGTTCATTTAACTAAATGAACGAAATTTCTTGTTCGTGTTCGTTTGTTTAATAAACGAACGAACGAACACAAACTAACTTCCCGCCGAACAGTTCACGAACTGTTCGCCGAACGTTTGGTTCGTTTGCAGCCCTACTAGTTATAGTCTAATTAGATAGAATAACTATAAATACCATGTTCAATGGGTAGGGATCTGTAATCAAGTTTTGAGTTATAGTTTCTTGATTAATAAACGAATTTGTGGGTGTTAGCCATAAACGTGAACTACAACTGTGTTCCTGTGTGTTCCAATTCATACAACAATCTGGTACCAATCTCTTTAGAAACACTTAAATTCTTAAGAACGGCTCTGGCAACAACACTGTCATTCATTAAAAATATTATGCTATAAAATGTGACTGCATTATAAGACACAAAAACTTAAAAACCAAAAGTGTCACTATTTCTCTATGCACATTCAAACACAATGACACACTAGAGACTAAGGATGTCCAAATCGCTCGACGCTCGTCCAGATACTTAATACTCAGAAAATACTCGTTTGTTTTTTAATTTTTTTTGACTCGGTTGTAAACGATCTGATTGATTTATAAATGAGCCAAACATGAGCAAAGACACAGAATACATACAAGGAGATATTTGGATATACAGTCACCACCTCTCGTGACTTTGTCATCGACGGACTCATACCTACTCTCTCATCTGTCTGTTAACCACACCAGTCATTCAATCAAACCCTAATTTGACGTGTATCGTATGGGGTGAATCGGCAGTTATGATGGAGTGGGACAGTAGCAGTTCTGATCTAAGCGGAGACGATGAAGAAGGCTTCTTATTGAACGATGGCGGACCGCTGCCGTTCCCCGTGGACGGGCTGCTGCAACCGGCGCCCTGTGGTTTCGTGGTTACGGATGCGTGGGAGCCTGATCAACCGATTATTTATGTTAATTCGGTTTTTGAGATGGTTACTGGATATCGAGCTGAAGAAGTCCTTGGTCGTAATTGGTGAGTACTTTGTTGAACCGATTGAAATTGTTAGAAATATGTAAATGTGTAGTTACTTAAGGGTAATGTGTTTTGGTGGCTTTGATTGTGGTATAAGCAGCACAAATTAGGTTATTAAACCTTCATGAATTGATATTTGAAGGATAAAGTGTTGTAAGTAACAGTAGGAAGGAATACATATAACCCTAGGAACTAGTGCATTGCACGTAGTTTGGTTAAAGCTTTATACCTGATGAAGGAATTTGCAGGAAATTTGTTATTTAATTAAAGAGAAAACTCTCAAACAGCAAACTTTCATGCTCTTTACCTTTGCTTACTAGTATAACTGCATGCAAACACTTGCTAATCTATCCCCTTACTGCTTCTGTCAAGTTTCAGTTGTTACCTTTGCTCTTTCGAGTAGCTTACATATTGTGACCGAGATCCTGTTATTGTATTCGTGTAAACAGACTCTTGTTGGTTGAACAGGCATTAAGCTAACCTTTTCTTTTCAAACCTTAGCTTCGTTTATAAAGGTTGTCACTGAACTTTGTTTAATGTTTTTGTTGACTTCCATCAATTTACCAAAACTCTGATAGGATCATAGTTGGCAATAGCGATCGTAGCGATCGCTAGAGCGCGCTACGTAGTGTGTAGGTATAGTGTCTCTATTAGGGTTGTAGCGATGGATAGCGAGAATAGCGACACTTTATTTTTATTTTTTTGTTTTGTAAATATAAATAGCAATTAAATATAGCTATGAAATGGCTGGATTTTAGGTTTTTGTTAAGTATACATGTAAATAGCATATATACTAGGGTATTTTGATATAATATACATATAAAATAGCCGCCCGCTATTTATCACTATTCGCTATGTAGCATATAGGTACCTTATTGGTATTTGTTGCTATTTGCCATTAACAACTATGGATAGGATCTTTGACTCTGAAATTTGTGTTACCGATAATGAGAATTTGCCCCAAATGTTCATCTTTGTTTCTCGATAGAAGTTCATTTGCCACAATAGAAAATAATCCACATTTGACTTTCTAGTTTTTAGTGTCAAACTTATGATTTCAGATTTCCACATTTCTGACATGCATTTTTATGGATTCTTTGTCCACTAAATCAAAGTTTTTGTTCGACCTTTTGTAATTCATATTCTTCCCAAAGGCATATATTTTCATACTTTTTTTTAATCATCAAAGTGCTTGTGAAGATGCGTGTCATTATTTGCATTGAACTGATGAAATCATAAGTCTTTGAAGTTGAGTTTGGTCTTGTGAAGTAAACTATAAGCTCTTCCCATTTAAACGAATCTGGGAAAAATAACATTTTGAGCCGGCATGTGAAGTGACCTAATAGACCGAGATATATCGATTTACATGGCGTATAGTGTCCTAAGTGAGGTTCGGTATTATACACTTAATATAAAAGGTGCCTTACATATGTTGAGTTTGTTCATATCTTTGTTGGACTTTATATATTTGTTCCCACATTACCTTTTGGGCTTGTTCATAAGTAGCATGGCTATTTTCTCTTGTAAAGGATACTTGTAATATCAAACTCAAGCATCACTCGTAACTCAAGATATTTGGTATTCATGTCTTGGGGTGATAAAATGTAAAGTTCATAAGATAATAATTAGTTTGTAAACCAGTAATTATATAAACCTATTCTGATGCATGTTCATTTCTTTAGTTATCACACAAGCTCTAAGCATTTAAATTTACATCTGTATCTATATTATTTACTATACCACTTGTATCTATATTATGAACAATCCCTCTGAATGGTGTGTTTTTTGGCAGTCGGTTTTTGCAGTGCAGGGGTCCATACGCAAAGCGAAGGCACCCACTGGTGGACTCGACCGTAGTTTCAGAAATCAGAAGATGCCTTAATAACGGTATTGAATTCCAAGGAGAGCTACTAAATTTCAAAAAAGACGGTACCCCATTAATGAACAGACTGCGTATGACCTCTATTTACGGTGACGATGATGAAGTAACCCATATCATTGGTATCCAGTTCTTTACAGAAGTAGATATCGACCTGGGCCCACTTCCGGGATCAACAATAAAGGGAACTGTAAAAACATCCAACGTCTTCTGTTCTGGTCTTCTGTCCTCATGTATAACTTCAAGCAAGAACATCGATTGTTCTACTCATGAGCTCTGTGGGATTCTACAATTAACCGATGAAGTGCTTTCGCTAAAGATTCTTTCACGGTTAACACCGAGAGATATAGCATCCGTTGGATCTGTTTGCACGCGGTTTTATGAAGTCACCAAGAACGAGGATTTATGGAGAATGGTTTGTCAGAACGCATGGGGGAGTGAAACGACCAGAGTTCTCGAGACGGTTCCCGGGGCTAAACGGTTGGGGTGGGGTCGTTTGGCGCAGGAGCTGACGACTCTCGAAGCGGCTGCATGGAGGAAGCTAACCGTTGGCGGTGCGGTTGAGCCGTCCCGCTGCAATTTCAGCGCGTGTGCAGTTGGGAACCGTGTGGTTTTATTCGGCGGGGAGGGAGTCAACATGCAACCGATGAACGATACCTTTGTGCTCGATTTAAACTCAAGCAAACCCGAGTGGCAGCATATTAAAGTCGGCTCACCACCCCCCGGTCGTTGGGGTCATACGCTTTCTTGCGTGAACGGTTCCAATTTGGTCGTGTTTGGCGGCTGCGGGCTCGAAGGGTTATTAAATGACGTCTTTTTGTTGGATTTGGATGCTAAACATCTAATATGGCGTGAGATTTCCGGTTTGGCCCCACCGCTTCCGCGATCATGGCACAGTTCATGCACTCTAGACGGCACAAAGTTAATCGTTTCCGGTGGTTGTGCGGATTCAGGAGTACTTCTTAGCGACACTTTTTTACTCGATCTTTCAATGGAGAAACCCATGTGGAGAGAGATATCCGTATCATGGACCCCACCTTCTCGTCTTGGTCACACGTTATCAGTCTACGGTGGAAGAAAAATCTTGATGTTTGGTGGTCTTGCAAAGAGTGGGCCCCTGAGGTTTCGGTCAAGCGACGTATTCACAATGGATTTAAGTGAGGATGAGCCGAGTTGGAGATCGGTAACCGGGAGTGGAATGCCGGGTGCTGGTAATCCAGGTGGCATAGCTCCACCTCCTCGGCTTGACCACGTGGCAGTCAGCCTTCCTGGTGGGAGAATACTTGTGTTTGGCGGGTCGGTTGCGGGTCTCCACTCGGCTTCACAGCTGTATATTCTTGACCCGACTGAGGAGAAGCCCACATGGAGAATATTGAATGTGCCAGGTCGACCACCGAGGTTTGCTTGGGGGCATAGTACGTGTGTTGTTGGAGGTACACGCGCTATTGTTCTTGGTGGTCAAACTGGTGAGGAGTGGATGCTAAGTGAGCTTAAAGAGTTATCTTTAGCAAGTTACGTCATCTAAATTACAAAAAAAGTAAAAAAAAAAATCATGAACGTGTTACAAGTGGGATTCAAGGTGGTTTTTGGCTTCTCTTGTTTACAGATTGTCCCGAAAAAGGTACTATTTTTGTCAGATTTGTGCAGAAGTCTTCTTTAGTATACCCACTTTGGATTCTTTATCTTTTTAGGTTCGCTGTAATTCACAGATTACGTAGGGTTAGCCGTATGATACAACATAGATATCAGTTTCATCATATGTACTTTGAACCCTGAAAAAGAGTAAGAACTAAAACACTGAAAGAAGATGGTGTTTCTGGCGCGTCTAGTTGTATATAACGGTACATGTTGGTGTGGCCCTGTAGGTGAGGACCCTTTATTGGTACATATTGGCGGAATATATAGCGGTTGTAATAATCGTGTTGTGTGGGCTTTTATCTTCTTTGTTTGTCTTACCTTTTTATTACTTGCAGATGTATGGCTTTGGATGCTGCTTTCAGCTTGTGAGCCTTGTTCAATTTATTTCATACACTTGCTTTCATGTTATAATCTTTGACACTGGACCCATGACTAATTAGTTGTACAGTATGGATTATCATGGATTTAGCTAATATCTATGAACTCGACTTGATGTGGTCACTTTAGCAGGCTAACTTTTTGCTGCGCAGTGAACCGGGTCGATTCTAGAACTCAAGTTTGGTGAGCAGGATCTAGGCAGTTTGATCATGAGATCATTGGTTTAGTTGTTGACTGCAGAACTGAAGAGTTGTACATTATATTTTTTTATATCTATGGTTGGTTACTTGGATACTACTGTTTGGTCAAAAGCCTAGTTTTGTGAACCCTTTAGTGTTCACGATGTTGCAATGAAACCTATTGGTGGTTGAGTTTTCTACATCTAGATTAAAAAACGTGTTGTTATTTCATCATCGAAAGGTTAAAGAAAATCTAAGATGGCTTTCGATTTTTACATAAGTGGAAGGAATTAGAATCCGTGAAAAAAGTTAAAATTTATGACAGGTTTAAAATGGTAACATTAATGGTTAGAATTTGTTAAAAGGAATTGGAACTTGTAATGCGTCTGGTTGACAAAACAGTCATAAATGAACTTGTTAAAATAACGTGGCAATGTGTTGGTGCTGAATGTTGTGGTGGTGGTGCATAAGCAGCAACGGTGGTGGTGTTGGCAATGTGTTGGTGCCGAATGTTTTGGTTTTGTTTGGATACTTCATGGACTTGTAATGCAAAAGATGAGATGAATCGCCAACGATCTCTAGATCAAGTGGTGGAGAACTTGCATTTCTCTTGAGAGATGCAGGTTCGACTCCCACTTGGTGCAGAGTGATGCACTGGTGGGCAATCATAGGAGACCCAGGGAAACCTGGGTTGGATCCTTGAGCCAAACGGGTTTTACCGGTAATTTCACCATCGTGCCTACGGGCGGGTGGGTTACCGGGGTTTTCCCCGGAATTGGTGGTGGACTCGGGTTACTCTCGGAGTACTCCGTTTGTCCAGTGGGTGCCCCGAGAGTGCTCGGGATTGAGTTTGTTGGCCGTTAAAAAAAAAAGATGAGATGAATCATATAGGTTTTTTAGTTTGGAATTGTCCTATATATCTCTCTTAATCATGTGTGTCCACTTTTAGATTAAAGTATTTTGATGGTACAATCAAACTCACAATCGGATAATTCATAGAGAAACAATAACTGGTTCTCTTGTGATAAAACTGTATTATACGGTAACTTAGTTACTACTGATGATTAGCATATCAGTAGTAATTACGGATCTCAGTTACCATAGCATCATCATATCTATTGATGATCATAATTGCCACTGATCAAGGTTGCTAGTGGTTTCTTATCAAAGTTGCTATAATAGTTTCTGATCCTAGTGGCATGTTGCCACTGATAACTAGTTCTCTGTTTATCAATTCCCATACAACCATCAATCAACTGTGCAACTGCAAAACAACTTCTGGTAGCATTTTACTAGCTAAGATAATCAATTTTTCCCCACCTTGGGCGCCACTCGTTGACAGGACAACGAGCCCCAACCATGGGCTCGACCCCTTGGACACCGCCCAAAATTCCTTTGTGCCAGAAGTTAAAGGAGTCTTTTAGATGAATTGCACTTTGCACCTACTAATTTGTATAAAGATTTATTCATATTTCACTATGATTTTAAATAATCTTAATTAACTAATATAATTTGATAACACTTTCATCACCAACATACCATGAATACCATTAAAACGATACTTTTAACTATTCGATACAGAATATAATTTTAATCGCTACAAATAATTATAAATGCCAATTCAATCATATGGTGTATCGCCATAAACAAATTTAGGCTTTAGCTGTCTGCTTTAACTTTGTTTTATATGAACTGAAATAACAATACTATAACCATATTCCCTTGTAATAATATTACCAAATCAAATACATAGACCATTCAGACATCATAGGAATAAAATGGGACGTTTTCCTTGTTTAACTTCGAGAACTCCACCGAGGATGATGTATATGACCTCCATATAAGCATTGATTCCTTATTCTAAAGTTTCAGTTGTAATCTTTGATCTTAACTAACAATATGTCAAGTGAAGGCGATGTCACCAGTGTATACCTTGCGGTTATCTTTGTTAGTAAGGTTTTCCGCTCTCTTCATTGGAGGAATTGTTTTAACGGTTTGTTGATGATAATGGTTTCTATTTTGCAGTTGTTGTTTTAAAGATAGCCATCCTTGTGTATGTATGCCATAAAAGATCCAACATACAACCCGCCACTTTTGTTAACGATTCGCGTTTTATTCCCCTCACCATGGTCAAATTCCTGGACGACATGGAAAGAGAAAAGCCCATTCGATTCACCTCTCAACAGCTAAGAATAGCAACAGAAAACTTTAGCCTCGTGTTGGGTTCAGGCGGCTTCGGGACAGTTTACAAGGGAATATTTAGCAACGGAGTGGTTGTAGCTGTTAAAGTACTAAATGGGACATCGGACAAAAGAATTGAGGAACAATTCATGGCGGAAGTGAGCACTATGGGACGAACCCATCACTTTAATCTCGTTAGGCTTTATGGGTTTTGCTTTGAATCAAGTTTAAGAGCTCTTGTATACGAGTTTATGGTTAACGGCTCATTGGACAACCACTTGTTTAAAGCAAAAAAAGGGGCTATGATAACGTTTGAGCAGCTTCACGAGATCGCATTGGGAACCGCAAGAGGCATTGCATACTTGCATGAAGAATGTGCTCAAAGAATAATTCACTATGATATCAAACCAGGAAACATATTGTTGGATTCAAAATTTTGTGCAAAAGTAGCTGATTTCGGTTTAGCAAAACTTTGCAACAGGGATAACACTCATATAACCATGACAAGAGGACGGGGCACCCCTGGCTATGTTGCTCCCGAGCTCTGGATGCCTCTCCCAGTTACACACAAATGTGATGTTTATAGTTTCGGGATGTTACTTTTTGAGATCATTGGAAGAAGGAGAAACATGGACGTGACTCTTGGTGATAGTCAACAATGGTTCCCGATATGGGTGTGGGACAAATATGAAAAAAAACAAGTGAACGATTTGATGGTTGTTTGTGCGATTGAAGAGAAGGATGAACAAGTTGTGGAGAGGATGCTAAAGGTGGCTCTTTGTTGTGTTCAGTATAGACCAGACACTAGACCGGTGATGAGCATTGTTGTGAAAATGTTGGAAGGTGCATTAGAGGTGCCTGAGCCTTTAAATCCTTTTTCATATATGTTTGCAGGGATTGAACACAATGATTCTTTGGCTCGAATGGCATGGAATGTTAGTGGTTCTGATCAGTCATCATCTCAAGTGGTGACCAAATCTGATGTGGTCATGGGGACGCCTGTCATGAGGAGATATGAGATCACAATGGCCTCAGGTTAATCATATGAGGGTGCCTCTCATGGCTAAGTTTAACTGTATTTAGGCCTCTTAAGGTGAGTATTTACTTTCAATAAAGTTTGAAGGCAAAATTATCTACTAGTCCATTAGTTAGTGATTCATTTGGATATAATCAACAAGTTTTAAGATTGTGTAGATGTGAGTAACCTGGTAAAATGGGTGGTCGGTTTACGTCAGCCAATGCTCAAACAACGTTCAATGTCGAAACTGCTCTCAAAAGGTATCATTTTGGATTGTGTCATTCTGACCAAAATGGATCCATAATAAAACGGGCCATTTAAAAAGTATGCACAGTTTTGGCGTCGCTTTCGAAAGAAGTTGTCGAGGCTATTGTTTTCACGGCTTGGGGATCATTTGGAGATTTCGAAACGAAAAAGAAAGTCTTTTTGATTCGGTTGTTTCGATTTCTTTTCTTTGGTTTTCTTCTGAGAATTCTAATTAAGTGCAGTTTTGATTGGGTAGTGTGGCTTAAAAACCCACCAATTAATATGTAATTTTCTTTCTTTGTTTTTTTTGTTAGAGATTTGCTAATCAGGTTGGTTTATATAAAGTTTTTCCTTAAAAAAACATTATATGATATGCGATATGTAGGAAAAGAAAGGTGAGAAATAGGAATCACTATCCATTATGTCTTACACATGCATCATATTATCATAAACAACAACAACAATGAATATTAATAAATAATAACTGCGAATTAAAAGAATATCTTTCCAGAAATTGTCAAGACTATCCGGACATACTTTTTCTGGGTAAAGTTCTTGTACAAATAATCTTAACATACTAAACATACAAATTGAAGGAAAACTCAAAAAGACAAGGTGGCATTTTTGTAATTATCAATAACTATCAAAGTTACTCTACAAATATACCTAAAAAAACCTAACCACTCCCCCCCCACCCCCCAAAAACCTAAAAAAAAACCTAACCCCCCACCCCCCAAAAACCTAAAAAAACCTAACCCCCCCCCCCCCCCCACCCAAGCTAAAATGCTAAAAACTAAACCCCAAAAAAACCTAAAAAAATAAAAAAAAACACACACAAATTATTTTATTTTATTTTTTTAACATTTTTTATTAAAAAATCGCTGCTTTTAGTAGCAGCAAAAAAAAAAAATTTTTTTTTTTTTTTTTTGCTAACGAAATGTAGCGATTTTTTAATAAAAAATGCTAAAAAAAAAAATTTGTGTTTTTTTAGGTATTTTTGGTTGTAACTTTGATAGTTGGTGGTAATTACAAAAATGTCACCTTGTCTTTTTGGGTTTTCCTTCAATTTGTATGTTTAGTATGTTAAGATTATTTGTATTTGATCTTTTGCCTACTTTTTCTAGCATTCTTAAATACTCGTCCTACGCATAAGTTGACATGTCGTAGTCGCATGCCAGTTGACAAATTGCGGTTGTACACTTTTGCAAACCAGAGAATCCAAGTTACGTCTGACATCTTCTCTTTGTGTAAAATATGCATACCCGCGCTCTAAATCGCAAGAAATTCTCAAAAAAAAGGTCGGGGACTCATACGAAAGCGACGCCAAAACTGTATCATCATACATTGGGGTTTTAGAAAATAATCATTCACTAAATGAATGATGAGCACCCAATCGATCTCATTCAAGCGTTAGTTGTCTAGTACGTGTTTGTGACAATTCAGTTTCGTCTCTGAAAAGTTGAAGCGCTGCCTGAGCCGCGGTAATAATCAAATCGTCAGTCATTCCCATGTCAGAGTGGGATGAGTTGGATGAAGAGTCGGAAGACATTCTTTTTATGAAAACTAGATTTTGTAGTCATGTATTTACTTTTACCTGCATATCATGTTTTTTGTGCGACAATAATGCAAAATCATTGACATACATACATGAGTATAGTAAATAGATATTAATAGACTTTTTTAATGGATACCAGAGAATAAAAATAGAATAGTAGAATCTTACTCACATATCATCACACACACACACACACACATATACATATGAGCAAGCGAAAAGACATTTTTGAAAATTATACTAGCGTAAAAGACATATGTGAAAGGTTCAAATACATAGTCATCTAAAATTAAGAAGTCATAGAAAGGGTATCAAACGGACTCTAATTTAAACCATTTTAGTGGCATTGGTATCGTCAAATTCTATGATCTTAGATCTTCGGTTTTTGCTTTTGGATTTTTAGTTTCTAGATTTTAGAACTTTTGTCAAATCGTTGTCTTTTTATTTAGCACTGTGTCTTTGTCTTTATTTTCTTCACTGTATCTTTTTTTTGCAATTCCTTTTGTCTTTTTCCTCGATATTGTGTTATAATTCGTAACATCGTTTTATATTTTCCGATCCATTATGTCTTTATGATGCTCATATCATTTATTTTTATAGGATAATTTTACCTAAAGAGATATATGATACTTGAATATGATGCTCATATCATTTACTTTTATAGGATAACTTTTCCTAAAGACTTAGATGATACTTGAATATGATGCTCATATCATTTATTTTTGTAGGATAACTTTACCTAAAGACATATATGATACTTGATGAATATGATGCTCATATAATTTGTTTAATGCATGTTTAAATGTATACTAATTGAACAAAAACTATGGTGCGCTGGTTAAAACATGTATATGAACAAGTACATTGTAAATTTACTTATAAATTGTTCTGATACGACTATGTAACACCTTTAGAAAATAGCCATGTTTACGATTCTCTCAACAAATGAATAATAGACAAATCAATTCATTTATTTTATAGGGGAATGTTTTTGTACAATAGCCCATTAACGTACCAAGGTACGAAGTGAATTACACATGTTCATTTTTCAAATACATCCGTTACAAAATCCAAATCCCAAATCCCAAATCCCAAATCCCACATGCCATCAAACATGAAAATTATGCATGGGTTAAACTCAAATTACGTAACGGTTGCATGTTATAATACATAATTACTCACGTTATTTGCTTACTTCGCATATTAAAACTCATTTGTATTTAAAACTTCCACTTATTTTATATCACCTCTAACTTTAACCTTTCTGTTCTTAATCAATCAAACATTTTTATATCCAACATAATTTAACAAAAAAGCAACTTTCACAGTACACTTAATTATGGCATAAAATATGTATAAAAATGTTTGATTGCTTCTAAAAAACACAATGGGTTGATTTTTTCCGACTAATAAACAAACGGCAAGTCGTTTTTCCTTCATCTAAAAAGAAGTCGTTTTCCATGACTAAGTCTAGCCTTGAAATTCTTGCCAACTAGATATAAAATGTAGCAAAATATATGCATAGGGATTATATGTATACAAATATACAATCTGACTGAAACCTCTATAGAAACAAGACTGGTGTACTTTATGTTGGGGAATTTTCAGAAAACCGGATGATCAGAGAGACGTGTAATCACTCTCAGATCAAATTATTTCGAATACTTTAATCAGATAAAACTCTAATTTTCAAGAAAATTGAACAAGGGTATGTGTGTATGCGAAAATTGTCTGAACCAAAAGTAACTGATCAAAACTTGTCTACGAATTTCTGGGTTGAGGGTGATTAACTACCATTAGGCAGTTATCTCAAATTTAAGACATAACTACCATAAAACTGCCATAATTTTGAAGTTTCGAAATTATGGTATTTTCCAGAAAATGCAATTTTATTAAGGTATTTTCTAGCTCGACCCCAGCCAGGGGCTCTTCCCCTTGGACCCTCGGTTGAAGTGGTACAACAAAAACACTAATCATGAAGAGATACGAGATCACAATTGCATTGGTAGAACTGTGTAGTCACGGCTAACTTGTATTTTCAAATTGATTAGGGATTTAGGGTTTGTCTCAATTGCTGAGTGTTATGTGCCTTATGTCCAATGCTTGATGCAAAACTACAATCGAGCCGGGGTCTCATTGAAAGCAGCCTCTCTATTCCTACGGGGTAGAAGTAAGGCTGTCTAGATCTCACCCTCCTCAGACCCTACCTTAGCTTTGTTATTGGTGGGATATACTTAGTATGATTATGATATTATCTAACAAATAAATCTCAATAATGTTCATAAATAATATATACACCTTCATTGTGAGATATTATTAGTAATATCAATATCAATCAATATTCTTCGTATATTCTTTCATATATGATAACATTCACATTGTACATACAATATCATATAGCATGTATTATATCTACACAGTAACACGTAATTTGTGATAGTGTTCATTTAATAGATATATGTGTGTGTGACATCTATGTTTTTGGAGAACAAAACATTATGTGACTATCAATTAGCCAAAACTGATATTTCAAATACGCACGTTACAATATTCAAATCCCGCATGCCATCAAACATGAAAATTACGAATGGGTTAAACTCAAGTTACGCACGTTATTTGCTTACTTCGCACCTTCGCACGTTAAAACCCATTTGTATTTAAAACTCACCTATTTTATATCACCTCTAACTTTAACCTTTCTGTTCTTAATCAATCAAACATTTTTATATCCAACATAACTTAACAAAAAAGCAACTTTCACAGTACACTAAATTACGGCACAAAATATATATAAAAATGTTTGATTGCTTCTAAAAAACACAAGGGGTTGATTCTTTCGACTAATAAACGAACGGCAAGTCGTTTTTCCTTCATTTAAAAAGAAATCGTTTTCCATGACTAAGTCTAGCCTTGAAATTCTTGCCAACTAGATATAAAATGTAGCATGATATATGCATAGGGATAATATGTATACAAATATACAATCTGACTGAAACCTCTATAGAAACAAGACTGGTGTACTTTATGTTGTATAGAAGTTGAATATTTAAAAGCTTTCAATTACATAATATAACATAATGATAGGCAAAGCTGGTGCCAACTTATCGGCGTTGTGGTTTTTGTAATCGGTAAGTTAGAAAATCTTTAGTTATAATTTATTCCACCAAACTATTCATCATTATAAAGGTTTATGGTTTTGCAGTTGTGGCGCTAGTGGTAGGCATCATTTTTCATTTATGGGATGACACGATAAAAAAGAATGCATCCTTTATTCCGTTGAACGTGGCAAGGACCATAGAAGACATGGAAAGGGAAAAGCCTATTCGGTTCACCGCTAAACAACTGAGAATAGCCACAGACAACTTCAACTTCGAATTGGGTTCAGGTGGCTTTGGGACGGTTTACAAGGGTGTGTCTTCCAACGGAGTGACTCTAGCCGTGAAAGTATTGAATGGGAGCTCAGACCAAACAATTGAGGAACAGTTTATAGCGGAAGTGAGCACTATGGGAAGAACTCATCACTTTAACCTTGTCAGACTTTACGGGTTTTGCTTTGAAAAAAGCTTAATAGCTATTGTATACGAGTTTATGGTTAATGGCTCGTTGGATAACCACTTGTTTAAAGCAAAAAAAGGGGCTGTGGTAACGTTTGAGAAGCTTCACGAGATCGCATTGGGAACCGCAAGAGGCATTGCATACTTGCATGAAGAATGTGCTCAAAGAATAGTTCACTATGATATTAAACCAGGAAACATATTGTTGGATTCAACTTTTTGTGCAAAAGTAGCTGATTTCGGTTTAGCAAAACTTTGTAATAGGGATAACACTCACATAACCTTGACAAGAGGACGGGGCACCCCTGGCTATGCTGCTCCCGAGCTCTGGATGCCTCTCCCAGTTACACACAAATGTGATGTTTATAGTTTCGGGATGTTACTTTTTGAGATCATTGGAAGAAGGAGAAACATGGACGTGACTCTTGGTGATAGTCAACAATGGTTCCCGATATGGGTGTGGGACAAATATGAAAAAAAACAACTGAACGATTTGATGGTTGTTTGTGCGATTGAAGAGAAGGATGAAGAAGTTGTGGAGAGGATGCTAAAGGTGGCTCTTTGTTGTGTTCAGTATAGACCAGACACTAGACCGATGATGAGCATTGTTGTGAAAATGTTGGAAGGTGCATTAGAGGTGCCTGAGCCTTTAAATCCTTTTTCATATATGTTTGCAGGGATTGAACACAATGATTCTTTGGCTCGAATGGCATGGAATGTTGGTGGTTCTGATCAGTCATCATCTCAAGTGGTCACCAAATCTGATGTGGTCATGGGGACGCCTGTCATGGGGAGATATGAGATCACAATGGCCTCAGGTTAATCATATGGGGGTGCCTCTCATGGCTAAGTTTAACTGTATTTAGGCCTCTTAAGGTTTACTTTCTAAGCTGAGTATTCGCTAGTTTGAATTTGTATTATGTGATACATGGTCTTTCAATAAAGTTTGAAGGCAAAATTATCTACTAGTCCATTAGTTAGTTATTCATTTGGATATAATCAACAAGTTTTAAGATTGTGTAGAAGTGAGTAACCTGGTATAATGGGTGGTCGGTTTAGGTCAGCGAATGTTCAAACAACGTTCAATGTCGAAAATGTTCTCAAAAGGTATCATTTTGGATTGTGTCGTTCTGACCAAAATGGATCCATAATAAAACGGTCCCTTTAAAAAAGTATCACAATGGGTTCACCCACTATATTTGTAGTCATGTATTTACTTTTACCCGTATATCATGTTTTTTGTGCGACAATCACTTACATACATACATGAGTATAGAAAATAGATATTAATAGACGTTTTTAATGGACACTAGAAAATAAAAATAGAATGGTAGAATCTTACTTACATATCATCACACACACACACACATATATATATATAGGGTCAGGATTTAGGAAAAACGGTGAAAAATGTGAGGACAGTGAGAACGCTTATGGATCGTCCGATCAAAACAATCTATGGACTAGATTGGCGCGGTGGCGTTTTCGTAAATAACAACAATTTTATTAAGTGGACGCGCTTTATTAAGGGTAAAAAGGTCTTTTACCGCTCAAATTCAAATGGCCAACTAAGATGAGAACACGCCATTCAAAACAAATAAAACGTTAATACAAAACGCCAAAACTTAGTGATAAAACGCGTTGCAGATTACAGGTAGAAGAAACAAATAGTAACTGAAATTCAATTATTAACGTTTATTAGAAGAAATTCCCTCCTAAATTACGCGCCAAAAACATCATTATATAAACGACGTTAACATCGCTTCCATAATCACTTCCATAATCACTTCTATCCATCATTTTAAAAACATCTTTTACCAAAACGCCAAGGATTACCAAAACGCCAAAAATGGCAACCATCGCCAAAAGTTTTAAGATTGTGTAGATGTGAGTAACCTGGTAAAATGGGTGGTCGGTTTAGGTCAGCCAATGCTCAAACAACGTTCAATGTCGAGACTGTTCTCAAAAGGTATCATTTTGGATTGTGTCGTTCTGACCAAAATGGATCCATAATAAAACGGGCCATTTTAAAAAGTATCACAATGGGTTCACCCACTATAATTGTAGTCATGAATTTACTTTTACCCGTATATCATGTCTTTTGTGCGACAATAATGCAAAATCACTTACATACATACATGAGTATAGAAAATACATATTAACAGACGCTTTTTATGGACACTAGAGAATAAAAATAGAATGGTAGAATCTTACTCACATATCATCACATGTATATATGAGCAAGCGAAAAGACATTTTTGAAAATTATACCAGCGTAAAGACATATGTGAAAGGTTCAAATACATAGTCATCTAAAAATAAGAAGTCGTAGGAAGAGTATCAAACGGACTCCGATTGAACCCATTCTAGTGACATTGGTATCGTTAAATTCTATGATCTTAGATCTTCGGTTTTTGCTTTTGGATTTTTAGCTTCTAGATTTTAGAACTTTTGTTAGATTGTTATGTCTTTTTATTTAGCATTGTGTCTTTTTCTTTATTTTCTTCATTGTATCTTTTTTTTTTTTTTTTTTTTGCAATTCATTTTGTCTTTTTTCTCGATATTGTGTTATAATTCTTAACATTGTGTTATATTTTCCGATCCATTATGTTATTTTTTGTGATCTATTATGTCTTTATACTATTCCTAAATTAAGGAGACTTTATAGGATAACTTTACCTAAAGACATATATAATACTTGAATATGATGCTCATATCATTTATTTCTGTAGGATAACTTTACCTAAAGACATATATGATACTTGAATATCATGCTCATATCATTTGTTTAATGCATGTTTAAATGTATACTAATCGAACAAAAACTATGGTGCGCCGGTTAAAACATGTATATGAACAAGTACATTGTAAATTTACTTATAAATTGTTCTGATACGACTATGTAACACCTTTAGAAAATAGTTGTGTTTCCGATTCTCTCAACAAATGAATAATAGACAAATCAATTCATTTATTTTATAGGGGAATGTTGCTGTACAATAGCCCCTTAACGTGTGAAGGTACGAAATGAATTACATATGTTCATTTTTCAAATACGTCCGTTACAAAATTCAAATCCCGCATGCCATCAAACATGAAAATTATGCATGGGTTAAACTTAAATTACGTGGGTTGCATCTTATAATACATAATTACTCACGTTATTTACTTACTTCGCATGTTAAAACTCATTTGTATTTAAACTTCCACTTATTTTATATCACCTCTAACTTTAACATTTCCGTTCTTAATCAATCAAACATTTTTATATCCAACATAACTTAACAAAAAAGCAACTTTCACAGTACACTTAATTATGGCATAAAATATATATAAAAATGTTTGATTGCTTCTAAAAAACACAAGGGGTTGATTTTTTCCGACTAATAAACAAAAGGCAAGTCGTTTTTCCTTCATTTAAAAAGAAGTCGTTTTCCATGACCAAGTCTAGCCTTGAAATTCTTGCCAACTAGATATAAAATGTAGAAAAATATATGCATAGGGATTATATGTATACAAATATACAATCTGAATGAAACCTCTGTAGAAACAAGATTGGTGTACTTTATATTGGGGAATTTTCAGAAAACCGGATGATCAAGGAGGCGTGTAATCACTCTCATATCAAATTATTTCGGTGGTTCACTCGAATACTTTAATTGGATACAACTCTAATTTTCGAGAAAATTGAACAAGGGTATGTGTGTATGCGGAAATTGTCTGAAACAGAAGAAACTGATCAAAACTTGTCTACGAATTTCTGGGTTGGGGGTGATTAACTACCATTAGACAGTTATCTCAAATTTAAGACATAACTGCCATAAAACTGCCATAATTTTGAAGTTTTGAAATTATGGTATTTTCCAGAAAATAAAATTTCCTGATGCAATTTTATTAAGGTGTTTTCCAGCTCGACCCCAGCCAGGGGTTGCCGCCCCTTGGACCCTCGGTTGAAGTGGTACAACAAAAACACTAATCATGAAGAGATACGAGATCACAATTGCATTGGTGGAACCGTGTAGTCACGACTAACTTGTATTTTCAAATTGATTAGGGATTTAATTGCATTGGTGGAACAGTGTAGTCACGGCTAACTTGTATTCTCAAATTGATTAGGGATTTAGGGTTTGTTTTAACGTTTACTCTTTAAGGGGAGGGATAATGAGAAAACTCTTCTTAATGAGAAAACTAAAAAAAATCATCCAAAGTTGAGAAAACATGCTCCAGACTGCAATGGGAAGGTGATTGCCATAGGCAATGTAAAAAAGTTGTTTTACATATATGCAATACATCATATATTGCATATATTACATTTTTTTGGTATAATGCATACATGCAATGTGTTGGTGCATATGTCTGTCGACTTCGTCTTGTATCGAGTCTTGTATTAAGAAATGATAGATCAGGGCACAATGTACGAGAAAATAGGTTTATAGGTGAAGCAGGTCATTTCGCACGAAATGAAAGAGCCATTTCGTACGAAATGGACATTGTCCATTTCGCACGAAATGAATCTTGACCATTTCGCACGAAATGAATCTTGGCCATTTCGCACGAAATGGATTGCCTATAAATACCCGTCCTGTCATTTCATTTGTAGAACTTTGTGATTCCGGTACCGAGGGGGTGCCGAAGTGTCTCCAGGCTGTAAAACGTTGTTTTATCAAAAAACAAGACAATTAGAGTGTATATCAAGCTGATTCAAAGTCGATACGTTTGTTTCCGCCTCTCGTATTGATTAGAACTCTTCTGAACGACTCATTTGGTCGTGAAAACGATCCTACAAGTGGTATCAGAGCTCAGGAGGAAGAGTTCTTACCGAATTCAGCTGATTTCATTAAAATTCTGACTTCTACACCTTCTTTTACAAGAATTTTCAAAATTAAACAAGATTTCACGGTTAAAATGGCTTGATTTTCACATATTATAAGCGAAATACTGTTTTAACAAATCCTTGAAAGAATTAGACCTAAAATCAGACTAAAACTTGATCAATTTGTCAAAAACATGGCCGATTGGATGACATCGGCATCATTTCGCACGAAATAGACCTTCATTCCGCTTGAAATTGACATTCCATTTCGCACGGAAAGGACAGTGTAGATTTCATTTCGCACGAATTGGCAAGTTTGGACTTCATTTCGCACGAAATCACCCATTTTGTGTCAAGTTGCCCATTTCGTTTGAAATTTTACCATTTCGTACGAAATCATCCATTTCGTACGAAATAATCCATTTCGCACGAAAGGTCCATTTCGCATCAAAGAGTCATTCCGCACCAAAGTCATTGCGTTTTAGATCCCATTTCGTTTGAATCTCCATTTCGCTTGAACATTGTAGTTTTATGAACTTTTAACACCGAAACATGGAAAAAGAGTTTTACAACGCGTTTGCTACTGCCCCGAGTACTCCTGTTACCATTGCTCAGAG
The DNA here is from genome assembly GCA_030545235.1 of Helianthus tuberosus. NCBI lineage: Eukaryota > Viridiplantae > Streptophyta > Magnoliopsida > Asterales > Asteraceae > Helianthus > Helianthus tuberosus. Next base: position 72,643,123 of record CM060383.1, read on the forward strand.
TGTGAACATGGAAAATGAAACAGGAACGTTACAGAAACCTCCAAAGTTGATAGGCATTGAAGAATACTATGGTTGGAAAGACCATTTCGAAAATTGGGTTCAAGCAAATCATTTGAGGTCTTGGGAGTGTATTGAGAAAAAGTATGTTAAACCTCGTACAGATGTGGGAGTTATCAAAACTATTTCTGAATTGTCGGATAAAGAGAGAGACATGTACAAGGCAGAAAAAATGATGATTAGTTTACTTCAGCAAGCTATGAAAGAAGACATCTTCATATTACTTCAACATGATAATACTTCACGTTCAATTTGGGAAGCACTTCGAATTAAGTTTGAGGGAAGTACGGAGATGATCAGGAGTAAAAAATCATTATTAAAGAAAGAATTTGATTTGTTTACTAGCTTGCAGGGTGAATCTACAAAGAAGCTCATTGAGAGATATTGTCATTTAGTGCGATCAATGTCACTGTTAGATATAAACAAAGATCGAGAAGAATGGGTTGACAAACTAGCTGATGCTTTACCTTAGAAAGAATGGGGTACATATCTGATGATCTTAAAGAACACTGGAGAATATGATAAATTGACAATTTCTCAGTTCATTGAAAAACTTGAGGGACAAGATCTTAAACAACAAAAAATTGCTAGAATGAACAATCCAAGTGGTCAACAAGACATCAAGATGTATTACAAAGGGAATGTTCAGAATGTTGAAGCAAGTCCGAAGGTCCAAACCGCTTTCAGTGCAGAAAACTCATCTGGATCAGTTAATCAAAGTCCAATCAGCAACAGTGGATTTTCTTCATACTCGAATGTTAATCCGAATGTTTCAACCTCAAGCTATCAGTCTCAAAGCTCAAACAATGGTAATGGTCATGTGTTACACTGCAACATCGCGCTGCATCTTCAGAATGGTCAAAATTTTTCTGAAGAAGTCGCTAAAGGTCATATGGCATTACTAGCTACAGTGTTAGAATCATATGAGGGCTTGGTTGCAGGAAGAATCGGAAATCCTATGCTAACAAAAGAGGATTACGATCAGATTGATGCTGAGGAAATGGAGCTTATGGATATTAAGTGGTGTTTAGCGAGTGTGTTGAGAAATTTAAGCTGATTACAGGAAGAGATGATTTCCGTGATGCTAACGTTTCTACTTTAGGTTTTGATAAATCTAAAGTTACTTGTTTTCGATGCAGGGAAAAAGGACATTTCAAGAGGGAATGTACCAATCGAGAAGCAGGTGGAGCTCAGAATCCGTTCGAAAATAATGATTATTATCGGAAAGCTATATATCAACAAGTTGCTCAACAACCATCATCATTAAATGCTATTGAAGATGGAAAGAAGAAAGCTTATCTGGTTAATCAAGATGATGAAAAAATGGCAGAAGGTTTTAGCTGGGACAAATACATTCCGGATGGTGTCAAGCTTGCAGCTTTCATTGCACAGATCATTCAAGAGCCAGATTTGATGAAGGAATGGATGGATGTGTTTGCCAATAATGAGAAAAGTCAAGATGAAGAGTCTGTCTATTTAGAAGAAAGCTCAGAAAAGACAACTGTCTTTGATCAATCATCAACCGATAGCAGTGATGATGAAGAAGAAATACAAATAAACATTGAAAAAACTCAATTATCTCCTGAAAGTTTTAAATTTTATTTTGCAGATAGATTGGAGAAACTAAAGGAGAAGCAAGCAGCAAAGAATCAGAAAAAGATAAAAGAACAAAATGAAGAAGTTAAAATTGTTGAGAAGGTGGTTGAAGCTGAAAAGGTGGTTGAAGTTGAAAAGATTATCGAAGTTGAAAAAATTGTTGAGATTACAAAACCGCGTCTAAAATGTTTGGAACCATGCAAACATTGTGAAGAAAAAGATGAGAAGTATAGTGAGCTTGACAAGATGAAAGAAAAATTAGTGTTCGATGTTAAGTATGTGAAAGAATCGTATGATGTGTTGAACAGAACGGTGAATAGTTTGCAAAAGACAAACTCAGAAAGAGAAGATGCTTTGACCATGATGAATGCAGTGATAATGTCTAAGAAGAAGGCTATCAATCACTATATTGAGGAGTGTGCAAAGTTGAAGCAGGAGTTGGAGATTGAAAAAATTGAGAATGAAAGAATCATACGATTGCTGCAAAGTTATTCAAGTTCTGATTATTTGATTGACAGAATTTATCCTACTGTTGCAGGTTTTGAAGCATTTCAAGATAAGAAGACGGAAGATACGGATACTGGTAAGAAACAAAGTGCAAATTATAAAAAGTGTCCGCCTCCGATCTAGGAAGGTTATTCTCCCAGAAAACCAAATGAGGAGCAGGTCAAAAAGGCTGTTAATATAAAGTTAAAGTCCAAAACAACTGATGAGTTACCAGAAAACATTGACGTCATATTCACATCGTCTGACACTGATCATGAGTCTGTGTTAATAAAGAAAGTGGTCGATCAGGTGTTGGATAAGGATGAGGAGTCAGAGTTAAAGTCCGAATTTGAAAGTTCGAGTTCGTCGGTTAACAGTTCAAAATCATCGGTCAAAAGGGTTTACAATAAAGAATTTCTGTTATCAAAATCTAATTTGAATGATGAACCAATCAAAGTGGCATATACTTTGAATGATTCAGACAAATTATATTCTGATGAGGAATTTCCAATAAGAAGTGTTCAAATTGAAAAGATTAAAAAGGTTTTCAAATTAACATAAATTAATATTTCTGAAATAAAAGATGTAAATTTTAATGATAAACCTAAAAAGTACACTTCAAGAGTTCAACAAAGATTGAACAAGAAAAAAAGGTTACAGTTCTGGTTCTGGTTTTCAAAAGAAACCAAACCATTACAGTAATTTCAAAAAGAAAGGTTTGGGTTTTATTCCACCCGAAAATCATAAAAATAAGAAAATTTCTAAAACAAAAACAGTATTTGTTTCAGGAGCAAGTTCGGAGGAAGAAGAAAAGAGCTCATTCTGGAAACAATCGAACAAAGAGTTCTTTGCAGAAAAACAAAGGTTTGAGAAGAATGTGTTGATACATATTATGTGGTCGCGACTCGGTTCGGTTCAACTTGGTTCTGACTCGGTTAGGTCCGGCTCAAGCCCGACGTCACGACATTCCTCCGTCGTGCGTCCCAGAGTTCGACACGCGAAGACCAGAGCGCCGCGAGCCGGTTCCCGACGCCACATCATCATGACATCATCATCATGATGTCATGATGATGTCATACACTATGACCAAATGCATTTAGAAATGGATGCCATGAATTTAACGTAAAGAATGCATGGAATTTCTCTTGGGCCAATCAGAACGCATGATGGACTTCAACAAGACTGGGCCAAAGCCCAAAGTCGACGAATCATGAGGGTAGTCGACGAAACACATCAGTTTCGTCGACCAAGCCCCTGTTTCGTCGCTGTTTCGTCACTTGGCTTCCTGATTCGCCAAACCTTGTGATTCGCCAAGCCAAGATCTGATTCGTTGTGTCTGTGACTATAAATAGACTGTCTGTGGATAAGAAATGTAGGAGACACTAGAGAGAAAAGTCAGAACACACACACACACTTTGATAGAGAGTTTGCAAAATACATTTGTAAACATTGTGCTTGTAACCGAACCTTTCATACGTATTAATACAGAGGTGTTAAACGGTGAACATTGTGTGTCGTGTATTGTTGTGTTCGATCTCGGTTTGCTATCTCGGTTGGATTCCGCACAACCGGGTTGGTTTGTACACAAGGATTAGGCGACTAGATCCTCCCCTAGCCGGACCTACAAGTGGTATCAGAGCCTTGGCTCTTCTCCTTGTTAAAACCGAGTGTTTTCGGGTTGTTTTTCGGGTCTTTGGAGTTTATCATTTTCTGGAAATTCTGTCTAAAAACTCGAAAATCTTCATGTTTTGCTGAAAGTTCTTATAAAAACCTGTTTATTTTTCATTTTCACATGTTAAAAATTGGTTTTTAGTGAAGTTTCAAGCAAGAATTTGTGTTCGGAAATTTGTCGGTTCACCGGAAAACTCATATTTTTACCGAAAATTCATTGTGTTCTTGCCATATTCAAGTTGTTCTTCAAGCTTAAAAGTTTAGATTTTCTGAAAAACCGTGTTTTTGCTAAGTGTGTTTATCAAAACCTTGTTATGTTCATGTTTTGCATGTTTATTTTGTTGATTTTGATTATATTTTAGCAAAAGTTTGTGTTTGAGAGATCATAGGTTTTCCAGAAAATTATATAGTTCACCTTACGTTCAAGTTGATTCTTGATAAAGTCACCTTTTTGATCTTCAAAGAAAAATTACCAAGTTGTTTGTGGCTTTGAAAATTGTGATTTGATTAAAATATTGTTATTACAGATCAAGTTGTTAAACTTAATCATATTGGTTGGTGAGATAGACGCGTGCAAGAGTTGACAAAGTTGTCTTGTGTCAGTATTTTTAAAAATAATAATAAAAAAAAAACCAGTTACCTTTTTGACGAAACACAACTCAACGAATCAGAAACAGAATATTTTGGCGAAACAAGTTTCAGTCTCGTCGCCAACTGGGCCTCATTCTCTTTCGTCGACTGTTGTTGGGCCTTAAACAAACTTAAAGCCCAAAGGACCTTGTTTTGTTTCGTCAAAATCAAAAGGGCCCTCACAACCAATCCATTTTCGCCATTAAAGCCCAAAAGCCAAGCGGCTTCCATTTCGTCAAGCCCAAAAAAAAAAAATTAATTAACATTCTGTTTCGCCAAGTTGGGCCTTTAATTCGTCAAGATAAAATTTCAAAATTGGGCTTGCAAAATTGGGCCTTGTTTCGTTGATCACTAAAAGTAATTTTCTGTTTCGTCAAGATAAGATTTCAAAATCTGTTTCGTAAAAAAAAAAAAATTTCAAAATCTGTTTCGTAGAAACTGGTTTCGGCGAAACACTTTGTGAATTTTAAACAGAAGGTTTGAAGAAGGTGTTTAACTGTTTGTTTGAGGTGTGATTTTCAGGTATTCATTTTTCTTGATCAAAAATGAATCCGATTTGGGGTACTCCGGTAAATACAGATATGTATTATGGAACTCCTAGTACTCCTGCAAGACCAATCTCACATGCTCCATTTAATCCTGAAATGTATTATGGAACATCTAGCACCCCTGCAAGACCAATCTCACATGCTCCAATTCAGACGGCGTTTGTGTCTAGCACAGATCTACATGACAATCCTATCCAAGTTCCTGTTAAGCCAGCTCAGCATGGGAACCAGAACCCTTTCAGAAATCAAGGCAACCAGCAGAATCAGAACAGGAACAATGAGCGTACGTTGATACCTGTCAACAACAAAAGCCAAGCAGGACCATCAAATGCTAACCAGGCACTTGTGGTTCAAGTAGATGAAGGTGGTGATTGGTCAATCCAGTTAAGTAGTGATGCTCCAGATGGAACAGCTTGTTTTGCTGAGGTTGTCAAGGATCTTAAACATGCCAGTGGTGGAGAATCTTCCACCAATGGTGATGAATCTTCTGAAGACGAAGACAGTTCTGGATACAGTAGAAGCTCAGATGAAGAATCCTCGAGTTCAGGCGATGATCATTTGGATAACACATCAAGTGCGTCAGTCGATGCAGATGTTGATGAGCTATTGGAGGAAGCTGCAGCAGAAAATCATAGGAGATCTATATTGGTGGATCAAGCTGCTTATTCTTCTTCTTCTCTCCATTCAGCCTTTATGGCTAATGTCGACAGTTCATCAAGTCAGGTATGTGTCGATGAACCCACTGCCGTTATCTGTGATAATTGTGATAGTTTGAGTGTTAAATGTTCTGATTTAGAAGCAAACTTGTCTGAGTTGCAAGGCAAACATGATGCTTTACAAGCTAGTTTGTTTGACTTGCAAGACAAACATGTTTCATTGAATGCTAAGTGGTGTGAGTTGCAAAGCAAACACGAGGCTTTGCAAGACAAGTATGATGTGACATTCCTCCACAATCAAAAGTTGACCGTGGATCTTTCTAAGTGCACTGAAGCTAACATGTTTTATGAAAACCATGAAAAGGAATTTAAATCAATGATTGAAACATTAAAGAAAGATAAAACAGAGCTGACAAAAATGGTTTCCAGAAAACAAACTGACATAAATTTGTATATCACACGTCTTGAGATAATGCAAAAAGAGATGGCTTGTGTGAAAACTGAAAGTGAGGCGATCCAGCTTAAGTTAGACAGTTATTTGAGCTCTAGCTATGTGTTGGATCACATCATTGATGTTCAGAAAGAGAAACGGGATGTCACATGCATAGGTTACAAGAAATGTCCACCGCCTATGAGACACAATTATGATGCCATGCCTGACGAGGAGGATAGAATATTCTTTGAACCATCTGTTCCTCTAGACATTAATGAATTTGCAACAGGACTCGGATACAAGAAAGAAGTATCATCAGATTCAGATGTATCAGCAGATACATGTGTGTCTCCTGCTGAAACAAATCAGGATCCTCCAGTTGTTATTGTTGAGGATGCTGATTCTTCTGATGATGAATCCGATGATACTAACCCAGCAAAGTCTGATGCGGCAATCAAAGAAGAGGACATACCTCTTGAGAATCATATTTTATGTGATCCTCCTGCAAAACCCGCTAAGACTGTTGCAATCGAGTCCTTGTCTGCAAAAGAGTCGGAGAGTGTGGATTTGCTGTACACTCTTGTTGGTGATGAGAAAATTTATTCTGACAGAGATTTTCCTATTAAGAATGTTAATCAATCTTTGATCAGTAAAGTCTTTGAAAATTCAACAAGTAAGTTTTTGGGAAAGACAGGATCACGTGTTACTGTAACACAGTGCCCTCCTATTCCAAAGGCCGAAGTTCGAAAACAATGTGGCAATCAGAAATTACCAACAGAGAAAAGGCAGCAAAATCATAACAAACCAAAGGGAAAATTACCGGCTCAAGGTCAAAGGAAGCCGAATCAGAAGAAGAACAAGAATGTGAACTTTGTGAAATCTAGGGGAACGGACAAAATTGAAACGTTTGAAAACAAATCTAACTTAGATTTTGTCAAGAAAGCAACAATGATGAAAAGAAAAGAACCAAACAGTTCAAAACCTAGTACCTCGGGATCACAAAGTTCATCATCGGCAAGACGATCACATGATACTTCAGGGTTTGTAGAACGAAGATCATGTTTTGAATGTGGTACAATTGGACATATAATTCGAAATTGTCCATATCTTCATAAACAAAAGGGCAAAGTTGATGATCCCCGTGAACGCAATCACCAAAAGCGACCTGTTTCTGTAAAACAAGATCCCCGACTTGTAAGAGAAAGGGAAAAGAAACAGAAACGCCAACAAGTCAAGGGGATTGAAAAGGCACTTAAAACTGATGTGGTTAAAAAATAATCTGTTCCAGTTAAACCAGAAAGTTCAAAATTTTCAAAAACTTCAAACAATCACGAAGTTAAATTTTCCAACAATCAAGCTGGTAAAACTCAACAGATTTGGAAACCAAAATCAGAAATTGTTTCAGGGGGAGCTACATCAATTCCGAATCATCGGGAAATGGATGTCACAATTCTCGATGATGACGGACGACCCAAGTCTGTGAAGGCTTGGGTCCCCCTCTCCAACTAATCTCTGAATAAGAGTGCAGGATGTTCCAGGAGGAACTATTGATAGTCTTAGGATTGTTGATAGTGGAGTGTCCATGCACAAGATCGGCGACACCAGACTCCGAAACATCATTATATCTAGGAGTTGTTGCCTTTGATGGAGAGAAATGAGAAAAGAAAAGGAGAAAAGAAGACAAAAAATGTCTGATGAAAGAATGTTGTTGAATGAAGTTGAAAAATTCGACCAGATGAAATATGTGCCAAAATTTGGTTGTTATGGTTTTTGATCGGGTCCTCAGGAAAGATTCAAATGAAAAGTACGCGACTGCAGCACGTCTGAAGCCTTTTTAAGGTTCATGGATTTTGCTTCCACAAGAAGTTCAAAGTCAACAAGATGAACGTGTAGGGTACTTTTCTTTACGGTGTGATTGAAGAAAATGTGTTTTGTTGATCAAACCAACCGGGTGTGCAGATGCCTTGGCATGGATTGAACAACCGCACACTACTTCTCAAGAGAAAGACAAAAACCTTCACTGGTGCAATGTGGAAGACCAGCCGGACCCAGAGGTTTATGATCTTGTTGCTGTCAAGAGATTTCTCAGTAGCTGCAAAAATCGACTTTGAAGTCCACACCGGGCGGATATCCAGTTTGGGAGAGCGATCAGATTCCTTGCAATGCACGAAGCAGTTGCAGGATACGGTTTTAAATTTCTAATCTCTCCTATACTTGTCGATATTTAAGTTGCTTTATAAATTGTTATCCTCTCGTAGCACTCCTTGTCCTGACACGTTGATCTCGAATATCACCTCACACGTGATTGTTTCACTATGAAACTCATCAATGTTGTCATGGTCCACACCGATGACCAACGTGCCGACCTTTTTACCAAAGGATTTGACAAATCAAGATTTGACTTTTTATTATTGGTAAACGGCAATAAGATCAAGCAAGAGTAAGACCAACATCGGAAAATCATTTTTGTAAATACCTTTGTGTTTTAAATTTGTCTTAGTTTATTGATTTTAGGGGGAGTAAATCCAAATTTGAAAAACCAAAAACATCGAAAAATTTCAAAAACACAAAAACAATAGAAAAACAAAAATGAGTTTCCTGGAGAGAAAAAGAGAAAATGATAGTACATCAGTGGTCTGTCCAAACCTCTTTAAACCTAAACTGAAAAACGATAAGCAGCTCTATATAAGATGTATCGGTAGGCTCACAATCATTTTAAAGTGTGCAGGGTGATATAAATCTTAAATCGACTAAAGACCAGGTGGGAACCATTCATTGGCATATGGTCTTAGTACCGAAATTTCGTTTGAGAGATTGCCGAGGTTCTGAGATATTCGGTCTTTATGCTGCTTATCATCTGGGTATCATGGTTGTATCTTTTACCGAAAAATAACGGGGACGCAAGTCTAGATCTTCCATGATACCATACATACGTGTACATATTGCATTCGACCTCAATAAGTGATCAACAATCACATGTCCACAAAATAAGTGATAATATATCACATTCATCCGGGAGTTAAGTTCGTCTCTCTGCTGTACGAAAGTACTGACCTGTTCACGGACTTGCTCCTGTGCCCTCATGCATATGAAAATCAAGTTCCTCATCAATAAGTGATTCTATCACATAGGGCTTGTTTTCAATCAAAATAAGTGAGTTTCTCACATCATATACGGTCAAACAGATGATAATCGGTATACTCACCGGTAAGATGAACCCTCGTGCATACCTTGATACGGGAATGTGTCGTGATGTGGATGAACACCGGTCGGTAAGTATAAATCATACCTTAACGTATCCCCTCGCCATGATTACATCTGATAAGTTGAGCTTATGTGGACAACAATACCGATAATTGTTATAGGATGCTTATCTTAATGTTAACTAATTGAACAAAGAGAGCGTTTTGGCATGACCGTACACTGATATGATTCTCTTACCCTCGAAACTCACAAAAAGAATGTCTGTAAATTTTTATTTAATGCTTTCAGTTTCTGCATCTTTGTATATATTTATTTACTGCTTTCTGTCTTTACATTTGAAATATTCAAAAATACCAAAAAGATTTTAGGTGTGTTTTAATATAAACTTTATAAAATCCAAAAAGATTTTATTTCTATTTTATTTTCGATCGTACGATGTTGGAACTCGAGTCTTCGTTACCTGAAACCTGACTGAAAACCGAAATTGACTAAATCTTCATAAACGGTCAAAATTTGCAAGTTTTGAAAGTTAGAAACTGAAATTGACAAATTTATTAAACTTTCAAGCTGTCGGACGGTGTTTGATTGTGACATGGTCATACGTGTGTCATTTGTTTATGCTAACTATATTCCAAGCAGTTGTTCTCATTACGCGTTTAGATTTCTTGCATGTGCAGATTCTAAAGGCAAGGATAACATAGTCGACGACAAGCTTCGGAATGAAGACACGACGTGAAGGCACTCAAGTGATGAAGATGATCGAGTTGCCGCTGACCATCATCAACACCACAAGGATCTCAAGCACTGAAGAACAAGTCATTCACGAGCATAACTCAAGGGGGAGCTTATGTTAAGGGGGAGTTTGTCAACACACTTCCTACATGAAACGGGTAGTTTGTTGATACACTTTCTGCTTTCAAGACGTGAAGACTTTGAAGATCCTCCGACATAGAAGACACGGAAGATGAACCTCACGAGTAGCGTCCAAGGGGGAGTTTGTTGATACATATTATGTGGTCGCGACTCGGTTCGGTTCAACTTGGTTCCGACTCGGTTAGGTCCGGCTCAAGCCCGACGTCACGACATTCCTCCGTCGTGCGTCCCAGAGTTCGACACGCGAAGACCAGAGCGTCGCGAGCCGGTTCCCGACGCCACATCATCATGACATCATCATGATGATGTCATGATGATGTCATACACTATGACCAAATGCATTTAGAAATGGATGCCATGAATTTAACGTAAAGAATGCATGGAATTTCTCTTGGGCCAATCAGAACGCATGATGGACTTCAACAAGACTGGGCCAAAGCCCAAAGTCGACGAATCATGAGGGTAGTCGACGAAACACATCAGTTTCGTCGACCAAGCCCCTGTTTCGTCGCTGTTTCGTCACTTGCCTTCCTGATTCGCCAAACCTTGTGATTCGCCAAGCCAAGATCTGATTCGTTGTGTCTGTGACTATAAATAGACTGTCTGTGGATAAGAAATGTAGGAGACACTAGAGAGAAAAGTCAGAACACACACACACACTTTGATAGAGAGTTTGCAAAATACATTTGTAAACAGTGTGCTTGTAACCGAACCTTTCATACGTATTAATACAGAGGTGTTAAACGGTGAACATTGTGTGTCGTGTATTGTTGTGTTCGATCTCGGTTGGATTCCGCACAACCGGGTTGGTTTGTACACAAGGATTAGGCGACTAGATCCTCCCCTAGCCAGACCTACAGAATGGAGCTTATCAGAGAAAGGAGACAAGAACCTGTTACAGATGTCAAGAAGTTGGTCACATCGCCTGGAACTGTCCAAAGGCAACCAACACAAAACAGGAAGTGTCTTCTAAACTCAAAGAAAAAGTTGTTGATAAAACTGAACCACCAACTGAAAAATTCAAAGTGTTTAAAAATTCTACATTTGAAGTTGGTGAGTGTTCGAAAAGGTTTTACAAAAGAAGGGTGAATCTTGACAACCAAATGTGGGTTGTTAAGAAATCTGATGTGAAATCTGGCGATGAATCTAACTCGTCAAAGTCAGAGGAGCCACAAGTTGAGGTAAAAAGAGAAACTTCAGTTCCGCCAATGGATGACGCAAACTTTCCACCATTGCGAGCTGAAAACTTTAAACAAAAAGTTGGAAAGGTTGAGATTTCGAATCAATTCTATTCTGAAAAGAAAGAATTTGATGTCGAAAAAGTTTTTAATGGCAAAGTGAAACATATCTTTGGGAAAATGGTTGATGGAAGGGCAAAAGTGGTAAAAGAATTTTATGAAGCAAAAAGGAATGTTGAAACCCCGAGTGAAATTGAAAAGGTCACATCCAAAGCTGGTCAGGCTTGGGTGTCTGTATTTCATACTTGAAAAACCTGACTTGCCGGAGCTTCCAAGTTGGTAATTGTGGAGCAGGAATCGGCATCTTTCTTGAGAAATTCACATCTGTGAAGTTTCGATCTACATGTGGTATTTTCATTCTTGAAAATTGTTATATTTTGTTTTGCAAGTGGTATTGGTTGATGAGAACCTACAAGTGGTTGAAAAAGAGGTTTTCACTTACAAGTGGTTAGTCAAGGTCATTAAGTTGAACTTGATTTAATTTTCATACAAATGGTTGAGAAACAAAGTGATGAATGAATCCCCTAACTTACAAGTGGTTTGTGAAAATCAACAAAACTAATTTTCTGGAAAAACCATTTTGATTAAAACAAACTTAAGTGTTTTGAAATCATAATGGGAAAATAGTTTGTTGTCAGGGGGGTTCTGATTGTTTATGCCAAGTGGATGGCGATTTGAAGCAATTCACAACAGTTGTCACTTTATTTGTACAGTTTGTTTTCAAATTTCTTTAAAATATTTTGAATTTTGAGGGGAGTAAGAAATTTCAGAAAATCAAAAAACATTAGAAAATTTGAAAAAGCCAAAAACATGATAAAATTCAAAAACGAGTTTTGTTGTGAAAAAGAGGAAATGATAGTACATCAGTGGACTATCACAGTACGCTAATGAATTGGAAAGTCAAATGTGATAAACGGTCTCACTGATGATATGCCAGTAGGTTTTCGTACGCTTAGTAGATTGTGTTCGAGATATAAACCTAAATCAAACTTACTTATTTCGTGGGGAACATCTCTCGGATATATGGGTAACCCCCGAAATCTTGTTTGAAGGGCTTTCTATTTCAGACATACTAGGTCTTTGTGCGTGGTGATATCTGGGTATTATACCTGGACTTCTGATTTTCCGGGAGCAATAGCCTAGTCCTCGTATAATACTTTGCATTGCTTTATTCATAAAGCTCGCCCTCAGCATAAAAAATGATGAAACATTGAAAAATGCTAATCACGTGCTGTTGAAAAGAAGATCCCCAAGGGGGACACACCTAAAGTCGAACCATCATCTCTCTGATTTTGCGAAAGCAATAGCCTGAGCTCTCATGGTCTCACAGTTAACCCCTTACAGATATCACTAGTGTACATTGTTAGTGCATGTTCTGTGACAACAGCTTAATAGTTTGATTATTTAGTCTTTGGATATTTTGTAATGGGCTTAGCATATTGGTTAGGGAGTTAATTAGTGTAATGGGCTAGGAGAATGGCCAAGCCCAGACCAAAGCCCAGTATGCAAACATGGCTGTCCTATATAAACAGCATTATGCATTAGGGTTTAGTTTAGACACTTAGAGAAAAGTTAGAGAGAGTTTGAGAAATCTACATAGAGTGGCTGAGAGATTTCTTGTGAAGGTCTTGAATTGATTGTAAACCTTGTGTTGGATAATCAATAGAAGACCGGATTGAAAGTGATTTGTTTCGTGTTCTTCATCTTGATATTCTTGTTTCTGTTGTTCGATTGATCAAGGGGATTCTGCACCCTTGGTTGATTATCAATCTCGTTTCGATCCATACGGGATAGGGACCTACAATTGGTATCAGAGCTTTTGCTCTTAGTTGTTGGTTCGAGATTGATACGGATTCAAGATTTTCTAAGAAAAGGTGTTGTTTTGACTGTTTTGATTCGTTTTGATTCTGTTCGAGTGTTTGGTTCTTATTGTTTTTTTCCGGAAATTCATCAAGTTCGTCGCGATATTCATCGAGTTCATAGGTTTTTCTGTGAAAAATCATTATAATTTGCGTGTTCGATTCCTTTTGATAGTGTTTTTGAAAAGATAAAATCAAGTTTTGAAATATTGAAACTGTCCCCCATATCTTCAAAAGTTTTTAAAAGATTTAAAGAATCCTTATTTTTAGGCAAGTTGATACAACTGCACGTGGGTTTTCTTTGGAAAGTTGAAACAGTTACAAAGGTTTCTAGAAGTCTTCCTTCCCATCACCGGTTCCGACTCCACAAGAACATCATCTTCATTACGATCTCGAGTCAACATCTTCTACTCTCGAGTCAGTCACAAGGTTTCAAGTTCACAACCGGTTTCGACTCAACTGGTTTGTTCCGAGTCATCAGCGCATCTGGTCTCGAGTTATCAAGGTCTCGACTCATCATCCTCTACGGTCTCGACTCATCACGGTTCCGAATCCGAGTCGCAACCTCCACAGTTCTCGAGTCGCAAACGTTTCGGTTCCGAGTCACCGCATTCGTTCCTAGACAGAGGTTTCGAGTATTGTCTATAAGGTCTCGGGTCATCATCTTCATCACCACAGGTAGTCATCATCACCATTATCACTTCCGGCGACCACCAGCATTCAACCTGCAACTCACAGGTTTGAGTTCTCCAATCACCTCTTCAACCGTCGTCACCTCTTCAACCTTTCATTGTCACCGTCATTCAACTTCGTCAATCATCTCCGTCATCTTCATATTAGCAGAAACCTTTGAGAGACATTGGCGGTTGTTTAATTTGAATATTAGGTTTGGTGGGCTGTGTTGAACGAAGAAGACAAAGCAGACAACTGTATTGAAATTGACTTTAGGTTTCAATTAATATAATATTTATAATATAAATAATCATTAGGTAATCATTATACTTTTATTAATAATAATATATTAAATAATAATAATAAGTTAGTAAGTTAAAAAATTAAAAAAAAAATACAAAAAAAAAGGAGACTTGTTTGGTTTGTTAAAAAAAAAAAAAGGTTTGTTTGGTTTGTGGTAAAAGATTTCACAGGTGTTTGAGGTGCGGTTCGGAAGCTGTTTCGTGCGTGTTACTAGGTGTTTGAGTCAGAAAATTTTCTATACGGTTACGGTCAAAGCTTGACAAGGACCAGCAATCGAGTTAGATTTGGATTTTGACACAGGTTACCAAAGTCCATTTAAACTTATACACTACGTGATGTCCAAAATGGATAAGGTCAGGGAGACTGTTAAGAATTGGCCAAAGCTTACAAACGTCAAAGAATATGCTGACTGGAAAGAGAAGTTTGAGTTGTTTATGAAAAGTGAGGATACCAGAATGTGGTATTGTATGATTGATGGATATGTTGTTCCTACGCGTCGTGTTGAAGGACGAGTTAAAGTTATTTCTTATGAGAAGATGGATGAATCTGAGAAACAGATGGTTGATGCTGAGAAGAAAGCTTTAGCTGCAATAAAAATGTCCTTACCTGATGGCATCAAGCATACCTTTCAGAAGTACACTAATTCAAATGATATGTGGGATGCATTAGAAAAGCGATATCAGGGAAATGCAGATGTTGTGGTAGAAGAGAAGAAGAAAGTTGTTGAGAAGAAGGAGACAGAAGTTTCAAAGGGCTTAAATGATGTGGATGGACTTGCAGCAGAGGTGAAGATATCTTCAGAATCTGTAAGTCATACATGTCATAATTCCACTGAACTACAAGGTAATGTTAACAAACTATCAGAGCAAAACAAAATCATGTTAGCTGAATTAGTAAAGTTAAAAGAGTCAAATGTTCTTTTGATTACACGAGAGTCAAATTGTTTAAACAAACTCAAATCAAATGAACAGGAAATTAGCAGTTTAACAAGCAAAATCAATGAACAGTTACAGATCATTGATTTGGCTCGTGAAACTGTGAAAGAAAAGACTAACGAGCTTTCAGAAAAGTGCACAGAATTGGCTGATGCACAAGCCAAAATTGTAGAACTTCAGGGTAAGTTAGACAAATTTGGAAATTCTTCGTTAGTCAGAACTCATATTCAAAAAGGTTTGAAAAGGAGTAATGATAAAACAGGGGTGGGGTTTAGTAAAGCTTCATCTTCTGAAAATCAAGACTACTCTTTTCTACCAACGGAAGATGAGCTAACTGATTCTGTAACCACTGCACA
Source organism: Helianthus tuberosus (assembly GCA_030545235.1). Lineage (NCBI taxonomy): Eukaryota > Viridiplantae > Streptophyta > Magnoliopsida > Asterales > Asteraceae > Helianthus > Helianthus tuberosus. Next base: position 72,658,640 of record CM060383.1, read on the forward strand.
AGAGGTAGTGGATCCGATAGCTGTGGACTTGCCAAATAGTCCAGTTTCTTTGAAAGAATCTATAGAGTCTAACAGTACACCTCATAAAGTGGATGAGGATACTGAAGACAAAAAGGCTAAAACATTTAAAAAGGGATCGAATAAAAAGAAAACTTATAAGAAAAGATCTTGTTTTAGATGTCACAACAAAGGACATGTATCGAGTTGTTGTCCTTTAAAGAAAGGTAAACAAAAAGTTGATGAGGTTAAAGACGGGAATCAGGTTGGGTCAAACAATAGTGTAAAATCTAGTTGTCAGACAAATAAACCTGGATTTCAATCAAAACCCTCAACTTCGAGAAGATTTGATAGACCAAGAAATATTTCTCCACAATTTAGTCATTATAATGGTAAATCAAATCGGTTTCAAAGTCAAAATACAAATTTTGGATATCAAAATCGATACCAAACTGCTGGTAGTCGAAATTTTCAACAAAGAAATGAACATAGGAGTTTCAGTAACTCAAATGTTCAACAACATCCAAAATTCTTCCAAAATTCATGGTATGAGAATGGGAGAAGAAGGTATCAAGATAATAATTTTCAAAGGTCAGAAAATCCGAGAGTTTATTGGAACTCTCGCGATCAAAGACCTAGTGGAAATTATAAATCTTGTTCAACAACAGGGAAGACATCCAAGACACCAGTAAGGTGTGATGGATATTGGTTAGAAGCATCTTATATGGATTTACATGGTCAATCCAAAACCGGTCAGGTTTGGGTTGTTAAGTCTAACTAAGTTGTTGAGTGAATGCAGGATGACCAAGAAGGACTGTCTGATGTGTTCAACAGTGGTTATTCCTGTAAAGCATCTGAGGTGAATAGTAGGTTAACATGGGTAACGAACTATTTACTTTTGTGATTGTTTTGATTATTCTATACTTTAAACGTGAAAAACTTTTATCAGATGTAAAGTGGAAGTCTGTTTGTGTTTAAAATTTGTGTTTTTGAAACTTATTCCATGAAAACAAAAATTTAGGGGGAGAAATTCCTCTAAGCCAAAAAGAGTTTAGATAGTGCGTGTGTTTAGGGGGGGTAAGTTATAAAATTTTAAAAATACAAAAATATTGAAAAAAAATCAAAAACATAAAAAAAGGAGAAAATCAAAATGAGCTATCACTGTGTGAAAAAAAAGAAATGATAGTACATCAGCAAGTTATAGCAGCTTCATCATATGATGTACCAGTAGGCAAAAGCATGAAATAATCAACTTACCAATGTGATATCTAAATGCACTGAGTATGAGTGGGGAACATATCAGTGGTGTATGGTTTAATGACTTTAAATCTTGCGTTGATAGATTGCCAAAATCTGAGGTTTTGGGTCTTTATACTGTTATTTCATCTGGGGATATCAGGGTTGTCCTTCTGCTGCATCCAGATACATGCTGACCTAGGCACAACCAGGATATCTTAAAAGAGCAAAAAATGCCAAACCCCATAAATGAAGAAGCTCTCCTAGAGAGTCATTCAAATGTGCAAAAAGCATAAATCGTACCAAAAATGGTATTTGTCATAGCCCTCGTTAGATATTTTGGTCTCTTTGCTGTACGGAAGTACTGACCTGATCACCAATTATCTAAACGTTGAAAAATAAAACGGATGAATTCAGTATACTCACCTACTACGATGAATCTTTGTGCATACCTTGATCGCGGGGGTATATCCTGAAGTGGGACACACTAGTATATCAGTAATAAAATTACCTTAACGTATCATATGGTAATGGTACTTGAAATGTTCATGCATTTTGTTTAAGTGGACAAACATACTGGTAATCGTCTTGGACTACTTTTTACGGAAAATTATATAAAGAATTATCAAATAGTGTGAAAACAGTTTGATTTTGTTGATATGATCTTCTTACCGGTGATTCTCACAAAAAGAAGTATTGTAAATATTTTTGAGTTTAGTTTAGTTTTTTAGTTGTTTTGAGAAATATAAAAAATTCCCAAAATATTTTCTTTTTAAAAGACTTCCATCTTGAACTGACAAGTTGTTGTTTTTGCATGATAAGATAAAATATTGGTTTATCTTTAAATGTGAAAAAGACTAATGGTTTTTCGAGATACTTTCTTGTGTTGCTAAACAAATTGATGCAGTTATCAAAATGATGTGCAAAATACAAGTAAAGTGCAGATTGAGAGTGAAGTGAAGATGTGTGAAGATGCATGGTAGGATCCTTCTACTACATTGCAGAGAGAAAGTGATATGCAGAGTTGGAGCTTACTTGCTTAACCAAAGATTGCCAGCTAACTGATCTACAAAGAATGAAAGTTTTGGAGATTGGAAGCATCAGCTAAGGGGGAGTTTGTTGATGTCAGAAACTGTGTAGCTGACGCTATCCAAAGACCAAAAGACTGCAAGATGTTTGAAGACAAAGTTACACTATGAAGCTATTGTCAAGGGGGAGTTTGTTAGTGCATGTTCTATGACAACAGCTTAATAGTTTGATTATTTAGTCTTTGGATATTTTGTAATGGGCTTAGCATATTGGTTAGGGAGTTAATTAGTGTAATGGGCTAGGAGAATGGCCAAGCCCAGACCAAAGCCCAGTATGCAAACATGGCTGTCCTATATAAACAGCATTATGCATTAGGGTTTAGTTTAGACACTTAGAGAAAAGTTAGAGAGAGTTTGAGAAATCTACAGAGAGTGGCTGAGAGATTTCTTGTGAAGGTCTTGAATTGATTGTAAACCTTGTGTTGGATATTCAATAGAAGACCGGATTGAAAGTGATTTGTTTCGTGTTCTTCATCTTGATATTCTTGTTTCTGTTGTTCGATTGATCAAGGGGATTCCGCACCCTTGGTTGATTATCAATCTCGTTTCGATCCATACGGGATAGGGACCTACAATTGGTATCAGAGCAAAAGACTGCAAGATGTTTGAAGACAAAGTTACACTATGAAGCTATTGTCAAGGGGGAGTTTGTTAGTGCATGTTCTGTGACAACAGCTTAATAGTTTGATTATTTAGTCTTTGGATATTTTGTAATGGGCTTAGCATATTGGTTAGGGAGTTAATTAGAGTAATGGGCTAGGAGAATGGCCAAGCCCAGACCAAAGCCCAGTATGCAAACATGGCTGTCCTATATAAACAGCATTATGCATTAGGGTTTAGTTTAGACACTTAGAGAAAAGTTAGAGAGAGTTTGAGAAATCTACAGAGAGTGGCTGAGAGATTTCTTGTGAAGGTCTTGAATTGATTGTAAACCTTGTGTTGGATAATCAATAGAAGACCGGATTGAAAGTGATTTGTTTCGTGTTCTTCATCTTGATATTCTTGTTTCTGTTGTTCGATTGATCAAGGGGATTCCGCACCCTTGGTTGATTATCAATCTCGTTTCGATCCATACGGGATAAGGACCTACATACATTCACCTGTAAGACTGAATATAGGAGTCTGGATACGAGAGTATATTCTGAGGTGGGACACACGAATAAGTTTAAGTCCTTAAAACACTAATCTCGTATCTCGAAACAGTTGAACTTTGTGTGAAAATTTAAGTGGATCAGTATACTGACAATCTAAGTGAATAATTTAGAACTTAAAGTGTTTAAAGCTCAACGGTGCTAGTGATTAGTCTCAAAAACTGATATGATCCTCTTACACAAACTCACAAAAATATTGTCTATAAATATTTTCTTTACTGCTTTTTTTTATTAACAAAAATCCAAAAAAAATTTAAGTGTGTTTTAGCATAAATTTTTGATAATACAAAAAGATTTTCGACAACTGATGTTGAAGAGCTGATTTTCAAAATTCCGAGTGCTAAACATGAAGACAACTGGGTTGGGAGAGTATGTTTGAAATGAGAAATGTTTTTAATGAAAGGTCAAATCTGAATGTTATTCTTATAAGTGGTCATCTGATATTATAAATGTTAAATCATTTTGAACGATACCTGCAAGTGATTTATAAATTTGTCAAAATTGATAAATTTGTGAAATTTATTTTGAGGTAGAGACTGTGCAGGTTGGCCAGGATTCGATTCCTGAAGATATGCAGACTTGATCCAGGTTCCTGATCCTGTTGCTACGGAGAGCCAGGAGATGACCTGAACCTGTGGAAATATTATGTCAGATTGCGATCCCGGATCAACTTAAGGGGGAGTCTGCTAGCAAAGGGGAGTCTGAAGAGGCAAGAGCCAGTTTCTGATCCTGAAAGATTGTTAAAGATAGAAGTTGATGAAAAGTCAAGAGCCAAGTTTTGATCCTGAGGTTCTCTCAAGCTGCTGATACTGAAGAACTTAAGGAATCAAGAGAAGACAGAGACAGGTTAAGATTCTGGAAGAGAGAGAGAGAAGATAGAGATAGAAATTGAGGATGCTTACACTGTCAGATACTTTGGAAGAGCACGAAGACTGATAAAGACTGAAGGGTTGACATACCGAAGATTTGTACTAAAGACTCGTCGACATCCAAGGGGGAGTCTGTTGGTGCATATGTCTGTCGACTTCATCTTGTATCAAGTCTTGTATTAAGAAATAGATCAGGGCACAATGTACGAGAAAATAGGTTTATAGGTGAAGCAGGTCATTTCGCACGAAATGAAAGAGCCATTTCGTACGAAATGGACATTGTCCATTTCGCACGAAATGAATCTTGACCATTTCGCACGAAATGGATTGCCTATAAATACCCGTCCTGTCATTTCATTTGTAGAACTTTGTGATTCCGGTACCGAGGTGCTGCCGAAGTGTCTCCAGGCTGTAAAACGTTGTTTTATCAATAAACAAGACAATTAGAGTGTATATCAAGCTGATTCAAAGTCGATACGTTTGTTTCCGCCTCTCGTATTGATTAGAACTCTTCTAAACGACTCATTTGGTCGTGAAAACGATCCTACACAATGTATCTAAAAAATATTTTTTTTTGGGAAAAACTTATTATTGCATATATGCATAGGGGCAGACCCACATAGAGCAGGTCGGGGTCCCTGAACCCCAATGTTTTTAAAAAAAATTGGTAGATTCGGTATATTAAATTTTAGGGTAAATTACACTTTTCGTCCTTTATGTTTGTATCGAATTGCAGTGAATAAGCTTTAACTTCAATAATTACAGTCACAATCCTTTATTTGGAAAACTCATTACACCGTTCGTCCTTTAGCACTAACCAGGTTAAAAATTTTAGTTAACTATGTCATGTGCCTTGCACATGAGGGCAAAACAGTCATTTAATATACAAACATGACAAGAATTTCAAAATTAAAAACTTAAATAAAAATCCATAAAACCCCTTTCTCTCTCTCTCACACACACACTCTAATCCCTCTTCTAGAAGCCACTCTCTCCCCTGTACTCTCTCTCTCTCCCTCTCTCTACATCCCTCTTCTACAACCATCGTCATCATCATCAACCATCTACAACATAAACCGTCATCAGCATCATCACGTTAGCTTGTTTACAGGCTGCCACCACCACCCTTTCAAACAGATCCCAAGCCACTGCTGACCTGTTTACAAGTTTTCACCACCATAAACCATCATCAGCATCACCGAAGTTCCCCAAAATGATGCGCCGATTTGACCTCAGTTGAAATAACAGGAGCCGTCGCTGACCAGTTATTCAATGATTTGACGGCGGTGTGGTGGTCTTTATTCGCCGACGGTGGCGTTGACCATGGTGTTTGGCCACCGTGTGGGTCTTGTAATGAGATTAGAGGGAATTAAGAGTAAAATTGGGTGGGGAGAGAAGGTAGGTGGTTTTATGTTTCAGATATGCAAGAATACATGTATTGTTTGGGGTTGTTTGGAACAGTGGGTTACTGTTTAGGGTTGTTTGGAACTGTGGGGTTGAAATTGATCCATGAACTACCATGTGTTCTATCAAGTTTTTTATTTAGATATAGTAAAGGAAAAGAAATGGGAATAAATGCAAGTACCGGTATGAATTTCACTTTGTGTAGGCAAAGTAAATTGTGTGAAGTTGTGATAAAGTTTCTTGTAAAACTGGTTTATGTAAACTTCAATTCTTGTTGTATATAAAATATTTTATTGCTTCTTTTATAGATTATGGTGAACAATGTTTAATATTAGATGTTTAGTTGTTCAAATCGCATAACAATGTGAGATTGACATTTTAAAAGTTTTAGTTAATTGAAGTTTTGAAGTTGTTTTTTAACTTTTAACATAAAAAGTTTGACACTTTCAGGAGTTTTTGTGTGGTAGGGGCGGTCTAGTGTGGTGGTGGTGGTGGTGGTGGTGGTGACAATGGTGTGGTGGTGGTGGCAGTCTGGTGTGGTGGTGGTGGTGAGAATGGTGTGGTGGTGTTATAAACGAGGGATCATAAGGGAGGAAGAAACAAAGTGTGAAAAGACATAAATGCCCTCAAATGAGGTGCACATGATATGACTTAACGTTCATAATTAACCAAGTTAGTGCTAAAGGACGAAATGTGTAATGAATTTTCCAAATAAAGGATTATGATTGTAATTATTGAAGTTAAATGCTATTCACTATGTAACATATACGTAACACTATGGATGAGATGACTTGAGCAAAAACAATTAAGGGAAGTTACGGGACTACAAATATGTAACTCTATATGAAAATGAAACCAGTTCTTCATCGCTTAGATCTTCTTACTTAAGATTATGAGTTCTTCATTATTACTATAAATCAAGCTTTATATTGATAAGTAATTACTATTCATATATTATAGTTATGTGTGCAATGAAAGTAAAACAGGATCCATATTGCATGAGTTAGGCTACACCACTAGGACACCAACTGTAACGCCCTGCTCTTTTGTACTTTCCATAATTAGAAAGTCTTGTTTGTATTTCTATTTTTGGAAATCTTGTATTCTTGTAATCGTCCTTTCGTTGTAATCGTCGTAAAATCCGAGACTTGGATCATAAACAAAACTCGTATTCCTTTACATTTGTTTTATACATACTTCATACTTGTTCGTACATTTGAATTCGTGAAACAATTGATACATTATTCGTAATTCTTGGAAACTATGTGTTAAACTTGCAAATTCGTGATATACGTTAATCATACGTTATATGGATGCATAAGATACTTATTTACGACATTCATACGCTTAATCATACTTCATCATACTTGTTTTATGCTAAATATACTTAATAAACCCTTATAATATGCGTATATGTCATGAATTACCCTTGAAACACCTTAAAACCTTAAATAATAAACATAAGGGGCCTAATTGTCAATATCCAAAACTTAAACCCAGCCCCCACCCCGGGTCACGGCCCGCGACCCAGCCCATGAAATGCCTCGCAGCCCGCCAACAGGTTGGATCCGCAGATTGCACAAACCAGCTACGGGATTGGTCTCTTGTGGGGCGTTTTAAGTGTGTTTCTTGCATTTATTAGCTACCAAACCAACCCTAATTCATCCCCTATATAATCCAACACTTCGCCAAGAATTTTTCACTTTGCAAACACTCAAAACTCACTCTCAATCACACTAAAACGCAGCTGAAAACAGAAGATAATCAGATTCACTACAACTCACAAAAGTGAGCATAACTTCCTCATTTTTTCATCTTTTTCAATGATTCTTCTTCCTTAAACACTTGGAACAACCTTAGGTATATTTCCAACAGGTTTTCCATGGAAAACCAAGGCTGGAACATCACCATAAAAGGCTCCAAACTTTCTGTTTTGATTCAACACTTGATTAACTCACTTAAACTTGGGGTTTCTCATACACATTCCTATGTCCTTATGCTCATAATCAATTCTATGGTTAGTTGGGCTTAAAAACAAGGTTGTGACATGTAAATCCAGAGGTTTAATCTTCATAAACATTCTGTTCTGATAAGGTTTTAGCCTACAAGTGATGAACAAGCTTAAAGCTTGAAGTTGTGTGATTACTTGGATTATCTTGGGCTATCCTACCTTCAATCCACACATCACTTGCTGATTTCTTAGCTAGATAGTATATATTTCCATTTCCTAATGTATGTCTATGACCATCCTTGTTTTCTTATGACAACTTGTGTATTGGTGACAACTTAAGAGGTTCCTAAATGGAAGATTTATCTTCCTACCTCCTACATGACTTCTATGACATCCTTGTGATAATCTTGGACTAATAACTTATAATATAAACTATATAAGATATATAATACTTATAATAACCAAACTTTTGATGATAACCTAATTGTTACTTGTCAAAATAGTAGGTTACACCACCTAAGGACATAATACTCGTCACGATTCTAATGGGCATTTAACCCATGAAAACATTTAAACTCTTTTGAGTTTCATAGTGTCACAGATGAGTATTATGAACTAGATGGTTATTTTCTTATATGTTACTTTCCATATTCCTTTTATTCCGAATCCTTAATCTTTCGTTATCCTCCAATACTCATACACCTTCGTTTCTTCGTGTAGAAGGACTTGGTGTTCCAACCTCCCACAACAACAACTCTCTCGCGGATTAACATGTGAAAAGCTTGCAAAACCGTGAGTATACTTGAACCCCCTTTTCGTTTACCACCTTTTTGGGGTGTAACATGTTTACCTATGAAACTTACACTTAAACTTTATTCGTAAATGCACAAACATTCCTTATACGTGCTTGCATACTTGATTACTTCATACATTGAACTTGGGGTTATACGTTTTGTGTTAGACTTATCATTAGCTTTGATCGAGCCTATCCTTGACATATATAGCGTTGTAGGAGTAACACACCACCCGTATTCTTGAGGTTATGTTAAGAACTTATTGCATTTCATCATTGGTTTGAATAGTTAACACATGCCGATTTTAATGTTTATCTTGTTTCAATAGCTTGCCATGTGGAATTGTTTAAACTCGTTTTATGCTATGTATGTATGAAAACTTGTATACTCGCCTTTGCTTTTGCATTAAACTTTATTTTAAACATGTTACAGGTTGAGGATGACGATGCTATGAAATTGAAGTAGCCATGATGCTTAGATACACATATAGACGCCATAGGTTTAATATGTTGTATCAATTTTGTTCTTATTATTATGTTATGAACATGTTGTTATTTGTATTTCCATGTAATGTTTGACAATTTAAAGTATGAAATGAAAACGGTTTGATTTAATTATTGTCACAAATAGTGTTATGTGTGATGAGCAATCTTTCTTCGTCTCACTCCGATGTTTCCGCCATTGGTTGGGGTGTAACACCAACAATATAACATACAAAAACATTAAGCCATCAACTTCTTCACGCATACAATAAGTAGTCGGGAGATTTGGTTCTTTGAATCGTTACATTTAAATATTGCATAAAAATGTAAATCGTTTATGGAACATGATTATTACCTTGGTTTGTGATGGCAACAACTCAGTAATCTAGTGATAGGAGGGAGAATCTTTCGTATTAGGAGTGGATGTTGTGAACAGAAAGGCAAGGGATGATGTTGTTTTTTTTTCAAATAAAAATAATAATGAAACAATACAATTCTTGATTGGCATTAATGAAGAATCAAAACCCGAAGCAAACAAATGTTGGCCAAATTCTTGTCGCCGGACTCCAAAACCCTCTAAAAACCTTGCATGTAGTTTTTCAACACCACTGGGATCGATTAAGGCGTTCCAATGTTGAGATTAGATGAAGAAGATGGAAAAGAAGAATGATGGGTGATCGATTAAGGTGTTCAGTGATTAAGGCATTCCATAACTTCCCAAAAAAATCTTCTTGACTTAGTGTTTGATGGTTGAGGAAGATAAATATCATGAATTTTGAAATCCAATTATTTATTCAATATCAAGAACAAGAAACCGAAATTTTCTATATAGAGATTTGAAAATTTTAGAGTGAGTTTTCAAAGAGTATATGAAACATGGTTTAAGAGAGAAGATTATAGAATTATAGAATTCAATTAAAAAAAGATACAACTTCTTAAATTAAACGAGCATATTTTACTAAACTAACTTGATAATTAAATAAATAGACAAAACTTGACAAGTATGAATGAAATTTAAATAGTTAATCTGTAAAAAAAACAGACAAGAAAAAGGTAAATAAAATAAGTGATTAGGATTGGTTCTTAAATGATCCAAAATAACTTATATAGAAAATAAAGTATTATTTTGACATTGTGACATATAGTGAACACCAATATTTGGTCTAAAAACATGCTCACATTTTTATCTTATCTTTACAAATCATAACTGTAACACCCCGTGTTTCGAAAGTCAAAGTCAAGATTGAAGTCAAAGGGATACAAGATTGCTAATTGCGATCTGTCACTCCTTGCTCAATTCCTGTTTTGACTTCTTTGACTTGTAGATAGTCTTTTTATGCTTTACGTTAGTTGTATTATGTGGAGTAATTGTTACTAGTCGAGGTTTATTCGATGTTTATCGCATGATTTATCGCTTTATCGCTTATCGCAATCACACTCGCAACTCGAATTACGCGTTCTGGATATTGTTTTACGTATGTGTGTGCCTTTTATGTGTTACTTGTGCATGTTTATTTATGTTATGCTGTGGTGCTTAATCGAAACGCAATCGAAACTCAATCGCAATCGAATCGCAAACGCTAAACGCAAGTCAAATAGGATGATTGTATGTTGATATAGTAGTTGGGATTAAAAGTAATTTGAATGAGAAACTTTATCGCATCGCAACGCTCAACACACGAATCGAAACTGCAAAACTCATCGCGCCGAGCACTTGAATCGAGTGGCCAGCCGACCGAGCTACCACTCGATCGAGCTGCCACCCGATCGGGCTGCCACTCGATCGACCAGCCACTTACTTCCCCTTTCCATTTATGGAAACCCTATAAATACCCCTCATATGTCAACATCACTTGGTGTTGACAGCTCTCTCCCTCCCTACTCGCTCCAGCCGCTATTTCTTCAGATCTCTCACGATTCTTGTAAGTTTTCAACCTAAATCTTGTACTTTCTTGATCTACACGCACTCCTACACCTTTCTATCTTTTGAATCTTAACTTTTAACCGTGAAATCACTAGATTTGAGGTGTTCTAGGATGATGTCATCATGGTGTTCTTATAAACTTCATGTTTTGGCTTCAATCCACCAAGAACAGCTTAGATCTGAACGATTTCCACATGAATAAACAAAGATCTTTCATAGATCTGAACATATTCATGGTGAAAAGGATTGAAAGATGGTTTTCCAACTTTCTTTCAACTCTTTTACACTCAATGTACTCAAAAGTGATAGAATCGGAGCTTGATCTAATCTCCTACTCCTTCTTGTTGATGTGTTGGATCAAGATCTGGACTCTATCCATGAGGTTACTGATTTCGGGTTAAACATGAAACACCGTCTCGAACAGTTAACTGGTCGGACTAGGGTGGTTCCTGTCCGATCGGGTCACTAAGTCTTGACGAGGTTTCTGTTGTTTGACACGTTATCATACAACCTCGAGAAAACGACAAACTACCAAAACAACCAAGGAAGAAGACGACCAGGTCATCTAGGACGGATTGCCGTCCGATCGGATTGCCACCCGACCGGACAGCCACCCGATCGGCTTGCACCTTGGGTCCCACACTTAACTTTTATTTCAACATTTGAGGTTTTGAACATTGAACGGATTGCCGTCCGATCGGATTGCCACTCGACCATGTGATGTTTTGACTTCAACACTTAAATAATTTTTCAACATGTTCAATCCAAACGGATTGCCACCCGATCGGATAGCCACCCGATCGAGTGACCGTCCTGCGGTGAACTTGTTCTCAACCTGAGAAGCCTCGCCAATCGGATTGCTGTCCGATCGAACAACCGTTCGATCGACCGACCTGAAAGGTAGAGATACTTCTCTGTTTTCAAAATGCTACAACGAAAACTTCAAAAGACAAGCCATTATACACAAACACATCCATCCCAAACGAGATGACAATCCAATCGAGTGGCCACCCGATCGGGCGACCACCTGAACGGATTGTCATCCGATCGATCGACCGGCCACCCGATCGGATTGCCACCCGATCGGATTGCTGTCCGATCCTTTGGCACTTTGTATCGTTTTACGTTCCGCTTATCGTTTATGCTATCGTTCTGATCAGGCTAACCTTACTCTCTAGCGCTCCCTTCAATCCATCAATCGCTGTGAGTATACTCGATCCCTTTTTGCTTTTCGCACTTTTGGGTGTTACATACGTTACTTATTCTAAATCACATCGAACACACTACGCAATACTTTAACGCTAATCGTTACCGCATGTTATACGTGACTTAATGAATACTTGTTTGTTATGTTTACACAGGGAATGCTGTCTACCTGCCTTAGCAACGATAGTACTATAGTTTGGACTCAGCACCTGTTCACTCACGGGTTGTTAAGGATAATTTGTTACATGGCTCACAGTGGTGAGTGTGTCTTACGAACTACCTTGGGCAGTCAACCCGCAGTCGTTGGTATCGATAGGTTCATGTCGATAACTAACGTGCTTCATTTTACACTGTGTACGTGCTGGTTATGCGTAACGATTTCGAACTCTATTATATCTATTAAAACTTGTATGCTCACCTTTACACTATGTGTATTGACTTTTACTTTAACGTATGTGGCAGGTGCTTAAGATGTTTATATGCTTGGCTTGCTGTGAAATCGAGGCTAGGAAAGGTCTAGAAACGAATAAACGAATTGTCTGTAATTGAAATCTGAGTTGTCGGAACAGAACAATTTGACTAGATTTTGTCTGTAATAATTATATTACTTTTTATGTCATGGTATAGGACGTGATGCTTTAAATAATTGGTAAATGTAGTTGTTATGGAAACTTCTGGACAATCTATTTCGCTCAGTGCCACGCCTCGGTTGGGGTGTGACAATAACATTATTGTAAAATGTAGTTATTTAGGTGTTTCCCCGGTGAACAAAAGATTTATCTTTCGTCATCCATTAACTTCTTCTCTTTTTAAAACCGAATGAGTGTAAAATCCTTGGATGTCATCCATTAAGCCCCACAAAATTGTCTCTACAGCTCTTTAGGGGGTGTTTGGCATTTCTTTTAGAGTAAACTGCAATTTTACCCCCTGGGGTTTAAGCCAATTGGCACTCTGACCCCCTCCATGGAAATAATTGCAATTTTACCCCCCAACGTTGTTATTCTGTCGCATAATTACCCCCTGTTAACAGTCAACAGTTGTTTGACTGTTATAGTTAAGGGTATTTTGGTAATCTTACCCCATATTTATTATTATTATTATTATTATTATTATTATTATTATTATTATTATTATTTCCTTTTCCCATTTTTTTAACTTTGAATGAGACTAAAAACCACAATTCCCAGATGGAATCTTCTCGACCTTCAAAGTCTAATTCCCAGATTCATACACCCACAATGCGAATCATCGGTTTCACAACCTTTTGAACAATTTACACAGTAATTAAAACACTTTGAACCAAAACCTTCTTGGTAGATCCAATCGCCACTCCATTTAACCCACTGTAATCAACATTGAAACCCTAGCCACCACTTGAATTGGGGTTGTTGACCGCCGGTGCGGTGACCGGACAACCCTGTACAACAATCATTGTTGCAAATTAGGCCGGCACTCCAACTTCTACATCATCTAATAACCCAGATCTGGAATAGGAACCATCTCACTCTGTTTGTCTCTCTCTACAATGAGGTGGTGGCTGAGTTGATGGTGGCGGTGGTGAGAAAAGGGGAAGGAGGTGGTGGCTGAGTTGATGGTGGCGGTGGTCAGAAGAGGAGAAGGCGGTGGTGGTGGAGTTGATGGTGGCGGTGGTCAGAAGGGGGTAGGAGTTGGTGGTGGAGTTGACGGTGTTGGGGGAACTGATGAACTTGATGATGAACTGAACTGAACTTGATGATGAATCTGGGAACTTGATGATGATGTAAATATTGTTCCTGAGATATTGAATTTCTACTGGTAATAGCTTTTCAATTTGTTTTTCATTTGCTAGTAGATCTGAGTTGTTTGTTTGTTTTGAGAGTATGAATCTGGGAATGATTTACATGGGAATGAAGAATGAACTGATGATGATGATGAACTTGAATCTAGGAATAATTTATATTGATTCTTGATTTTTTATATAATTAATAAGATAGGGGTAAAAATGACTTTTCACACATTATTAACAGTCAAAGACTGTTAATAGGGGGTAATTATGCGACAGAACAACAACGTTTGGGGGTAAAATTGTAATTATTTCCATGGAGAGGGTCAGAGTGCCAATTGAATTAAACCCAGGGGATAAAATTACAGTTTACTCTTTATTTTAACTTATAACTTATTAACTTTTTATAAGTCATAAGTTAGAAATTCTGACTTCTTATTTTCTTCTTTTTCAAGCTATAAAACTCCTTTTAACCCTTATCTAAACACTTTAATAAAAAGACTTGTTAACTTTTTAACTTTTTACAAGTCTTAAAAGTAAATAAGCTAACCCAAACACCCCTGTCTTCATAGAAACCCTAATTCGCCTCTGTAACAACCCACCTTTGCCCTAACTATGGCCGATCGGAGGGACAGAGACAGAGACAGAGATCGAGACAGAGACAGAGACAGAAAACGAGACAGAGACGACCGTGACCGTCCCCGGCACCGCCACCTCGACCATGACCGCGACCGTGACCGTGACCGCGACAGAGACCGTAAAGACAGGAGTAAAAGGTCACACACACCAGACCAGTCCCGTTCCCACCACACCAGATCACGAACCCGTTCCCCTGACCACCGCCGGTCACGTTCTCGCTCCACCGACAGACACCGTAGAAAAAGCCACCACCGTACCCCATCCCCAGACCACTCACGTAAGCGTCGCAGGCACGACGACAACGACAACAAGCGTACTGCAGCTGTGGTTTCAGATTTTGTGGATGAGATTGTGAAGGAGAAGCAGCAGAAGAGTAAGAAGGATAAGGAGGTGGAAGTGAGTGAAGGTGGTGAGATGGATGCTGATGAAATTGAGATGATGAAGATGATGGGGATTCCGGTTGGGTTCGATTCGACTAAAGGGAAGCCTGTTGAAGGGAATGATGTGAGCGGGATTAGAGCGGTGACGAAACGACAGCCCAGGCAGTATATGAATCGTCGCGGTGGGTTTAATCGCCCGTTGCCGGCTGAAGTGAATCGTTGATTGAGGTCAGGGTTTTGTTTTGTTTTGTTTTGTTGAATTTAATTTGGAATTGTGTTTGGGTTTAGTTGGATTTGTTGCTTTTTGTCTGCATTGTGAAAAAAGGATATGTGTATGCATTAATTAAGTGATTGACATGCTTATGGAAATGGTTCGGTATGAACACAAATGTTAGATATGACTTAACTTGCAAATTGTAAAAGCATCGACTACTTGTTGGTTAGATGCTTCTAGGCATGGCTTAGGTTATGAGGCACGAGGCGAGAGCTTCCTGTCTGTTAGGTGTTGCTTTATGTGCAACTAAATCTTGTTACCCTTTTAGGTCATTTTTACATATCGTCGTCTTCCACGAACTAATTTTGAGTTTTTGACTCATAATATATACATGAAGCGCCGCCTCAAGGTCCTGATGCGTTTTTCTGATTGACTCATAACGCGTTTTAAAACAAGATTTGATTTTATGGCGGTTTGTGTTTCTATTATTGTTTGGATGAATGTTGCTGTTTGGTCATTCTGTATGATTTTGTATCTAAATATTCTTTGGTTATACTTATAAGTTTGGTGGAAAGTGAGTTTACTTGTCTCTTCAAAGCTGAACTGAGATTGCTGGAATGAGTCAAGGGGTTGAACCGTTGAATACACTAAGATGCCATCAAGACTTTTGCATATCTCGGACACACACACACACACACATATATATGTGTGTGTGTGTGTGTGTTATACCTTAGAACATGCTCACATAGTCTAATTATAGATAAATCTTATGCTTTAAAACCTAGAATAGAATGACTAATGTGTTGGGTTTTGTGGAGCCTGTCGGCAATCAGGTGCAGCCAGCCATAATGTCAGCCGACTCTGGCACTAGCCAAAGTTAGCCGGTCCTAGCCCTAATGTGTTTTGGCTTACAACAGGAGAGGGGGCAGTCGGCCCTAACCCTAAATTTATTTTCTGCAGAATATTTGTTTTTGGTAGCTTGCCAAATTACCAGCATATTTGCTTTATGAGTTTTTCTTTTTGGCCCCAGGTTTTCTGGTAGGTTAGTTTAGACTTTAGAATGAACCATGTAAGTTCATGTGTCATTTTTATTTCAGTTTTGGGTGTGCCTTTGTTTATTTGTCTTGTCACGTGAGGTCAGAGAGAGATTGGTTGAGTGTTCCGAACTTCCAATTCTGATTATTAGCTGCAGATTAAAGCAGTTTTGATCAGATTTGTTTGAGCAGCCAATCATCAAAATCGGGTCAAAATCATTACAGTTGACCAAAAGCATCAGATGGTTAACAGCAGTGATCAGTGGTGCAGTTTACTGTTTTTTTCGGTTCAACAGTGTTTCGGGTTTGACCAGCAACAGAAAAGTCAAGTGATTTGAACATCCGTGATACCTGATCCTAACATAATGCTACTGAATAATATTAGTTCACACAAATAGATGTTTTTATAGATGATGTATGAAGCATTTTGTCAAACTTAAGACATTATGAATTCAATGAAGTGGAACATGAAGCAAACTAATTTTAAAGGTAACAAAACGCCAACAGTTGAACAGAAGAATCTAAAGAGAGGGAAAAAATTGAACTATTATTGATGATGGCATGTCATTGCTAGAGTTTAAGGTCAACATCTGCTCGGGTTGCTTTCCTCCTTTTTTCTCCGTCCTTTCACCTTGTTTTCGTCGATTCACTAGTTCACGATTCCACACTAAGGTAGTTTGCTTGCTTAGTGATTTCATCAATATAACGACCTGATGGAGCTTATGAAAGCCTCTGGTTTTGTAAGCATTGAGCTATGTAATTTTTCTCTCTAAATCTGTTGACTTTGTATGGTCTAGAGTATGGAGCATCTGTATTCAGAATAGAATTTAAATCAAAGTTAATAGAAGTTGTATATGTATAGTTTGGCTTAGTTGGAGGCAGACATCAGCACCAGTTAGGGTAGTGGAAACCCTCGCTGTAGAAGGCAGAAGGAGTAGAGGTAGACCCAAATTGACTTGGGAAGAGTGTATTAGGCAGTATTTGCTAGAGTTGCACCTCTCTGAGGACATGGTCCAAGATAGGAGGCCTTGGAGGCGTAGGATTAGGGTTAAGGACTTTTAGGTGAGGGTATTGACGTGTCTTAGTTTTGGAGCTAGGGACCTTGGTCCACGCAGCTTAGGTGGTCTTTGCATGTGGTGTTGTGTATCATGTTATATTTGTTTAAATATTTTTTTTCTCTACCCCTTTTGGTATTGGTAGCTTCCTGTTTCTATATTTTGTGCTTTGTTTGTTTGTCTGTTATCTCTTTGGAGCTGGGGGTCTCTCTGGAAGCGACCTCTCTATCCCTAGGGATGGAGGTAAGGTTTGCCTACATCCCACCCTCCCTAGACCCTACAATAGCTTTGCTATTTGTGGGGTTTTAGTGGGTATGGTTGTTGTTGTTGGCTTAGTCGGATTCTGATCACTAGTTTAAATAGGAATGTTAAGTTTTAGCATCCGTCAGTTCTGAATTCAATTTTTTGCTAACTAAATAAGAATTGGGGTACGCCCAGATGTGATTCGGTTAATATCCATTTACTGGCCTACCTCTGTGTTCCACTAAGGCGAAAATTTATTGTCAAACTTTAACACAAAGTCAACACCTAAGGTCTTTGATGTTAGCAATATAGTCGCATAATAGTGCACGTGTGCCATTATGGACATAGTTAGGCTTATGAAAGAGCTTTCTGATTTTGATTTGATATGATGTTTGAAAGTCTTTTATTATTTTTATAAACTATCTAATTCATCAATTAGCCTTTCAATGCAAATTCTAAAAGATCCGAGTAACCATTTCATGATTTGGTCTTTGCACTTTTGCAGGCGTACTGATCTTCCATTGAGATTTGTTAGTTAAAAGTTTGATGCTTGAAAACGTGACAAACTCACATGATGCATGATCCATTGACAAGGCAAAGGCTTGAATCTTAATGTCGATAATTCTTGTAAGTTACTTGATATGTTTTTTGGGGATTTCTGTTGGTGTATCTTAGTTTGTGTAGGATAAAATGCTTTGCAACACACTGTCCTCTTCTGCTATATGCACATTCTACAACATTGTCATGCAAGTCTTCCCCAAAATCAGCGTTTGTATCTTACATTTGTTGAACAAGTCGGACAATTATTCTTATCAGATAGCTCATTTTATTCAACTTATTAATTTCCAGATTTTGGGCTTTCTGCTTTGCAGTGGGTAAATGGTAATTGACCTTCGGTCATGCGAACATATGGAGTTAATTCGTTTTCCCATTTTTTAAGATGTTCTTTCGGAATCTTTTTCTGTCTGTTAAATTTGTCCGGTTGTCCCTTCATCGTGTCTTTGTTGCCAGCCAGCATCGTAGTTGTTTTCATCTTCAACAGAAGATGGGTTTGAACTTCGAAAGACGGCTGAAACTTGTTGGCACTTCTTTTGATACATGGGCTATCTGCAAAACCACCAAAATTTGTAACAAATACAGCATTTTAAATTAAACTCATATACGTTTGACCTTAAAAGTCAAACCAGGGGGTTGATGGATACAAAATAAGACAACCTTTGACAACAGGATCATAAACTCTTCTGTTATAACACATGGGCCATCTAGATCATGTTGAGCTACAAATATTACTATCCAGTTATGATTACAATAATTGTGCTCTTTAATTACAGTTTACTTTTTTAAATAACAATTTTAATGGATTTTATGCATTTTACATACACTTTGCTGTGACTTGTTCAATGGATTAGAAATAAACAATATGTAAGCCGAGTTTATCGATGACTTAAATTTTAACCTACAAAAATGATTGTTGTGTATTTTGACAAGTAACTATCAAGTCTAGAATCGTTGATGAGGGCATCTCAATCAAATGTAATTTTGATAATAATATCATCATAATTAGTTACAAGACATGCTCAATTAATATAAAGCCAAAGTAAATTAATATAAAGCCAAAGTTAGTAGTGAAGGAGTATAGGCCGACCTCATTTTTTGAGATCTAGACCGAGAGAGCGACTGCAGCCGCAGGGTCCAATTGTGTTCCCACCAAAACCAAAAAGGGTCATGTTAAATTATATTACATTACATATAATTATATAAAGACAAAATTGCAGAAAACAACCTTTATGTATACCCCAAACTGCACTTTATACCTTTCACTATGAAATCCGCCAAAACCAACCTTTACGTTCATGTTTTGCTACAAGTTCAACCTTTAACACAAACTCTGTTAGTATTCTTGGTTAAATCACCTCACATGCTTTGCATGTGAGGGTATTATTGTCATTTCAACCTTGTTTTTTTTGTTTATTAATAAATTATATAATTACACATGACCGCACCATAAACTCTTCTTGTTCATCTCTCCTAGCTCCCAACCAGAAAACCCAGATCATCAACAAACACCCCTCCTTCATCTGCGCCGTCTTCATCAACAATCGCTCACCACCATCATCATCTAACACCGCCGCCAACAAGTTTATGGTATGTTGATTCAAGTAGACAAACACACATACATGTTGTAGTGATATAAGCATATAAGTGTTGTTGAACACACATACATGCCGTCTTCATCAACAATCGCTCACCTTAAACGTACCAGGGACGTGTTGGGTTCTGACCAGCCAGTGATCTTGCACATGCTCGATAGTCCACCAGCTGCAGAGGCGTTGAATGGAGTTAAAATGGAGTTGGTGGATGCTGCATTTCCTCTCCTTAAAGGTCTTCATATAGCTGACTCATTTTGCTGTTGTTATCATTGTTAACGGTTAATTTCATCTATTAGTCTTTAGTAGCTTTTGTGGCTTGTGAACTTGTGAGTCATCTTTCTTGTATACAAAATGTACTGAAACGCCTATATCAGGTGTGAATGTAGCCGTCACGAAAAACCACACCACCACCACACCCTACAACCAACCACCTCCGGTCACCTCACAACCACCGTAAACCCCAAATATTCACCATCAAGCTTGTCCAACCAGGTTAGAACGCCGCCTTTAATTGTGTGCTTGATTTGTTAAACCGTATGAATCTGCTGAATGTTGTTTAAACCAGCTACATCTCATGTTGAGATTTTGTTAAATGATGTAGAATGAATGTGTGCTTATTATTCTTTTAAATGAAAATATGAACAAGTAGTACACACTCCTGTTTCGATTAATGATAAGAAAACTATGTGTACGACAGGATGTATTTTAATGATGAAAACATTGAGGATAAAACATGAACAGCAGGATTTAATGGATCTGTTTGAGGGTTCGATGGTGATTCCGTATAAAGCTTGTCCAACACAACGATAATATTATTGTTCATATTGCTCTGTTTATATTGATGTTGTGAACTGGGTTCTCATTTTTCTTATATAGCTTGATAATGTGCTTTCATGGTGGGTACAATCGGTAATGCTCGATGTACAACCTGGTTTTGAATGTTTGTTTGTGTGTGATAGATGATTATACCTGAGTATATGTTAAGATGTAAACACTGTGAAAACCTGAATGATGCTTAAATATGATAGTTGGGTAAATAATAAAAATGATTATGTGAAGAACTGGGTTTTCTCTTTTGAATGTACAACTGTTCATGCTCTATGTACAACCTGGTCATGCATGATGCTTAATGATTGAAAAACAATCTTGATGTCATAATAAAAAGTATGATAACTGTTTGAATAGTATGTTAGTAAATTGGGTGATGATTCCCCAAAAGTTAGCGACAACAGTAACGAGGAAGATCGGGGTTTTTGAACATTATTACTATGTTTTCATGGTAGGTACAACTGTGTATGCACATAGTACAACCTGGTTATACACATTTTTGAGTGTTTAAGAAATAAACAAAAAAAAACAAGGTTGAAATGACAATAATACCCTCACATGCAAAGCATGTGAGGTGATTTAACCAAGAATACTAACAGAGTTTGTGTTAAAGGTTGAACTTGTAGCAAAACATGAACGTAAAGGTTGGTTTTGGCGGATTTCATAGTGAAAGGTATAAAGTGCAGTTTGGGGTATACATAAAGGTTGTTTTCTGCAATTTTGTCTTATATAAAAGGTAACTTCGGCTATCACCGGATAGTTGAACCGTCATGACTTCCCAAAGCATCCGTTTAAGTAAAAGCCTCATGCTAATGAGGTAGTGGTGGAGTGGTTGGAAAAGTACTTGGTGTTCCTTGTGACTCAGGTTTGACTCCCACTTTCCCATTATTTTTTGCGGCATCCAGGTGAAGGGGCGAATACGGGTGGCGTCGGTTCGTCTTGGATGGAAGGCGAGTAAAAGGTCTGAACCATTAAGATGTTGTATAATGCTTAACCGTTCAAAGGCAAATGTCTGACCAATTCAGATTAGAGATCTTAACTATTCAGACTCTGTATAAATCTTAACCATTCAGAGGCAAATGTCTGAACCATTCAGACATCTGCTCGTGAAACAAACAGTCTGAACCATTAAGTGATGAACCAGTAAGAGGTCTGAACCATTAAGAGGTAAACAAACGGCCCCTAAATGAATCGATAAATTGGATTAATTAATTGGTTAGTGGATATTTTTTATGATCCAATGAGTGATTTAAGGATCGGATTAGATATGAATCGATATCTAATCCATTTCCAGACCTATTGTAATGTAAGGTAACGGTATTTGAATTTTGTTAGTTCCGTTGTAAATTGACGACGGTTGTCGGTGTCGTTAACTATGAATTTGTGATGACGATATTCAAATGTTTCGATTCCAGAAACTAAGAATTTGGTTTGTAACTGTAATGCAAAGTGTTGACTACATGTGAATGGTTTTGTCTGTACCATTGTAAATTGATGACGATTGTCGGTTCTATTAAGTGTGAGGCTTTTACTTTTTTTTAACGGCAAGGAACGATGTGCTAGCCATCGTGTCACCGGGCACTGTGGCCAAGGTCGACTACTCGACCGCCGTCAGCCCCTTGGCTCTTCTAGATGCGCGGAAAACCGACCCCCACCCGCAGGGTCCAATTGTGTTCCCACCAAAACCAAAAAGGGTCATGTTGTTAAATTATATTATATTATATTACATTACATTACATATAATTATATAAAAATATCCACTAACCAATTAATTAATCCAATTTATCGATTCATTTAGGGGCCGTTTGTTTACCTCTTAATGAGACTCTTAATGGTTCAGACCTCTTACTGGTTCAACACTTAATGGTTCAGACTGTTTGTTTCACGAGCAGATGTCTGAATGGTTCAGACATTTGCCTCTGAATGGTTAAGATTTATACAGAGTCTGAATAGTTAAGATCTCTAATCTGAATTGGTCAAACATTTGCCTTTGAACGGTGATGAAACACAGGTTAACACCGGGGTTAATCTGTGGGGTTATTTCTTTTGTGGGTTCAATCTCCTTTCTTACTCGTGGAAATGACTCGGATCCTGCAAAACAGCAACACCGTTAGTCTCGTTAAGAGGGGAATATGGGGGTTTCCCTCTTAACCAGGCTCCGGCGTGAGAATAAGTACTGTTCCGAGGGAGAATAAACAGTGTGTGTTAAGTGTGAGAGTATAGAGTGTAAGGTGATTCAACCTGGATGATGAAGGGTCCTATTTATAGCCGGAGGGTGAAAGAGGGAGGAGCAGCAGTGCCAACTGTGGTTGCGCGCCAGCTGTCCGACCAGGAGGAATATCCCTTTGGTCTCCTCTGTTGTGGTCAGTGTAGTGGTACACGTGGCGCGCTTACATTTGCCTATTTTGGAGACGTCGTACTGGTGTTATCGGACTGCTCCTTGATCCGTTGCAGGCCTACCTGGCGCCTGATAACTGATGACACGTGTTGTCCTTTATGTCTGATGGAGCATCTTTGGTGTCACCTTGATATTTTCCAGAAGCTTCTGGAAGCTTCTGGATGGTCTCGTTGATGTCAGCACCACATAGGATGGAAAAGTGGTGTGGTCCTTGCCATGTGGGCAAGAAATTGGGACCATACCTCTTCAAGTCCCCCCAGTCCAGTGTGCCTTCTAGTTGAGTTGATCGTCTAGGAGGGACTCTGGACTTATGAAGGTAGTGTTTTTTCTGGCGCGTTCTTGTTATGGGAGAACTGAGATATTGCACTTGATGGGCGTATGGCGCATGGTTTTTGGCAGCTTTGTAAAAGTTGAGCCAAATGGGCGCATGGCGCATGGGTTTTGACTGCTTTGTAAAACATTGAGCCAAATGGACGCATGGTGCATGGGTTTTGACTGCTTTGTAAAAATTGAGCCAAATGGACGCATGGCGCATGGGTTTTGGCTGCTTTGTAAAAGTTGAGCCAAATGGACGCATGGCGCATGGGTTTTGACTGCTTTGTAAAAGTTGAGCCAAATGGACGCATGGCGCATGGTTTTGGCTGCTTTGTAAAAGTTGAGCCAAATGGACGCATGGCGCATGGGTTTTGGCTGCTGTCTTCAGGGGGAAGTTGTTTGTCTTGGGAAAGGATGACTGATGTGACTGTTGCGTGTCCCTCTGTCTTATCGAAGGTGAACAGGCGCCTTTTCAGTCGTTGTCACTTTTCGGCGAGGTGTCAGGCGTCTGTTCACCTGCTCCCGAAAAAAGAGGTGCCGCCTTCTCTCTCTTCTGACGTGTCTCTCCCCTATTGACTGCTTTTTCAGACCCTGACGGCCCACTACCCATCGCATTAAATGCGATAGGTATAAGTATATGGTGGTTTCCTCCATTTTTTTCACTTTTCAAATTTTGAACTCCGGTTTTCTCTCTTCTTCCTTTATCTTGGTTCCTCTTTTCTGGAGTTCATCTACATTATTTGCTCGTTTTTTCACAATGTCTGGTGCAAATCCGTCGTCAAGGAAGAAGAGGAATAAAGGAAAAGCTCCTCCGGGTCCTGACCAGGCGGTCATAGGGTGGAAGGAAGAGGAGTTCCACAATCTTATGAGGGAGATGGGTTTCTTACCGGAATGGGGGGCTCAGTATCCGATCGCCGGTTCGACTGCTATGGATGCACCCCCTGGTTATATGACCATGTACGCTGCATTTTTTCGAGAGGGCAATTTCCGGCTTCCAATCACCAAGTTTACCGCCGATGTCTTGAGAAACTACGGGCTCCATCTTTCTCAAATTAATGCTATCGGGCTTCCCTGTATAACCCATTTTAAGTTTGTGTGTATGGCTAACCTCTTGGATCCGACGTTTGAGATGTTCAACGTCTTTTACACTGTTACGTACACTAGCGGTTTTTATTCTTTTAATGCTCGGACCGGTGTTGCTCCCGTTTGTTCTGTTCCGTTGAAGAGTCTTCATGACTGGAAGCAAAAGTTTTTCTATATCCGTCGTGGTGTTATCCCTTTGGATATGCATTACCGGTCGGTGGATGAAGGTATCCCTAAGGTTGATGTGGTTGAGGATTTTTCTGAACAAGACTGGTATAAGAAGTTGACTCGTAAAGCCACTCCATTCTCCAGCTTGAGGAGATGGCGTTGGTGGGTGCCGGTATGAGTATGAAGTGGATTCCTAAACATCCATTGGGGGTCCCAGTTTATGGTTATGATGGCAAACGTACGTGTTTTTCCACAAACTTTTGCTTCTGTTTTGCATATATATTTTGTCTTGTGTTCGTCATTGCTTTTCATCTTTGTGTTTTTCCAGTGGGTTACACCTTGTTGAATGTTCTTGACTCGAAAGCTGGTGGTGCTATGGTTGAAGCGATTCAAAAGGCTGAGAAACGACCTTGGTTGGATCAGATTCGTGGTCGTTTCCTGCATCCCACAAACGAGAGTTTTACCTCCTACGCTAACACTGTCTTAGGTGAAGATAGTGAAGATGATGATGATTCTGTTAATCCTGCTCGGGATGAAGTTGTTGTTCTCTCGAGTGATGGTTCTGACGGATCTTGTAAAGGCCTAACTTCTCATTCCCCGCGTGCAGGTCCGACACAGGGGATAGCGCGCGAGCCTGTCAATGAACCTATCGATGATGATGTTGAGATTCTTGTTGAAACCACCGAGCAACTGGAAACGAGGAGAAAAACAAGAGCTGGAAAACCAGAAGGAAAAGGAAAGAAAGCTGAGGAACATGCCGCTGAGACCCCTCGTAAGCGACCTTCTGCTCTTCCTGTCCTACATTATGTTGTAGTTTCTGATACATTGTCCGGTTTAGGGGACGGAGAAAAGCATCAAGAATCTGATCCTGAAGACCGCGCTACCTTGACAGAGATAATGCAGAAGAAGATGTTTGATGATAAAAACGGAAACTTGACGAGCAGGCCGCTGCTATGCTTGCATCGAAAAGGGTTAAACTTCAGAAAGAGACTCCTCCGGCTCCTTCGGAATCGGAGGTGGATCTGGGTGTTTTTACTCAGAAACATGGGAATCTTTTGGAGAAAATTTATGAAGCTTCTGGTATTTGGTTTATCATTCACTTTTGTTTGGCTTTTCCTGTTTGCTTATTTTCCGTTCTTTTCTCTAAATGTCTTGTTCGTTCAGGTGCCAAGCCAGCCAAGACTGTGGACAAAACTGACCTTTCAAAAATCACCCCACCAGAATCTCCGCCTTCGAGGACGTTTGGGTTGACTCCGCCGCGTGATGATCTGGGGGAGAAGAATAAGGTAGATGACGTAAACGTTGAGCAAGTAGGTGAGGGTGGTGGTGATGTTGTTGGTGGTGATGGTAGAGGTAAGGGTGTTGATGTTACAGTGGAGTCCAGTCAGACTGCTCCACGTCAAACCATTTATACCAAACTGTCACGGCCCCCGGCCCGGTTTGACCCGTTTCAGGAGCCGCGGGACAGAAATCCCGTGGTATTTAATTAATTGAGTTTAACAGCGGAAGTTTATTATCAGGATCTTTTTTAAAACTGAAATATTTCCCGATTATTTTATTTCACAACGCGGGATAAAACCCCGGTAATTTACAATCATTTGATTTCACGAAGAAATCTTTTATTTTACAAAACATGTTTCTTTATTTTATCCTGAGCCACTTTCTTAAGCTTGTAGTGCTTCACGGCACTTTTCCTGGATCATAACAGATCACCTGAAACATGTTTGAAAAAGGTTTTGTCAGCGGGAAATACTGAGTGAATCATTCATTTTGCATAATGATGCATAGTTATTAATTACAGCATAAGAGCGATTACAATGGCTTTTATCTTATTTTTATCTGGCGCTCTGTCACAATGGTGACATGTCACAATGGTGACGATGGTCATACCACTATTAGATCAATGAACCTAAATAGTGATGATTATCCCTAGTAGGTCAATGAACCAAACTGGGAGAAAATTAGTAATGTGCACAATACCCCACTAGCCAGTGATTCAAGATATCCACGACTTAATCCCTGTAATTATAACCTTTGAAAATAATTTGAGGTATTGTAAAATAGTTGATAAAAAGAGAATGACTCACATTGCAGATTTATACGGGCAGAGTTTAGCCTACTGATTAGCCTTTTAACCTAAATTTAATAACATGCACACAATTCTGGGTTAGTAATCAATACAGCCTTTACGATAACTCACGAGATCAACCCTCACAACGAATGACAAAGTGCGATACTTAAACATACATCGAATTAACGACGAATGACAAAGCATAAACCCGAATGTGGGCAGCACTTAAACATCCATTGAGTATATTGATCGATCGAAAAATGAATCGTAATAGCGATCGAGTTATTACCCTGATTGTGGCGTCGATTAGTGATCCGTGTGTGTTAATTGTGATAAACAGAGCATAACTCAGTGTATTTTGTGAATTTTTACGTCGTTCTGAAGCCAGGAATCAAGTCCCAAGCCCCTGTATTTATACCCAAATTTGACATCCCCCACGTGTCGCGAAGGAATCCCTGATTCCTGTCGCGTGTCGCCTGAGGTGACTTTCTAGAGTAGAGTAGGCACGTGTCCAACTAGCTCAGGTGAGTTGACGTTGCGTGAATTTTCCAATTTGACAGCGTTTTATAAAGATAATCGTAACTAGGGTTTTACCCCCCCCTGAGTTTTAGGGGCCCTGATCCTGATTCCGTTTATTCTGAAAATTTTAGGGTTTGTTCCGAATCACTTGGGTTTCTCAATTAGGGTTTCCTAATTAGTACTTTTTGATGAGAGTTGTTACATTCTCCCTAACTTAATAAAAATCTCGTCCTCGAGATTTACTGGAATAATTGAGGATACTTTCGCTTCTTTTCTGATTCCAGTTCCCAAGTGTATTTAGAGTCTTATCTTTGAATCCCACTTTACTTGAACTAACACTAATCATTTGTTCTTTCTATCTTCTATCTGAAGAGGTTTCTCTACAAAATTTAATTTTTTTTTTCCGTTTACCTTTATATCTTGAAGAGGTACTACCTAAGATTCGTCTGATAGATATTTCTTGAGATTGGATACATGAAATACATCATGTACTCCAGTTAACTCTCCTGGTAGTTGTAAACTATAAGCAACTGGTCCTATACGTTAGATCACTGGAAATGGTCTTACGTACCTTGGACTTAGCTTTTCTTTCTTACCGAATCTAACAACTTCTTTCCAAGAAGATACTTTCAATAGCATTTTGTCTCCAACTTGAAATTCCAACGGCTTTCGTCTATTATCTGTATAACTCTTCTGGCGATCTCTAATCGTCTTTATCCTTTTCTTCATGATACTGAATATCACAGTCGTAGTCACTTAGGATTTTCATCCATCTCCTTTGCCTCATGTTTAATTCTTTTTGCCCAAATATATATCTTAAATTCTTATGATCCGTATAGACAGTAAACTTACTTCCATACAGATAATGTCTCCAAATCTTAAGGGCAAAAATTTATGGTTTCTAATTCTAAGTCATGAGTGATATAGTTTCTTCGTTCTTTTTCAATTACCTTGATGCATACGCAATTACCTTTTTGCGTTGCATTAACACACATCCAAATCCTAGCTTTGAAGCATCACCATATACTTTAAAATCTTCTGTTCCTTCTGGTAAGGCTAGGATTTGGTAAATTTCTGTTTCAAGATTCTAAAGGCTTCTTCTTGTTTAGGTTCCCATTCAAACTTAACTGTTTTACAGGTTAGCTTAGTTAATGGTATAGCTATCTTGGAAAAATCCTTAATAAACCGTCGATAATATCCAGCTAAACCTATAAAACTCCTAATTTCCATTGCGGTTTGCGGAACCTTTCATTTGGTAATTGCTGCTATCTTAGCAGGATCTATGTGAATACCTTCATGATTCACCATATGACCTAGAAATTGCACTTCTGGCAGCCAAAATTCACACTTCGAAAATTTGGCGTAAAGCTTTTCTTTTCTTAACAGAGTTAAGAGTATATGCAAATGCTGACAATGTTCGTCCTAACTTTTTGAATAAATAAGTATATCATTTATGAAGATAATTACAAATTTATCAAAATACGGTTTACAGATCCTATTCTTCATGTCCATGAATGCTGCAGGTGCATTCGTTAATCCGAAGGGCATGACTGTAAACTCATAATGACCATACCTAATTCTGAAAACAGTCTTAGGTATGTCTTCCTATTGTACTTTCAATTGATGATATCCGGAACGTAAGTCGATTTTAGAAAAATATCTAGCTCCTTGAAATTGATCGAAAAGATCATCAATCCTAAGTAATGGGTATCGATTCTTAATTGTAACCTTATTTCTATAATCAATACACCTTTTTATTGAACCATCCTTTTTCTTAACAACCAATACTGTGCTAACCGATAATGTGCCTTGGCTATTGATATAGTTACTGGAATTAGATGAATCCTAAATTCTACCTCCCTATCTGGTGGTAACCCTGTAACTCTTCTGGGAATACATCTGGGTATTCTGAAACTACAGAAATTCCTTAAGTTCTTTATCTTTAGTATTAATGATTACTGAAATCATATATACTATTCCTTGCCTTCGTTCATAATTAGCAACTTTCATTACTGATATGAACTTTATGTAATCATTATTACTTCTCCAGTGGTTACACAAATTTATATGGAATTCCTATCGCAGATAATTCGAGCATGGTTGTTTACTAACCAATCCATTCCTAACACAACATCGAATTCAACTAATTTCATAGATAATAGGGTTGTAGAAAATTTATGACTTAAAAGTTCTATTTCTACTTTTTGTAGAACCTTATTTATTTTAACTAAATTCCCATATGTTGTTTCTACTGTAAAAATTTTACTTAATGCTGGTTACCGGTAAGTTAAGAGTTTGGCAGAATAAAGTATTTATAAAACTTTGGTTTGCACCAGAGTCAAATAATACTTTTGTGTAAACGTTGTAAACTAAGAACGTACCGGCTATCACATCTGGAATCATTTCGGCTTCTTGAGTAGTCAGCTAGAAGACTCTTACATTCCTTTTTGCTCCTTCTGCAGGTTTGGCTTTACTGTCAGATGGTTTGTTCAGTTTTGGACAATCTGGCCTAAGATATCCAGCTTCTCCATAGTTGTAGCAGACTGAAAATTTCTTCCTCCTGCAATCTTCTTCTTGATGCCCCGGAATTTTGCAAAAATTGCAATATCTTTTGCATCTTCCAAAATGCTTCCTTTTGCAAGAATTGCAAAATGGACTAGTGGTAGATTGCCCATTCCTTCCTTTCTTGAAATTGTTATGGTTACCCGAACGGAATTCTTGGGTAATCTTTTGGGCTACTTCCTTCCTTCTATTTTCTTCTCTTGTCCGTACTAATTCATCAGTCAGAGTATTGGCTAAGTCCACCGCATCATCAATCGTGCGAGGTTTCGCAGCCTTGACGATATTACGGATTTCAGAAATCAATCCCCAAATATAACGAGAAATAAGTACCGGCTCTGGCGAAGCCAGGGTTGGTACCACTCGAGCATACTCGAAGAATGTTGAAGTATACCCTCGACAATCTACATCCACCATCCGGTGGGTTAGAAACTTATTTGTCATTTGTTCCTTTTCATACTCGGGACAAAATTTTCTTTCTACAAAGCTCTTAAATTCTTCCCAATTCATAGCATACGCCATCCTTCTTCCTTTTTCTTGTAACACCGTATTCCACCATTCTAGCGCCCCTTCTTTGAAAAGGTTTGACGCGTACATGACCTGATCATCCTGAGCACATTTACTTATGGCAATTACTGCCTTGGTTTTCTCTAACCAACGCAGTGCCGCAGTCGCTCCTTCATTGCCTGCAAACTCAGTGGGTTTACAAGCAAGAAATTCATTGTAAGTGCAACCAGGCGTTGCAGCTTTCATTTTCTTAGGAGGAGGAGCTTGCCGTGGTTCATTATCATAATTAACATGATTACCGCCTCCATTTACGCTATTACTGAAGTTATCTTCAGAAATGCGTTTGCTAGGAACGATTTGTTGTGGTTCGATTGGATTTTTAATAGCAGCAACAATTGCTGGAATAGCGTTGGCTATCCCTTGAGTAACTATTGCTGGAATAGCGTTGGCTATCCCTTGAGCAACGATATTTTCTATATCCTGCCTAGTCATATATTGATCCCCCGGTTGTTGCTCAGATTGATTAACCTCATTAACTGGTTCATTATTAGCGTTTTCCATCTAATAACTAATTTATAGATAAATAATTAGTATAAAAGAAATAATCCAATGTCACAATTAAATGCACATAATCACGTAAACGAATATACAAACAAAATTGTAACTTTATAAAATTTCATTTGTTTTATAAATTATATTATGCTTTTATATACACCCGTTTTATTATTTTACACATACTGATTTTACTATTACTATTACACAACCATAGTTTCATAAATCCCCTATCCTTTGTCAGATGATATTCTAGTAACGGCGTTCCCTCTTATCGTATTTCCAGGAGATCTGTTCCCCAATCTCTTGGATCCTATTCCCAGTATCCATTAATTCTTCACCAAAATGACGGAGTTCAGGCATATTCTCGGTACTTGTTGGTGGAATTGATAAAGGTTCTGGATCGAACTAAGGAAAAAGCTTATAGGGATAGTTTTGGAGCTGTATTTCATTAGTCAACCATTCGTCTATTTGCGAGTGGATTGAAGGGTTTGGAATAGCTGGTTCTAAGTTCATTGGTAGTTGTGTTTCAAAAGATTGAATAAAAATATTTTCATCAACAGGCTTAATAGTATTATAGCTTGCTATTATAAAATCTAGCTCTTCCTGAGATGGTAACCCCTCAATTTGTCTAGAGCTTTCCCCAATTTCCATTTTCTTAGGCTTGGGTTTCTTGAGAGATAAAACGTTGAATTCTATAGGTTCTTCTATATCTGGTATATACCTATCGAAATCTCTGGAAACCTCTATTCTTACCGGATAAAGATTTAAATTCTGGAGGGCGTCAGACAAGTCACTCATGCTGTTATGCAAAATACACACAATTACTAAGTTAAAAATTATATCAAATTTCATAGAAAACCTTTAAATATTATTTCATATTGGGTAACTATGAAACAACCGAATATGAAAACATACTAGGTTTTATTTATGAATTTATTTATTTACTGAATAAGGTTTCTAAACTGTAAATAAATAAAGGTGCTAAACTTTGAGTCAGAATATTTAAAGATTTGTATTTATTGCTACAGTGGTTAACATATAAAGATTTGCCCATACTGTACTAAAATAGTCAGATAATAAAACACATAATCACAAAATAGCAATTAATAAAAATTATTAAGTATTTCTAAATACTTAATTGGCTTAAATCAGTGGCTCGATCAGTGGCTCTGATACCACCTTTTTCTGTCACGGCCCCCGACCCGGTTTGGTTTCAGGAGCCGCGGGACAGAAATCCCGTGGTATTTAATTAATTGAGTTTAACAGCGGAAGTTTATTATCAGGATCTTTTTTAAAACTGAAATATTTCCCGATTATTTTATTTCACAACGCGGGATAAAACCCCGGTAATTTACAATCATTTGATTTCACGAAGAAATCTTTTATTTTACAAAACATGTTTCTTTATTTTATCCTGAGCCACTTTCTTAAGCTTGTAGTGCTTCACGGCACTTTTCCTGGATCATAACAGATCACCTGAAACATGTTTGAAAAAGGTTTTGTCAGCGGGAAATACTGAGTGAATCATTCATTTTGCATAATGATGCATAGTTATTAATTACAGCATAAGAGCGATTACAATGGCTTCTATCTTATTTTTATCTGGCGCTCTGTCACAATGGTGACGATGGTCATACCACTATTTGATCAATGAACCTAAATAGTGATGATTATCCCTAGTAGGTCAATGAACCAAACTGGGAGAAAATTAGTAATGTGCACAATACCCCACTAGCCAGTGATTCAAGATATCCACGACTTAATCCCTGTATTATAACCTTTGAAAATAATTTGAGGTATTGTAAAATAGTTGATAAAAAGAGAATGACTCACATTGCAGATTTATACGGGCAGAGTTTAGCCTACTGATTAGCCTTTTAACCTAAATTTAATAACAGGCACACAATTCTGGGTTAGTAATCAATACAGCCTTTACGATAACTCACGAGATCAACCCTCACAACGAATGACAAAGTGCGATACTTAAACATCCATAGAATTAACGACGAATGACAAAGCATAAACCCGAATGTGGGCAGCACTTAAACATCCATTGAGTATATTGATCAATCAGAAAATGAATCGTAATAGCGATCGAGTTATTACCCTGATTGTGGCGTCGATTAGTGATCCGTGTGTGTTAATTGTGATAAACAGAGCATAACTCAGTGTATTTTGTGAATTTTTACGTCGTTCTGAAGCCAGGAATCAAGTCCCAAGCCCCTGTATTTATACCCAAATTTGACATCCCCCGCGTGTCGCGAAGGAATCCTTGATTCCTGTCGCGTGTCGCCTGAGGTGACTTTCTAGAGTAGAGTAGGCACGTGTCCAACTAGCTCAGGTGAGTCGACGTTGCGTGAATTTTCCAATTTGACAGCGTTTTATAAAGATAATCGTAACTAGGGTTTTACCCCCCCTGAGTTTTAGGGGCCCTGATCCTGATTCCGTTTATTCTGAAAATTTTAGGGTTTGTTCCGAATCACTTGGGTTTCTCAATCAGGGTTTCCTAATTAGTACTTTTTGATGAGAGTTGTTACACAAACGCCCTCCGGGTGGCGATGGCGGGGCTACTTCAGGTGCTGTCCGCAGCCCTCAGTTTGAGAATGTGCATGCTGATTCTTTTGATACACAGAATCCTGCTTGTGATGATCTTCCTCATGCCCCCCACTGGAATCTTACCCAGGGTTCCAGGATGAATGATCTGGATAATTGTCATGAGTTTTTATCTCTGTCTCTCCCCCCAGCTGAAAGGTTATTTCAGAAGAGGCGCTGCCGGTTAGAACTGTTGGATGATCACGTTCGTGCCGGGGTTAACTTCTTGTCTACCTCTCAGGAGATTGTCCGTGAATGGAAGCTGATGGGGGAGGACACTCTTGAGTTTGAAAATGAGAAGAAGCTATTCACGGAAGAGAGAGAAAAATTTAATGTTGAGAAGAAGGGGTTGATGTGGAGGGTGTCTGATGCGGAAGGGAAACTTGCCCAAAAGAAGCAAATCAATGCTGACAAGCAGAAAAATTGGGAAGCTGCGTGTGAGCGTACCAATGTCAAGCTGAAAACTCAGCGTGACGCCATTGTGCGTTTGTCTGGTGAGAAGACAGAGCTTGCTGAGGAAGCTCAACAGGCGCGTGTTGCGTTTGAGAAGAAAGAAAAGGAGTATGTTGATCGCATTGCTAAACTGGAAGACCTTGCGAGACAGTATGAGGCTGCTGAACGTCTTCTTCAGGAGAAAACTGCGGAGTCTAAGGCTTCTGAACTTCTTCTTGGAGAGGTCTCTGCAGATTGCAAGTGGCTCCTCTCACGTGCAGTTCCGCTGGTAACTCTTGTTTGTTTGTTTGTTTGTTTTTTGTGCTTTCTTCTTACCTTGTTATATTTTGCAGCTTGCGGATCGTATTGTGAACTCTCCCGAGCTTGCTACTTATATGTTCGAGTTAGGTCAAGCTGGGTACAATAGTGGTCGTAAATATGGTTACGCTGAGGGAAAGGCTGTTGCCGCGAGTGGTGAGAAGGATTACCACTTCGAGCTTTACAAAAAAGACTGCGATGGCAAATATTCTGCTAAGCGCAAGGAATTTGCGTCTCTGGAGTTTGCTGTTGTTAAGGCCGCTCGCAAGTTATCCCAGAAGCCGAATGGTGTTGCCTTGCTAAGGAAGGCGCTTGGTGAGGAAGGTGCTGGGACCAGTCATCCTCAGTGAGTGAGTCCGGCCTGTGGTGTTGTTGAATCATTTGACTAAGCCTGTCGTTTGTTATGTTAGTATGTGCCTTCGTTTTATTGCGAATTTTGTTAACATCATAATATGTGCATGTATAATTACTTTGATTCAGGTATCACGAATGAATGATGGCGCTGACAGGTTGTGTTGTGTTTATTACAACGTTCTATTCTGTCGTTTATGTGCGCAGGTTGGTTCGTGAATACAAAGTGGTCGAATTACAGGTTATTGTGTGGACCCGGCTGTGCTCAGCCTTGGGGGTGCTTACAATGTTCGTTTGTCCTGTGTTCGATGCTTTCGTGTTTATGTGGGCACGAAGTATTTATTTGGCGTTTGTTAGGCTTTAGTTGTGTATTCGACCCGGCTGTGCGCTTTGTTTGTGACATGCCTTGGAGGTCTACAACGTTTCCTAATGGTCGAGCCATGGATGTTTTCGTGTATGCCCAAAGTAATATATGCAGTTGTGACAAGAAATTTGCATGATATGGAGATAGCCAAACACTTCTTGTATTAATATAAATGTGTTGGCGATTTGCCCGTTGCGATTACATAACGTTTTTACAGTTAACACTTTCTCAGCTGTTGAGCGTTCCAAGTTCGTGGAACCTCCTTGTTGTCAATGGTGCGCAGCTTATAGGCTCCTTTTCCGAGCACTGTGTCGATGACATATGGACCTTCCCACTTGGGAGCCAACTTTCCGGGTTTTTCAGCATTTAAGGCCTCGTTGTCTCTGAGGACGTATTCTCCCGGGTTGAAGGTGCAGACTCGGACTTTAGAGTTGTAATACTTTTCCAGCTTTGTTTTGTACTTTGCTTCATTTATTGCCGCCATTTCTCTCCTTTCTTCTAGGAGGTCAAGGTCGATCCTCCTCTCCTCTTCATTGTTGATCAGGTTCATTGAGAGCATTCGTGGTGACGGCAATCCTATCTCCGCTGGTATTACTGCCTCGGACCCGTAAACTAAGCTAAACGGTGTTTCTCCGTTGCTTGTCTTGGGCATCGTCCTGTGGGCCCACAAGATGCTGGGCAGTTCGTCTACCCAACCTCTCCTTTTTTCTCCCAACCTTGCCTTGATTCCGTCGACAATACTCTTGTTGACGGCTTCAACTTGACCATTCCCCTGCGGGTGCGCAACCGAGGAGAAGGTGTGCTCAATGTGTAATTCTTTAAACCACTGCTGAAGACTGTCTGCGGCAAAGTTTGTTCCATTGTCGGTGATGATCCTGAGTGGTAATCCGAAACGGCATATGATTTGTTCCCATATAAATCTTTTGACGACGGTGGCTGTGGTTGATGCAAGCGCCTTTGCCTCTACCCATTTTGTGAAATAGTCGACTGCGACTATTATGAATCTTACAGCTCCCGGGGCTTCAGGAAAGGGACCAACCATATCTATTCCCCATTGTTGAAACGGCCACGCCGTGGTCACGGGTACTAGTTCGTTTTTGGGGCGCATCGTCTTTGGGGCATGTCTTTGACATCCGCTGCATTTCCTGAAAGCTTTCACCGCGTCTAGATGCATTCTGGGCCAGTAGTACCCGTCATTCATCACCTTTGCTACAACCATTCTTGGTCTGGCGTGGATGCCGCAGATCCCTTCGTGCACTTCTTTGATCAAATAATTTGCGTCCTCTTGATCAACACACCTTAACAAAGGCCCGAGGTATGATTTCCGGTACAACATTCCATCTGCCATCTGATAATGTTCTGCCTTGTATTGGATTTTCCTTGCTTCCGCTTTGTTCTCCGGGAGTATTCCAGATTGGAGGTACGCGATTATCGGAGTCATCCAAGACGTTGTTCCTAGTTGGACAAAGCTTACTTCTCTCAGTGGCACTGACGGGTTGCTTAAAACTTCTATGCGCACATCTTTCGCCAGGTGTTGGAAACTTGTAGAGGCGACTATTTCACACTTCTATGCGCACTTCTATGCGCGTCTGCTGGTTTATTCTCGCTTCTATTAATGTGGTGCACCTTGTAGGAGTAGAAGGTTTGTAGCAACGTTTTTGCTTGACTCAGGTAGAGCGCCATTGTATCTCCCTTGGCTTCATATTGCCCGTTGATTTGTCCGGCTGCTAACATGGAGTCCACATGCGCTTCGATGTGTCTAACTCCCATTTTGATCGCCAATCTTAAACCAGCAAGGAAAGCTTCGTACTCGGCTTCATTATTCGTGCTCTTAAAATCCAAGCGTATGGCGTAGGTGAACTCATGTTTGTCAGGGCTCACCAGCCGAAGCCCAGCACCTGCACCGTCTTCGTTGGACGCGTCGTCTGTGTATAACAACCATGGTTCTTCTACTTGCTGTTTTTCGGCTTTTTCCATTGCTTTACATTCCCGGTCCCTGTCATCCGGTACCTCTGTCATGAAATCTGCAAGTACTTGGCCCTTAATTGTCGGTCTCGGCCTGAAAACCACATTATGGCCCCCGAGCTCTATCGCCCACTTTGCTAGTCTCCCTGAAATCTATGGCCTTGCGAGGATGTTGCCAATATTGTAGTTTGTTAGCACGTGGATGACGTGGTTGGCAAAGTACCTGCGCAGCCGTCTTGATGCATGGATCAGTGCGAGTACTAGTTTCTCCATGATTGCATACCGGGTTTCTGGGTCAGTCAAGGTTCGTGACACATAGTAGACTGGTGTTTGGACACCTTGTCGATCAACTAGTAACACTGCTCCTACTGCTCTGTCGGAGGCTGATAAGTACAGCACCAGAGGCTCTCCCTTAACTGGTGCAGTTAATGTTGGCAACTTGATGAGGCAATCTTTCATCTCGCGGAATGCACTCTCGGCTTCCGGAGTCCACTGAAATTGGCTTTTCTTCATGCAGTTTCGGAGAGTTTTGATAAACGGGAAAGATTTGGCTGCGTGATTGGCCAGGAAACGGTTAAGTGCTGCCAACCGTCCTGCCAATTTTTGCATCTCCTTGATCGTCGAAGGTGAAGGCATGCGTTCAATTGCTTGTATTTTATCAGGATTCACTTTGAAGCCATCTTTTGTGACGATGAAACCCAGGAATTTCCCCTCTTCCATGCCGAAAGAGCATTTCGCTGGGTTTAGCTTGATACTTACTCCGTGCAAGGTGTCGAACGTTTTTTGGATGTTCATCAGCATTGTATTATCTTCTTTGCTCATAATGACTAGATCGTCCATATACACTTCGATGTATTTGCCGATAGCATCGTGGAAAGTTTCATTCATGAGCCTCTGATAAGTCGCGCCCGCATTCTTTAAACCGAAAGGCATCTTGGTGTAGCAGTATAGCCCTGTCGGTGTGCGGAACGCGGTTTTGTCTTCGCCTTGCACGACCATCTGTACCTGGTGGTACCCCTTGTAACAATCAAGGAAACATTTCCATCGGAACGTTGCCAGTGAATCGATGTTTTCATCAATGTCTGGTAAGGCGTAACAGTCGCGTGGACATGCCTTGTTCAGATCCTTGTAATCTACGCACATTCTCCAGCTACCGTTGTTCTTTTGGACCATCACTGGGCTTGCGACCCATGTTTGGTATCTGACTTCTCTGATGATTCCCGCATTTAACAACTCCATCACCTGCTCTTTCATAGCGTCGTGCTTTATGTCTCCCAAGTGGCGCTTGGCATGTACCATCGGCTTTGCTTCTTCTGAGACGTTTAATCGATGTTCAGCTATGTGCCGTGGAACACCCACCATGTCTGTTGGTGTCCAGGCGAATACGTCCATGTTTTGGAATAACAGTTTCTTTAGCGCCGCGCGCGTTAGGTCGGACATGGCAGGTCCTAAGGTAACTGTCTGTTCCGGGTATTCACTGTTCAACACCCATTTTTCTGCTTCCGCGCGTGGTGCTGGTTTACTTGCTTTTGCAGGTCTGAGCTCATCTGTTGCTAATACTTCTTTGCTTGCATATATTATTGCTACTCCCGTCTCCGTTGGGAATGTGACAACTCGGAATTTAGAACCCTTCTTTGTATCTCGGTGTAACATACTTGAACGTTATGTAACTAGTTGACATGTTGGTTTAATTAATGATATAAGTGAATATTATGTGAATACGTGCTGTGCTTATATGTATGCGTATATTTATGTGACCCGAGACACAAGGACCCGACTCGAGACCACTCGGTCTCGAGTAAACAGTGACAGCTGGGCCGGTTGGGCCGTGCACCCCTAAGACCACTCGGAATCCCCTTAGAGTGCACCACCTTGTATAAAACCCAAAACCTACATTCACTCTCACACACACTCTCCTCTACACTCTCTCTCTAGAAAACCTTAAACCCTAGAGATCAAGCATCACCTCTCCTCTCCTTTCTCTCGGATCAAACCGGCGACCACAAGGAGCTCTCGGATCAGCTTGTGCACACCCATTCGGAAGCTTCATTCGTTACTACCTCACACCCTTGTACCTATACTTGAACCGGTTAGTGGTTTCTTTGCAAACAAATGTATATGCATGATTTAAGTGTTGATTATGTGATCAAACCGGCGACCACAAGGAGCTCTCGGATCAGCTTGTGCACACCTAGATGAAGAACTTGTTGAATATGATATGAATATTTGAAAATTTCCATGTTTGATCCAATTGATTTAGGTTTTAGACAAGAAAACATGTTGATGCATTATGGTTGGATAGTACACAATTACATGAAATCGGAATTCTATTGGCTAGTACAAATGCTGGCAATCAGCAGGTGTGCCAGTCGAGACCCCCGGTCTCGACTCGAGACCAACCCAGGACAACTCGAGATAAGCTTCAACGACTCGAAACCAGTAATGTCTCGACTCGAGACCTCATGACCTCGACTCGAGACTGAACTCGAGACCAGATACGTGACAACTCGAGACCGTGGTTGCGACACATGTTACGAGTCGAGAACCCCTAGTCTCGACTCGAGACCACACATTACCAGCACAAACAACATGACTCGAAACCAGGTTGCGAGTCTTGTTGCGACTCGAGACCTGACTCGAGACCACCTGATTATATGTTTTGTATGGGCTTACACGGATACAGGCCTAAGTATTTGGGCCGAATGTATCGACCTTATGTGTTACTGTGGAATGTGTACGTTGTACGCTGTTGATTGGACTGCCATGAATAACACTTGTTTGCAACGTGCTAGTATACGTGTAGAAAATGTATGTGCATTACTTGGTTTGTATCTGACTGGCGTGGTAACCATACTAGGACGTGGTTGACCGCAATTAGCTCGATTTGACCTTTCGTTTGTCTGCTGAGCTAACCTAACACCCTCTACAAAGCATGGGATTCCCAGGGGTTGGGAATGGGGTTAAGGAACATGGATTCCTCGTCCTTTATTGGGTAGGACAGTGTTGGTTCATGAATATAATTCCTCGTCCTCTTGGACAGATAACTTCCACTAGACCAAAACTCTATCACGAAGTCCCTCCTTTTTATATCGACTTAATCGCCGGGCCAATGGCGAGCGGGTCATTAGTTAGATAGCGCTATTCAGTTTTGACAAACCTCACACCGTGCCGCAGAGGACGGGCGTGAACTAATGGATCTGGGCACGTCAATGATGATAGACATTGACAGTTCAGGGCACATAAACATGACTAAAGTCAGCAGCCGATATGTAACGAGTCTAGTAGCATATACATGGGGTAGCCCCCACGGCCGAAAAGCCAGATAACTAATCATGGGGTAGCCCCCACGGCTGGATTTCCAGAGTAATTGGGTTAAACAAATCACGTTTTCAACCATGGGGTAACCCCCACGGCAGGATGCCAGATAAAGGAAACTGTTTTCGAGACAACTTAAAACGAATACCCAACTGTGAACTCGCCCAACATTATTGTTGACTCGTTACTACATGCTTTGTAGGTCAATAGGTACTTAGCTGGAGCTTGCATGGAGAAGAGTCGTTGTGGGACATGGACAGCTATGTGTCATGTTAAACATTGAAACAATTAAACTTTTGTTTTGGTTTTAAACGTTATGCTTCCGCTTGCAACTTAAACTATGTTTTGTTTGGACACCAATTGTATTGGTTGGATTTTTATAATCACTTACATGCTTGTTCAATATGATTGGTGGCTGGATCCTGGTCAGTCACGCCTCCAAGCGGTGGTATTCCGCAGGTGGATTTTGGGGGTATGACAGATTGGTATCAGAGCCATTGGTTATAGTGAACTTGGTTTTAATAAGGGAAAAAGTTTTATTAAAATCAGACTATAACCTGTACAGTGCTCTACGATCCACAATGACGCTTCACTCCACATGCAAGGCTCGACATTCTAGGTGATATTATCTATGTATATATTGCCTACTTGTTAGTTACATAATCCATTGCTCATGGTATGCTTGGTTAGTATAACTACTGTTGCTTGAACACGTGTGTGCCTACTCTCTTCTGTCACCGCATTTTCGTGAACCCCTCTCACTCATGTTCCTCTTGATATGAAGATCATGTCTGGACGCGTTAACATGACTCAAGCCCAGTTGACGGCTCTGATTAACGAACAAGTTGCTGCGGCACTTGTAGCTGCACACGCAGGAGGTATATCCTGCAGTCCAAACTCATTCTAGGATCTTTAGATCCTACTCTCGTGAACCAACCTTTGTGTTAAACTCTGTCCTTTCTTTCACCCACAACAGGTCAACATGCTTAGCCACCTGTGTGCTCCTTTAAAACTTTTATGGACTGCCGACCTACTACTTTTAGCGGCACTGAAGGAGCTGTAGGTCTCCTCCACTGGTTTGAGAAGCTCGAGTCAGTTTTCGAAATGTGTGAATGCCCTGAGGCGCGCAGGGTGAAGTATGCTACCGGTACTCTCGAGGGTTTGGCTCTCACATGGTGGAATGCTCAGGTCCAAATGCTGGGGTTGGTTGCTGCTAACGCCACCCCATGGAACAATTTTAAAGAGATGATCAAGGAGGAATACTGCAGTCGTGACGACATTCATAAGCTGGAAGTCGAGTTCTACAACCTCAAGATAACGGGGTCAGAAATTGAGGTGTATACTAAGAGATCGAATGAGCTTGCATTATTGTGTCCTACTATGGTGGACCCTCCAATTAAGCGCATCGAACTATTTCTCAAGGGCTTAGTGCCAGAAATCCAAAGTCATGTGACTTCAGCTAACCTCGCCACCATCCAGTAGGTTGTTCAACTGGCTCACCGTCTCACGGATCAGGCGGTGGAGCAGAACAAGTTACCAAAGCGCATAGGTGCTGCAACTACTTCAGATGTCCCTAGTGACAACAAATGGAAATGGGATGGAGCTTCAAGTAAGGGTTCGACTTCTGTTCAGTCTCAGTCTCAGCAAAGAAAGACTGATGACTACAAGAGCCCCAG
Organism: Helianthus tuberosus; assembly: GCA_030545235.1. Taxonomy (NCBI): domain Eukaryota; kingdom Viridiplantae; phylum Streptophyta; class Magnoliopsida; order Asterales; family Asteraceae; genus Helianthus; species Helianthus tuberosus. The sequence continues at coordinate 72,700,235 of CM060383.1, forward strand.
TCAGCAATCATCTGGTGGTCAAAGTCATGGTGGGTACAAGGGGAATCACCCCAAATGCAATCGCTGCAACCTACACCACAGCGGGCCATGCACCAGGGGTAACTGTCATCGGTGCAACAAGCCAGGTCACGCCGCCAAGGACTGCAGAAGCTTATACCCCGCAAACCAGAATCGTCAACAACAAGCCCCTCAGAACCAGCGACAGCAGCAGCAGCAGCAGCAGGGTGGTATCAACAAAGGGTGCTTTCAGTGTGGAGCTGAAGGCCATTTCAAGAAAGATTGCCCCCAACTGAACAGGAACCAGAACAAAAACAACAATAATCAGGGGAATGGTAACAATGGGAACAACAACAACAACAATGGAGCCAGGGGGCGGGTGTTCGTGCTTGGTCAAGGTGAAGCAAGGAATGACCCCAATGTTGTGACGGGTAAGTTCCTTCTCGACGACTTTTATGTTACAGTTTTATTTGATTCGGGTGCCGATACTAGCTACGTGTCACTAGAAGTTAGTCGAATGCTTAAGCGTATTCCAACACCTTTGAATAACAAGCACACCGTAGAGCTAGCCAACGGTAAGAGTTTAGAGGCCGCACACGTAGTCAAGGGTTGTAAACTTATTCTTGCTAACCAGACCTTCTCTATCGACCTCATTCCTATCGTCTTGGGTAGTTTCGACGTTGTCATTGGGATGGATTGGTTATCCCAACACCGAGCAGAGATTCTTTGCAACGAGAAGATTGTTCGTATTCCTGGTTCCGGTGACGAACCTCTCATGATTCGTGGTGACAAGAGGGGTGCTGTCGAGAACATCATCTCTTTCCTTAAGGCCCAGAAGTGTTTGAGAAAGGGGCACGCCGCTATTTTGGCTCTCGTTACTGACACCTCGGAGAAAGAGAAGAAGATAGAAGATTTTCCAATTGTACGCGACTATCCTGAGGTATTTCCTGAGGAATTACCTGGCCTTCCGCCTCATCGTCAGGTCGAGTTTCAGATTAAACTAGCTCCTGGAGCTGCGCTTATAGCTCGTGCACCTTATCGTTTAGCTCCATCAGAGTTGGAGGAACTCTCTACACAACTACAAGAACTCTTGGATAAGGGTTTTATTCGTCCTAGCTCTTCGCCCTGGGGAGCTCCAGTGCTATTCGTGAAGAAGAAGGATGGTACCTTCCGTATGTGTATCGACTACCGTGAGCTCAACAAGGTGACCGTGAAGAATCGCTATCCTCTTCCACGCATTGACGACTTGTTCGACCAGTTGCAGGGGTCGAGCTACTATTCAAAGATTGATCTGAGATCAGGATATCACCAGCTGAGAGTCCGAGAAGAGGACGTCTCCAAAACAACCTTTAGAACTCGATATGGCCACTATGAGTTTTTGGTCATGCCTTTTGGGCTGACAAACGCACCTGCGATTTTCATGGACTTGATTAATAGAGTGTGCAAGCCTTACCTGGACAAGTTCGTTATAGTCTTCATCGACGACATCCTGATCTATTCTAAGAGTCAGGAGGAACACGAGCAGCATCTACGACTTATTTTGGAACTCCTTCGGACGGAACAGCTTTACGCAAAGTTCTCGAAGTGCGACTTCTGGCTTCGTGAAGTCCATTTCCTAGGCCATGTAGTAAACAAGGATGGGATTCACGTTGATCCATCCAAGGTGGACTCGATTAAGAACTGGCCTGCACCTCGTACACCAACGGAAATTCGCCAATTCTTGGGTTTGGCAGGTTACTACAGGAGATTCATAAAGGATTTTTCTAAGATTGCACAGCCTCTCACCTCACTAACTTAGAAAGGCATTGTTTATCGATGGGGAAATGCACAGGAATTAGCATTTCAGCATTTAAAGGATAGACTTTGCAGCGCACCTATCCTTTCCTTGCCAGAGGGCACAGACGACTTCGTGGTCTACTGCGACGCATCAATTCAGGGTCTTGGTTGTGTACTGATGCAACGGGATAAGGTTATAGCCTACGCCTCACGCCAACTCAAAGTTCATGAAAGAAACTACACTACGCATGACTTAGAGCTGGGAGCTGTTGTTTTTGCACTTAAGATATGGCGACATTACGTGTACGGTACCAAGTGTGCCATCTACACCGACCACAGGAGCCTCGAGCATATCTTCAAACAGAAGGAACTGAATATGCGACAACGACGATGGGTCGAACTACTGAATGACTACGAATGCTCGATCAGGTATCACCCAGGCAAAGCCAATGTTGTGGCTGATGCCCTCAGTCGAAAGGACACTGCGCCTAAACGCGTACGAGCTTTGCAACTCACTATACATTCTAGTCTTCCTTCCCAAATATGAGACGCTCAGGTAGAAGCATTGAAACCAGAAAACGTCAGGGCTGAAGCCCTACGCGGCTCAAGGCAATGCTTAGAACAGAAGGAAGACGGTGCTTACTACGTAACGGGACGCATTTGGGTCCCACTCTATGGCAACCTACGAGAGCTTGTGATGGATGAGGCACACAAGTCTCGCTACTCGGTACATCCTGGTTCGGATAAGATGTACCACGATATCAAAACTACGTATTGGTGGCCTAGCATGAAGGCCCACATAGCAACTTACGTCAGCAAATGTTTGACTTGTGCGAGAGTCAAGACGGAATACCAGAAACCCTCAGGCCTACTCCAACAGCCAGAAATACCACAATGGAAATGGGAGCAGATTTCCATGGATTTCGTTACCGGCCTGCCTAGATCTCAGCGCGGAAATGATACTATTTGGGTGATCGTGGATCGACTCACAAAGTCTGCACACTTCTTAGCTATCAAGGAAACGGATAAGTGCCCACCTCCATTATCTCGGATCGTGATGCACGTTTTACTTCAGAGCTGTGGCAAGCAATGCACAAATCCTTTGGCTCACGATTAGACATGAGCACAACGTATCACCCTCAGACGGACGGGCAGTCTGAGCGCACTATTCAAACCTTAGAAGACATGCTTCGTGCATGTGTAATCGACTTTGGCAACAGCTGGGAAAAGCATCTGCCACTTGTGGAATTCTCGTACAATAACAGCTACCACACCAGTATTAAAGCTGCTCCGTTTGAGGCATTGTACGGACGTAAGTGCCGGTCACCTCTTTGTTGGGCAGAGGTGGGGGATAGTCAGATCACTGGTCCAGAACTTGTGGTAGACACAACCGAACGAATTGCTCAAATACGACAAAGCATGGCGGCAGCTCGTGACCGTCAGAAAAGCTACGCCGATAAGGACAGGAAACCACTTGAGCTCCAGGTTGGGGAGCGTGTACTACTTAAAGTTTCACCCTGGAAGGGTGTGGTTCGTTTTGGCAAACGAGGCAAGCTTAACCCACGATACGTCGGACCTTTTGAAATCATCGAGAAAATAGGCAAGGTGGCCTACAAACTGAACTTACCAGCAGAACTCAGTGCAGTTCACAACGTTTTCCATGTGTCGAATCTGAAGAAGTGCCTGTCAGATGAGACCCTCGTAGTTCCTTTGAAGGAGCTCACCATCGACGAGCAGTTACGATTCGTCGAGGAACCAGTTGAAATCATGGACCGGGATGTTAAGGTCCTCAAGAACACTAGAATACCTCTCGTTCGAGTTCGCTGGAACTCACGTCGCGGCCCAGAGTTCACCTGGGAATGCGAAGATCAGATGAAACAAAAGTATCCCCAACTATTCGCAAACAGTACAACCACTACTGAGGCTGAAGCTACGGAATTTCGGGACGAAATTCTAGATCAACGGGGGGAGGATGTGACACCCCAGGAAAACCAGGAAAAACATACAACTTAACTAGCTTCCTCAGTGAGTACTTACCAAATTTCGGGACGAAATTTCTTTCAACTTGGGGATAATGCGACAACTCGGAATTTAGAACCCTTCTTTGTATCTCGGTGTAACATACTTGAACGTTATGTAACTAGTTGACATGTTGGTTTAATTAATGATATAAGTGAATATTATGTGAATACGTGCTGTGCTTATATGTATGCGTATATTTATGTGACCCGAGACACAAGGACCCGACTCGAGACCACTCGGTCTCGAGTAAACAGTGAACAGCTGGGCCGGTTGGGCCGTGCACCCCTAAGACCACTCGGAATCCACTTAGAGTGCACCACCTTGTATAAAACCCAAAACCTACACTCACTCTCACACACACTCTCCTCTACACTCTCTCTCTAGAAAACCTTAAACCCTAGAGATCAAGCATCACCTCTCCTCTCCTTTCTCTCGGATCAAACCGGCGACCACAAGGAGCTCTCGGATCAGCTTGTGCACACCCATTCGGAAGCTTCATTCGTTACTACTTCACACCCTTGTACCTATACTTGAACCGGTTAGTGGTTTCTTTGCAAACATATGTATATGCATGATTTAAGTGTTGATTATGTGATGATATGCAATCGTGACTATTGTTTGATTATAACAAAAGTGTTTGTTTGACTTAATGAGTCCTTGTTTGTTAAATGATACATGCTTGGTTCCAATATCTTAGATGAACATAACTTTGGTAGGATAACATTTGAATAAGATGTTTTGAATGACAAAAGAATGATAGTCTAGGATTATTTATGATCATCTGATTTTTATGATAGATGTTATAGAACAAATGTTTGGTTTAATAATGATCCGCAAGATGATTTTTGATATCTAAATTATGTGTTATGATTCGGGCCCATAGGATGAACATGTTTGAATTAATGATGAAAACCCTAGATGAAGAACTTGTTGAATATGATATGAATATTTGAAAATTTCCATGTTTGATCCAATTGATTTAGGTTTTAGACAAGAAAACATGTTGATGCATTATGGTTGGATAGTACACAATTACATGAAATCGGAATTCTATTGGCTAGTACAAATGCTGGCAATCAGCAGGTGTGCCAGTCGAGACCCCCGGTCTCGACTCGAGACCAACCCAGGACAACTCGAGATAAGCTTCAAGGACTCGAAACCAGCAATGTCTCGACTCGAGAACTCATGACCTCGACTCGAGACTGAACTCGAGACCAGATACGTGACAACTCGAGACCGCGGTTGCGACACAGGTTACGAGTCGAGAACCCCTAGTCTCGACTCGAGACCACACATTACCAGCACAAACAACATGACTCGAAACCAGGTTGCGAGTCTTGTTGCGACTCGAGACCTGACTCGAGACCACCTGATTATATGTTTTGTATGAGCTTACACGGATACAGGATTTGGGCCGAATGTATGGACCTTATGTGTTACTGTGGAATGTGTACGTTGTACACTGTTGATTGGACTGCCATGAATAACACTTGTTTGCAACGTGCTAGTATACGTGTAGAAAATGTATGTGCATTACTTGGTTTGTATCTGACTTGCGTGGTAACCATACTAGGACGGGGTTGACCGCAATTAGCTCGATTTGACCTTTCGTTTGTCTGCCGAGCTAACCTAAGGTGAGTTCACACCCTCTACAAAGCATGGGATTCCCAAGGGTTGGGAATGGGGTTAAGGAACATGGATTCCTCGTCCTTTATTGGGTAGGACAGTGTTGGTTCAGGAATATAATTCCTCGTCCTCTTGGACAGATAACTTCCACTAGACCAAAACTCTATCACGAATTCCCTCCTTTTTATATCGACTTAATCGCCGGGCCAATGGCGAGCGGGTCATTAGTTAGATAGCGCTATTTAGGTTTGACAAACCTCACACCGTGCCGCAGAGGACGGGCGTGAACTAATGGATCTGGGCACGTCAATGATGATAGACATTGACAGTTCAGGGCGCATAAACATGACTACAGTCAGCAGTCGATATGTAACGAGTCTAGTAGCATATACATGGGGTAGCCCCCACGGCCGAAAAGCCTGATAACTAATCATGGGGTAGCCCCCACGGCTGGATTGCCAGAGTAATTGGGTTAAAAATCACGTTTTCAACCATGGGGTAACCCCCACGGCAGGATGCCAGATAAAGGAAACTGTTTTCGAGACAACTTAAAACGAATTCCCAACTGTGAACTCGCCCAACATTATTGTTGACTCGTTACTACATGCTTTGCAGGTCAATAGGTACTTAGCTGGAGCTTGCATGGAGAAGAGTCGTTGTGGGACATGGACAGCTATGTGTCATGTTAAACATTGAAACAATTAAACTTATGTTTTGGTTTTAAACGTTATGCTTCCGCTTGCAACTTAAACTATGTTTTGTTTGGACACCAATTGTATTGGTTGGATTTTTATAATCACTTACATGCTTGTTCAATATGATTGGTGGCTGGATCCTGGTCAGCCACGCCTCCAAGCGGTGGTATTCCGCAGGTGGATTTTGGGGGTGTGACAGGGAATCCCACGGCTGAATGTGGACCGGAGCAAATCATACTGAAGTCTCCTTGAGACTCTCTTCCCAAGAGTATGTCGTGCCTTGAGTGCGCGGGTAGCACCATGAATGTAACATCTTCTGTTCTTGAATTCCTTCTATCCAAGAGTAACACCGGGAACGATATCTGCCCAAGGGGAAAGACGGCTTCATTGCAGAAACCAGTGAGTGGGTAATCCACTGGTTCTAAGCGCGCCTTATCCTCCTGATCGAATTGATTGAAACATTGTTCGTATATGATATCCGCGGTGCTCCATGGATCGATGAAAATGTAATCGGTTTGGTAGTGCCCGATCACGCCTGAGATGACTATGGGTCGTCTTTCTCTTGGGCCTCATCTTACGACCTGCCTTTCGCGCCATGAATCGTCTTGTGTGCGCTTGTTGTAATTTTTCCTTGGCTTTCGTGGGCCCCCTTGAACCATGTGGGTTTCTAACTTCCGGAGCTTTTTGTTATCCGGCCCTTCTTCCCTTCTTTGAATCTGACGGTAATCACGCTTTCCACCTTTTACCAGATGAGTTAACTTTCCGTCTCTTAAGGCCCTTTCGATCTCTTGCTTGAGGCTAAAGCAATCGTCGGTTAAGTGACCTGTGTCTTTGTGAAACTCGTAGAAAAGATTTGGATCTTGGCCCCTGTTGTTACGCATTTGTAGGGGTGGTTTGAACTGGTAGTTCTCAGTTGCCAAGACTTCTGAAGGGGTTTTCGTTAGGAGTGTCCACTGTTTCTCCCTGTTTTCTCTTTTCACCTCTTTTCGGTGAGCTATCTGATTGATTGTGTGGCGCGCATCCTCCCTTACTGGGCTTCTTTCTCTGTGACCGGATGTTTTCCATGGTTGGCTTCTGCCTTTCTTGTTATGCCGGTCATTGTGATTGTATCCGCGCTGACGGTGATCGTCACCGGTCAACTGTCTGTCAGACTGCGCAATGGTTTTGGCTGCTTCAATGAAGGTTTCCCAATCTTTGGGTCCCCCGTCTCTTCCTTTTACACGTTTGATTAGATCATCGCACTTGACTGCCCTCATGAAGTGTGCGCGCATCATCTTCTCGCCCACATCGCCAATCTCCAAACATTCTTTATTATATCTTGTAATGAAATCTTCCACGCTCTCGTGGTCTCTGCGCCATATGTTTAAACAATCAGCTGGGTCTCTGGTGTGTCGACGTTGCTGAGAGAAGTGTGCAAGGAACTTTTCTCGGAAATCGACCCATGATTTGATTTTTCCTGCTGGCAGGCTGTCAAACCAGACGCGCGCTGCGCCAATGAAGGTTTGAGCGAAGAGATGACACCAGGTTGGTAAATTCCATCCGCCTGTTGCTCCAGCATCGTTAAAAACTTGAAGGTGATCGTCTGGGTCTGTCAACCCGTTGTATTTGCCCACGTTGTGTGGCAATTTCGTTTTATCGATAGCAGCCGTGGCGATCTCTCTAATGAATTTTGAATTCTCAGCCATGTCGTCTGGACGATAGCTCAAAGTGTAATCATGCTCTGCTTTTGGGTCATAACCTGCGCGCTTACGAGGTTTGTATGCTTCGTGCTCTGGCGGCAACCTACTGAACACTGTACTTTCTTTGTACGTTTCTTCGTCATCTTCAAGTTCGTCGTTTATGTTGCGCGGACCTAAACGACTTTGTATTGGCTTTTTTGGTTGGTGAGAGTACTGCACATAATTGCTTTCTGTTTCACCGTAAGTATCGCGCGTGTCGTGCGCGCTTGGCCTTCTGATGTGTGGTGGAGGTACTGATTCAGGGCGTAAATTGAACGCATTGGTCTGTTGAGGCATGGGAGCGCTCAAAGGCCTTTGCAGTGGGGTGACAAATGCGGACTGGTTGGCTTGTGCTTGAAGCAGAGCTTGCTGCGCACTGAGCTGTGTGTAAACAAGGTTTATAGACGCCACTTGTTCGGCATACCAGGAAGCCAGAGTTTTTCCTTCGGGTAGCCCTAGGAGTGTAGAGAAGTTCAGTTGTGCTTGGTCCGATGGGGCTGAGGGGCCAGCTCCATGGCTCTGTGTTTGTACTGGTGGAGGTGTTTGTTGGACTACCTCCGACGGAGGTTGGAAAGTGGCTCCGTTTGTAGTTTGGGTGATGATCCTAGGTGGAGTTTGGAAAGTAGCACCAGCTGTGTTTTGGGTAACAACCCTGGATGCACTCTCGAAGATACTAGGAAAATCATTGTTCATCGGCCCTTCTTGGATAATTTCGTTCCTTTGACCCATTTGGACGTGTGCATTGTCCGAAACGAGTTCAAAAGAAGAAACGTCTCCATCTACCGGGTGAGAAGGGTTTTGTTCGGCCATTTTGACGAGTGTTTTTCGAAAAGAAAAGAGATGAGAGTGGTTTTTGCTAAAAGCGGATGGCGCCAATGATGAAACACAGGTTAACACCGGGGTTAATCTGTGGGGTTATTTCTTTTGTGGGTTCAATCTCCTTTCTTACTCGTGGAAATGACTCGGATCCTGCAAAACAGCAACACCGTTAGTCTCGTTAAGAGGGGAATATGGGGGTTTCCCTCTTAACCAGGCTCCGGCGTGAGAATAAGTACTGTTCCGAGGGAGAATAAACAGTGTGTGTTAAGTGTGAGAGTATAGAGAGTAAGGTGATTCAACCTGGATGATGAAAGGTCCTATTTATATCCGGAGGGTGAAAGAGGGAGGAGCAGCCGTGCCAGCTGTGGTTGCGCGCCAGCTGTCCGACCAGGAGGAATATCCCTTTGGTCTCCTCTGCTGTGGTCAGTGTAGTGGTACACGTGGCGCGCTTACATTTGCCTATTTTGGAGACGTCGTACTGGTGTTGTCGGACTGCTCCTTGATCCGTTGCAGGCCTACCTGGCGCCTGATGACTGATGACACGTGTTGTCCTTTATGTCTGATGGAGCATCTTTGGTGTCACCTTGATATTTTCCAGAAGCTTCTGGAAGCTTCTGGATGGTCTCGTTGATGTTAGCGCCACATAGGATGGAAAAGTGGTGTGGTCCTTGCCATGTGGGCAAGGAATTAGGACCATACCTCAACAAACGATTAAGCATTATACATCTTAATGGTTCAGATTTTTTACTCGTTCAGCAGTTAACAATTCATTCACACCAGCCCCACTACCGTCGTCATGGATCGATCCACTAATATCCTGCAGTGCTCTCTAAAGTCCAAACCCTAAATTTTGAAATCAATCCAGCCTCTTCTCTCCAAAATTCCAAAGTCGTCACGATTCAGCGATCATTTTCACAATTATCATCCTTCTTCATTCAATCACAGTAAAAGTACGATCAATCTTCGACTATTATTCATATTCTATCTGTCTTTTTCAATTCACCATGGCAGGTTATGTAAATTGGTGTAATTATTTGGATATGATTGCTAGGGTTATGTGTAGTCTAATTGTTGTTGGTTCATGTTGATTTTTAATTCACCATGGCAGGTTATCTAGGTGCAGTTGTGATTTAGGTTCTTACTTTTTTTATGCAATATTTGGTTTGTTGATTTTTTTTTGTGTGGAAACTGTAATGTACACATCTTCATACCTTCTCGTTTACAGCATTAGTTAATTGTCTGGATTTGATGTTTATGAGGTCAGTAAACAACTTGAAACTTGATGCTAGAATGCTAATGATCTTGAGTAATTGAACTTGGTCTTGCGATGAATGAAACCTACCAGAAACTCAAACAAGGACTCAACTTGAAAGCACTTTTTGTTCAAGGATCATTCTTTTCACCGTAGGTTATCTTTCTGTATGTATAGTCTAAATGTCAAATGGTTACTGGTTAATGTTCATTCTCAATTTACCATGTCGACTTATGTGGATGCATATGTAGATGTAGATGCAGTTGCGCTTTAGGTTCTTACTTTTTAATTAGGGGTGCAGCCGAGCCGAGCCCGAGCTCGACCAGGCTCAAGCTCGATTAACTTATGAGAGCTCAGGCTCGAGCTCAGCTCGATTCGAGCTTTATTTTCAAAGCTCGAGCTCGGCTCGTTGGTATTTTCTCAAGCTCGGCTCGTTTATTATCTATTAATTAATGTATTAAATAAAAATACAGGCCCGGCCCATAGGGTGTGCAAGGTGTGCCACCGAACAGGGCCCAACAACTTTTTGGGCCCAAAAATATTCCCGTCTTACCTTTCTGATATTTATATACAGATAAGTATGCTACATTGCGTAGCTCAGACGGTTAGGTGCAATCTTTTTCTACCTAAGATTCTGGTTCGAAACCCAGCATTAACGCTTTTTGTTTTCTTGGGGACCTTATGTTGACTGATGCTTTGGGCCAATTTGATTCAGTAGTGCTAAAATCATTAGAAGTCCATATTTTTTGGTGTTAATATTATAACTTTTTATCAAGCAGATTGCCACATGAAATTTAGTTAAAGTTAACTTAATTAATCCTCATTATAGATATATCACAACAATATGATTGATTATTCTCTAAGCATCTCTTTTTAGTGTTTATCTAAGCATGCATTTGTTAGTTAATTGCAAAATTTCTTATTTATTATTGACAACAAAGCTTAAATCAGTCCTTTGCCAATCATTTTTATCTATGTATATTTTCATCTAGTTACTGTTTGTCACTATAGCCAAAGTTGACACTAACTATTTGAGGGCTCAAATTTTTTATCTTGCACAAGGCCAAATATGTTTTCGTGATTTTCGAAGACGGCCCTGAATATGTATGTATGTATGTATGTATTCTTTTAAAAGTTCATATTTAAGGGGCCCGTATTTTCTGTTCTCACAGTGCCTAAAGATTTTCGAACGTTTTTGGAGACGGCCCTGGTCTTAAAGTTTGGGATGTTTCTAGATAATTACTGTGAATCATGTATGATATAACTTTCAGTTTAAAATATTTCAACAGTTGTCTTGAAATCATAATTTGAAACCTTATAAACATCAAGATCATAATTTGAAATCATATGTGTGTTTCTATTAGGGATATGTGTCCGAAATAAACAAAAAAAAGACTTTTGTTTTATAGGTGGGAAAACATTATAATGTTTCCTTAGTTTTTTTAAGGAAAGAAATTGAGAGAAATAACTTATGTCTTTTTCCTTCATTTTTAATTCTTTCAAATTGGAGAGATTTGAAAGGAAAATGTATTTAATACATAAAATCCTTACTTTTTCTTTGATTTCCTTCGAACTCGGGAACATGATAGGTAATTAAAATTTTGTTTTCTAATCATTTTTTTTCTTTCCTTAATTTATTTTCTCTTTTTTTTATTAAATTCTGAAATACAGCGTAAATGCATTACAAAGTGCAAACCACATAAATTATTCATTTACTTTTAGAAAACTTGGAACAAATCTAAAGTTTTGGTAGCTTTACACAAGATCTTAACTCCAAATTTTGTAATAACATCTTATTTATTAATTGCAGGATACACCATCTTGTTAACAATCACCAAGACTCAAGAAGAAAAGAGACTTGTCTCTCTCCGCCGCGCTCCGATTCTTTCACCCAATCTCGGTTTACATCACTCCATACTCAAATCACTTGCTCATATCTACATCTATTCAAAATTAGGGTTTGTTCTTTCCCTTTTATTTCATTATTCTATGCCCAATTTGCTTTATATCGTATTTACTTTATGAAACCTGATAATATTTAGTAATTTGCCCTAATTTATTGAATCCCCTCTAGTCAAATTAACTTTATGAAATTAATATTATGTTTTTAACTTTAATGTAGTTGAAGTGTTGATGAAGGGCTTGTAGAAGATATTCAAGTTTTGATTTTTAACTCTTGGTGGTAGCAACTTATAGCCATTTTTGTCTGACTGAATTATTATAAGGTTGATTACTTGATCACAACTTTACTCATATTTTTTTGTGATATTTTGGAATAACAATGTGACTTTGTTATTGATTTATCTGTTCTAGCCATGGCGGATTTTTTAACTTCTACGCACCGGGCGAAGTGGATCTTCACTCCCCATGAATTGGTACACAATCTTTTCATCTTGGTCTCTCCTGTTTTTAGTCGGTTTGTTATTAAAGATGGTACTTGATTGTTCATCATAGGCTTTGATATTCTTTTCTTTTGGTATACTCTGTTGTGATTGAATTTAGTATGGTGACTTGAATTGAAGTAACTAATTTTGATTTTTGTGAATTGTTGTGTGTAGAAAGATAAGTATAAGGCTGCTAATCATAGAGCAAAACAGATGCTTGAGAAGGTATGGAAGACATTCGTCTTCATTAGCATATCATTTAGTTTTATGTTTATTTTTTTATTTTGAAAGTTAGTTAGATTGTATATTATAACCATTCATGGATATATATTGTTTCTTGACTGGTGTGTGTAGTATGGAGCAACAAGGGTGGATGTTGATCTTGATGGCTCGTTGGCGTATCCCGAGCTTCAAAGTGATGTAAAGGAAAATGGTAATTAAGAATGAGATTTGACTCACTGAGTTCACTCGGCTCTTCTATTCGCTGATTACTTTTTACTTTGATATCCAATTAGCTGAGAAGCATTCTCGTACAAAGCCTCTTAAGATAGACGAGGAACAACTTCTGCGTGCCTTTTACGAGTTCAAAATTCAAGACGTATGTGACGCCTTCAAATTCCCTCGAAAAATACAGGTACTGAACTCTTTTTTTTCTTTTACCAAGAAAATAAACAGAAAACAGGGGATGGTCTTTGGTTCACAAGTTTACGTTTTGGATTTTTTTATATATTTTTATTATTTTTTAATGCTTTATAGGCAACAGCTCTTATATATTTCAAAAGGTTCTATCTGCAATGGTCAGTGATGGAACATCATCCGAAAGACATCATGTAAAGTTTGATTCAACCTAATTCACAATCTTTCTTCCTGAAAAGAAAATATTACGTGTTTCGTCTTTGTTATTTTTATAATTATATATGCATTTTAAACAGGTTGACTTGCATATATACGGCCTGTAAAGCAGAAGAAAACCACGTATCAGCCGAAGAGCTTGGTAAGGGGATCGATCAGGATCATCAAGTGATTCTCAATAACGAGATGGTTGTTCTACAGGCACGAAATGACTCACATAACTTTTCCTTTTTCATTTTTTTTCCGTGGCTTTTATGCTGTTTAAACATTAGTTTGTTTCTGTTGCAGTCTCTCGGATTTGATCTTATTGTCTATTCACCCTACCGCTCCATTGACGGTTTTATCAACGATATGGAGGTCGGTTTACCTATTTCCCTGCACCGTTCTTCTAAACTTTTGGAATGTTTTATTCTTGTATTTGTTTATTTCATTATGTTCTTGCACATGTTGTCCTACAGGATTTTATCTACTCAAACAACGGTCAACTTCAACATCTGAAGGTTCTGATTACCTCTATGCAACATTGTCCCTAAATATGTTTTATTTTTGTCTGATCATAATTTAACTTTGTTCTCGATAGATTGTTTTTTATTCTTATTCCTTTATTTTGCATAAATTTCTTTATTTAAATTAATTGTAGCTATAAGTACTCCTTGGATTAATATTATTGTCTTCGGTATAGGATTTACACGAGACCGCTAAGATGGTAGCTGATAAGACGATGCGAACAGAGGCGTCTCTTCTGTTTTCTCCTGGTCAGGTATATCCATATTCAATGTTTTTTTAATCATAATTAACTTATAACTATTTACATTAATTAATGTTGGTGATATGGTGTAGCTGGCGTTGGCTGCTCTGCGTAGAGCGAACGAGGAGTACCCGATTGTTAACTTTGAAAGGTTTAATCTTTTTTTCTAGAATTATTACTTCATTTATATATATTGAAAAGCAACTGTTTTAGTTTCTTCAAATGGTGTTCGTATGCAGATACCTGAACAGCGTTCTTTCTCGTCAGCATCCAGCACGACCTGTTCCTGAGCTCACAAAATATCTAGATGCTATTGACCAGATGGTAAGTATAGTTGTTCATTGGTTATGTCACATGAGAAACATTTACTTGAATATAATATTGTATTACATAGGTAAATAATCTTGTTACACCTACTGCGGCGGATATGAAGCACATTGACCGGAAGCTAAAATATTGTCGGGATCCAGGATCACATGAAAAGTACTTCTCTTATTCTTTTATTCCTTCAAATATAGTGGAGTTTGACTTTTACAAATACTCATGTTTGACGTTTGGCAATATCTAATTTATTTTTAACTGTGTATCGAAATTAGGAGTAAGAAACGAAAGCATAGGTCAAAAGACTGACTATCTGGATGGAGCTTCAAATTTTGGGTGCAGAGAAGGGTTATCGATTTTTTTTTTCCCGTTATACTATTACTATAGAGTATGATATATTTATGTTGTTTCATCATTTCTGAAAAGACTATGAACCTTTTGTTTTGGGTTGGTATGGGTTTTTTTTTCTTCTTTCAAGTAACCAAACAGCCTCCAGCCAGTGGCAATTATGCTGTTGGTTTCACTTAGAAAAAAGTGTTATTATGTTAATTGTTAAGAATACTGCTGTTGTTTCGCTATAGCTGTCACCGGAGGTGTAAACTAGTTGACGCTAGCCTTAGTTTAATTTGTTTAACTTAAAAGAACTTGAGCTCGATTTTTTTCAAGCTTTATGTCTAAAGCTCGAGCCTAGCTTATTTATTACTAATTCTTGGTTTAATTGTTTCATTTAATAATGATTTATATATGTTTAAAATTTACTTTTAATAATTTTTGTTAATTTAAAATGCACGTCCAAAACTAGTATGATATAATATTATTCAACATATATAATTTAAAAACATAATAGAATTTGCACATGAAATTATATTCTTAATCTCTCTCAAAAATCAATAATTTGATAAGATGTAAACGTGTAAGTCATGCATAACAACATAATTATATTTTAAAGTTTTGGTTATTTGCAATCAAAAGCTATGAAAAGGTGAAGTCTGATCATCAAAGATCAATAGCTGAATACATTTAACAGCATCCACAATAAATGTTTTTAAGAGGTTTTTTTTATGTATTTTTGCCACGTTATCATGTTTTTGCTATTGGTGAACCGTGAACGTGTTTTTAGTTTGTTTTGTGTTGAGATTTTTCTAAAAAAACACTCAAAAACAAACTATTGGTGGGCCCTTCATCTACTTTAGACCACCCGTAGTGGGGCGTGGTTTTTCAAAAAAATCCAAAAAAAAAAACGCCCCAAAACGCCGGACCCCCATTACATGGGGCGTTATTGGGCGTGTTTTTTGAAAAAAAAAGGGTTTGGCGTTTTAATTAAAACGCTATGCACATATTTGCTTAACCAATCACTTTTGAGCATTGCCTGACAACTTTTGAGAACCCCACTTTTGTTTTAAATGGTCTGACAACTTTTGAGCATGTGGCCAATAGGAGTGGGTCCAAGGTTTGACTAGCTCTTAGTTTGTTTTTTTTTGTTTAATGATTGGAAGGGGCATTATTAGGCATTATTCCCACTACGCCACTTTTGCAATAACGCCTCATGCTGACTGAGATGACACGTGTCGGATAATGCCCCATAGTGAGGGCATTATTTTTCTCTACCACTACACATGGTCTTATATATATACAGAGAGAGACAAAATACGTGGTGTGGTGGAAATGAGTGGTTAAAAATTTTAGTGGTGGTGATGATGTGTCATGTTTTTGGGTTTGATTAACATGGCAGTAACTAGACACGTTTCTAGGTGCTTTCAATCCTCCTTAGTGTGGTTGGTCTTTAAAGATGAGGAATAAGAAATGCAAACATTACCCATAAGATAGGAAAAGAAAGTAATCAGGGTATATATGTAAATTATAGTGTGTAATAAAACTAAAAAGAGTTTCAAGAGAACCTTCTATCAATCATTTACCCATACAAGCAGACAAACATATTATGGACAAACAGACAAGCATATTGTGGACAAACATATAAAAATGTCTTTTATCATACCAGCATAACCTGTTTCGGTAATCTTTAAAACTCCAAAAAAAGCAAGTACAAGAAACACACAGGAAAATTTCGAAACAGATATTATCAAACCATTCTTCCCTACTTGAAACAATCCCAGAATCGCAAACACTAGTACGACAAGACGAATCAGCCGTTGGCAGCAGATTTAAAGTGAAAATCATCAACTGAATTGTAAACTAGCCCTTCATCCACCAGACAATTAAGTGTAGCCCTGTTAAAAACGACACAAGCCTCAGGCCACGTTACCATGTGAATGTGATCACGTTGTATGCTCGAAAAAGACCAAGAAACACTTACTGTATCTTGTCCAACGGGATGCCTAGTTGTGTAGCAAGTTCTTCTTGGTGTACTCCTGATTCCCTCGCTCTAAAAAAAATACAAAATTTGTCACATTAGAATTCTAGTTTCACATTCACCATTATATTTAATCAACTAGATTTAACTACAATTTTCTATCCAAATATAGGCATTGATAACTGATAGTTGGTACTTGAAGAACTTACATACTACCCGGCAAATGCAAATAATCTAACACCATTTTCTCAATTCCCTGAAGTCCATTAGCAACATATTGACCGGTGAACTAACAATCAACGAACGAATAAAATGTCATTAGTCATTTTCAATCAGAAAACTAGGGCTGCAAACAAACCAAACGAACACGAACAAGACCTTGTTCATGTTCGTCTGTCAAGGAAATATGTGTTCACGAGCTGTTCAATGAACACAAATGGAAACAAGCGAACACAAACAAGCGTTCATGAACAAAATATATAATACACTGACACTTGCTAAATATTTTATTTGTTGGAATTTTGAAGTATTTAAATAAAATATAAAAACTAAAAATACTAATGAACTATCGAACACAAACTAACATAAATGAACATGTTACCGAACATTCACGAACATAAATGAATCAACGCGACCTCTGGTAATGTTCGTTCATTTAACTAAACGAACGATCACAAACGAACTTCCCACCGAACGGTTCACGAACTCTTCGTTGAACGTTCGATTCGTTTGCAGCCGTTAGAGAAAACCCTTCTAGTAGTGACCAAATGAGTGGGTTGGGTTACGGTAATAGTTCAAAAATGAGTTGGGGAGACCCATGCACACATTTTTTTTTCTTTTTTTTTTAGTTTTATAAATAAATAATGTGCTAGTTACCCATTCCATTTTCAGTAAAATCTGTTAGCTTCTTTTTGCTTTAAGCCTGTAACTGAAAACAGTCTATTGACTTACTTGATTTGATGGGGCGGTTTGATAGGTTTGTGTGGTGGCAGCTGAACCTGGCATATGGGTTTGATTACTGCTGCTAGGTTGTTGTTTCTAACACGAACAAAACATCGTATTTGTTACGAACAATATAACTAAAAGTTGGAAGAATTCATCTCTGAGTATCACATGTGAAATATGAAGTAATCAAAGTGTAGTTATGAAATCTTACCATCAACTTTGTGTTGTAAGAGTGGACATATATGCATTCAACAAAGTGATGTGTGATCTCATCGAAATCAGTCACAGGCCTGCACTTAAAGCAAAGTAAGCACGATAATGATGCAGATAATTAATTGATCACATTGTAAACAAACAAAAGTTCGCTGAAGCTACATAAATACTTCCATTATGAAACATGCATACCAACACAAAGTTCATAATTTGCATAGTAAGCAGCTTATTCAGTGTAATTTGCAGTTCATACATAAAGAACCAAAGAAGTGCATATACCAATAGCATTGGAAATCTTGAGTTACGATGATCAACTGATCAAGCAAAAAGGGTGTGCTTGCTATTTAATTATATGATAATTTGGCAAACTATATATAACATCATAAGCTAGTTAATATAGTTTTTTTGTGGAGATTTTAATGAAGTCAGGGTGAGAGCTCTGAATAAAAAAAACTCGAATTTTTATGTGGCCTGTGCCAAATGCTTCAATAATTTTATCGGGTTCAAAAAATTTCACCAACAGACAAACAACCATGTTAACGGGCAGAATCACAAAAGAAGAAATCAGGCGGTATGGAAATGTGTAGTGGTAGAGCCCCAGGGCCGGATGGCTTCACTTTCAAATTCTTTAAAAAATTCTGGGTTTTTTAAAGACGATTTCAGGGCTGTTCTGAACTGATTCTATGAGCACTCCTCTGTCTTGCGTCCCTCTCAGACTATAGACCCATTAACCTGTAAGGAAGCATTATAAAGGTAATTTCCAAGGTACTAGCTAGCAAAATAAAGAAGGTTATGCCCTCCAG
The DNA here is from genome assembly GCA_030545235.1 of Helianthus tuberosus. Lineage (NCBI taxonomy): Eukaryota > Viridiplantae > Streptophyta > Magnoliopsida > Asterales > Asteraceae > Helianthus > Helianthus tuberosus. The sequence goes on from CM060383.1 coordinate 72,718,717, forward strand.
TTCTGAGACCCAATCAGCTTATGTTCAAGTCTTGTAGTATTTTGGACGGACCTCTTATGGTGAATGAACTTGAATCCTGCCTAGAATCGCTAGACCCCTCTACTGCCAAATGGACCTCTTAAGTACCTAAATTTTCCTATTGGAGCCAATATGAACCATATAAAAATTGGGTAGATGTGGTTGATGTTTTCAAGTCCAGGCTCACCCTTTGGAAAGCTAAAACTCTTATCATTTGGTGGTCGGTCAACCCTAATTGAATAGACTTCCCACCAATTATTTCTCGCTATTTAAAGCCTCGTTACATGTTATTGAGACGTTGGAAAGAATCAGAAAAAGTTTCCTTCGGGTGGCGGCGTGGTGCACGTAAAATACACTGGATTGCGTGGGAGGAAGTAATGGCCCCCAAGGTCATGAGGGTTTGGCATTGGCTTGTTGAGAGCTGCCAACTTATCTCATTTATCTCTACTGAAAAAATGAAGATGGAGGGCTAAGATTAAAAAAGATAATTTACAGCTTCGGGTGATTTATGCAATTCAGTAAATCACCAAAACTCCAGGTCAGTCTCTCCCTAGTACGTCTGTGTTGATTTACATAATCACTTTTGCCTTCGAATATATACATCCCATTATAATCTTCTTTAATACGACTACTCAACTACGCAAATTATACTTTTCAGTTATCACTATTACTAATTTAAAAAAATTGTGATTAAAGAGGCAGCTCGATAATTAACACAAACAGAAAGGTAACTTAAATCGAAGATCATACTTGATACCAAAGACCACTAACTGCTTCTTCCCCTGAAAGCCTTTCAGTTGTCCATGAACTCGAACATACATTCCTTCCCTAATTAAAAAAAAATAGAAGAAAAAACATTGATATAAAATTCCAATCAGACTACACTAGTCCAGCTTAAACTGCCATTCACAAATCAACAAAGAAATGAGAACGCACAATATCGCTTCCATCTCCTTCGTGTCAACAGCCTCATGAACCCTAAAACATCACAAACACACCATCATATCGTAAAACCACATAACCTCGAAAAAACACAAACACAAAACACCTTTCATACCATCTGTTACAGTCAATACGACCGGTACCATCATCAAGCACAAAAGAAACATCAGTAACCCTCTCAGCCTTATTCAGCACCATCCCAACCAACTTAACCTAATTCCAACAACAACAAAGTTTATCACTAACTTCACTTACTAATCAAACAAATTTACACTTCCTAATAAACAACTGAAACATGTGCATCAATTTTTCACTCATTCATATCAGTTGTGTTAGAATCAAATACAAATAACCTGAGCAATTATGCTAAAATTGCTCAGTAATAATAATTAGTTAAATCCAAACAACAATAAAACCTACGTTATTGACATCAACACCGTCAATGAGAAAATTCACTTTATCGTCATTTGACAACAACGCTTTGTTGATTTGCTTCACGGTTAATGGAATCAGCGTCTGCGTATCACGATGCTGCATACAACAAATTCACATAATAAAAAACCTAATTAGCAAACTCTTAAATTAAAACCCTAACACTATGAAAAAGATGATGAAGAATTGGAGGTTTTAAATGGATACCTTGCTTAAGGCGGAGGGGAATGGATCTGTAGTCTGAGTGGCCTGAGAAGGCATGAAACCGCCGCCGGAGAAGGCGGCGGCGCCGTCGAACTCGCCACCGTACATGTTTTTTTTCCGATCAGAGTCGGTGATGGTGAAAAATATCTAACAGTGAGTGTTGATTTGTTGTGAGAGAGTGAATTTGGGAGTTAGGGTTGAAAGTTTGAAACCCTACTGACAGATGAATGAAATGTGTTCCCGCCAATTTATTTCCACGTTTTGGGTTGAAGCGGTTGCAGGGAATGCGACCCTACGAGTCTCACTCAATTTATTGGAGGTGTAAGACCGCGGGGGTGGGGCTTGGGTTGTAGGCTTTGCTCGACACATGGTGACGATGGAATACATGGGACCACCAAAAAAAGTGGGGTGTGAAAGCAGCGTTGGGTAGCCATGGTTGCTGACTTTATATTTTTTAAAATAGTTGAGATTTATAAAATAAAATCAAGCTTATATTATTTAAAATTTTTTTACATAACATCCTAAAAAATAAAAAAAAAGACTATTTAATAAATCCTAAAAATAAAAAAAGACTACTTATTAAATCCAAAAAAAAATAGTTAATATTTCCTAAAAAAGTTACAAAGTTCTATAAATATTAAAGTGGGGATCCCACTTAAATTCTGGATTCTCGTCGTGCCTTCACTCGATCTTCGCGATCTCCATTCGATCTTGTGTTGTGATCCAGCTTCGGTTTTAGTTCGCGCCACTTGTGTTGGCACGCGTTTAGATTGTGGCGATTGTTACCAACGTGTTGTTGGTATTGTTGGAACGCTTGTCCCCAGTACGCGGTTTGACCGCGTTGCAACGTACGTTGTGCGTCAACGATCGAAGTGACAAGCGCGATCTCCTCCCCATCCTCCGTCCAGTTCACCATTTTTGGTTTTGTTGTTTGATTGGACAAAAATGAGAGTTTTGTGTGAGAGTGGGTTGAAGAATTTTGTAAAAAATTGAAGGGGTGGGGGGAGTATTTATAGGTAAAAATTTGTAAGGTTTTTTGAAAAATTTTGATTTTTTACCATTAAAAAGCCATGCCAAACGGCTATGGCTAACGATAAAAAATGATCACCCAATCATGGCTAGCCAGCTCACCCCCCCCCCCGCCAAGCATCATAACGACGCTGGCTGGGCAACGCCAAACCTAACGCTGGCACGGAGTGGCTTAGCCAGCGTTGGCTGGCTTCCCCCGCCCAACCAACGCCACCACTCTCCGCGGTCTAAGACTATAGGGCGTGGAGGGGCTTGGTTAGGGCATTGCTCAACACGTGGCAGATGTGAGCTCCACCAGTCCACACCCAAAAAAGTGGGGTGTGGAAGGGGCGTGCCTAGGCGGCGTTGGGGTGCCATGTGACACCTAATTTTTTTTTATATTAATCATAGAATTTAGTAAATAATTTTAAAAACACATTTTATTTATATTAAATAACTACAATAAAAAATACATTACATAAAAAAAACCAGTCACCTTCATCTTCATTGGAGTCGAATCTAGGAAGTGTCGAAATATGTTCTACCAAATCAGCTCGAATGTTTGAGTTTATTTGTTTTGACTCGATTAGATATTGGTTTTGCGTTCTTTTGTAACACCCCGAAAATGGGTTTGGTAATCAAACCACGTTAACACTAAAAGACGGGTAAAGTACCGTTAGTGGTAAAATTTACCCGGTAAATATTAGGATTTAAATAATTAAACCTAATATTAAATAAAGGTTATACGAAGACTTTTGAGAAAATAAATTGACGAAAGGCCCAAGTTAACGGGACTTAAAAATAAAACGGGTTACGAACAAGATAAAAATAGCTAGGAAATAAATAACCTAGTTAATTACAAGTCTTGTAGTAATGAGGAAACTTGATTAAAACACCCTAAATAAAACTTGGGAAAAGTAGAGGGGTTAAAGGTGTTAAATTAGAAACTAGCTTTTAATTAATAAAAAAAAACAACACCAAAACACACACCTTGAGTGTGTGTTCTGGTCGACACCAGGAGCCAAGAAGCTCTCTAGCTCAAACCCTAACAAGCATAAAAATCAGCAAATTGAAGGGGTAAATCCAACCCAAATCGAAATCCAAGCACAAATTCGTGATCACCTCGGTGAAGGGATCATAAGGTATGCTAAATTTCATCATTTGGTTTTGTCTCAAATTCTTGATAATTTGTGAAATCGAAATCTGGGTTTGATTATTTGATGTTTAGATGAAATTAGTAATGAAAACATGTCTAGGAGTAAACCCTAGTCAATAACATGTTGAATTAGTGGTTAATCTATGAAATTCATGATAATCCATTGATAAGTAAATGGGTTTTTGTAAAAATAAGATGAACACAAGAATCATGACTATCAAAAGTGGTGTTACCTGATTACTATGAAATGATTCTGAGATTAGTATGCATGCTTGACATAATGGAATCGATATGTATGTTTATATTGGGCAAAAATATCAAGTTATGAACTTGATTTTAAATATGTAAAATTATACCCGTTAGGTGTTCGTTAAAATGCCTAAATGAAAGAAAAGTGTTGAAAATCGGACAAAAACGCATGTTTGATAGTTATGGCAAATTATGCGTTAAGACTTATAAAAAGGGTTCTAAACGGATTGTGAATTGAACTCTTTAGGCAAAGAATCCGGATCGTCAAGTGGACAAGCCGGTGGAAATACGCGTTTGAAAAGAATGCTTAAAAGGTACGTAACTACGGTTTCATTACGTTATGCTTGATTACGTATATTCGCTAGTAGACTTTAAATTAGCACAATATATGAAATTTGTATTTAGTTGAAGTGACAAAGTGCTTAGACAAATAAAATGAGTCAAAACATGTGTTAGAAATAGAGTTTGGAAGTAAAACGACTATACGGTGTAAACCGGAGTTAGTCATATAGATAAGATGGTAATAAATATCATCTCATAGAGTTTCATGGTTCTTTAGACCAAACGGGTCAAAAGGTGAAAGTATCACCCTTTGACAATATCGAGTAACGGTTTGTTGAGTTACATGATTATAGGAATAAATATCAGATGGATATGTACATCGCTATTGTTTAGCGGCTACTAAGGCAAGGTATCGAAATGGGTCAATATATTTATCCGAGTCAGGTATGTATAATGATTCAACTCATCATGTAGAACTTGAGGTTCTATAAGAGTAGGCAAGGTTAAAATATAGATATTCAATTATCTTTTAGGTAAACCGAATAAATTGAGTTATGATTATGGTGTTTTAGAAACATATTGGTTTCTAAACAAGATTGTAGTTAAAAGGTCGGATTTTTTGGTCAAACAAGTATTTAAAAGTCCTTCGTAGTAAAAGAAGGATAAAAATTGACCAAAATGCCCTTGTAAGCTAAATCGAGCGAACGACCCATAAAGGTTGTTCGGAAAAGAGTAGTATGCATAATTAAACACTTAGAATGAGTATACAAAAGCAAAAGATGTGAATCCTTTGTCATTTGACTCTATAATAATCTTTGCCGTAAAATAATGATTCGAAGGGTAAAACTCGGAGTTTAGGAATTTCCACACTTAATACAACACAAGTACCGTTGTGGTGGAAGATTACTTGGTAAGGAATGTGGAAATATAAAGCTAGGTACGAATGAAAGCGAACCATGTTTAAAATATATTTAAACACCCTTAACGGGTCAAAATAAGCATACGAGCGAAAACGGGTTTAATTTGTGTAAGAAACCTGTGATTAGAACCTAACATGGTAGATAACATTAATTTGAAGAAGTTCATGTGAAATAAGGATCAAACAAATATGTTTGTTTGATAAAATGCATAAACGGGTTAAAATTCGGTAAAAAGGCAATGAGTCGAAGGCTTAGAAGTCTCAAAATTTATTATGTTGGATGTTGGATTTTAACTCCATAAGATGGAGAATTAAATTATGGACGCGTAGGAAAAAGAATCGGGTAAAACGGATAAAAAACGAGAGAGTTATGCTCGTTTCCGTGAAATCGAGTCATGCTGGGAATTATGCAGCACCAGCTGCAACAGTCTGTTGAAAACAAGCCGTGGCGTCGCGCGACGGGGAAGACCCCAGGCCGTGGCGCGACGTGAGTGGGTGTCAGTTTCGCGAAAATCGTTTATTTTAACCGTTGATGCATTGCGAACCCGTTTAAATACGTTCTAAGTTACGTATGACTAATCCAACTCATGTTTTATGAGTTTCAGGTAAAATTTTAGCACCGGAGGACGATCAAGCACAATGAAGAACCGAACACGATCAAGAAATAAGCTTCCGCATGACGTTTCGTTGTTACATTTAATTGACGAACTTAATTACATTATGTTCTAAACTTTTAAATTGTAAAAGGTTTTAATAAACCCGTATTTCCGATGTACATGTATTCTTAATTACATGATTGTTTTCGTAAAAGATACGTTAACCCTTGATTTATAAGAACGGGTGTTACAAGTTGGTAATCAGAGCTCAAGGTTAAAAGAATAAAGTGTTCTGTTCGAGGCTTGATCGCAAATCCGGTAAGTACATGTATGTTAATAGTTTAGCATGCAAAAGTGTTGTAAACAACACATAGGGCTATCGTGTGATACACGTTACCCCAATTAAAATGATTGATATAGTTGACGAAAATACGCGCGTTGACGCGTATAGTAAAAAAAGCCCTGTATTATAATACCGGCAATTATTGAAGTTGACATTACTAACTTTTGTGAATGTTTTAATTGAAGGACACTCGCGTCTGAAGATGACGAGAGTTGAACGAATTGTGGATATAATGATGGAACGGTCCGAAATATGACAAGAAGAGCATACTCATCAAGGACCTAAATCACGTAATGATCTCAAATAAGTAACGACATAAAAAGCCCGTTAGGGCAAGCATTTACAGGTGCGCATTTAAATTATTACGTGAATCCCCCTAGTTATTTCTACACCATTATTTTTCTTTTTTTTCTACACCATTATTTTTCTTTTTTTTACACCATTATTTTTATTTCTACACCATTTTTTTTTTACCACCTACCCAAAATCCCCCTAGTTAGCCCCTTTGAGCCTAAGCCTTTTCATTTCATAACCCAAACAAACACCCTTTTACCCACCAAAACCTTTTTCATTTTTTTTTTACCCTTTGTTTTAGTAACTAGCTCGGTTTCTCATATGACTTTCTTCCTGAAAAAAAAAGTTGATTATGAAGCAAAAGCAAATAAACAAACAAGTTTATCAAAAATGACTTTGTTTGAAAAGTAGCTTCATAAAAATAAAAGTGGAAAAATAGAAAGTCTTACGAAAACCGACGCTTGTTACGCTTTTCGCCCTTTTTCTACTAACCACTAACCCAACCACCTACCTTTAACCCAAGCCTAACCCTTCACCCACAAAGTCCTCTTGATATTTACAAAGGTATATAAGTTAAAAAGGAGGAGGATTGATTGCTTGGCAAGCCTATGGTAGGAGTAAGTTCCATGCCGCTCTCGAGTGATCCACAAAAATACATTTTCGGCCGAGTGTTGAGTGATCCTGTAACGCCCCAAAATCTGAATGTTAATATTTGTCGTGTGTTCCTATATGACACGTCATGAAATAAATAACTAGGCTATTTAACCTAGTTAAGGGTATGGTCAAAAGTATTAAATGATGAAAGTAGTGTTAGTTATGTTTTAAAGGCAAACCCGAGGGGCTAAAGTGGAACAAATGAAAGTTTCTTACTAATTAAAAGATCAACACACACACACACACAAACACACATACGTGTGTGTTCGTGAAGCTTCAGGAGCTCTCAAGAGCTCCAAACCCTAACTCAACTAAATCACCAAATTGAAGGGTGAATCGAAGCTCAAATTCAAGAAGGAACACGGATTAATGATCACCTTCACGAGGGGATCATAAGGTATGTCTTAAATCTAAGATTGGTGATCATGTGTGAAGTGGGTTATATTCAAATCCGTGAGTTAATATGAAATTGATCATGTATAAGGGTTAGAATCATCGTATAGAACACGGGTTACGTATGGTTTGTGTTAATTTGATGATTAGAGGTGAAACCCGTTAGTTAGGGTAAAGATGATGACTAGAATCACCACCCATGTCCGAGTCTTGTTGAAAGATTGATGTATTATGTGGGTATGATGAATTCTTGTTAGATGAATTAGGAGAAATATGATGATGATATGTTTGATGTTTATTTGGTAATGATCCATGATGGTTAGTAGTAGGTTTTGATGGGTTATGTATGAGTTTAGAAGATTATGCATGAAATAGTTGTACGTTATGTTTAGAAGGTGGTATGCACACCAAATGTATGATGAAATGTATATAGTGTCGTCCATATAGTCGATTATGATGTTACAAGTATATGATGATAAGTCGATGGTTAAATATGGTTAATCGTTGACTTTCAAAAGTCAACTAAGTATAAGAAACATGATTTGACTCGTTGTCGTAAATGTAGGATTATAGGAAGTCGTATGGTACATGTTGTAGCAATCCGTGTTAAATGTAATGACATGATGAATTACATGAGTTTAAAGGATATGAACTTGATTATATGTTTTATGCTTGTTAGGAATGACTAAGGAAAGTTAAGTGTGAAATATGAGATTGATATGATTGTTAACATGTACAAATGAGTATGCTAATAAGAGCGTGATTTCGATGAAATGAAAGTATAGGAACCACGTCGAGACGGGCTCAAGCATGAGGTGTTAACGGGTCAAGAAGAGGCAAGGAATCGGATACGAGCACGGACGCATAAGGTAAGTGATTTCCGTAATCACTTCTTAGTTCGATTAAGTAATATGGTGTTTTAATTAACTAAACATGATGTTTGGGGTCAAATATGGGCTGTAGTCTTTCGTCGTAATTGATGGGATTAAAGTTGACCAAAATGCCCTTGATGGGTATTTTGGGCAAACGATCTTAAAAAGTAGTTTGCAAACAAGTTATTCGATTAGTGTAATGTTTTGGTCAAGTATGAAAGTGGGGAGTATGGTTTTGTTAGTCATAGACCAATTAATGCGCGAATACCCTTAACGGGTCAAAATAAGCATATGAATGATAATGGGTTAAGAGGATGCAAGACATCCAAGAGTTTAGTCTTTTATGATAGACATCACTGATATTATTAGGTTCATAAGAAGTTATGGTAAAACAAACAAGTTATGTTGATGAATGCATGAACGGGTCAAAATTTGGTAAGAGGGTAATAAGCCGAAGAGTTAAAAGTCTGAAATTTTATTATGTCGGATGTTGGATTTTAACTCCATTAGATGGAGAATTAAATTACGGACGTATAGGAAAAAGAATCGGGTAAAACGGATAAAAAACGAGAGAGTTATGCTCGTTTCCGTAAAATCCGAACGTGCTGGGAATATGCAGCAATCAGCTGCAACCTTTCTGCTCAAACAGGGGCGTCGCGCGACGCGACGGGGGGTCGCGCGACGCGACGGGGTGTTTTTCCCCGAAAGTTGTTTTCGTGTCTCGTTTTGTCTTGGGAACTCGTTTAAATGCATTTTAAGTTGCGTATGACTAATTTAACTTACGTTTTTATGAGCACACGTGTATGCACATATGTAGATAGGTATGTATGTATGTATGTTTGTATATCTCAATACACATATGTAGAAATGTATAAAAGCATGTATGCACCTACGTGGGTATGTTTATAAGTATGTGAGTAAGTATACGCGGATATATGAAGGTTTGTATGGGGGTAGGTGTGTATGAGTTTGGTATGTTGCAAGTAGGAATGTATGTATATATATATGTATAATGTCATGAGTGTACGTAGTGAAGTATGTATGTGTATATGTAGATACGTATGTAATGATGTAGATGTATTCATATGTAGGTATGCATGTAGATTGGTATGCATGTGTGTACATATGTACCTATGTGGATAACATGTATGAAGTTTAGGTATGTATGTAAATCATTCAGTATGATTAAGTTTTTACGTTGTTATTCGTGTACCGGGAGTTTTAGGTGTAATGCAGGTACAGTATCGAAGACTCACCAGAGGTGAGGTACCCAGAGGGAACGATTAATGTAAAGGAATAATGGAACGGAAATAGTCCAAGGATAAGTATCGTTTATATTGATAGCATATTAATGACTTGTATGTATTTGGTGAGTGCAGGTTGTTCGAGCCAGATTATTATATTGAAGTGGAGTGATCAAAGATCGAGTCACAAGATAGATTGTACGGGAGTGTTGAGTATGTAACTGAGTGAAGCTAGGTTATGTTTTCTTATTGTAAATGAGTATAATAAATGTATTTATTGAAAAAGAATTAACCTTAAAAATGATTTTTAGTGCATCAAGGTGTTTGTAACGAAAGAAATTTTTATGGTATGAATTTCCGCTGCGACTTTAGTCAATTACGAATTAGGGTGTAACAGATCCCCGTGAGGTATGTGAACTTGTATATAAATAAAATTTTACAAAGGCATGTTATGCCCTAATAAGTAATTTATCTTATGAAAAGTTTTAAATAAATCATGACGAATAGGATTGTAAATAAATAAAAATAAAACTAAATAAAGAATCTTGGAAATCCCGACACTCTATGACAAGCCCGAAACCTTCTTTTCTACCCATTCCATTTGGGAGTGTAATAGCCACAAATTAAAGAGTTTTGCTTGAGGACAAGCAAAGAATCAAGTGTGGGGGTATTTGATGTGTGCAAAATGCAACATATAAATTATATCAATTATGGCATAAAACTAACCCTTTTTAGTACTAATGTTGGAAAAAGTGTGCTTTTGTCTTCCTTTTGTATTTTCATGATTAAATGAGCTCAAATTAACAAAAGAAGCAAAAAGACATCAAAATCTAACATAAATACAGGAAAAGGAACAAGACGTGACATGCCCGACCCCACGACAACATCTTCCCAAGCAAAACAAGATAACAGAAGACTGAACACGCCCCGTGCTCAGCCAGCACGGGGGCGTGCCCAAGTGTCAGCAGAAAAGACAAAGTGGTAGAAGCTTCTATTGCCCACCACGGGGCCGTGCTCAGCGGACACGAGGCCGTGGTCAACTATAAGATTCGCACAATCTAAGCAAATCTTCATAGTACAAAGATTCTTCTGCACACGGGGTCGTGCTCAGCGGACACGGGGGCGTGGTCAACTAATAAGACAAGCTGCATTAAATGAAGAAAGAGAAGGATGTGGACACGGGGCCGTGCCCGAGCTTCTGTTCAGCCTATAAATAGGAGTGCTTGGCTCAAGCTCAAACCATCCCTTGGCACACAACCTCTCTCACACTTCACCCACCATCCACCACCACCATAACACCATCATCCACCACCATCATCCATTGTCCATCATAGAGTGTGTGAGTCGTCTCGGGATCCAAGATTGATCGTAAGAGTTCTTGACAATCAAGGCCATGTTTGCCTAAGTCTCTTACATCACTTGGTGAAGACAAGTGTCTAGTGTAATACTTTTTATTTCTAATATTTTCGCACTTTTTACTTGGTTTTGTATTAATGACTTGAATAACTAGTTTCTTATGTTGAAGGTGATTCTTCCTTATCGTTTGTCCGTGGTGTCTTGACATTATTTTACTGTCTATATAAAATAAAAGATTTTCACCATTCATATCTCCACGGTCTATATGGAGGTATGTTGGCTACCTGGTCGGGGGTTAAGGGAACGGTTTGGTAAGAGTCTTGCCATTGTTCAGCGTTTAGAGGTCCTGCAATGGACCTGGGTCAAATTTAGTAGGACCTCCTTCAATACTTAACGGTATTGGATGGCGGGGGTCCAAACTCTTTGATCCCCTCATAAGTTAACTACTATTAATACTATAACCCGGCTATTTAGGACTGTATCCCTGCTGACTCAGACTACTTAGTCAAGGGTAACGTCACCTCCAAAAGAGGGGCCTACCATAATTTGCATTAATAACTTAATTAATTATCTTTCAATAATCCGACCCTTTAGGATTGTATCCTTGCTGACTCAAACTACTGGGTTGAGGGTAACGTCACCTTCAAAAGAGGGGCCTACTACAATAACTAAGATAATCTCTTAAATAAGTGCAAAAGTGTGGAAATAATCAAAGGTTACACTATACACGAGTCGGAACCAAGTGATTCAACTTGTCTATCTGTTTTTCTTTTTATTTTTATTTTCAGCATTTTAGTTAGTTTTTATTTTTCTTAGTTTAAAACATTTTTCTAAACTTTTTGATTTGATTAGACGTTGAGGATAAACCGGTACTAAAAGCTCTTGTGTCCTTGGACGACCTCGGTATCTTGCCAACACTATACTACGCTCACGATGGGTGCACTTGCCCATATGTGTGTTTAGTGTTAGTAAAATATCGTATTTTATAAATTTAAAACTTGGCTAAAAAGTGTTAAAGGGCTTAAAATATACACCTAATATATATAACACTTCACACGCATCAATGGACATGCTTACATCCGATGTAGTAAGGACGGGGTGAGTGGGACAAATTAAAAAGTACCCAACTGAATCAAATGAGCAAAATATTTGATAATAATGTAAAAGCACAGCCGGGTGACGGAAGCGTATTACATTAGGATAATGAGCCCGAGTGAAGATACAAAGAAATATGTAAGACGATTAAAGTACGCACTGGGAGGGGGTGTACTTACACTCGAACCCGGAGAATGCAAATATGTAAAACGATTAAAGTACGCACTGGGAGGGGGGTGTACTTACACTCGAACCCGGAAAATGCAAATATGCCTCTTAACGGGCCGTTTTTGGTAAAACGTCAAACTTGAGGACAAAGTCGGAATATAAAAATGAAGCGAGGTCTTAATGCGCACCGGGAAGGGTTGCAATAATAACGACTTCGGTAAAACACCCGGATGATGGGTAAGAATTAAACACATGCGTAGACCGAGAAACGGGAACTCGGATGGAAAGTCAAAAGACTCGGGTTTTGAGTCTTAACTAAAAGACGACAAGATAATGTAAATAGAAATTTTGAATAAGTTATGTTCAAGTATTTTAAAGTTGAACGGGTCGAATATAATATCATGCCGGACGGCATGAGTAAACGCAAGCGGGATAATGGTAGCGTTAAAAGCAAAAGAATAATGAGCCCGGTAATGGGACATAATCAAATACGAATATATGTAAACTGGATAGTGGTGAGCATAAGATGAACCGACGCATAAATGACGTGAGAAGTCATAAAGTCGGAAAATTTGTCCGAAAAAAACGAATGTAGCCTTAGACTACGGTCAAGGTCAAAGGAAATACCAAGGCGAAAATAAACGATTTTGAACATAAAAGGGCGCCTTAATGCCATACACGTATATAAATATATATACCTTTGAATAAAGACTTGAATAAAAGATGATCTACGGGATTATCCTACCCTACGAGATTATAAATGATGCTAAGGTCTACAGGACCAAAAAGACCTTCGGGTCACAAATAGAAAGAAACGAATTGTTGAGGTCTCACCTTAATAAGGTAAAAAGGTGAAAATATAAAGGAATAGCCTACGAGGCTAAGTGAAAAAAAAAACCTACGGGTCAATAGGAGAAAACGAGGGAACTTGCTACGATTCCTCGCGTAAAATGAGAACGGAAGGGAATAAATTATGGGTTGTCAATTTCCTTGATATGAGTAATTGACTTAGTTAAAAGGAAAAACGTTAAACTAAAATTCAGTTTTAGTAAGAAACAACGTTTTAACAAATATGAATATTATGAGACGAATTCGGAAAATGATTAATATCAAAGAATTTTGATCTTAACACCGATGGGTGCAAGGCAATGCATTCGAAAGAAAGATTTTCGATAAGAAAAGACGGCATAAACTTAAACATGACGTGATGTGATCACGGTCACAAAGGTGATACAGAATATAACCACGTTATAACGTGAGTTGCAAGATATGAAATCATAAACATGCAAAAGGCCAATGACGGCAATATAGTAAAACTGGGTGATGGGGTATAAGGTAACCGGTGACTAACAAGTCTAACCGTCAAATTAAATAATCAATAAAGATAATGGATACAAGCTGAAAGTAACGGCACTCGAGGCCTTACACATGAAAGACGCACGCGTCAATATAAAAGTGAAAACTTTTGACCAAAAGGAACGGGTGACTTGAAAACGAAACTAGGTTCGTTTGATTAAACCAATGAACTACGTAAATAAGGTTTCGGGGACGAAACTTCTTTAAGGGGGGTAGACTTGTAACACCCCGAAAATGGGTTTGGTAATCAAACCACGTTAACACTAAAAGACGGGTAAAGTACCCTTAGTGGTAAAATTTACCCGGTAAATATTAGGATTTAAATAATTAAACCTAATATTAAATAAAGGTTATACGAAGACTTTTGAGAAAATAAATTGACGAAAGGCCCAAGTTAACGGGACTTAAAAATAAAATGGGTTACGAACAAGATAAAAATAGCTAGGAAATAAATAATCTAGTTAATTACAAGTCTTGTAGTAATGAGGAAACTTGAATAAAACACCCTAAATAAAACTTGGCAAAAGTAGAGGGGTTAAAGGTGTTAAACTAGAAACTAGCTTTTAATTAATTCAAAAAAACCCAACACCAAAACACACACCTTGAGTGTGTGTTCTGGTCGACACAAACACAGGAGCCAAGAAGCTCTCTAGCTCAAACCCTAAAAAGCATAAAAATCAGCAAATTGAAGAGGTAAATCCAATCCAAATCGAAATCCAAGCACGAATTCGTGATCACCTCGGTGAAGGGATCATAAGGTATGCTAAATTTCATCATTTGGTTTTGTCTCAAATTCTTGATAATTTGTGAAATCGAAATCTGGGTTTGATTATTTGATGTTTAGATGAAATTAGTAATGAAAACATGTCTAGGAGTAAACCCTAGTCAATAACATGTTGAATTAGTGGTTAATCTATGAAATTCATGATAATCCATTGATAAGTAAATGGGTTTTTGTAAAAATAAGATGAACACAAGAATCATGCTATCAAAAGTGGTGTTACCTGATTACTATGAAATGATTCTGAGATTAGTATGCATGCTTGACATAATGGAATCGATATGTATGTTTATATTGGGCAAAAATATCAAGTTATGAACTTGATTTTAAATATGTAAAATTATACCCGTTAGGTGTTCGTTAAAATGCCTAAATGAAAGATAAGTGTTGAAAATCGGACAAAAACGCATGTTTGATAGTTATGGCAAATTATGCGTTAAGACTTATAAAAAGGGTTCTAAATGGATTGTGAATTGAACTCTTTAGGCAAGGAATCCGGATCGTCAAGTGGACAAGCCGGTGGAAATACGCGTTTGAAAAGAATGCTTAAAAGGTACGTAACTACGGTTTCGTTACATTATGCTTGATTACGTATATTCGCTAGTAGACTTTAAATTAGCACAATATATGAAATTTGTATTTATTTGAAGTGACGAAGTGCTTAGACAAATAAAATGAGTCAAAACATGTGTTAGAAATAGAGTTTGGAAGTAAAACGACTATACGGTGTAAACCGGAGTTAGTCATATGGATAAGATGGTAATAAATATCATCTCATATAGTTTCATGGTTCTTTAGACAAAACGGGTCAAAAGGTGAAAGTATCACCCTTTGACAATATCGACTAACGGTTTGTTGAGTTATATGATTATAGGAATAAATATCAGATGGATATGTACATCGCTATTGTTTAGCGGCTACTAAGGCAAGGTATCGAAACGGGTCAATATATTGATCCGAGTAAGGTATGTATAATGATTCAACTCATCATGTAGAACTTGAGGTTCTATAAGAGTAGGCAAGGTTTAAATATAGATATTCGGTTATCTTTTAGGTAAATCGAATAAATTGAGTTATGATTATGGTGTTTTAGAAACATATTGGTTTCTAAACAAGATTGTAGTTAAAATGTCGGATTTTGGGTCAAATAAGCATTTAAAAGTCCTTCGTAGTAAAAGAAGGATAAAAATTGACCAAAATGCCCTTGTAAGCTAAATCGAGCGAACGACCCATAAAGGTTGTTCGGAAAAGAGTAGTATGCATAATTAAACACTTAGAATGAGTATACAAAAGCAAAAGATGTGAATCCTTAGTCATTTGACTCTATAATAGTCTTTGCCGTAAAATAATGATTCAAAGGGTAAAACTCGGAGTTTAGGAATTTCCACACTTAATACAACACAAGTACCGTTGTGGTGGAAGATTACTTGGTAAGGAATGTGGAAATATAAAGCTAGGTACGAATGAAAGCGAACCATGTTTAAAATATATTTAAACACCCTTAACGGGTCAAAATAAGCATACGAGCGAAAACGGGTTTAATTTGTGTAAGAAACCTGTGATTAGAACCTAACATGGTAGATAACATTAATTTGAAGAAGTGCATGTGAAATAAGGATCAAACAAATATGTTTGTTTGATAAAATGCATAAACGGGTTAAAATTCGGTAAAAAAGGCAATGAGTTGAAGGCTTAGAAGTCTCAAAATTTATTATGTTGGATGTTGTATTTTAACTCCATAAGATGGAGAATTAAATTACGGACGCGTAGGAAAAAGAATCGGGTAAAACGGATCAAAAACGAGAGAGTTATGCTCGTTTCCGTGAAATCGAGTCATGCTGGGAATTATGCAGCACCAGCTGCAACAGTCTGTTGAAAACAAGCCGTGGCGTCGCGCGACGGGGAAGACCCCAGGCCGTGGCGCGACGCGAGTGGGTGTCAGTTTCGCGAAAATCGTTTATTTTAACCGTTGATGCATTGTGAACCCGTTTAAATACGTTCTAAGTTACGTATGACTAATCCAACTCATGTTTTATGAGTTTCAGGTAAAATTTTAGCACCGGAGGACGATCAAGCACAATGAAGAACCGAACACGATCAAGAAATAAGCTTCCGCACGACGTTTCATTGTTACTTTTAATTGACGAACTTAATTACATTATGTTCTAAACTTTTAAATTGTAAAAGGTTTTAATAAACCCGTATTTCCGATGTACATGTATTCTTAATTACATGATTGTTTTCGTAAAAGATACGTTAAACCTTGATTTATAAGAACGGGTGTTACATCTTTCTTCGTCTGCATCTTCAACAATAGCTTTCACCACCATCGACACTCTGGTAATAATAATCCCCCCCCTCCCCGTCGTCGGATGAGGATGACAAAACAAATTTATCATACGAATCGCTTGAATTTGAAGAATCCATTTTATATATCTTTTGGAGTTTGATAGTGATTTTTGAATTTTTGGATGGTAAAAATGAGTAAGAAATGTTTGGTTTATATAGAAAATAATTAAAAGATTCTTTTCTAAATAGTCATTTGTCCAACGGCTATGCTTAACGGCTAGCCCAACAGTCATCAAATACTAGCCAGTCAAATCCAACCATGTCACCCCCGCCCCACGCCAGGATCAATCCCCATGCCAGCAGGGCAACGCCATGGCCAACACTAGCCGGGTGTGGTCTAGCCAGCATTAAATGCATTCTGTCGTTCCAACCCACGCCCCGTAGTCTAATTAACATTGGATTACGATGGGGAAAAAACTTAGTCGTTCAAAAAAAGAGAACTACAGATGCACAAATTGGTTCGTAACCAGTTCGGTTTCAATTCGGTTCAGGTTGGTCAATAAAACGTCAAAACCGGCTTTGGTTTGAAATTGGATCCGGTTCAGTCGGTGTTTTATCAGCTAAGTTCGGGTTCAAATCAGTTTTTGACCTTTTTTCTTGGTTTGGTTTGGTGTTAAACTAGTTTAAAACCGATTTTAAAGAGAGGAACCAAAACCGGCTCCAAACCTACAGTTTCAATAAGGTAGGAACCAGTTTGTGTCTACTCGTTTCCCAGACGGGTAATTGGTTCATCTTCATCTGTAGTGGTGATTGGTTTAAAAGAAATGGCTCATCTCCAATTATAGTGGTGATTACTTTTAAAAACTGAGGGCCTGTTTGGCAACATCTGAATGGTTAAGTGTTGAACCAGTAAGTTCAGAGGCAAGTGTCTAACTATTTCAGATTAGAGGTTTTAATCATTCAGACTTAGCATACTGCTTAACCATTCAGAGGCAAATGTTTGAACCACTTAGACATTTTTTTGCGAAACAAACAGTCTGAACCATTAAGTGTTTAACCAGTAAGAGGTCTGAATCATTAAGAGCCCTATTAAGAACTAAACAAACAGCCCCTGACTCTGTTTATAGTAGTTATAGGTTTTAACATACATGACTCCTTTCCAAATTGCCCCATCCATCACCATTTAAACCACCCGTAGTGGGGTGGTATGTCGCGCGAAACAAGGCCATGGCGCCCCATAGCGCCCGACCACACCACTACGGCCGGCGCTATGGGTGAGAAAATTTCAATCCTCGTGAAATTCGTAACGGCGTGACCCATTCTTCCCAACTCACACACATATATATACATACATATGTATGTATAATTGAAGGGATTATATAACCCCCTTACCAGGGGTGGACCCACCTTAGAGAGGTTGAGGTCACCGGACATCATTGATTTTAGAGATTTTAGTAAAGCAGATATAATCGAATACTTGAACGACCACATAAGAAACATTAAAATGAATACATGTTAACAAATTAAAAGTTGTTGTGTTGGTAATCCTTTTGCTTTTGTTTCCGCTGGTCACGAGTTCGAGTCTTTACCCCTCTTGGTTCGTTCAAATTTTCAGTTATAGAAGTCAAAGTAGAAGAAATCCAATCATCAAATATCCTTAAATAACAGAAAGCTAGAGAGCAAATGGAGAAATTATTGCCACCAACGGTTTATTTTTAGTGTCTACAAATTGAAATTTGAATCACCAGTTTCGAGTTCAATTCCTCAAACCATTCATGAAGTCAGTTCATCCCTTTATAGTAAAGCGGGAATCATGCTTTCACGAAAACGAAACTGATTCAACTATTCAAAATCGAAACTGATTACATTGGTTCATTTGCAATAGTTTGGCGTCGTTAAGTTCTGATGGGCTAGGATCAGATTTTGGCGGATCATAGGGCTTTAGATACCAGGTCAATTTATGTTTTCCTTATGTTAAGATTCAATTTTAAAGTGTTTATGCTATTGTTTGTTTCTTAGGTATGTTTCGGTTTAACAAGTAAAGAGTCCTTGATTACTTTTCTTTTTGTTTTCATTTTTAATGACACAGTAATTCTTTTGTGTATTTTCTAATGATTATATATGTTTTTATTATGATACCGTATTTTATTATGTTCCATGCCCTGCCTCGGCTCGAAAATTCTAATGTTTGGTTAAGAAATATGATCAGGAGAAATATGTGACAAGAAAAAAAATCCTGGATCCGCCACTACCCCTTACCATTACACCCTCTTGTGATATAAATCCCCCCTCTTTCACTGTTTGACTATTGTCCTACACACTCTAAAATAACTAGATATTTTTAAAACCTATCATCATTAGCGATGTCCTCTTAGACCATGTGTATTGGAAGACACAAATAATGCCCCCACCCTTGGGCGTTTTGCGTCATGTGGCAGTTCAGTCAGCAATGAGGCATTATGGGGCGTTTTTATAAAATGGATGTAGTGGGGATGTGAGCATTGTGAGACATTATGTTAAAAGGGGTGTAATAGAACTAAATAAAAAAAACATCAAAAAAAGGTATTGGCCAAACAAAAAGAAGAATGTCTGTCATTGGCCAAAAATATTGAACCAAGGCGTGGAGAAAAGAATGCTTTATGCATTTTTTTTGAAAAAAATGCCCAGGGGGCGGATGTGGGGCGTGGAGGGACGTTTTTTTTTGGGAAAACGCCCAAAAACCTACCACTACGGGTGGTCTTATGGAAGACGAACAAACTCAACGCCCTTTGTGATAAAGGATGTTTTACGGCCATACCTTGATATTCACACACCCCAAACCTTATTTCCACACCCCCAAAGGGCCCCGCTTTGCCCAAAGCGGGGCGTTTTGGCCTACTTTCCAGACAACCGGTGATGTGATGGTGTACGATGTCCCTGTTTTGTACGTTGAAGCGCCCCCCGCTTTGGCCAAAGCAGGGCGTTTAGGGTGCTTTCTGCAGACATAGGGTGACGGGACTTGATGGGATTTTTTATTCTGTACGGTGTCGGAGAAAGTGTTACGTTTTGAACCCTAAGCACCGTGCTTTGGCCAAAGCGCGATGCTTCGACCCCCATTTCATGCATTTAAGAGGCAGGCCATGCGTTCTGTCTCGTATCCTCAAATTTTTTTTCATCCATTTTAAAAAATTGAGGTTGAGGTTCTGTTGGATTTTTTGTTTTGAACTGTGAAAATTCTGTTGAGTAAAGCATTTTTTCAGTGATTATGATGTCGTGGTTTAACAACTACCTTTTCGGTGAATACTCTGAGGAGTCCGTTGTTCCAGATTCTTACGAGGGAATCGCTATTTCTGCCTCGTACGATATACCGATCCCTTCCAACACGAGGGAGGAGGTTGTATCTGACATTCGTTATCGTGACAATACGGTGGAGCTGGACTTGAATGTCCCTGTGGAAGACTCCGATGCACAACACGGCTATTCGGATTATGGATACGGAGGTAAACCGTATCCTCGGGCTGAATATCCGTACGGCCAGCCAAACTATCCCGACCACGGTTACGGTGGTTAGTAGAGCTATGTATAACAAGACTATCCCGACCACGGTTACGGTGGTGAGTGGAGCTATGTACAGCAAGACTATCCCGACCACGGTTACGGTGGTGAGCTTCGCTATGTACATCAAGACTACCCCGACCAGGGAGAGGGTGCTGAGCAGGACGAGGAATGCTCTTACCCAATTACATTTTCTTTTGATACAAACCAGATATTTTCGTCACGTGATGAGTTGGTGGATTATGTACAGAAGACGGGAAAGGACAATGGCTACGTCATTGTGATTAAAAGGTCAAATAAAAAAAGGAAGTCATTTCAAGATTTGGTTTCAATGTAGTCTTGGTAGGGAGTACAAGAGTGCAACTATAGTGAGGAAAACAGGTAGCAAGAAAACAGGTTGCCTTTTGAGTTGATAGGGTTTACGGAAGAAAAGGGAAGTGTTTGGAAGATAGAGGTGAAAGACACGAGGCACAACCACACTCCTATTGAAAACATAGAGGGTCGCGCGTATACGAGAAGGCTTTCTTTGGAGGATAAAAGACTGATTGAGCAGCTGGCAGAGCAGGATATTCCAAATCATAGCATCTGGCGTACGTTAATGAAAAAGAACCCGGATAAAAAGATTATTCCGAAAGATGTACACAATGTTGTTCAGAAGATCAATGCCGGATAAAAAGATCATTCAACACGTGACCCAAATCCATTTCGGAGAACGTGTAATCCAGAGGTCGGTCTCGGTTGGGCATAAGATCCGTAGGTCCTGTTAGGGCTGGCATAACGGGTCAGCCCGATATGTTAAGACACGAACCCGAAACACGTAAACACGAACACGACACGAAATCTTATCGTGTCATATTTTCGAAACACGAACACGAATCTGTTAATAAACAGGTTACACGAAACGACCTATTAAGACACGAATATTACCAACGTATCATAAGACCCGTTTGAGACACGAACACGACCTGTTTAAGACACAAACAAGGCCAAATTGGAGAAGCTATGAACCGAATTGGGAATGGTGGTGTTTGTGAGAGAGATTTAAAAATTAGGGTTTGGATTGTGGAAAAAGAACCGCGTGTGTTTGTGTATAATTCATCCTAGGTCCCACAACTGATGACCCCATTTCCACACCCCCATATATATATATATATTTAATTATTAACATGTACTTAACGGATCTTAACGGGTTAACGGGTTTTAATCTGTCTAGACACGAAACTTGTTAAGGTCTTATTGTGTCGAACTGTTTTAGACACGAAACCTGTTAAGGTCAAACACGAAACATGATAACTTCGTGTAGGTCCGTGTCGTGTTATCGTGTTCGTGTCATAATTGCCAGCCCTAGGCCCTATTGTCGGATATGTGACTCCATGGAAGATGTGATTAAGGTAAAGGTGCCGTAAAGTTGCATCTTTTAGAGAGAAACCTTTAAGTACGGATCCTACAGCTGCATTTGGAACAAGAAGTCCAACATTTCGTTCGTTATCTGTTGTTGTCTCAATGCCCACATCACGTACGGATCCTACAGCTTTCCGTCCAACATATGACACATGATAAAAGCGCCTCTCTAAACAATCTGGGATTATGTTCCGTTTTGTCATAGATTGTGATGGGAATATTTATAAGGCTTTTTTGAAAAGTATATTTAATATCGAATGCGATATTGTTGAATTTGTTGCTACTGCTCTATACATTGATTGTGGATTTAACTTGCAACATACATGGATGGTTTGTTCACGTTCAATAAGATTTCGTAATTATATTTAATATTGTATAAGGCTTATCAGAAGGACGGAAAGCAACTTGATATACAATACCGGAGGAATGGCGAGTGTTTCAAAATGCAACTTTGGATTTGATTAAATGCCGTTCTAATCTATATAAACTCGCAGGTGACAGAACCATTGCAAGTGTTTATATGGATGGTACACTTATCGCATCCCGCTAAATAGAATGCAAAGCTTCATGCAGCCGAGGCCGCTTTGTTAAAAATAACAAAACCGAAAACTAGTGATATGGGCCCACAAGCCGAGGTCACAAGCTTCGTCTCTCTCTACATATCTTCAGTGTGCTTTGCAAGCTTCTTTTGGTATCATCACATTTTTGTACCATTTAAGGCTAACTGTAATTTGAGTACAACTTTCTCTCTCAAACCTTTCTAAAAGTAGAAAATAATAAAACATTAATAACTAACAAAGATTGAAGAACAAAAGAAGAAAGTGTTCCACTTTGTTTCCAATCATGTCATCTGAAATAATTGACAAGACATTGTTGTTCAACAGGATTTGCTTCTTGTGATCTCTGTTAAACTTCTTCGGGATTTTCTGTTTGCAATATATATATATATATATATAGTCTAAGGATCTTGTAAAAAGGACACTTTTCGTCAGAAGTGTGAGAAGGCATAAGAATTGACATGTAAGCATCATATTTTGGATTTGGGCATAATGTTTTGGGTTGTTTTGGAAAGAAAAACACCAAAGATAACAATTTAAGACACAATGCAATGAATTCCAGTCTTAAAACTTAAAACACTATGTCAAGAACGTTAAGTAGTGTGTTTTAAGTGTTAAGCAGTGTGTTTTTGTTGTGTTTTAAATTTCATGCCCATAATACATTGCATTGTGTTTTAAATTGTTATGTTTAGTGTTTTTCTTACCAAAACAACCCAAAACATCATGTCTAAGTCCAAAACATGATGCCTACATATCAATTTCTTTGTTTTCTCACACTTCTCACGAAAAAGGTCTTTTTTACAGAAACCTCACCCTATATATATATATAGGATTAGGTTCAAGAGTGAACACTAGTGTAGCTTGCGAACTGAGTGAACTAATCCTGGCCATACACGTGTGTAGATCAATGGCCAGGATTTGATGTTGAAATACACTAGTGTATTTTACGATTTGATGATGAGATCCTGGCTATACACATGTGTAGATCAATGGCCAGGATTTGTTCACTCAGTTCGCAAATACACTAGTGTTCACTCTAGAACCCCACCCTATATATATATATATACACGGTGAGGATCATTACAGAACACTAACTATTGCAAGAACAAAAAGAACAACTCTAAAACACTAAAATTTTGGATTTAAGTTTCATGTTTTTTAAAATTTATGTTTCTTACATTCATATGTGTATTATATATACATAAAAAACCATATTTTTTTACCTACACGTAGCTTACACACATGTTGGTAATTTAACCTACATATGTGTAAGTTATACAAAAAGTGAAAATTTTTCATATTTTGTTTTGAATTCTAGTGTAAGAAACAATAAATCTTCCATTTGCAACATTTTCATTACTTTTTAGGTTTTTAGGATTGAAAAAATAGGTGATTCATTGTGTTTTGCGTGTTCTCGTAATATTTTTTGTTCTACATAGAACCTTCCTATATATATATATATATATTGAATTAAATTGATTTTTAAAAAAATAAAAAACTATATATGTTTTGTAAAAATAAAATAACTTTAAATTATATACGTTTTATAAAAATAAAATAAAAATCTACAACTTTTCAACAAAAAACACAACCAAATACAATCAAACAACAAACCAACAACCCATTTTTCCCACCAAAGCCTCATTTTTTCCCCAAAAAAATAAACAGCCATCCCAAAACGCCCCGCTTTGGTCAAAGCAGGGCGTTTTAGGGTGTGGGAATAGACCAAGTGTGTGTGCGAATAGCCTGGGCCTTTTCGGCCACATCATGCAAAAAAAATGTGTGCATTAAAAATAAATGATATTATGTTTAGAATTTTAAAATATCTTATTTAAAAAAGGTTTCTAAAAATACCTATTGGTTAATATGCGAACGTTATAACATGTCCATATTTTTTATATTAAATATATTAATATTTCATGATTTAACTCTATTTTATAACATGTCCATATTTTTTTATATTAAATATATATTAATATTTCATGATTTAAATCTATTTTATATAAATCAAATAATCTTTTTTTAAATAAATCAAATAATCTTTTTTTAAAAAGAAAAAACAAGCAATTGTTACCAGTTTCTTAGTTTCTTAAGTGTCCTAAGATCGCTAAATTTCTTTTCCTATAAAAAATAGAGTTAAATCATGAACTATTAATAGATTTAATAAACTATTATCAAAGCAAATTGGAAAATAATAATCTCATCTTTCTGAAATTGGCCGATAATAATCTCAAGTCAGTTATTAGCCAATAATAATCTGACCTCGTCCAATTTTTTTTGTAAAATAGACCGCCGTTAAAATAACAAAATTCGAGGTAAGTTTTACATCAGTCGGGTGTTTAACTTCCAATTAACAAAATTCGGGTGTTTAACTTCCAATTAACAAAATTCAAGCCATTTCGAACACAATTTCGAGGTAAGTTTTACATCAATCGACTCGTATTTTCGTTCTGATCAAAAGCCCTAAAACATCGGTTTGTAATTCGGAAAAAAACTTAACTCCGTTAAGCTTATTTTAACGGCGGTCTATTTTACAAAAAAATTGGACGAGTTCAGATTATTATTGGCTAATAACTGACTTGGGATTATTATCGGTCAATTTCAGAAAAATGAGAATATTATTTTCCAATTTGCCTAATATCAATTATAACCAATCTAGGCTTCATTGGTCGTAATTTGTGCATTGCGGTGTAAGCGGGGTGTGTAGTTCCCGCGCGGGCACACCGCCGTCACCCCTTGTTTAATTGGGATGATTGAGTGGATTGCGGTGAGCAGTCACCGTGCAAGGGAAGAGGAGAAAAAGAGGGTTAATAGTGTGCCCCACTCTCTTACAACCAATCACACATTTATCTATTTTTTTTAAGAAAAAATCGTTTTGGTGGAGCACTCTTATGTTTGAGTGCAAAATGAAAAGTGAAGAGGAGAGTTAATATGACACAAGATGATTGACTAGGTGTGTGAGAAGCACCCTTTCTTTCTTTATAAACCTGTTAATAAATCTAGGGAACTTTTCCATAGTAGCAACGACACTAATAATTTATCATACAGATAAAGAAACACTTTTTCATAGTAGCAGCTGCATAGATAATCTTACATCTAAATAAAAAACAATGGACTCAAAACGTTATAAAATAAACAAAATTAGACTCTAAAGGTTATAAAAAATGCGTCTAGAAACTCAGGACATTAAACATTTTGATTTTAGACTCAAATGATAAAAACCACTAAAATATAAGGACTCAAAAAGTAATTTAATCAATAAAAAAACAAACAATGGAACCCCATTTAAGTAGACCTAAATGCTTAAATTGAGGGGAACATATTTATTCTTTTGTTTGTCCTCATATAAGGTTGTTTTTATGTAACGACTATTTTGAACAAATTGAAGCAATAACATAACTAATATATAATTACGCAAATAATACACGTTAGTTTGATATTGAGCCTCTTTTAGAAGTAAAGATACGCAAGGACTATGATAGTTTGGTTAAAACGGAAGAAATCATCCAAACCAATTATCTATTTGGTTTTGTAATCAATTCAGTCAAATCATTAAGAAAGATGATGTAAATGTTGAAAGATTGATCATAAAATTTTATTATGTATTATATCATCACTCTCCTCTTGGTTCTTGATTCTTCATCACAGCATATACGCGCACACGCATGCATACATGATTTTATGAATATTCTCATTCTTTTTTTGTGAGAGATTTTTTTAACGACTAAAATAACCACACATGTGGATTTGAACTCACAACTAAGAACATTTACAATTGATTCTTTATCCTTATCCATATAATTACATTATAAACAACTACTTTTTCTTTTTCCTTTTCAATTAAATTATATCTTTTTGTATCTTTATCATTACATTTTCTCTATAATCCAATTTTAACCACTTCTAAAATTATGAAAAAAATTATAAGGAGTGAACAGTGTTTCCCGTATATTTACAGATGAACTGTAACATTTCCATATATTTTATCTCTCCTCCACTCAAAACCACTAACAACTATTCCTTATAAATATAAGTGAACCTATCACATATGTTTAAGGAACCAATGCGAATGCTCTAATTGGTTGAGTAATGCACCACTTTACTACTAGACTATCCCCTTACTGAAACCTTAACCGAGTTGTAACAAGTTTCTAAATGTCCATGATTAGTCCTTCAACCTAAGTAAAGTTATTACTTGTTACTTCTAGGGTCACTAAACTTGGTATTTACACAACTTATCCAAATTTCAACTTTTATGACGTTTTAGTCATTTCAACTTTTATGACGTTTTAGTCCACTATTCAACATTTTTCTAAACCTTAATAAACTATTCAGGTATAACATATCAAAAATTGGAATCTTACAACGTAACAGAAACTAACATAACAAAAGTATTCTTATTCGTGTATTCTTCTTAATAATTAAATACTTATTTAACTAAAATAATAATTAACTATGGTTAGTTTGGCAGGCGTCGTCTTCATATTTTTGCCACCATAAAACCCCCTTCAAATCCCAAACGTATCACTCAACTAAAGCCTCTCTCTCTCTACATCACCCCTCAGGTTTTAAAGTTAAAAGTGATAGATACAACATACAGGAGAATCAACCATGCTGTTCGAAAACCTGATCATACTAACGACATCAGTCGCTGTTTTAGTCGGATTTTTCATCGTTTTGGCGAGAAGGAGATCGTTTGAAAAGAAGTCCGGTAAGGGTTTGGAGCTACCAAGTATCGTTGTGCCGAACAGACAGCTAGAGCAGGTTGTTGGACTTAATCGTTTTTGTTCACGTGACAGTATGGGTCAGGGGTATAAATGTCTTTAGTTAAGTTAATGAGGTAGAGGTACGGGCCAGGGGTATAGCTATCTTTTAGTTGAGTTAATGTGTTAGAGGTACAAGTCAAGGGTATAAATGTCTTTTAGTTGAGTTAATGGGTTAGCGGTACGAGCTAGAGGTATAAGTGTCTTTTGATTGAGTTAACGTGTTAGAGGTACGAGTCAAGGGTATACATGTGTTTTAGTTGAGTTATTTGTTTAAGGACTTTTTGAGTTTTTGTTTGTGTAGTCATATTTTTAATGTTTTCGAGTCTAATCGAGTGTTTACAGGTGCTTGATGACAAAACGAAGAAGAAGGTTACTATTTTCTATGGAACGCAAACTGGAACGGCTGAGGGTTTCGCTAAGGTGAGTTATCAATTATGACATACTTTTAAACTGATTGACGAAAATTTTAGCGCCATTTTGAAGTTGAATTGTTGTTATGAACGTTGAACTTTGAAGGCATTGTATGAAGAAGGGAAAGCGCGATATGAAAAGGTCGAGTTTAAAGTAATTGATTTGGTGAGTGTTGAGTTTTACATTACAGTTTCTAATGCATATGGTAATATATGATTTTTCATGCTTGCTTGTCAAGCAACTGATTTTTAAAAACAATGAATTTAACTGCTGGTTAGCAAATAATAATAATAATATACTTGTTTTGAATATATAGGATGATTATGCTGCTGATGACGATGAGTATTCAGAGAAACTAAAGAAAGAGACCATTTCTTTCTTCTTCTTGGCCACGTAAGCTATCGTGTTTATTTTGATGTTTCATAGTAGATACCAAAGATTTCAGGTGGTTGATTACATACTAACTGAATTTTGTATGATATTTTCTTGTGTAGATATGGAGATGGTGAGCCAACTGATAATGCTGCAAGATTTTACAGATGGTTCACCGAGGTAGATATTGTGTACATAATAAATTATAGTTGAAAACTGATGGTAGAGCGGAAAAACAATGAGAAAACTAACACATTAAACAACTTTTATAGGAAATTTAGAAGAGGTATTAGATATATAGAGATAAAATGGAGAGAAAACAATTGAAATTAAACAATTAGTAGCGCTTGAGTTAATAAAATCAACGATTCAAGCACTTCACAATTAAAACCGCATCAACCAAAAGCACGAATTTGGGTAGCTGGTATTCGGGTTTCAATTTAGAATTTGTTACTACTTGTACAGGGAGATGAGAAAGGAGTTTGGTTAAAGCAACTTCAATACGGAGTATTTGGTCTCGGCAACACACAGTATGAACATTTCAACAAGGTGAAGATAAATCTCATGTTGTCTTCTTTGATATTTGCATTTCAACTAGCATTTTCCATATGTTGGTTAGGCTAACTCGTGAATACTTCTCTTATTATATGCGGTGTATGTAGATTGCAAAAGTGGTTGATGACGCTCTCACAGCACAAGGTATGTTGGTTGCAGTTTTTATCAAGCAGTTAACCGACATTGAATATTTCTGATTACATGTTTATGGTTTTCACCATTCTCAGGTGCAAATCGCATCCTTCCGATTGGCCTTGGAGATGATGATCATTTAATCGAAGATGATTTTGATACATGGTATTAAAATAACTCTCAATAAGATAACAAAAATTTATTCATGAATGTATCTAACAGATAAATAAATAATATTTGATTAAATCTAGGAAAGAGTTAGTGTGGCCCGAATTGGATCTATTGCTTCGTGATGAAGATGACAAAAATGCTACTACTCCTTACACTCCGTACACTCCTTACACAGCTGCCATTCCTGAATACCGAGTTATGTTTCATGACAAACCTCGTGCACCTACTTTAGATCGTAGTTTGACAAATCGTCGTGATGTTCATGATGCTCAACATCCATGCAGGTGTCACAAATGTTCTATAAGACTATAACAATGTTATATTCTAATTCTAAGTTCTAATATACTCACATCTATCTAACCTAACTTTTAATTCTAATCTATGCTTGAAGATCCAATGTGGCTGTTAAAAAGGAGCTTCATACCCCGGAATCTGACCGTTCTTGCACTCATCTTGAATTTGACATATCTCACACTCGACTGTCGTAAGTTATTCCTGATGATATCAATTTGAATGTTTTACACTCCTGAAATTTTTTTATACTATTCTCAACATTAGTTACTAATAAATTTGTCTATTTTTTAGATATGAAACTGGTGATCATGTTGGCGTCTACTCTGAAAACCAGATTGAAATAGTGGAGGAGGCCGAAAGATTGATAGGATTACCAGCAGATACATATTTCTCTCTACACACCGATAACGAAGATGGAACGCCACTTGGTGGACCTTCTTTACAACCTCCTTTCCCGCCATGCACTTTAAGAAAATCATTAACTAAATATGCAGATTTGTTGTCTTCTCCCAAAAAGGTAACATTTAGTTGATCAAAATTTGTTAAATTCCCATAAACACAACTAATGCTTGTTTGCATATGTATATCAGTCAACTTTGCTTGCTCTAGCTGCTCATGCTTCTGATCCCACTGATGTCAAACGGCTAAGATTTCTTGCATCTCGTGCTGGAAAGGTTTGGGATTTCTTTCTTAACATCACACGTAAGATCTAAGCCTGACAAAGCGGGCAGGTTGGGTAACGGGACAAAATGGATATGGGTGAAAATGGGTCGTTTGAAAATACGAAGTATCAAATTTATGTTTGTGTATTGATGTTCAGGATGAATATGCTAAGTGGGTTGTTGCAAACCAAAGAAGCCTTCTTGAGGTCAT
Source organism: Helianthus tuberosus (assembly GCA_030545235.1). NCBI lineage: Eukaryota > Viridiplantae > Streptophyta > Magnoliopsida > Asterales > Asteraceae > Helianthus > Helianthus tuberosus. The sequence goes on from CM060383.1 coordinate 72,748,434, forward strand.
GGAGGCTTTCCCATCAGCTAGACCTCCACTCGGGGTTTTCTTTGCAGCCATTGCCCCACGTTTACAGCCTCGATACTACTCTATTTCTTCCTCCCCAATGTTAGTAAATAAGTTCTACCCTAACTTCAATTATATATGGTCAACTTCCCAAATATTTTTATATGATTAACTCTTTGCATCGAATCATCATTATTGTTACAGGATGGCACCCGATAGGATTCATGTTACTTGCGCATTAGTTTATGAGAAAACGCCTGCAGGCCGCATCCACAAAGGAGTCTCTTCAACCTGGATGAAGGTACTTCAGTCTTCAAACTATCATAAATTGAGAAAATTTGTAATTTTAATAAACCTTTTTACAAATATTAATCGTCAACGCAATTTCATGGTTTATTTCAGAACGCAGTACCTATGACTGAAAGTCAAGATTGCAGCTGGGATCCCATATTTGTTAGAACATCTAACTTCAGACTTCCTACTGATCCTAAAGTCCCGCTTATCATGATTGGCCCTGGAACTGGATTGGCTCCTTTCCGGGGTTTTCTTCAAGAAAGATTAGTTCTGAAGGAAGCTGGAACTGAGCTTGGATCATCCATTTTGTTCTTTGGTTGTAGAAATCGTAAAGTGGTGAGTTTAAACTATACCTTTCATTTTTTCAACAAGTTATATAGTTCAGGTTTGCTTTATCTAAACTTGTAATGTTTTTGGAATTTTAGGATTTCATATATGAGGATGAACTGAACAAGTTTGTTGATAGTGGTGCACTTTCTGAGCTCAATGTTGCTTTCTCTCGCGAAGGAGCCGTTAAGGAATATGTTCAACATAAAATGACCCAAAAGGTAAAAGACCGAGAAACAATCTTAAGAGTGTCATTAGTCATATGGTCGGTTTTTATTAATATGGATTCAATTTCACAGGCTTCGGATATCTGGAACCTGCTTTCTGACGGTGCTTATTTATACGTTTGTGGTGATGCCAAAGGCATGGCTAAAGATGTACACCGCGCCCTTCTCACCATCGTCCAAGAACAGGTATACATTTGTCTTAAGTATAAAGCACGCCATGTTGCTATAATTCGCTACATTTTATTGAGAATGATCTGACTGACCAAAGTTGACTTTTTAGTTTGAACTCTAGGAGGCAATTCCTGACCTGGTAGGAAAATAATTAGGTTTTGGCTTGTTTGAACGGGTCATGTTCATGTTGACCTATTAAACCTTTAGTTAAACAGGTGATGTTCGGTTGACTTTTTTTATCCCGTTCAATCATACACGTCAGTATGTTCACTCGTTTAGATTATAATAAATAGAAAATACTTTAACGCATTTATTAAACTTATTAAAATTATCTGCAACTTGATCACAACCCATCAACTTATTTTGACTCGTTTAGATAAATGAGTTACACGGATCGATTTCAAGTAACACAATTTTAAGCGTATCGTTAATACACAAATAAGTATACGGGTCAATGAAATTATGAAAATAAGAATGTTGCCATGTATTTGATTTTTTTTATTTTTTTATTTTTACAGGGATCTTTAGAGTCCTCTAAAGCGGAGGTGTATGTTAAGAATCTACAAATGTCAGGAAGATACCTCCGTGATGTTTGGTAATCATCCACTCACCAGAAGTTGTCACAAGATATCATCATCTCTTATTTCTACATAAATTTTTGGTTCTTCAAATTTAAATACTTATGTAATTTATTGTTAAAACATTGGTACTTGTCATGTAATTTATATAAATAAAAGAATCTTTTTTTTATTTATTGTTAAAAGTAAATTGCCAAAATCAGCCTTGAGGTTTTGATTTAATTTTCAAATCCATTCAAAAAGGTTTTTTTTTTCTCAAACCACTGAGGTAGGGGTGAGTAAATTAACCGCCATAACTGATAACCGAACCATAACCGGCATAATCAAACCGATTTTAACCAATAACTGACATAACCAATGGTTATGGTTATGAAATTTGTTTAACCGACTGAGTGGTTATGGTTATGAAGTTTTGGTTAACCAATATAACCGAAACCGAACCGAACTTATAATGTTAAGTTTATGTAATAGATTTTCGTTCAACACTAACCATGCAAAATGTTTTTACTAAGATAGAAGTATGTTTGTAAGAAAATGATATTGAGATGGATGCCATCTATTTTGATAAAGAATTATACTACTAATTAAAGGCTTAAGTAGTTTAACAAAAAAAAGTGTAGTTTTGGTTGTCTTATAAAAAAAAAAACGAAAGCTAAGTCCAACATGATTGGTTCCATTTTTTTTATTTTATACACCCATTGGCTTAAAAGTTTTGAATTTTAGTCGAAAGTTAGTTTTGGTTGAAGTTTTTGGTTAACACCGAAATAACCATAACCGAATTCATAATCGATTAACCGTAACCAAAGTTCGGTTATGATTACGGTCATGGAAATCCCATAACCGAAACTAGCGGTTATGGTTATGGTTAATGGTAAAAACCGAACAAAACCGACCCATGCACACCGCTACACTGAGGTTTTAAAATTGTCGCCAGATCCATCCACTTTTGTAACCCTGTTAAAAACTAATACTAAATAAGAGGTATTTTGATCATTTCTTTTTAACTCTTATTTGTTTAACTCTAAATAAGAAGACCCACCATCCAAAACATCTTTTGGTGACTAGGTGTTTAATGTTAACATTGCTCTATTTAGTAGATTGCAATTTAAGCCATCTCTTGGTGACTAGGTTGTTTCGAGTATTTTATACATCTTTAAAGAGTGTCAAATGGTGGTCAGGTTATGAAAATATTTAGGTTTGGGGGTGTTAATTCTAGTCCATTTAAACGATTTGTGTTTGGGATGATTTGTTTGATAAAAATAATTAAGCATTCAAAATATATTTAATAAACAAATGATAATGTCATCTACCGTATCTTATATTGTTGTCTTTATGTCAATTAGTTTGTTTATAGTCAATCGTTGTTTGCAAATTGATACAAGTTGTATTAGTAAATTAGTTTTAAAAATTACATGAAACCCGCCGTGCAACATGCGGCAAAAAAATATAAATACCCGCGTTAACGTGCGGGCATTCCCACTATAAGTCTATAACTATATAAAGCAAATCTGATGTACAAGATTGTAATTTTACTAGGCGAACAAGTTATGAAGCAACGTGTACAAAGGAGTATAGACTATTTGACATGGGTAGAACACTGATCGATGTCGTAAGGTCGGTCAAAAAATATAAGTAAAAATATCCTATTCACCTCTTACTAGTAAAGGGCAAGTAGCGTGTCGAATCCACGGGTAATCTGTGGAAAATATGAAAGCTCGTTGTTTTAATTATCATCTACGTCTAAACTAATTGCTTTTTGCAGTTTTGAGAATGATTGTGAAAACAAATCTAAATTAGAGTTTTAAACAATTGTGAGAAAATGACCAATTTCCGGGTTTTCAGGTTATGCAGAAAATCGAGTTACTTAATTACGACCAGTTGGAAATCACATAGACATGATTTGATAAAACTTGTTTTGATAAATAACTAACAGATAATACATTTGATTGCAATGATCCACGATCGAAACCGGAAGATTGATGCAAATGAATAGTAATCCAGTTAATTATCAATTTCAGATTTCATAAACATTAACGGATTCAATGATTAAAGGTTAAAATCAATGACAACTTAGAACTTAATCCCAATTGTTGATGAAACAACCAAATAATTAATGAACTGAAACGATTACGATAATCTAATAATGTTTAATCGAAACAAGAACAAACAGGAACGACTAACCAAATGTTTAACCGAATCCTAATCCAAAAAGTCGTAACATACGCAAACCCGATGTTCAAACATAAACCCCATTACCAGAGATGGTCATGGGATGACTAGCTCATGATGTTCGTACGATCTTCCGAAGCTTGATAGAAGGTTGAGTTCATGATGATTCGGTGTTGTGCGGAAGATGTGATGATCGATGATGTTGATAATAATAAGTGATTATATGAGCCAAAAAGTCAATCCCAATCTCCTGCCAATTGTCGATAATGAAGAAGTGATTTTTGAGAGCAAAAGAGAATGTTTAATGGCTGCCCCACAAATTCGATGATGATGTTCGTGATTTTTTGAGCACCACCCAAGTTGTTACACGACTGCTAAAAGTTGTGTCCTCTCCCCCTGGCTGCCAATTTTCGATGGTATTGATATTGGGCTCATTTGGTATAAAAGCCCAAAAGTAATTATAATTGGCTGCCACCAAAACTTTTCGTTGGTTGAGAAGCCCCCCCAAAGATTTCCTTATTTTGCTGCCAATAACCGTGATGTATGATTGTATGGCTCCCAAAATTCGAGGTATGATAGTGTGATTTTTAGAGCCCACCAAAACTATTTAATGTTGCTGCCACCAAAACGTGAATAATGATCCAGTAAGAGAGCCCAAAAGTGATGTAGGTGGCTGCCCACTTTCGTGTATTCCTGGAGTATTTTAATTATTAGGGTTAAAACCCTTTAATCTACTCCCAAAAATAAACATCACGTGCTGCATGTCCTTCAATCCGTAGGCCCCATTTTCAAACGTAAGTCATAACTCCATGTCCCTGTTCATTTTTATAACATTTCGCCCAAACAGTAAGTCACGGTTGGATTTCCGTAAGCAGCAACCTATACATGCATTTCCCTCATTCCACATGCATTAACTTTCAACAAATTACCATTCAATCCCTGAACTTCTTTTCTTCACATTCCTTTTATATTTTCACTAAAATCAACTTCCAAGTAATGACAATAAGGCCCCTCAACTTCAACGTTTCGCATCCTTTATGCATCTAAGCTATCAATTCAACTCGTATCATACCCGAACATTTCCAACGGCTGCACTCATCACTCTTGCATGTTTCGCTTCATCTTTAAACCTCGTAACTTTACCAATTTCACACGTTTAACCTGCAAACAAACAAACACTCGCAATAAAACAATTCCAAGCATATAATCATATAAAACAAGATAAACCACATAAAATCAACCATTAAACACCCATGTTTCACACTCTACATCAAACACTAAACTACTATGAGGACACGATGGGAATTTCAGATCCCATGTGCTTTTGAAGGCTGAATTTCACTTCCAATATTTCACAGGGTTAGGATATAATAGAAAGTTCTTTTTTGTTAGGAAGGCTAGGAAGTAATCTTGATCATCAATTGATTTAATCAAGGGCTAAGATTAAATGAGTGAAATTGAAGAGAAAAAAAGAGGCGCGTGGGTTTGTGTAAGGGCATTCTAGTCAATTCAAGACAATAGTTTCTCTCTCCTCCAATTCCCCCCCCATTTTTTAAACGTTAATAACTTTTTCGTACAATGCTATTTTTTTATAAAAATTGCACCAAAAAAACGAGTGTTCTTTTTAATCTTTAAAACGGGTATACAATTGCTATATTTTCGAAAACCCAGTTGCGTAAAACGCAATGGATAAAAAGCGTAAAAAAATGACTTTTTTCTAAAACGCAATGCATAAAAAACACAAAGAAATGTCTTATTTCTAAAATGCAATGACCAGAAAACACAAAGAAATGTCTTATTTAAAAAACGCAATGGTTTAAAAACACAAAAGAAAGTGTACTTTCTAAAACGTAATGGACTGAAAACACATAAAAATGTGTTTTACCTAAAACGCAATGCACAAAAAACACAAAGAAATGTCTTATTTCTAAAACGCGATGGCCAGAAAACACTTAAAATGTTTTTTTTTTCTAAAACGCAATGGCCTAAAAACACAAAAGAAAATGTACTTTCTAAAACGCAATGGACTGAAAACACATAAAAATGTGTTTTTATCTAAAATGCAATGGACTAAAAACACTTTAAAAATGTGTTTTTCTAAAACGCAATGACCAGAAAACACATAAATATGTCTTATTTCTAAAACGCAATGACCTAAAAACACAAAAGAAAGTGTTCTTTCTAAAACGCAATGGAGTGAAAACACATAAAAATGTGTTTTACCTAAAATGCAATGGACTAAAAACACTTCAAAATGTGTTTTTATAAAACGAAATGGACCAAAAAACACATAAAAATGTTTTTTTTTTCTAAAACGCAATGGCCTAAAAATACAAAAGAAAGTGTTCTCTTTAAATGCATTGAACCAAGGTATGTTTTGTCTGTGAATTGTCTGAACCAGGAAGTAGGAGATCAGAAACTGTCTACGAATTTTTGTTTATGAAATGAGGCAATTTCCAGAAAATTTTCTGATGCAGTTTCATTAAAGCAATTTAATCAAACTAAAATTTTTTTCTGCCCCTTGGACCCTGCTCCCCAGGGCGCTGCCTCCCGAACCCCCGCCAAGATTACTTTGTAAAACGCAATGACTCAATTCAAAAACCCAGATCGTAAAAATGCAATTAAAAACACTTATCGAAGCCGATTTCTTCAGATTTCTTCACCGAGTGACGAAATTTGAATGTTAGAAACACTTATCAGTGATCGAATCGAACGAATCAAGTGATTCGCTTCAAAATCACAGGAAAAAAAATGAGATATTGTATGAAATTAAACTGGATTTCTTCAAAAAAGCTGAAGAACACGTTGATTGGGTGTTTGAATCATTGATTGATGACGAAAATTGCACTATAATGTAGTGATTATTGAGATAGAAAATGAAGAAACGGTTGAAGATGGTGGGTTTTGAAAATGGTGGGTTTTGAAGTTACAGAGAGAAGAAGAAAGGAAAAGATTGGATAAAATTGACTAAAATACCTTTTATCTTTATTTTAAATTTTGCCACATGTCATAATTCTATTGCTTCCTATCATTCCTAGCCAAAATAAACTTCTTATTTGATACTCACCTATTATACTTAAACTTTTTAACTAAAAATGTTTACATAAACCTAACATTCTAATCTATTAATATGTTTCTTCAAAGTTTTTATTAGGACATTTTCTTTTATAATACTCTGAAGATTGTTTGTTTTTATATTAAATTTTGTTATTTGTTATATGCAATAAGTATATCATCTCAATTATAAATAAACATCTTAATATTTTTATTATAAATACTTAATATTCAAGAATAAAATTAATAATTTCTAATAGCATGGGTTAAACACTTAAACATAAAATATATGTTTTTTCGTTTCGGTTCGGTTTTTCGGTTATTGAGAATGGTTATCCGAAAACCGAACCGAAATTTTTGGTTATTAAAAATCCGAAAACCGAACGGTCGGTTTTTGTTTCGGTTTTTTCGGTTATTTCGGTTACGGTTCGGTTATTTCGGTTTTTTGCACACCCCGTAAATGACCCTACTACCTGTCTCTGGAGCGAAACATGTTGAGAAATAGGGTGTTGAGTCAGCAATTAACAAGGTGAACTACGTGGTTGTAGTGATTGCTAATTCTAGGGTTGTCGTCGTCGACACGGGAAGTGAACTAGAAACCAGAAGTTTGAAATTGTAGTTTGGTTAGACATTAATAGAATCTATTGGTTGAGTTTTGACTTTGAAGAGTTAAACATGTAAAAGAAAGAGTAAATTGCCATTTTAGTCCCTGAGGTTTGACCAAAATTGTCACTTTAGTCCAAATAGTTTTTTTCTTGCCATTTTAGTCCAAATAGTTTTGTTTTCTGTCATTTTTCACCTCTAAGCACGTCAACAATAACATCAATATCATAATTCAAAGTAATCATTTCTTAGAAAGCACTCATAGGTTCAAAGAGCTCACTTGGTGTAACACCCCGTGTTTCGAAAGTCAAAGTTAAAGCCAAGATTGAAGTCAATGGAAGAAAAGATTGCTAATTGTGACCTGTCACTCTTTTCTAAACTACTGTTTGACTTCTTTGACTTGTAATCGAAACTATTTATTTATTTGCTTTTGTTGTATTATGTGGAGTATTTATTAATAATCGAGGTTTAATCGCTATTTAATCGCATATTTATCGCTAATCGCTATCGCATCGCAACTCGAATTATGTGTTCAGGATATTGTTTTACGTGTGTGTGCTGTTATGTGTTACTTGTGCATGTTATTTTATGTTGAGGTGTTACTCGCAATCGCAAATCTATCGCATCGCAATCGAATCGCAAACTCTAAACGCAAGTTAATTATAGTGATTGTATGTTAGATATAGTAGTTATGCTATTCGTGTAACTAACGGGTAATACTATCGCATCGCTCCCCCGAATCGCATCGCAACGCAACGCTCAACACGCTAATCAAAACGACAAAACTCGTCGCGCCGAACACTAGGATAGAGTGGCCATCCGATCGGATTGCCATCCGATCGATTTGTCACCCAATCGGGCTGCCACCCGATCGGTTTGCCACCCGATCGGCCGACACCTTCACCACTTTCCTTTTTGGGAAACCCTATAAATACCCACATGTCACATCATTTGTGATGTGACAGCTACCTTGTTCGACTAGCCGACTTCAATCCCTCATTTCTCTCGATTTCTCTCGATCTTGTAAGTTTCCAACCTAAATCTTGTACTTCTATGATCTACACACACTTCTACATCATTTTCACCTTTGAATCTCAACTTTTAACCGTGAAATCACCGGATTTGAGGTGTTCTAGGGTGATGCCATCATGGGGTTCTTATGAACTTCAAAGTTTGGCTTCATTCCACCAAGAACAACTTAGATCTGAAGGCTTTCCACAAGATTAGGCAATGTTTTCGCATAGATCTACACATATTCATGGTTAAAAGGATTGAGAGAAGGTTTTCCAACTTTCTTTCAACTCTTTTACACTCAATGCACTCAAAACCGATATAATCGGAGCTTGTTCTGACCTTTTACTCATTCTTAGTGATGTGTTAGTTTCAAGATCTGAATTCTATCCGAGAGACATTGATTTCGGGTTTGAATATGAACAACCGTCTCGAATTGTGAACCGGTCGGACTAGGGTGGTTCCTGTTCGATCGGGTCACTTGGGTCGAGATGGGGTTTCTGTTGTTTAATCAAGTTATCATAATGTCTCGTTCAAAACTACAAAAACTTCAAACATAATCAAGTGTCAAGACGATCAGATCGTTGGGACGGATTGCCGTCCGATCGGATTGCCATCCGATCGACCGGTCATCCGATCGGGTTGCACTTGGTTCCACACTTAAACTTTTATTTTAGACATTTCAAGGATCTGAACGTCGAACGGATTGCCGTCCGATCGGATCGCCATCCGATCGAACGACCATCCGATGGTGTGACGTTTGGGACCTTGATACTCAGTCAATTTTCAACATGTTCAATGCATACGGATTGCCACCCGATCAGATAGTCATCCGATCGAGTGACCGTCCTGCTGTGAACTTGTTCTCAACGGAGAAGCCTTGCCAATCGGATCGCCGTCCGATCGAACAGCCGTCCGATCGATCGACCTGAAGGGTAGAGATACTTCTCTATTTTTAAAATGCTACAACGAAAACTTCAAAGGACAAACCATCATACATAAACACATCCTCACCAAACTAGGTGTCAATCCAATCGAATGGCCATCCGATTGAATGACCATCCGAACGTATTGCCACCCGATCGACTGGCCATCCGATCGGATTACCATCCGGTCGGATTACCATTCGATCCTTGGTACTTTTGCATCGTTTATTGCGCCGCTTATCGTTTATGCTATCGTTATCTGTTCAAGCTAATTTCTCTCAGTGCTCCCTTCAATCCAAGGCAGTGTTTATTAAGTTAAACGCTCTATGTGAGTATACTCGATCCCTTTTTGCTTTATGCACTTTTGGGTGTTACATACGTTACGTATTCTAAATCACATCGATCACACAACGCAAACACTATTTATATGCTGACCTTTAATGCATGTTATACGTGACTCGATGAATGCCTGTTTGTTATGTTAACACATTGATTGCTGTCTACCTGCCTTAGCAACGATAGTACTATAGTTTGGACTCAGCACCTGTTCACTCAGGGGTTGTTAAGGACAATACTTCACGTGTTCACAGTGGTGGACATGTGTTGCGCACTCGCTATTCGCAGTTAACTCGCAGTCATTGGTATTGATAGGATCTTTGTCGATAACTTACATGCTTCACATTATAAGTTATACATGCTGGTTATGCGTAAACGATTTCGAACTCTATTATGCTATTATCAAACTTGTATGCTCACCTTTACACTATGTGTATTGACCTTTATTTTAACGTATGTGGCAGGTGCTTAAGATACTAGGGATTTGCTGTGCTTTGATGAATCAAGCTAGGGGTCTAGTTATGTCACGCTTAAATCTGAGTCGTCAAAGCAGTATTTGTTTATGAGACAATTATTTGTAATAACTATTTTTATTTGGATATGTTGTGGTATGGGACATGACGTTTTAACTACCTGGTAATGAATAGTTGTTGTGGATACTCATGGACAATCTGTTTTGCTCAGTGCCATGCCCCGATGTTTTCGCCATTGGTTGGGGTGTGACAGATTGGTATCAGAGCCATAACTATAGGGAATTAGGCAAGACTCGACCTAGTCTGGGTCGATGTCTTAGAAACGACCTAGTCTATAGTCTAAGTACCAACAGACCGACTTGTGCATGCACAGTAGTGGTTTTGTACGAGTTTACTCGCTATTTCTTGCTCGAACTCGTTGTATACTACACACTTGCGCGAACATCGCATACTACAGATCCGCGCAAGATCAGCCTTTCCTAAGGCTGATTACACACACAAACGAATGATCTAGTTAAGATTAGGTGTGAAAACCGCAAACTCTCGACTTACTCGTTCGAATTTCTATTTTTGCTATAAAACAAGAGAATTTGCATTGAATCAGGAGTGAAATCCATACTTCGACGCAAATCTTCTTATCTATCTCATGATTTCATCATACAAGCAGGAACGTAGTTGCTAAGTTAGGGGTGAAACCCGAACCTTGATGACTCGTTTTACTCCTTAATGTGGTTTTACAAAACTCTCACCAAAGTCTCGACGGACTCCAACGACTTGAGGTTACACTGAGACTGGAAGGATGCGTGCCAATCGCTCGAATCGAAGCGAGAGCACAGTTCCGAAGGTCAAAGTGTGCACTTACAAGTCCTGGTGAATAGTCGAATCACTTTGGATAGTCAACGTCTACCAGCCGTAGACAATCTATTCTCGATTTCTTTGTGTTTTCGATTCTGGAACCCGCAACAGCTAACTCTGTGATTTATCGATTTTATGTGATTTCATGTTTCGATTTTGGTGATTTATTCGTTTTCACTGTTCATTTCAATCAACACGCACAACTCGCACTGCACACTTACCTCAAAACGCTAACAAATCGCTGGTCATTATTCGCAATCGCTGCTCGATACTCCTAGTCGCTGTATTTAATTGCTATACGTACTGTGAAGGATAGGGAATACGTGCAACATATAGTTAGGTTTCTGTATTCTGACTGCCTTATGTGCTTCTGTGCCTTACGTGCCTACATGTTTCGGTGCTCTACGTGTTATGTGATCCTGTGATTATGTGTTTAAGTGCTTATATGAATGGATGTGTTCCTGAGCTTTATGGTAAATCGCTATACTATACTAGGAATGATCGAATAGTGTTTTGAATCCTATGGCGCTGTCTGTTGTAGACAATGTCGTCATCTGGACCACTACACTCACGAGCTGCTAGGCGTAAGCACGCCGATAAGCGACTTTATTCCCTCGTCGCCAACCAAATCGCTAAAGTCATTCCTCAGATCGTGAGTGAACTAAACGAGAATGCAAGCAAGTCTTCTGAAGAGTCCCGAACTGATTCGCCAAAAGCTGCTTTTAGCTTCAAACAGTTCAAAGCCTCCGGACCGAAATAGTTTACTGGTGAAGATGGTCCTACGACTATGTTCCAATGGTTCAATTCTATCGAAGTCACCCTGCATCAGAGTGGCTGTCCTGACAATCTCCGTACTCTCAACGCAACTGGTGTCTTCCAGTCCCGCGATTTAGACTGGTGGATAGCCGAGAGAAACAAACGCGGAAATGATGCAGCTTACGGGCTATCATGGGATGAGTTGAAGGACGTGATAATGGAAGAGTTCTGCCCTCCCCATGAGCGCCAAAAGTTGGAGGATGAATTCTGGCACATTAAGTAGAAAGATGGTGACAACGCTGGTTTGACTGCGCGTGATGTGTGCAAAATGCAACATATAAATTACATCAAATGTGGCATAAAACTAATCCTTTTTTAGTACTAATGTTGGAAAAAATGTGCTTTTGTCTTCCTTTTGTATTTTCAGGGTTAAAAGAGCTTAAATGAGTAAAAGAAGCAAAAATGCAGCCAAATCCAGCATAAATACAAGAAAAGGAATAAAAGTGGCATGCTCGACCCCTCGACAGCATCCTCCAAAGCAAAAACAAGAGAACAGAAGGCTCAACACGCCCCGTGCTCACTGAGCACGGGGGCGTGCCCAAGTGTCTGCAGAAAAGACAAAGTTGTAGAAGCTTCTATCACCCACCACGGGGGCGTGTCCAGCGGACACGGGGCCGTGGTCAACTCTAAGATTCGCAGAATCTAGGAAAATCTTGATAATAAAGATACGCTTCTGCACACAGGGTCGTGCCCAGCGGACACGGGGGCGTGGTCAACTAATGCAGAGAAACTGCAATTAATGAAGAAAGAGAAGATGTGTGGACACGGGGCCGTGCCCAATGGACACGGGGCCGTGTCCGGGCTTCTGTGCATGCTATAAATAGGGGTGCTTGGCTCACTTGCAAAACATCCCTTGACAAACCACCTCTCTCACACTTCACCCACCCACCACCACCATCACAACCCACATCCACCACCATCATCCATCATCTATCATAGAGTGTGTGTAGTAGTCTCGGGATCCAAGATTGATCGTAAGATTTCTTGACAATCAAAGGCCATGTTTGCCTAAGTCTCTTACATCACTTGGTGAAGACAAGTGTTTAGTGTAATACTTTTTATTTTTAATCTTTTCGCACTTTTTATTTGATTATGTATTAATGACTTTAATAACTAGTTTCTTATGTTGAAGGTGAGTCTTCCTTATCGTTTGTCCGTGGTGTCTTGGCATTATTTTACTTTCTATATAAAATAAAAGATTTTCACCATTCATATCTCCACGGTCTATATGGAGGTATGTTGGCTACCTAGTCGGGGGTTAAGGGAACGGTTTGGTAAGAGTCTTGCCTTGTTTAGTGTATAGATCCTGCAAGGACCTGGGTCAACTTTAGTAGGACCTCCTTCAATACCCACTGGTATTGGATGGTGGGGGTCTGAATTCCTTGATCCACTCATATGTAAACTACTATTAATACTTTAACCCGGCTATTTAGGACTGTATCCCTGCTGACTCAGACTACTTAGCCGAGGGTAACGTCACCTCCAGAAGAGGGGCCTACCACAATATGCATTAATAGCTTAATTAATTATCTTTCAATAATCCAACCCTTTATGATTGTATCCTTGCTGACTCAAACTACTGGGTTGAGGGTAACGTCACCTTCAGAAGAGGGGGCCTACTACAATAACTAAGATAATCTCTTAAAAAGTGCAAAAGTGTGGAAATAATCAAAGGTTACACTAAATACGAGTCGGATCCAAGTGATTAATCTTTTCTATCTGTTTTTATTTTATTTTATTATTTCAGCATTTTAGTTAGTTTTATTTTTCTTGTTTAAAAACCTTTTTCTAAACTTTTGATTTGATTAGACGTTGAGGATAAACCGGTACTAAAAGCTCTTGTGTCCTTGGATGACCTCGGTATCTTACCAACACTATACTATGCTCACGATGGGTGCACTTGCCCATATGTGTGTTTAGTGTTAGTAAATATCGTGTTTTATAAATTTAAAACTTGGCTAAAAAGTGTTAAAGGGCTTAAAATATACATTAAAAACTATACGACACTTCACACGCATCAAGTTTTTGGCGCCGCTACCGGGGACACAAGGTTTTTAAGAAAGTTAGGAATCAACGGCCTAATCATTTTTTTTATTTTTCTATTTTTTAGGATTTTTCTTAATTTTTTCAGCTTCTGCAAAACTCAGCACGGGCCGTGCCCGCTGAACACGCCCCCGTGCCCAATCTTTGGAACTGGTAATCCTGTTTTAAGTCAGACAATAAGCTGAACACGGGGCCGTGCCCACTCAACACGCCCCGTGCCCAAGTTTCAGTTACTGAAAACAGAACCGTAAGATCCCGACGGTTAGTAATTTCTGACACAAACATGAGTGATACTGATATTTTTTACTTTCGGCACTCTTATGGTACGTGGTGTCAAATATGTGGCGGCCCTCATAAAGATTTAGAATGTTATTTTCTAAATTATAAGCCCCATTATATAGACCCATTGTTTTCCTGTAGCCTTAAGAGGGGCGAAAGTAAAAATAATCTCTATCTCTCCCTCGAATGCTCTCAATCAACCCTTCTAGGAGAAATGCTTCTCGATGAATTATTTCAAATGGAAAATCCAATTCTTACTTGGGTGAAAGAACTTGAGATGGATATCATTAATTCACCTCAAGACAAAGCCCAAGAAGAATTATTGAGATCGCATTCGAATAAAAACAACTTCGTTGTTCCCAAAATCACCTCTAACTCTAGCGAAGACTTGAGCGATAGTCGTCCCTTTGTCGATTGTGCCGTGAAGGACTCCCCATTGACTTCGTTCGGTGCATACATAGACCTAAGCAATTCGACATACACCTTCTTTAATGAGAGCCCGGGAAAGGGTTGGACTTGTCCACCTACAGTTAGCATAGGAATCACCCTCACCGACAACCTCTTACGTTCTCGTCCTAATCTAGAGCAACTAAGGTATCTCAGGCACTTTGGAGTTGTTCCATCCAGTAAGGAACCGCCCGATCCGGATAAGTTCCTTAGAAATAGACGAAACTTCATAAATAGCCTCTAGACACGGGGCCGTGTCCAGGTCAGCACGCCCCCGTGTCCACCAAAAGATTCCTTTCTGACTTTTTTTGTCAGAATACGGACAAAATGTGTCATGATCTTGCCTGCACACGGGGCCGTGTCCAGCCGACACAGGGCCGTGTGAAGCATGCTGTCATTTTCTATAAATGCAGCCAAGAATCCTGCACATTTAGACCATTCCAGGGACAGAGATTTGGTGGGATCTTCACACATACCATCCTAGGTATTTTCTAAAAGAAGGTTCTCAACAACCATCTTGTCCTTTCCTCTCTTGTCCATTCCCTTCTTCTTCATTTTTTTCCTCAACACCTCCATTAGAGCTTGAGATCATCATGATTCCAAGCTTTATTGTGATGTTTGTTAGGTTTTTGTTCAAGGAATCTTGTTAAAAATAAGTTTTACAGCATTGTTTTAAGTTATTTCTGCTAAAAAAACGTTTCTTAAGTCGGTAAAATAATTTGAAACTCCAAGATTCCTTGTTCCAAAAATCTGGAGAAAGGTGAACACGGGGCCATGCTCATTGAGCACGGGGCCGTGTCTGAGGTTACTGTTTCATTAAAATGAACTCTTTTCAGTTTGTTTTCATAGAATGTCAAGCCAAAACAGTGGAACTTCGTCAGCACATTCCAGAAACAGTCGAAGAGAACAGAGATCCTCAATCGAAGCAACTCTCGTACGCTACGTGATGGCATTACGTGAAGCTCTTGATGAGATGACGCCAGTAGAGGAGGTCCTGATAGACCGTATAAATTATCTTACGGTGGGGTTGGAAAACAGTTTTCAAGAGATCAACCTCTTGCACCAGAGGTTTAATATTATTGTGACGCCTCCCATGGAACCAATCCTCCCTCAAGAGGATTGGAACCTAGCACTTGGAGTCAATAATCCCACTGGATGGGATGACATCCCCACGGAACCCCCTCTTGACAATCTTCAAGAAGTCCCGGTGGAGGTTGCACCCTCTCAAACTGATGCGAATGAGCCCGCCTTTCTTCTCCCAAGGGAGATAGAGGAATGGCTCGCCGACGTATGAGGGACCCATTTCCGGAGGATGAAGTTCTTCGAGCCGCATCCAACCGAGCGAATTATCTTTTCGGAAATTTTGCTAATAGAATAATCTTTAGGCTAGAACTTCTTGGTTTAGACGTCTTGTGTTTCTTTTGATCTATTTATCTAGAATTTTAATTTACTAGGATTATTATGTAACTTTCTCTATTTTGAATGAATGATGGTTTTAATTAATTTGGTGTTTGGATGATGATGTAATGGGTAAAACACACTCAGGATGGTGAAGGATACCAAGGGAAACTTGCACCAACACCCCATGCACAAAAACAAGGTCACCCGACATTTTTTCGTCATTACAGCAAGTTCAGCACGGGGCCGTGCTCAACCATCTGCAGAAAAATGCCCAGTTCAGGTACCTGGACATGGGGCGTGCTCATTGAACACGCCCCTGTGTCCAGCCTTCTGTTACTTTGTTTTATTTTTTGTTACTGGCGATCTGAACACGGGGCCGTGCCCGGACACCATGGGGCCGTGTCCAGACGCCCAGTAACATAAATTTTTGTTTTTTCACATCTTTTTACACATTCAATCAACCTAAAAACTTATTTTGAGGACACATTGAGGACAATGTGTAATTTAAGTAGGGGGGGGGGGATGCTAAAACCTTGAATTTTGCAAGTCCCAGTTACAAGCCTTACACAAAACTCTATTGGAAACGCTAAACACCCCAATTTTTTTTTTTCAAAAATTTTCATTTTTTTACTTGTCTTGGTTTAAATTGGGAATTACAAGTTCTAAAAAGGTGATATTTTTACAAATTTACAACCGATAGCGTCGTGATAAAAAGAATTAACAAAAGAAAATTATGAAACGACATTACAAATCTAGTTAAAATTTGATTATATATACTTGATCACATAAAAACCCATTCCCACAAAAAGTGAGTTTTGAGCCTTTATTAAGCATATAAATACACATCTTTAAACTAAATGCTCATTTTTCATTTCTTGTATGAATAGCCGCTTGGTTCTTACGACTCTAGAACTTGCCACGACAATACATTCCCGGTCCTTACCAACTTAAACCCAAGTAAGTAAATGATGGAGGCATTAGGACTAACCCTTTTTCTTTCATCACCATTATTTTTTTTTTTACCACCTACCCAAAATCCCCCTAGTTAACCCCTTTGAGCCTAAACCTTTTCATTTCTTAACCCAAATCAAACACCCTTTTACCCACCAAAACCCTTTTTCATTTTAAACCCTTTATTTTAGTAACAAAGCTCGGTTTTTCTTATGACTTCCTTATCAAAAAAAAAAATGATGATAATGAAGCCAAAAGAAATAAACAAACAAGTTTATCAAAAATAATTTTGTTTGAAGAGTTGCTTCATCAAAATAAAAAAGTTGTAAAAATAAAAAGTCTTATGAAAACCGATGCTTTTTACGCCTTTTCGCCCTTTTCTACTAACCACTAACCCAACCACCTACCTTTAACCCAAGCCTAACCCTTCCCCCAAAAGTCCTCTTGATATTTACAAAGGTATATAGTTAAAAAGGAGGAGGATTGAGTGCTTGGCAAGCTTATGGTAGGAATAAGTTCCATGTCGCTCTCGAGTGTTTCACAAAAATACATCTTCGGCCGAGTGTTGAGTGATCCCCCGTGAGGTATGTGAACTTGTATATTAATGGAATTTTAAAGAGGCATGTTATGCCCTAATAAGTAATTTATCTTATGTAATGTTTTAAATAAATCATGACGAATAGGATT
This sequence comes from Helianthus tuberosus, assembly GCA_030545235.1. Lineage (NCBI taxonomy): Eukaryota > Viridiplantae > Streptophyta > Magnoliopsida > Asterales > Asteraceae > Helianthus > Helianthus tuberosus. Next base: position 72,766,079 of record CM060383.1, read on the forward strand.
GTAAATAAATAAAAATAAAACCTAATAAAGAATCTTGGAAATCCCGACACTCTATGACAAGCCCAAAACCTTCTCTTCTACCCATTCCATTTGGGAGTGTAAGCCACATTATAAAGAGTTTTGCTTGAGGACAAGCAAAGATTCAAGTGTGGGGGTATTTGATGTGTGCAAAATGCAACATATAAATTACATCAAATGTGGCATAAAACTAACCCTTTTTTAGTACTAATGTTGGAAAAAGTGTGCTTTTGTCTTCCTTTTAGGGCTGAGCAGTATACGGTTCAGAACCGCCCGAACCGAGGAACCGAACCGGAACCGCTAGATCCAAACCGTATTTTTGTATATAGGGTCCAGTTGCGGTTCTTAAATTTGGGTAAAAACGGTTCCCGGTTCGGTTCCGGTTAAAACCACGGTTCCGGTTAAAGAACCGCTAGAACCACTTGGGATTTTAAATATTTAAAACCCTATTTTATTAATGGGCTTTTCAACATCATACGACCATCTTAATTCTTATTCCTTCCTCTTATATTCATTCCACAATCTCATCTTTCATATTCTAATTCTTCTCCATCTCTCAACCCTAACCTAATTGCTATCATACAAGTTCATTTCCATCAACACCCTGCAAATATAGGTACGCTATTCTACATGACCTTTTTTATGATTGCATATATTTTCTTTCTAGATGTTTGCTTTCTTATACATATAGTTTTCTGTTTGTGAAAATAAAAATTGAACAAAAATAATCAAATCAATGTTGATCAAATTGTAAATGTGTATATAGATAGTGTATCGCTTGGTAAATCAGTAGATGCATTACTGATTAATCTATTCACGTGAACCAAATACAGTAGATGCAATATTCGTTTATTTTTTTTAATTGCTAACACTTGGTTTCATTTAGATGTTTATGAGGAGATTGAGAGGATAAAGATCGAATTAAGTTTGAAGATGTTTGTTTTAATTGTTAACACGATGGTTGTAATAGTTTTATTTAGAGTTTGTTTTAAGGCTTTAAATTTTTATTGTTGCTTTGCTACTTTTATTTTGGTTGGTTTGAACTTTGAATGTTGCTACCCTTAGTTAATGTTTTAAATGGTTTGATTTGTTTTTATTGAATTGTTAATTTTACGATTTCATTGTCAACCGGTTCCCGCGAGAACTGTTTACACGAGAACCGTTTAAATATCTTACGATGTTTAGATATTTCACCAACTTCAATAGAAGTTAAAGAATACTTTTTAGAATTTTTAATAGTGAATGATACAACCGGTAAATGTCTTTTTAATTCTATTACTAAGGAACTTAATAGAATAGGACTTAATGTGGATGACATTAGAGGTCAAGGTTATGATAATGGTTCAAATATGAAAGGAAAACATAAGGGAGTACAAAAACGATTGTTAGAAGTTAATCCTAGAGCCTTTTATGCTCCATGTGGTTGTCATAGTTTAAATTTAGTTATTTCTGATATGGCTAGCGCTTGTGACAAAGTTCATGATTTTTTTTGGAACCATACAACGTATTTATTCTATTTTTGCATCATCCACTAAAAGATGGAAAATTTTACAAGATAATATACCATATTTAACTCTTAAATCATTATCACAAACACGTTGGGAAAGTCGATTAGAAAGTGTTAAAACAATTAGGTTTCAAGCTCCAAAACTAAGAGATGCATTAATGGATTTGTATCATGATAGTACCGAGGCTAATGTTAAAAGTGAAGCTAAATCTTTAGTTGAAAATGAGTTGGAAAAATTTGAATTTTTATTAGCGATGGTTATTTGGTATGAGGTTTTACATGCTATTAATGTAGTTAGTAAAAACTTACAATCAAAAGATATGTGTATTGATATTGCTATAAAACAACCAGATGGACTTATTATTTATTTTAAAAAGTTTAGGGATGAAGGATTTGAAAATGCTATGATTGAGGCTAAAGAACTTGCTTTAAAGATGGGCATTGAACCTAGTTTTCATGAAAAACGTGTTATTCGTAGAAATAGAAGATTTGATGAAAATGTTGATAATGAGACTTTGAAAACTCCTATTGATTGTTTTAGAACGGATTACTTTTTATACATAGTAGATCAAGCTAGTGTTTCACTCGAAAGCAGATTTGCTCAGTTTAAAGAGTTCGAACAAATTTTTGGTTTTTTGTTTAGTATAAAAAAGTTAAAATCTTTAGATCAAAAAATTTTAAAAGAGAAATGCATTTATCTGGAAAAGTTTTGGAACTATGATAATCATATTGATATTGATGGTTTGGATTTATTTGAAGAACTAAAAATGCTAAGAGAAATTATACATGTAGAATCTGACACCCTTACTAATATATTAACTTATATTAAAAACTTTAATTCTTTTCCAAATGCATATTTCGCCTATAGAATTGTGTTAACCATTCCTGTAACCGTTGCTACCGCAGAACGTAACTTTTCCAAATTAAAACTAATAAAAAATTACTTAAGATCTACAATGTCAAAAGAAAGATTAAACGGTTTAGCTATTATGTCAATCGAAAAAGATTTTTAAGAAGAACTTGATTACGATAATTTAATTTGCCTCGGTTAAAGATAGAAAAGTAGATTTTATTTAAACATATACTATAATTATAGAAAACATATGACTTTCAAATTTTTTTTTAACTACGCCAATTATAAACTTTTTAGTTACTAAATATGTTGAAAATGATAATTTTGCAAAAGGGCCACCACTTCGTAGTTCGATTAGGGCCTCCGAAAACGTAGGAACGACTCTGTTAACCGGTTCGGAACCGAACCGGAACCGTTATAATACGGTTCGATTCCGGTTCTTAAATTTAGCAATTAACGGTTACGGTTCGGTTTCGGTTCGGTTCGGTTCAGTCCGGTTCTGAACCGTTGCACAGCCCTACTTCCTTTTGTATTTTCAGGGTTAAAAGAGCTTAAATGAACAAAAGAAGCAAAAAATGCAGCCAAATCCATCATAAATACAAGAAAAAGAATAAACGTGGCATGCCCGACCCCTCGACAGCATCCTCCAAAGCAAAAACAAGAGAACAGAAGGCTGAACATGCCCCGTGCTCACTGAGCACGGGGGCGTGCCCAAGTGTCTGCAGAAAAGACAAAGTTGTAGAAGCTTCTATCACCCACCACGGGGGCGTGTCCAGCGAACACGGGGCCATGGTCAACTCTAAGTTTCACAGAATCTAGGAAAATCTTGATAATACAGATACGCTTCTGCACACGGGGTCGTGGCCAGCGGACACGGGGGCGTGGTCAAATAATGCAGACAAACTGCAATTAATGAAGAAAGAGAAGATGGGTGGACACGGGGCTGTGTCCGGGCTTCTGTGCAGGCTATAAATAGGGGTGCTTGGCTCACTTGCAAACCATCCCTTAACAAACCACCTCTCTCACACTTCACCCACCCACCACCACCATCACAACCCACATCCACCACCATCATCCATCATCCATCATAGAGTGTGTGTAGTAGTCCCGAGATCCAAGATTGATCGTAAGAGTTCTTGACAATCAAAGGCCATGTTTGCGTAAGTCTCTTACATCACTTGGTGAAGACAAGTGTTTAGTGTAATACTTTTTATTTTTAATCTTTTCGCAAGTTTTATTTCATTATGTATTAATGACTTTAATAACTAGTTTCTTATGTTGAAGGTGAGTCTTCCTTATCGTTTGTCCGTGGTGTCTTGGCATTATTTTACTGTCTATATAAAATAAAAGATTTTCACCATTCATATCTCCACGGTCTATATGGAGGTATGTTGGCTACCTGGTTGGGGGTTAAGGGAACAGTTTGGTAAGAGTCTTGCATTGTTCAGTTTATAGATCCTGCAAGGACCTGCGTCAACTTTAGTAGGACCTCCTTCAATACCCACTGGTATTGGATGGAGGGGGTCCGAACTCCTTGATCCCCTCATATGTAAACTACTATTAATACTTTAACCCGGCTGTTTAGGACTATATCCCTGCTGACTCAGACTACTTAGCCGAGGGTAACGTCACCTCCAGAAGAGGGGCCTACCACAATATGCATTAATAACTTAATTAATTATCTTTCAATAATCCAACCCTTTAGGATTGTATCCTTGCTGACTCAAACTACTGGGTTGAGGGTAACGTCACCTTCAGAAGAGGGGTCTACTACAATAACTAAGATAATCTCTTAAAAAGTGCAAAAGTGCGGAAATAATCAAAGGTTATACTAAATACGAGTCGGATCCAAGTGATTCATCTTGTCTATCTATTTTTATTTTATTTTATTTTTTTCAGCATTTTAGTTAGTTTTATTTTTCTTGTTTAAAAACCTTTTTCTAAACCTTTGATTTATTTAGACGTTGAGGATAAACCGGTACTAAAAGCTTTTGTGTCCTTGGACGACCTCGGTATCTTACCAACACTATACTATGCTCACGATGGGTGCACTTGCCCATATGTGTGTTTAGTGTTAGTAAATATCGTGTTTTATAAATTTAAAACTTGGCTAAAAAGTTTTAAAGGGCTTAAAATATACATTAAAAACTATACGACACTTCACACGCATCAGCGCGCTTCAAGTAGTTGAGTATAATCTGCCCGGACCAAGTCAAGACGCCCAAAATCGCCATCAAGAAATATGTCCGTGCTCTTCCGGATTACGTGGCTGATTTTGTTCAAGCTGCAAAGACATCAACGATTGAAGAAACCTACTTGCTTGCAGTTGAGATCAACGACAAGCGAGTCAAGTCTTGTGTCTGGGATAAAGCTCCCAAGAATCTGCATCAAGCTACCACTGCTTCAACCGCTGAAACCGCCACCGCTCCTCAGTCATCCAAGCTTTCAAGACGCAAGAGAAAGAACAACAACAGTTCCAGCAACAAGAACTGCGTTGTGACCAATGCTGCCCCGCTCCTATCAGTTCCAGCTCCTCAGCGACATCAACACCGCCAAGTAGCGGCCCCGGTTACCAACACACAACCGGCAAAGTGTGCGTATACTGGTCCTCATCCGGTTTGCCCTACTTGTACTTATCACCACCCAGTGGGAATCGCCTGCAGATACTGTGCACATTGCAACATGTACGACCATTTCACCGTCAACTGCCGTACAGGTCATGTCAAAACCCTGCTCCAACCCAAGGTCAAGCTCCTGCTCATCAAGCTCTACTTGCTGCTCCTCAAGCCATCAAGCGGCTCATGCACCCGCGGTCAATGCTAGAGCTTGCAATGCGTGTGGTGATCCCAACCACTTCGCCAACATGTGCCCGAACCGAGTGGTCAAGCAAGAGCCACAACAGCAGCAGCCTCAGCAACATCAGCAACAACCAGTGGCCCGCGGACGTGCGTTCAACATTAACGCCCGCCAGGCCCAAGCAGATAACAATGTGGTCAATGGTACGTTTCTCGTGAATGGTATATATGCTACGTGTTTATTTGATACTGGAGCAGATAACTGTTTTGTATAATTTGAATTCGAAAAGCAACTCAATTGTAAGCGCGCTCATCTCCCCTCGACGTTCGATGTTGTAGTTGCCACCGGAAGAACCATCGCCGTCAATTCCATTCTTCGTGATTGTACTCTCGAACTCAACAATCACGTCTTTCCTATCGACCTTATGCCGATGCAACTCGGTAGTTTTGACGTCATCGTAGGCATGGACTTTCTTCGTGAAAACCATGCTGAAGTTGTTTGCTTCGATAAGATGATTCGATTATCGCTCGATAATGGTGATCAGTTGTGTGTTTACGGTGAAGTCGCGTCAAAGAAACTCCAACTCATGTCGTGTGTCTAGGCTAGCAAGTATCTCCACAAGGAATACCAAGCTTTCTTGGCGCACATTGTAGTAGAGGAGAAAAAGGAAGTTAAGGAGGTGAAAGACGTTCCTATTGTTTGTGAATTTCCTCGTGTATTACCTGATGATTTACCGGGACTACCACCCGCTCGTGATATCGATTTTCGAATCGACCTCATTCCTGGAGCCAACCTTGTTGCTAAAGCGCCGTATCGTCTCGCTCCTTCTGAAATGCGCGAACTCTCGAGTCAACTCTAGGAACTTCTTGATAAAGGATTTATTCGCCCTAGCACCTCTCCATGGGGCGCGCCTGTCCTTTTTGTCAAAAAGAAGGATGGTTCGTTTCGGATGTGCATCGACTATAGGGAATTGAATAAGTTAACAATCAAGAACCTCTATCCCTTGCCCCGAATCGATGATTCATTTGATCAGCTACAAGGTGCTACGTGTTTTTCTAAAATCGATCTACGTTCAGGTTATCATCAATTACGCATTCAAGAAGAGGATATACCCAAAACTGCTTTTCGAACCCGCTATGGTTATTACGAGTTCGTTGTTATGCCTTTTGGTCTGACCAATGCTCCTGCAGTCTTCATGGACTTGATGAATCGAGTGTACAAACCCTTCCTTGATCGCTTCATGATCGTATTCATCGATGATATCCTGATCTATTCCAAATCAAAAGACGAACACTCGCAGCATCTACGTTTGGTTCTTGAGTTACTCCAGGGAAACCGTCTCTACGCCAAGTTCTCCAAGTGCGAATTTTGGCTAGAGGATGTCCAATTCTTAGGTCACATTGTCAATAGTCCGGGTATCCACGTTGACCCTGCAAAGATCGAAGCTGTTAAGAGTTGGGTTACACCCAAGAATCCGTCTGAAGTCCGTTCCTTTCTCGGACTGGCAGGCTATTATCGCCGTTTTATTGAAGGTTTCTCCAAAATCGTCGTACCGCTTACCTCTCTTACGCACAAGGACAAGCCTTTTTTTTGGGAAGCAAACAGGAAGAAGCCTTGCAAACCCTCAAGACCATGCTTTGCAATGCTCCCGTGCTCTTATTGCCCGACGGAAACGACAATTTCGTAGTTTACTGCAATGCCTCAAACCTTGGTCTTGGTTGTGTCCTTATGCAACGAGACAAGGTTATCGCGTACGCTTCTCGATAGCTCAAGATCCACGAGAAGAACTACACCACACACGACCTCGAGCTTGGCGCAGTTGTTTTTGCATTAAAGATTTGGCGACACTACCTTTATGGTACCAAGTGTACGATCTTCACCGATCATAGGAGCCTACAACATATCTTTTGACCAAAAGGAACTGAATATGCGTCAACGCCGGTGGGTAGAACTGCTCAATGATTACAACTGTGAGATCCGTTACCATCCAGGCAAAGCAAACGTCGTTGCCGATGCTCTCAGTCAGCGAAGCTACTTGCTTAGCGTTCGTAATTCCCAAGCCCAGTTTAATCTCGAAGCTCTTATCCGTGACGCGCAACATGCTTGTTATACCGAGCGAACTTTGAAGAAGGAAAGGATTCTAAACGATGACGCCCAACTTGGGAATAAGTCGAATGGTATTTTTCATTACTTGGACCGAATTTGAATTCCCAAGCGTACGAACTTGCGACAACTTCTGATGGACGAAGCCCACAAATCTCAATATTCCATTCATCCCGGTGCCGACAAGATGTATCAGGACATGCGTTACAAGTACTGGTGGCCGGGCATGAAAAAGGATATCGCTATCTATGTTTCGAAATGCCTGACCTGTTCCAAGGTCAAAGCTGAGCATCAAAGGCCCTCTGGCTTACGCGTTCAACCCGAGATCCCAATGTGGAAATGGGAGAGTATAGCTATGGACTTCATAACGAAACTTCCGCGTACTCAATCTGGTCATGAGAGCATTTGGGTTTTGGTTGACCATTTAACCAAGTCAGCTCACTTCCTGCCGATATGAGAAGACTTTAAGGTAGAAAGATTAGCCCGAATCTACACTAACGAGATCATTAGTCGACATGGGACGCCTTGTGACATCATCTCTGACCGTGACGGTCGGTTTACCTTGCCTTTTTGGGAATCATTTCAATCTGCTCTCGGTACTACTCTTAATCTAAGTACCGCTTTCCATCCCCAAACCGACGGTCAGACTGAAAGAACGATTCGCACCCTTGAAGACATGCTCCGTTCGTGTGTCATAGATTTCAGTGGTAATTGGGACGCGTACTTACCTTTGGTCAAATTCTCGTATAATAACAGTTATCATTCTAGCATACAAATGGCACCATTTGAGGCTTTATACGAAAGGAAATATCGATCGCCTATTGTATGGCACGAGATCGAAGACGCGCAAATTACCGATCCTAAACTGTTACAAGAAACAGCAGACAAAATCCTCCAAATTCAGGACAAACTATTGAAAGCTCAGAGCAGACAGAAAAGTTACGCTGATAGACGCCGCAAGCCCCTTGAATTTGACGTTGGCGATCACGTACTCCTAAAGGTTGCACCTTGGAAGGGGGTGATCAGATTCGACAAGAAAGGAAAGCTCGCGCCTCGATATGTTGGACCCTTTAAGATTCTGGAAAGGATTGGAAAAGTGGCTTACAGACTCCAACTACCGGAGGAACTGAGTAACGTCCAGCCGACTTTCCACGTTTCGAACCTCAGAAAGTGCTTGGCCGACCAGGAATTACATGTCCCACTTGAGGACTTGCAAGTGGACAAAACATTACACTTCATGGAAAAGCCTGTCGAGATCGTGGGATGAGAGACCAAGGTACTCAGACGCTCACGCATTCCCATTGTGAAGGTTCACTGGGAAGGAAAACGAGGTGCCGAGTTCACCTGGGAACTCGAAAGCGACATGAAGGCGAAGTACCCACAGTTGTTTCTTACGGCTAAAGCCTAATTTCGGGAAGAAATTCCCTTAAGTAGGGGAGGCTGTAACACCCCGTGTTTCGAAAGTCAAAGTCAAAGTCAAGATTGAAGTCAAAGGAAGAAAAGATTGCTAATTGCGATTTGTCACTCCTTGCTCAACTACTGTTTGACTTCTTTGACTTGTAATCGAATCTATTTATTTGTTTTCTTTAGTTGTATTATGTGGAGTATCTATTAATAATCGAGGTTTAATCGCTATGTAATCACATATTTATCGCTAATCGCTATCGCATCGCAACTCGAATTATGTGTTCTGGATATTGTTTTACGTGTGTGTGCTGTTATGTGTTACTTGTGCATGTTATGTTATGTTGAGGTCTTAATCGCAATCGCAAATCTATCGCATCGCAATCGAATCACAAACGCTAAACGCAAGTTAATTATAGTGATTGTATGTTAGATATAGTAGTTATGCTATTTGTGTAACTAATGGGTAATACTATCGCATCGCTCCCCCGAATCGCATCGCAACGCTCAACACGCGAATCAAAATGACAAAGCTCATCGCGCGAACACTAGGATCGAGTGGCCATCCGGTCGGATTGCCATCCGATCGGATTGCCATCCGATCGATTTGTCACCCGATCGGGCTGCCACCTTCACCACTTCCCTTTTTGGGAAACCCTATAAATACCCACCTGTCACATCATTTGTGATGTGACAGCTCCCTTGTTCGACTAGCCGACTTCAAGCCCTCATTTCTCTGGATTTCTCTCGATTCTTGTAAGTTTCCAACCTAAATCTTGTACTTCTATGATCTACACACACTTCTACATCATTTTCACCTTTGAATCTTGACTTTTAACCGTGAAATCAGCGGATTTGAGGTGTTCTAGGGTGATGTCATCATGAGGTTCTTATGAACTTCAAAGTTTGGCTTCATTCCACCAAGAACAACTTAGATCTGAAGGATTTCCACAAGATTAGGCAATGTTTTTGCATAGATCTACACATATTCATGGTTAAAAGGATTGAGAGAAGGTTTTCCAACTTTCTTTCAACTCTTTTACACTCAATGCACTCAAAACCGATAGAATCAGAGCTTGTTCTGACCTTCTACTCATTCTTAGTGATGTGTTAGTTTCAAGATCTGAATTCTATCCGAGAGACATTGATTTCGGGTTTAAACATGAACAACCGTCTTGAACCGTGAACCGGTCGGACTAAGGCGGTTCCTGTTCGATCGGGTCACTGGGGTCGAGATGGGGATTCTGTTGTTTAAGCAAGTTATCATAACGTGTTGTTCAAAACTACAAATACTTCAAACAGAATCAAGTGTCAAGACGATCAGATCGTTGGGACAGATTGCCATCCGATCGACCGGCTATCCGATAGGGTTGCACTTGGTTCCACACTTAAACTTTTATTTTAGACATTTCAAGGTTCTGAACGTCGAACGGATTGCCATCCAATCTGATTGCCATCCGATCGAATGACCATCCGATGGCGTGACGTTTGGGACCTTGATACTCAGTCAATTTTCAACATGTTCAATGCATACGGATTGCCACCCGATCGGATAGCCATCTGATCGAGTGACCGTCCTGCTGTGAACTTGTTCTCAACTAAGAAGCCTTACCAATCGGATCGCCGTCCGATCGAACAGCCGTCCGATCGACCGACCTGAAGGGTAGAGATACTTCTCTATTTTTAAAATGCTACAATGAAAACTTCAAAGGACAAACCATCATACACAAACACATCCTCACCAAACGAGGTGTCAATCCAATCAAATGGCCATCCGATCGGATTACCATTCGATCCTTGGTACTTTTGCATCGTTTATCGCGCCGCTTATCGTTTATGCTATTGTTAACTGTTCAGGCTAATTTCTCTAAGCGCTCCCTTCAATCCAAGGCAGTGTTTATTAAGTTAAACGCTATCTGTGAGTATACTCGATCCCTTTTTGCGTTTTGCACTTTTGGGTGTTACATACGTTACTTATTCTAAATCACATCGATCACACAACGCAAACACTATTTATACGCTGACCTTTAATGCATGTTATACGTGACTCAATGAATGCCTGTTTGTTATGTTAACACATTGATTGCTGTCTACCTGCCTTAGCAACGATAGTACTATAGTTTGGACTCAGCACCTGTTCACTCAGGGGTTGTTAAGGACAATACTTCACGTGTTCACAGTGGTGGACATGTGTTGCGCACTCGCTATTCGCAGTCAACTCGCAGTCATTGGTATTGATAGGATCTTTGTCGATAACTTACATGCTTCACATTATACGTTATACATGCTGGTTATGCGTAAACGATTTTGAACTCTATTATGTTATTATCAAACTTTTATGCTCACCTTTACACTATGTGTATTGACCTTTATTTTAACGTATGTGGCAGGTGCTTAAGATGCTAGGGATTTGCTGTGCTTTGATGAATCAAGCTAGGGGTCTACTTATGTCACGCTTAAATCTGAGTCGTCTTAGCAGTATTTGTTTATGAGACAATTATTTGTAATAACTGTTTTTATTTGGATATGTTGTCGTATGGGACATGACGTTTTAACTATCTGGTAATGAATAGTTGTTGTGGATACTCATGGACAATCTGTTTCGCTCAGTGCCATGCCCTGATGTTTCCGCCATCGGTTGGGGTGTGACACTTGGTACTTGACAAACCACCCTGAACGATCGCTCAAAATCTCATACATGTTCAGGGTTTTATCATCATAATCAAGAGCCACTGTTAAATGTAAATGGCATCTAGATTCCCCAAAGTACTTTTTCCTCGCTTTAGAAGACTTCATCCCCAGTCGCAAGGGCAACGTTTGCAATTATTCATCCTCAATTTTAAAGTACACGTGATCGCGATAAGAGGGAACCCAGTGAACAGCTCCATTCCAGTAAACTCCCTCTCTGAAGGAAGGCCACAATTTGTAGTGTAACGAGCCGTAGCACAGGTTACGGCTCAACCCCGTATTTGCAGTGTTTTTTTTCGATTTTATACAAATGATACCCCTAAAAAAATACAAGGATACACTTAACCAAAAAATAGGATACTTGATATTACTAAAATCCTATTTTTATTAGCCCAGGCATTTTACAACTCGAAAACTTATAGAATAATTAAGTCTGAATGATAAAAATAAGCCCAAATTAACAATAATAGAATTGAAAATAAGCCCAAAATATACTTGATAAAATTAGCCCAAGACCCAAAACAATATAATAATTGAATAAGTGATCTTGCTCGTCTTATGGTGGAAAGCGGAACACATAGTTCTTTTCCTTTGGTTTATCGGGTAGTGAAGCTAGCTATGATTTTACCGGTTGTAAACGCAACCGTTGAAAGATGTTTTTTTTAAATTGAATGGGCCCGGATATTTGAACAATGTTATGGTTTGTGAGGTCGAAAAAGACACTTTTGATAAAGTAAAATACGACGATATGATTGAACGATTTCAAGCTATGAAAAAAAGAAGAGGACAAATCTATTAGATATTTATTTTACTTTATTTGTTATCGTTTTTTATTATTGTATGATCGCACGGTAAAAAAATCGGAATACCCCTAAATTAATGGGCTAGCTCCGCCACTTCCCACAAATCCATATAAAAAGATTCGATAGAAATCTTCCATTTCCTTGTAGTATCAAAGATGAAAGATTCTTATACTACGACGATCAAAGAAGAGTTCGAGACTACGAAAAGGATGAGTGCTTGGGTTTTCAATATTAAACGGAAGATATGTATTTCCAACAAAATACTAGCAAGTTTTGAATGTTTGTTATACATGAGAGTGAAACTTCTGTCGCTCAAAAGCCAACGCCAATGTTTGGATACAGATTTGAAGCGAAGGATGGAGGTAACGGGGATCCAGAGAAGGATTTCGGTTAAGAGGTCATCGTTGGACCAGATCAAATCTCTAGACTGAGTTGGTTGATGCTCCATGGTTGTAGCTATGGTGTTCGTCATTTTTTGAGTGATTTGGAGGGACGAGCAGTATGTCACCATTAGGGTTTCCATATAAGATTCTTGGAATGAAGAAGATGAAGTGGGCCGGGCTAGGCGAAGTTGGAAGTAGAGATGAACATAAAACCGGTTAACCGTATTGGTTTTTAAAAACCCGATCCAGTTTGGAAAAGAAATCACATGAATTGCTTAGGTTCAATATCCAAACTGGTGGTTCATGATGTCCGATAATCAAGATCACCCGAGTTCGGGCCAAGCCGCAAAGAAAAAAAACGTAGTAGCTATATTATGTTTTATTAGTTTATTAAATGGGTAAAAACAATTTACTGTTTTATGGTTTTATTTAGAACTTGGGCCTGAGGCCATGTATTGTCTATTTGGGTCCAGTAATAGTAAAGTCCATTAGGTTATGTATTGGGTAACTTGAAGGATTGGGCCGTACTTATCATGAAACGGTGTGTGTGTATGGAAGTAACCGTATGAACGGTTATCAAGGAACCATCGCATCCCCTTAGAGAACGACGTGACTCCTGTTAGGAAACTTTTTATGTAAGTATTGAAGAAAAACTTATTCAGCCTGATGTAAAGAAGAAGATAAAGTCACGAAGATCAAACAACAAGAAGAAACAAGATAGGACGCTTGAAAAGAACAACACATCTTCATCAAAGAATCAGAAGCTGATCAAGAACAAGAGAAGGTTATCGGAAAAGACCATTCTGATGGATCTTATGATATTTCTGATGAAATATCATCAGTTTCTGGTAAATCTGATCATCAGAAATTCTGATGAACAATTTCTGATGAAGTGGTTATCAGAAATTCTGATAAACACCACTTGTCTGAACGAGTTCTAACCTGCCACAATAACCAAAGCAACTTGACATTATTGGATCCCACAATAACCGAATCAACTTGATTGGATTCAATGAATATGTTAAGAAACTACTTTTTGCAAGACAAGTGCATGAATAAACAAATGTTTATTCATGCCCCTAGGCTTTCTATAAATAGAAAGCTCTTCAGCAAAGGACGATGAGTTAAGCCAAGCATTCAATACATACAACAAAAACTCCATTGTCCTTTTACCTCAGAATTACACAAGTATTCGTTTGTAATAGATAATAATCTCACAATCACCTTGTAAACCATTTTGTTTCAAAGTGATATAAACTTGAAAATTCTGTAGTTCTTGTTTCTTGAAAGTTTGATTTCTATTTCCGTACACTATTTTCATATTTGTTGAAATCACTTGCCATATTACGAGAAAAGAAAGGTTTTTAGTCCAACTGGGACCAACAATTGGTATCCCACAACACACCCGTTCGTTTCATATATATACGGCTCCCAACTTTAGTTTCGTAGTGTGTCCGTATACAAGTCTGTAATGCAAGATTCTGATTAGTAAAAGTTTCGTTTGTTCAAGTTCGGTTATGGTTAGTTCCATTCTACAAGTTCAGTTTGTTATCCAATGGTTATTATGAAAACTAGTTGGTGCGAAGTTTGTTACGATTACGTCTATGATTGCCATCATACTCGTTCTCGCGCTCAACGATCCTGGGAACCCGAAAGTGCTGATACCAACATCGGTATCAAAGCCGAAGGTTCTGCGAGGGCAGGAAACGAGGATGACGGGTTTGGAGATTGTTTGAGGGTGAACAAGGCTAAATCGGTTGGTGCCGATTCTCGCGACACCGGAAAGAACAAGGGAAAGTGCGGCCAGGGCAGCGGAAGGAAGAGCAAGTACGCACAGGGGAAGCCATCCACTCGTTCTTGGAAGTCGCCAATCAACAAGTTCCCCAAGAAGACGATTCCGAAAGATTTCTTCAAGAAACAAGTTGGAAAAATACGTGACGAGTGGGAAGACCGAGGAAAGCAGGGATACGGTGTTTTACGTGTATGCAATTCGGTCATATTGCATCCATTTTCCCAAGTAAGTATATCAATCTTAGTCCTTTACTGGAAAACGGTGATTATTTAGTAAAGGATACTTACGAAGGGGAATGGGAAGCAATATGGGTAGTTGATCCCACTTTTAAAACACACATGACGGGAAACCGAAATATGTTCAAAGTGTTCAAAAGACACTTTGGGATCATAACCAACGAGAAACGGAAGGAGTTCTCGTTCATACACAGCATCGGCGAAGTTAAAGTTTCGATTGGTGGAAAGGATAAGAAAATCCCTTGTGTGAATTACGTGCCAAAAATGAAACATAATGTTCTTAGTCTAGAACAATTGTTGTACCAAGGGATTGAATTGGTAACTTCGGGTGACATGTGTACGTTGAAAAGGATGTTTGGTGATAGGACAAAAGTTTTTGATATATTCGAAAATAAATCCGAAGTGGATTTAGAACAAGAATACTTAGATAAGTTCTACGAGAACTTAGATGTTGAAAATAGATATCTCAACGAGAAAGAAAAATTGCAAGAATACGTTGAAGATTTTTATGAAAAAGAATTTGAAGTTGAGAGGGAGAAAAATAAAGAAAGGTTCGGAGAAGGCGTTTCGGGTAGGAAGAAAGATGAGATTGAATATTCCAAAAGAGAAAAATAAGTTAGGTTTGATGACTTACATGGATGGTATAGAAGAAAATCCTCAAGAATCAGGAGAAGCGATACAAAAGAGGGTTGTGATGATTGCGTAAGATGAGGAAGATGTGATAGAGAATTATCTCAGAGTTGAAAGTTGCTTGGATGTGCTCGATTTGATCATACTGCATGAGGAGTTAGAAGGGCATGAATCATTCTATGAGGGTAGCATGGAAGACGTAATAAATTGTTCATACCATGCTTTCTTGGTATATGCAAAGAGGTCGAAATACCACCGACACTTCTAAACGGGAAACCCATTGAGTTGATCACACTTTATAAAGTTGTTAAAGAGTATGGAGGTTTCAAGAATGTAGTATAAGATGATGCATGGGACAAGATTGCACTTCAATGCGGTTTCGATCGTGATGATGATTTTGAAGTGAAGGCTGCATATGTTTGATACATCGAGTTAGTGGAATGGTATTATGAAGTTATGAAGATCAAGCGCGAGAATAGTGAAAGCAACAAGTTTGAAGCGGGTTCAAGTGGCGCAAAAGATGACAAAGAGATCAACGTGATCGAGAGCGAAGATGAACCTGATTTGGTGATCATCGTCGAGGTCACCGACAAGAAAGACAAAGAGCAATGAGAGGTGATTTGCGGCTGCTCTGATTAAGGGGGAGAATGATGTCCGATAATCAAGATCACCCGAGTTTGGGCCAAGCCGCAAAAAAAAAAAAAATGCAGCAGCTATATTATGTTTTATTTGTTTATTAAATGGGTCAAAACAATTTACTGTTTTATGGTTTTATTTAGAACTTGGGCCTCAGGCCATGTATTGTCTACTTGGGTCCAGTAGTAGTAAAGTCCATCAGGTTATGTATTGGGTAACTTGAAGGATTGGGCCGTGGTTATCATGAAACGGCGTGTGTGTATGGAAGTAACCGTATGAACGGTTATCAGGGAATCATCGCATCCCTTCAGAGAACGACGTGACTCCCCACAACACACCCGTTCATTTCATATATATACGGCTCCCAACTTCAGTTTCGTAGTGTGTCTGTATACAAGTCTGTAATGCAAGATTCTGATTAGTAAAAGTTGTGTTTGTTCAAGTTCGGTTACGGTTAGTTCAATTCTGCAAATGCAATTTATTGTTCAATTTGTTATCCAATGGTTATTATGAAAACTAGTTGGTGCGAAGTTTTTCACAATTACGTCTATGATTGCATCATACTCGTTCCCGCGCTCAACGATCTTGGGAACTCGAAAGTGCTGATACCAATAGTTCCACACCGGTTCCACTTTCCTGACAAAAAAACCGAATCGAAACCGTTTCTACAAAAATTGGTTTGGAAACCGACATGAAGAAACCGGTAAGAAAAATCGGTCTGGTTATTTGGTTTTATTGATATAAAAAAATCTATACAAACTGGTTATTTTTTTTTATCTAAAGTAGTTAAAAAAACTAGAAAAAATAGTAAAACTCGTATTTAATGTTTTTTTAAACTTTTTTTTTGTTGTCAAAAGGGTTAATAAAAGTGCGCGTATGAACCGGTCTAAAAAACGATGGAACCGCTTTCAAACTGAGAACCGGCCAATCTAGAAACTGGTTTCGGTTCCTAAATAAAACCGAAATCTCAAATGTTCATCTCTTGTTTAAAGGCCCCAAAATTATGTTGAAGCCATTGATTTTAAATCGAAAATAGGACACGACCCATTCTATTCACAATATTGGTTGTTCTTGTTAGATTCTTGATCTAATTGTTTAGTGAATAGCTTTCGAGACGTGCCCTGATTTGAAAAAACAAACTATCTTACAGGCCGGATGTTATACAAGAAGCGCTCATGAGCTCCGTCCAACATGAAAACATAGGTGTCACACCCCAACCGATGGCGGAATCATCTGGGCGCGGCACTAGGCGAATCAGATTGCTCAAGAGAATCCATAACAACTATATTGCGATAATATTTAATACATTCGTTATCCCATACTAACAAATAATACAATCACATAAGTTATCACAGACTTCTTGTCCTCTCGAACAATACAAATCCGACAACCTTGGTTTTAGTTGAGTTTCTAGACTTCCTAGCTTGATTTGATATAGTCTGCGATCTAACCTGCAACATACGTTAAGATATTTGTCAATACAAAAGTATTGGCGAGTATACATGTTTGTTAAGTAGCATAAATAGATAAAAAGTGTAGCGAATTTCCATATGCATAAACGTAATACACGACATATATACTCACAAAACTGATACTACCAACTAAGTCCTCGATGCTCGAATGTACGATGGCATAACTAGACCCCGTCGGGCGCAATAGTACTATACTAGTCGTGGTGGGACGTCGCGGGTATAAGCCCTAGCACATATGCAACTAGCATCACGTATATCTATGCATAACAGTTATTCGCAAGTGATAATTCGATTGATTGAATAATTCGTTTGATGAGTTCGATTTGTTAGAAACGTATGTTACATCCAAAATTCGATTAAAAAGGGGTCAAGTATACTCACAGTGCGCATTTAGCGGGATTACAACTTGTTTGAGTCGGTTGCGAGTATGTCTGTTTTGATCCTTGAAGAACAGAGTAAACGATATACGGTTAAGCGAGATTAGCCTTGAAAAGTTACTCATTAGGTCGAATGGTTCTCATCCGTGCGGATAACAGGTGATCCGTGAGGTTAAGTGGTGCGTACGTGTGGACGGAGGTAATGCGTGCGGACTGACATGTCATCCGTGCGGACTGACATGTCATCCGTGCGGACTGACCTGTCATCCGTGCGGACTGACCTGTCATCCGTGCGGACTGACCTGTCATCCGTGCGGACTGACCTGTCATCCGTGCGGACAAGGGTCTTCCGTGCGGACTGACATGTCATCCGTGCGGATGTGTGTAATCCGTGCGGACTGACATGTCATCCGTGCGGACGTGTGTAATCCGTGCGGACTGACATGTCATCCGTGCGGACATGTGTCATCCGTGCGGACTGACATGTCTGTTTTGCACTCTGAACACTGTTTCCGAGTGTTTAACGGAAGGAATACGTGTAGGGTTACCGGGACAGCGTAATCTCGCACTAACACTTGAAGTTCCGTCAATTCCGACTCGCTCTAACGGCCGGGAATCACCCCGTTCCATCAGATCTGGCCGTTCGTGATGGTTCTTCAGGGTTAACTCGAAATCGCACAGTTCCTTGGGTAAATACATAGATTTAGGCGAGATTTGTTACCAAAACGTGTGGAAATCACCTAGATCTGAGTCGTTTATGGTGGGATGAGGCCACAACTTGGAGTTCATAAGAACTCTTGGTGACATCACCTCAAAACGCCTCAAATCCGCAGATTTCGTGGTTAGAATTTGAGTTTCGAAAGATAGAATGATGTAGAATCAAGTGTAGATTGTAGAAGTACAAGTTTTAGGTTGAAATCTTACCGGAATCGCGAGGAAATCGAGAGAAAAGGGTCTTGGAGCGTGTTTGGTTGAATAGGAGCTGTCACATCACTGTTCAAGTGATGTGACATGGTATTTATAGGCAACAGAGGAGAAGAAGGAAGTCTGGCCCGGATTGCCCATGCGTGCGGATGGCCCATCCGTGCGGATGGCCCATGCGTGCGGATGGCCCATCCGTGCGTATGCCCATCCGTCCGGATGGCCCATCCGTCCGGATAGCTATCCTGACGCGTTGGACTTCTCCGTTTTGATCGTTTTGGATAGTTTTCGAAGCGCGTACTTTCCCGAATTAATTATCATTATATTGTTATTATTATCTATATATATATCACTAAGGGTCGTATTTACGTATCCATAATCCAAAGTTTCGATAATTATCAATCGGTTTCCGATTCGAGTATGCGATTATTAGCGACGTTTCACGCCCATCAATGAGGGTAGTATAGGTCCTTTCTTGATGTCATCGTGACCGTTATTTCGTGTAGTGCCACAAAGACTGACGGGGTACCGTTTACTCGTATTGTCATCATCGTCACGACGACTGGAGCTACAACACTCACCCGAGAGTCCCTGTTAGCATTAATTGTTTACGTTCGACACATCACGGCCACTGAGGAGGGTAGAATAGGTCCTCACTCAATGCCTCCGTGAGTGTTAGTGTGATAATAGTGTAGTATAGTGATATTGTATTTAGAAAATATGCGATTATCCTTCGGATAGCGATATATACGATATAGTTACATTATGATCCGAATCTCTGGTGCTAGGCGTAACGAGTATAACGAGTAGTAACAACGCACGAAAGTGCGGGTTGTTACAGTCTCCCCTACTTTAGGAAATTTCGTCCCGAAATTAATCCAATAGGTAGGCTTCTAAGAGTTGATCTAGTATGAGTAGCGATACAGCGAGTGATTTGACCGAGAGTTGACAAACAAGAGCGTTTCGAATAAGAGGGATCGATTGCGATAGCGAGAAGGCGACGTAAAGACGAAAGTATTAATCCCACGAGTTGGCATTTCAAAGTACCTTGTCTTGTGTAGAATTCGTTTGTTCAATGCGATTGCAATTTGAAAGGTTTTTTCATGACGTAGAGTTAGCTGAGTCGACCGTTAACCAACGTTACAAGAAGCGTTCGTTTAGATATTAAAAGGGATTTAGGATGAAAATCTTTGAAAATTTTCCTTTTAACGTGCGGTCAACAGAGTCGATGTTAACCGATGTTGCAAGGAAGTTTAAAGTTTTTAAATATTTTAAGGAACTCGGAGATGAAAGCAAGGGTTACGAAAACTCTCCTATGACATGGGTCCAAGCTGTACTCGATGTCGAACCAAAGTCTAAAGAAGGATTTTTTATTTTGACGTTGTAAAAGTTTAAGGAAAAACTGGGCTTATGAAACTTTCCTTGGACATGGAGTTAAGCTGATTCGATGTTAACTCCACGTCGTGAGAAAATTTCACTTGTCCACCGGTTTTAAATCAAAATTTTTGTAAAAAGACGTTTTTAATTAGTACAAAAAGGTAGTTAATTACCGAGCCCCACTTGGCACTTTCCCACGAAAGTTTGTTAATATGTTGAAAACACTTATATATAGGAAGTACCAGCGGCGTATCCACCATGCTTTGCCCATACTATTCCCGTTTCGTGAGGCAGTGTCAGGTGTACCGATATGACATGGATAGAATTGCGTTTTACTCGGCACAATCGTTAGAAAGTCGGACCGAGCATAAGATAGAATCGAATAGGTTAATCCGGCGAGTTGATAAGCGAGAAACGAATAGCGCGTTTTCGATTAGATTACACATTAAACCCACATGGCACGTTTCCACGAGAGTTTGCTAACATGGCGAAACACCATGCTTAACCAGGTTAGTTTTGCCTCGTGAAGCGGTGTCATGTGCACTAATACCATACAGACTGTAATGAACACCAAGCGAGCGATAAGCGGTAGATTATACACGATAGGCGATCAGCGATTAGGCGAATAACACAACACAATACCAGTAATGACGGCGACAATAAACGAATTACGATATGCGGCAGTTGTTGCGTTGCAAGCGATGGAGGTATGCGCGATTTATGCGGTTCGATTTGATTGATTAACACCACAGAGTTTAACTAACATTAGACCCCACATGGCCTTTTTTTTCACGAAAGGTCGCTGATATGACTAAAACACCCTGCTTTAACCACATGAGCTTCATCTCGTGAAGCGAGGTCATGCGTGCTAACTTAACACGAATGTCACAGCTAACGGTATAGCGATAGATTGATACACAGCAAACGATATAGATTCACATACTAAGAGATAGAGATTGCGAGATACACAAGGTAAGCGATTGCGATTTGTCGGGTTTGTTTCGAATAAGCTTAACGTTACGTTGCGACGCATCACGGTTATCGAGGAGGGTAGAATAGGTCCTCACCCGACAATGTTGTGAGCGTTAATGTGCTTGATGAGATTGTTCGCCATAGACTTACGACCAGTCTTGCGTTGACGCAATTGTCCTGCGAGGTAGACTCTCCAGAGTCCATCGATGAGGCGATTTCATTGCGTTTGCAGACTTACGACAAGTCTTGCGATGATACGGTTTCTGTTGTTACGCCTTGCGATTAAGTGTAGTGTGTTGAAAATAATCACGATAGTATATAGGTCTAGTAACGTTCAAATCCACGTGGCACTTTCTTCACGGAACCTTGGTAGTATGATAAAGCACACCTTGCTCGACCCCTACTACTTTCATCCCGTGATTTGGTGTCACCTTTTGTCAAAACGCTATGGCACCTTAGAATTTACTACGATCTCCGTGCACTGACCCAAATAATCCCGTGTGCACCCGTGATTAGTCGTTCCTTGCACGTTTATCGTACCTCGTTCTAAAAGTGTAGTGAGGGTAAAACACATTATTTCGTGATATAGTATATAGTATGTGTGTGAAGCTAGTCTGAGTGCGACGATTAGAGAGTGAAAGAGAATACGAGAGCGAGAGTTAATGTTACACATAGTGGCAACATTGAGTAATAGAGTAGGTTCAAAACTTAGAAATAAACGTCGAAAATCGTATCATTACAACTTTATCCTACGCTTGCTAGATGTTTGATGCGGAAGACTCTTGCTGGAGCTGTTGTTGTTGTACTCAAGTTCACGGTTCGATGCGGCAATTGCGGGTGAAGTGACCGTAACGGTTGCAGTTATTGCAATAGCGACAGTCAGCCCCAACTGGATGATGATAGGTACACGAGTAACACTGAGGATGAGCTCCAGTGTAGGCTCGTTTTGGAAACATCGGAACGGTTTGAAGAGGTTCCGGTTGCAGTAGTTCGGTTGTTGATGAGCTCGGGCTTGAAGTCTTTCGTTTGCGGCTGGGTTCGTCGATGTCTTGCGAAGAGAAGTCGTTGTTGGAGGAGTCATCTGAAGACTCGCTTGTAGAGTCCTTGGCTGATTTGTCGGAAGATCCGTCGGCAGATTTGTCAGAAGAGTCGGCAGCAGATCCGTCCGAAGAATCGTTAGCAGATTCGTCAGAAGAATCGTTAGCTGATTCATTAGAAGAATTGCCAGCATATTTTTCAGAAGATTCGTCAGTAGACTCATCAGAAGATTAGTTAACATGTTCGCCTGAAGGATTAGTGGCGATTGCTTGATGAGCTTGCTTGACAGGATTCCTTGAGAATAATCCTTCCATGAGTCGCTTGTTGTTGATTTCTGCGGCTAGGCGGTAGGTTTCTTCGATAGTAGCAGGTCTTGCAGCTTCGACAAAATCACCCACACTCTCAGGCAAGCCGCGAATATACTTCGAAATGGCTTTTTCTGAAGTGTTGACTTGGCTCGGGCAGATTATGCTAAGCTGTTTGAAACTTGCGGTGTAGCCAGCATTGTCACCTTCGGTTTGCTTGATTTTCCAGAATTCGTCTTCCAGTTTCTGAATTTCGTGAGGAGGACAGTACTCTTTCTTCATGAGCTCTTTCAGCTCATCCCAAGAGAGAGCGTAAGCTGCGGAGATGCCACGTTTGTTTCGTTCGGTGGTCCACCAGTCGAGTGCTAGTGATTGAAATACTCCGGTAGCGCAAGTAGTACGGAAGCTATCGGGACATCCGCTTTGACGAATGGTAACTTCGATAGAATCGAACCACTGGAGTAGTTGAGTCGCACCTCTTTCACCCGTGAACTCCATTGGGTCACAGGCTTTGAAGTGCTTGTAGAGAAAAGTAGATTGCGGCTCTTCTGTCTTAACGTCTTCTGAAGTTCGAGAGTTGATAAGAGAGTGAACTCGTGTGGCAATCTGAGGAATGACTTTGACCACTTCCCTGGTCACAAGTGAAGCAATCCTCTTTTCGCTCCTTCGTTTGGCTCGTCTCTTTGCTATCTGAAGAAACACTAACTAAATGGTCGGAACCGAGATAGTTAGGGGGTTTGAATCCGCATAAAAGGTTAGCTCTCTCTCGGTTGATTCAGTTACAATGGAATTCCTTCTCCGGTGATTCTGCAAAAAAGAACACCGTTAGCCTCGTCAAGGGGAGAAGAGGGTTCTCTCCTTGACCCGACTCCGGCGTGAGAATAAGTATTGGTATCGGAGAAGATAAGTATTTGAGGAGTGAGAGTAATCTGAGTTTATACCTGAACAGTTCTCTTATTTATAACCGGGAGTTTGGGAGGGAAAACCTGTTATTGAAAAGATAACGGAAAATGCTTAACGCCGTAGCGGTTATTTTTCTTCCGTTTGAGTTCTTTGATCTGACGTCAATTAGCCTCGATCCGATGTGAATGCACACGGATCGTGGTTTGATCTGTGGCTGGGGAACCGCCACGTGGAAAGTGATTAATTGGAGATTACTCTCCAATTACATGCCTTCGTTGTGATTCCAGGGTTGTCTGTGGTGATGACACGTGTCCAGACGGTTATAACCGTCTGGGTGGTGTATGATTGTATTCTTTCTAGAAGATTACTGCTGCAATCCAGTGTGATATCTTACTGTGTGGACACAGACAAATAAACCCCAAGCCTGGGTAAAATAATATCTTAGTCTGGACGTTGTGGCGGAAGTATTGGACAAAGGCTTTTTAATCCTTTGTTGAATGGAAGAAGGCGCAAGGATTTATGTTATCCTTTGGGCGCGCGACTGTAAGTTACTGATTTCTTTGTTCCTTTAGTAAGACCCATGCGCGGCCGCGCAAGGTTAAAAAAGGTTAAGAAACCCAGTTTGTGGTATGGTCTCAAACCCTTTTTATGAGGTTTTTGGGACCTTACCCCTTCACTATCATTCTGGAAGTAGAGTTGTTGGAAGGCATCTAGACAGAATGAGACTTGGAGTGAGATTCGATCATAAGGATTTTTGAGTTTGCGTTGCGATTTGAGCGCGTTCAAACTTGATGCGATAGTATAATAGTAATACGATTCATGTAGGAGCCACATAGGAGACACGAATTTCCAAAGTTCTCACACAATGACTTGTTTATACGTATATATATAGGTGTTTACATAACTGAAATTTGGATTCATACACATACAGGTCGGTTTAGAATAAGCGAGGATGCGTTGTAGTGAGAAAGCGAGAGCGAATGCGATAGGTTATGCATTAGTCTTGTTGCGAACATTCGGGTTTCGTTTTAGATTGCGATGGCTGTGCGAATCGTGTGTTTATAAAGTAGGGAGTGAAAATGCGTAAAGTTTCAAAACGTAAATAAGTTTCAGCCAGTTGTAAAACTGGTTGCTCGTACGCTAGGGTGCCTTGGGTGTTTAGGCGTCGACTACCCAAGGTGACCCAACTATATCTAACAAGCTCATGCACGCGTGTTGACTTAGAAGGCTCCATGCTTCCACTGGGATGCAGCTCATGGCATTCGTCTTCCTAGTCATCGCGTGGCCCGAGTTATTGCAATAGTCGAGTCCTTGGTGAGAGCTTTTTGAAAACCAGTTTATAGGGAGTGGAACGGCTCATTAAGGTACGGGTTTCACCCCTGACTTAACAGCTTGGTTCCTAATTGTGGTTATGCTCTTCGAATGAATTCGTGAGTTCCACTAGATTTCGAAATGGAGACTTTCGTCGAGATGTGGATGTTACTCCTAACTCGATGAAAGGTTCTCGTGCTAGAAAAATGCGCTGAGTGAGCAATCCCGTCGAGAGTTCTTGGTCTTCACACCTGATCTTGACTGGTGATATTCGTTAATTTACACATATTTTAGTCCCCCGTTTTACCCCTATTTTATGCGTTTTTGGCCGTAAAACCGTCATTCGGATACTTATTTATCTACATTTATGTTTACAGGCCTAAAACTGCATTCCAGACAAGATGATAGCAAAAACGAGGACTTTCCGGACAAAACGACAAAGCTGCGAAGATTATGTTAAGAAAACTGACCTGGGCGTGTGGAACGACCGTTCCACCTGATGCACGGTCGTGCATCTCCGACAAAGTTGATCAACCCGGCAATGAATGAGAGGTGCGACTGGGCGTTCTAGGAAAACAAGGCAGCTCGGTGAAGAACGGGCGTTCCATCTGAGGAACGACCGTGCGTATCCGATGAACCAACAGAGTCTCGGTGATGAACGACCAGTGCGACTCGGCGTGCAACATCAACCCGGAACTGAACGACCGTTCCATCTGAAGAACGGTCGTGCCATTTCGAATCTGGTAACGATCTGATGACGTCATGCAGTATGGTGTGCCCATCCCTAATAATTGCTTAAAGTGCACGGTCGTGCCATATGGAGAACGACCGTGCGACAGCGAAAATTATAAAAACAGAACAGAAACATTCTGTTCGTCATTCTGGATTTTTGGAGAGCTTCACAGGCAATTTTCAGGCTCCGGAGGCATTAGCTTTCACCCGGAATCAAGCCACATTGCCCCGTTTAGCTCGATTACTACCCGGATCCTTAGTCTAGTACTTGTTTATGGTTTGGTTTTCTAATCTTTCCATGATTTTGTTAATCTTTCAAGTACTTAGATTATTGTTTATGTATTATTGTAGCCTTTGGGCAAAAACACAACAATCCCTTGCTAGATTATAACCATTAGTTTGTTAAACTTTGTTTGTAATGACACTTGAAGTATTTTCTATGTTAATCTTTGATGATTAGTTTGCAACCTTGTTATTGATATTGATTTCTTGATTATAAGTAATTATGTTGGATGATTGATGCTTGGTTAGTTAAGATAGTTGAAAAATGAAGCTTAATTAATCTTGTATTAGTAAACTTTGAATTTGGTTAACTAGTTTAACTTGGTTTAAATGTATGCATCATGATACTAGAAATTGTTAGTGATTTAATAAAATGTAATTATTGTTAATCAAGAGAGCTTGCCGTCACGTAAGGACCTTAACGGGTTAGATGGTGTCGTTATAAATTCTTGCCATGATTTATTTGCTTAGATAGTAGTTTATGCCAAAATTGCTTTCTTAGTGAATTATTGTGCAAGATTTGTAAAATGAACTCGGTTGTGATTTAATCTAGTTTATGCTTGTCTCGGTGGTTGCATTGTGTTTATCGGTGTCTCTTTCCTTGATTAAGTGCGGTTAGAAAACTCCTAATGGATGACTAGCTTATTTTTAAGAGATTTTCATAGACATTTATCAATTGCACGTTAAAGAACAATTTTAGGTGGTTAAAGTGTGTTTATCGTTTTAGCTTTCCGAATGATTGTCATGTTAGGATTCCCGAAAGGGATACTAATTGTCTTAAATTGGAATATTGACCGAATGCTTCTAGTGCCAAAACCGACTTAGTTGACATGCTGTGGTTGTGTATTTAGCAAGGCTTTTTATCTATATTCTATTATGTTTTTATTATGTATTTGTTTATGCTTACTTTAGTTTAGTTTAAATCAACCAAACCTATGTTTTTATCGGTAGTTTAGTGACAAAGGTCTAGTATTATTTCTCCGCCCATTTCCTTGGATCGATACTTGGTTCTTACCGATACTTTATTACATATGTGACGGGGTACACTTGCCTCTTTCGTGTGTGTTTTGATGTAAAAGTAATAATCACTTTTATAAATTTAAAACCCAATCGTGTGTAAATTCATTGCAAAATTATGTGTAGTCACGCACACGTCAAGTTTTTGTCGCCGTTGCCGGGGAAATGGCGAGTTTTAGGAATGACCCGAGTCATTTGGTTATCGGTGTATATACTTGTTAATATTTGTGTATAATTTCTTGATTATTTATTTGTTAATATTTCTTGTTTTTATTTCATTTATTCGTTTTCCAAGTCATTTTTGATACACTTGTAAATTTTTGTTCCATTTATTTATTTAATCCGGATTTATTATTTATTTATTCTTTGATTTTTCAGCTTCGGGAAACCATTTTTGTATTAGCCGATTCATTTATTTTATTGCGTTGATTTTTATAAAATTTCGGGCCCATTTTCGGATTTTTATAAAATTTTCAGCCCATTTATAATAATATTCTGCTTCTATTCAGCTGAAAGAAAAAAAAACAACATTATTATTTTATTAATAAAATATTCACCGTGTCAAATTTTCGTTTGCAGGTTAATGTTCTCGACCCCCGCTCCAGAACTTGTTGAACCGTCAGACGAGCCCGAACGTGATCTTAGGAGACGTCTACGCGCGAAAGGTCGGGCGGTTGGGCTACTGCTAGCCAGTGGTGGGCCGGAGTCGGTGGTGCCTGCTGAAGCCGAGGGCTCAGGAGGGAACATAATCATGGCAGACGATGAGCGACCATTGAATGAGACGAATCAGCCTGGAAGAACAGGCCTGGAGCCGAGTATCCTTCAACCTACTATTGATGTACCTACTTTTGAAATTAGATCTAGTATTATAAATATGGTACAAAATTCAGTACAGGTTGACGGACGTGAGCACGAGGATCCAGGGAGGCATATTGCTGCGTTTCTCCGTGTTTGTTCTACGTTTAAGATTACAGGTGTTTCGGAGGATGCAATTCGGTTGAGGTTGTTTCCGTTTTCGTTACGTGACAAAGCTAGAGCTTGGCTTATGTCACTCCCAGCCGGGTCCATCAGGACCTGGAATCAGTTGGCGGACCAGTTTATGCAGAAATATTTCCCACCTGAGAAAACGAACAAGCTACGGAACCGAATTGTATCTTTTCACCAGGACGAGGGTGAGTCGTTGCATGCGGCGTGGGAGAGATTCAAGGATTTGTTGATTGATGTGCCACATCATGGCTACTCCAAGAGACATCTGGTTTTAACGTTCTATCAGGGGCTCAGTTACAATACACAGGAGCGGTTAGACGTGAACACGGGAGGCGATCACGGAACTAAGACGCCGATTGAGGCGTATGATATTATTGAGAAAGCCGCGTTGAAATCCAGCTCGCGTCGGGAGGAGACAGAGGCCGGGCATCATCATCATCATCTCGCGCAGGAGTCCATGCCGTAGACGACTACACGGCTATTACTACACAAATCTCGGCTCTCGCATCGAGATTCGACAGGTCCCAAATGATTGCGCATGCGGGCTCGGGATGTGACCAGTGTGGGGTGTCACACGAGCCTGGGGCATGTTTTCAGGGAGTCGTATACGAGGGCCATGAAGAGGTAGATTTCGTGGGTAATCAAGTGCGGCCGCAAAACAACCCTTACAATAACACCTATAATCCCGGTTGGAGAAATCACCCAAATTTTGGGTGGCGTGCGAATACAGGCAATCAAAATCCTTTGGGATTTACTCCGCGCGCTCCAGCGCAACAGCAGGGTCATGGTCAGGGTCAGCAGTTCCAGCAGTACAACCAATCCTACCAGCAGCGTTCTTACCCGTATCAGAATCAGGGCTCTGGGAGTAGTTCCCAGCAACAGGCCCCTCAGACTAGTTCTAAGCTGGAGGACATGATGGCCCAGCTTCTCACGAGCTCGTCGAGCGCGAATCAGTTAGCTGAAAAACGCTATCAGCAGAGCGAGGATCGTTTTCTCTCTCATGAGGGAGAAATGAGGAGCCACAAGGCCTCGATTCAGAACATAGAGAATCAGGTTGGTCAGCTGGCACAGATGATGTCAAAGAGACCCCAGGGTGGTCTTCCGGGTAATACCGAGACTAACCCGGGCCCGCACAGAGATGTGAATGCTGTGATGACCAGGAGTGGAAAACCTACCGGACCCGTCATTTCGGACTCACCACCGATCACTGAAGCGGTCCCGACCGACACACCGGATGAGGTGCATGCCAGGCTACGCCCAGCAAGTACAGCACAAGTCCAGGATCCGGTCACAGGTTACACGCCTCCAGTGCCTTATCCAGGAAGGTTGAAGAAGCAGAAGATTGATGAACAAAACGGTAAGTTTCTCGAAATGTTTAAGCAATTGCATATAAACATACCGTTTGTTGAAGCTTTGGCCCAAATGCCAAAGTATGCCAAGTTTCTGAAAGACATCCTCTCAAATAAACAAAATCTCGAGGACATGTCTTGTGTGGTTATGAATGAAAGCTGCTCTGCTATTCTCCAGAATCGCCTGCCTACAAAAATGGGAGACCCAGGCAGTTTCACGCTTCCTTGCCTCATTGGCAATATGTCTGTCAGTAATGCATTAGCAGATCTAGGAGCGAGTATAAACCTTATGCCCTATAAGGTTTTTACAAAGTTGGATCTAGGTGAGTCGTCACCTACGGGGATGAGTATTCGACTTGCGGATCGTTCTGTCAAGTATCCACGCGGGTTTGTAGAGAATATGCTTGTCAAGATTGACAAGTTTGTATTTCCCGTGGATTTTGTTATCCTGGACATGGATGAGGACTCGAGAGTGCCTCTGATACTCGGACGCCCGTTTCTAAATACCGCCCGGACGATTGTGGACGTGGCGGCGGGCCAAATCACACTCCGAGTAGATGATGAGCATGTGACGTTTGACATTAAATGTTCTATGCAGCATCCTCAGAGTCAGGGCGACGCGCTCTATTATGTCGACATCGTCGACACTTATGTGAGCACGCATTTCCAGGGTACGATCGAGGAGATAGATTCGGACACACATCTGTTGTGTGGGGACTTAGATGGCATTACGTAGGAGGGCCACTATTTGGAGCAGCCAGTCTATCAGATTGGTGATGATAGTCCCCAGAGTCCGGATCGATTCACAGAAATTGGTCGCGAAATTGAAGTGAAGTCGAAGCCCTCAGTGGAAGATCCTCCTACTTTGGAGCTTAAAGAGCTCCCACCGCACCTGGAGTACGCATTTCTGGATGAGGAGCGTCATTTGCCTGTCATTATTTCATCTGGATTGGCGGGAGAAGAGAAGAGCAGACTGCTTAATGTGTTGAAATTTCATAAGAAAGCAATCGCCTGGAAAATCATGGACATAAAAGGTATAAATCCCTCCTTCTGTACACATAAAATTCTAATGGAGGATCAGTTCAAGCCGTGTGCGCAGCACCAGAGGCGGCTGAACCCGAACATGCAAGAGGTCGATAAGAAGGAAGTGATTAAGTTGTTAGATGCTGGTATGATCTATCCCATTTCCGACTCTGTTTGGGTCAGTCCTGTGCAGGTTGTGCCCAAAAAGGGGGGGCATGACTGTGGTCACGAACGATAGGAATGAGCTCATTCCAACCAGGACGGTCACTGGATGGCGGGTTTGCATCGATTATCGCAAACTCAACGACGCCACTCGCAAGGACCACTTCCCGCTTCCATTCATTGATCAAATGTTGGAGCGTCTGTCAGGGAAGTTATATTATTGTTTCCTGGATGGGTTCTTTGGTTATTTTCAAATTCCTATCGCTCCTGAGGACCAGGAGAAGACCACGTTTACCTGTCCCTTCGGTACATTCGCCTACCGGCGTATGCCGTTTGGGCTGTGTAATGCACCGGCTACTTTCCAGCGATGTATGGTCGCCATTTTCCACGACATGATTGAGGATTCCATGGAGGTGTTCATGGACGACTTCTCGGTATTTGGGGATTCCTTTGATCAATGTCTGGAAAATTTGAAAAAAATGTTGAAGAGGTGTGAGGAGACCAATCTGGTCCTGAACTGGGAGAAATGCCGCTTCATGGTGAAGGAGGGCATAGTTTTGGGCCACAAAATTTCTCACGCGGGCATGGAAGTCGACCCAGCTAAAGTCGACATTATATCACGACTTCCGCCCCCACCTCTGTTAGAGCTATACGGAGCTTTCTCGGTCATGCCGGGTTCTATCGGCGATTCATCAAAGATTTTTCAAAAATCGCCAGACCCATGACTCATTTGTTAGAGAAAGATGCTCCGTTCGTGTTTGGAGATGATTGCTTGAGGGTTTTTGACCTCCTCAAGCAAAAGCTGATAGAGGCCCCTATTTTAGTCGCACCGGACTGGAGTTTGCCGTTTGAAATCATGTGCGACGCGAGTGATTACGCTATAGGGGCCGTTCTGGGTCAAAAGAAGGAAAAGCACTTCCATCCGATCTACTATGCGAGTAAAACTCTCCACGACGCTCAAGAGCATTATACCACGACTGAAAAAGAGCTCTTGGCGGTCGTTTTCGCATTCGATAAATTTAGATCGTATTTAGTGCTTTCAAAAACCGTTGTATACACTGATCATGCAGCCATTAGATACCTCTTCAGCAAGCAGGACGCTAAACCGCGTCTAATCAGATGGATCCTGCTGCTGCAAGAGTTTGATATCGAGATACAAGACAAAAAGGGTGCTTTAAATGTAGCGGCTGACCATCTGTCTCGGTTAGAACACGGAGACATCGAGGATTCGCGTTGGGATTCAATAAATGACAAGTTCCCACACGAATCTTTGATGGGTGTTGAGATTTGTGATGAGTCGCCATGGTTCGCTGACTTTGCGAACTATCTTGCTTGTAGAATTCTGATAAAAGGGTTGACTCACCAGCAAAAGAGGAAATTCTTTTCAGATCTAAAGCACTACATATGGGACGACCCTTTCTTGTTCAAGGTGGGTGTAGATCAGGTGATTAGAAGGTGTGTATCAGGGTCTGAGGCGACCGACATTCTGCGCCAGTGTCATGAGGGACCTACCGGAGGCCACCACGGAGCCAACTTCACCGCGAAGAAGGTGTTGGATTCCGGGTTTTACTGGCCGACCATTTTTCGTGACGCGCAGAGTTGGGTGAAAGCGTGCGATGCTTGTCAGAGGGCGACGAACATATCGGCACGCGACGAAATGCCGCAGAACTGGATACAGGTATGTGAAGTCTTTGATGTTTGGGGGATAGACTTCATGGGACCATTCCCCCCTCACGTGGAAACAAGTACATACTCGTGGCTGTTGACTATGTATCAAAGTGGGCGGAGGCGCAAGCCTTACCCACTAACGACGCCAGAGTAGTTGTGAGGTTTCTTAAGAGTTTGTTCCCCCGATTTGGCGCTCCGAAAGCGCTCATTAGTGACCGAGGGACTCATTTTTGTAATACACAGCTTGAAAAGGCTTTGTCCCGATACGGTGTGCATCACCGTTTATCCACGCCTTATCACCCGCAGACAAGCGGGCAGGTGGAGGTCACGAACCGTGGGCTTAAGCGCATCCTTGAGCGGTCTGTTGGAGCGAACCGCAAGGAGTGGTCGGACAAACTTGAGGATGCATTGTGGGCATTCCGTACAGCTTATAAGACCCCTACAGGGACCACCCCCTTTAGGTTGGTATACGGAAAAACATGCCATTTACCGGTGGAGCTGGAGCACAAGGCTATGTGGGCTTTGAAAACCGCGAATTTGGATCTCAAAACCGGAGGTGAAGCCCGGTTTCTCCAAATTCATGAATTGGAAGAATTGCGGCACCAAGCCTATGAAAGCTCCGTGCTTTACAAAGAGCGCACGGAGAAACTTCACGACAAACGCTTGAAGGACCATAAAGAATTCCAAGCGGGTGATCTTGTTCTTCTGTACAATTCAAGGCTGCGCTTATTTCCTGGGAAGCTTCATTCACGCTGGACAGGACCATACACGGTTAAGGAAGTATTTCCGTATGGTACTGTTGCAGTAGAGAACGCGGATGGCGTTACATTCAAGGTAAATGGTCACCGGTTGAAGTTGTACGTTGCCGGGCCGATAGAGTCGGCGGTGGAGGTGATTGAACTCCAAACCCCGCACACATCATAAGTGTGGGGAGGAGAGAGTCTACGCTACTGACTCGCGGATCAAAAATGTAGCAAGAGCGTATTTTGCGCTTTAGGGGTAGTATAGTCTTTTTAGTAGTTTTTCTAGTTTTAGCTTTGAGTCTTGCTATCGACTCGTCGAAAAAAATTTAGCATGAGTCTACGCTGCTGACTCGCCGACAAAAATGCAGCAGGAGCGTCTTTGACGCTATAAGGGTAAAATAGTCCTTTTTTGTATTTTTGTAGTTTTAGCGTAATTTAGGTAAGTTAGGTAGTTTACGTTAGTTTGTTTAGTTTTCGTACGTGCCGAGCGAAGGTTCTGTATTGTAATATTGTTAGAACAGTTGGTGTGTCGAAAAAATGGCGAAAAACGGCCGAAACAGTTGCTGGAAATAGCTTCTGCGGAAAATTCTGTATCTGCACCTGATGCACGACCGTTCCTCGGGTCGCACGACCGTGCGATTCCGAGCAAGCCGGAACGGTTAGTCCGAGGAACGACCGTGCCACAGGCTAAGGGCATTTTTGTCATTTGGCATATTATAAATACCCCCATCTGCTCCCAAACCCTTCATTCGCGAACCCTAGCAACTGCAGCCGTTCCAGAGCGGTTTTTACACCAAATCGCACGGTTTTTCGCACGATCTCGCACCCAACTTCGCACGGTACGTCTCTAGTTGTAGATTTCTTGTTTTCTTGCTTTCTAGGTTAGATTTCTTCCGATTTTTCAAGGAATTTTTAGGGTTCTCTTCATAAACAAATCGAAACCCTAACCCTTGTTGAATCAAAGTATCGTGAACACCCGGCTGACTTTCAGACCCCTGTTGGCCCAATACTTGTTGATATTTTGCAAAAATCAGGTTGTTCTAAGTACAGGGGTCGAAATCTGCAGAAAACCCAGTTGCACGGTCGTTCCTCGTGTGGAACGATCGTGCCTCGCCGGTGTTTCACGATAGTTCCGGCATTTGTGGGCTTGGTCTGTTAGTTCTCGGAGACGCACGACCGTGCGTCTCGAAGAACGACCGTGCCATTTGCCCAGTTCAGTTGGACAGAAGCTTCATAATTTGCTGCTCGGCTGTTTTCAATTCAATTTTCTCCTGTTTCTGTCTTTCTAACAATGTTCCCCATTACAGATGAACCATCCCTTCCTTCAGTTTGACCCCAACATTGAGAAAGAAGCTTTGTGCATACCGAAGCGCAACGCATTGTGGGCGAGACGGGGGCAGTTTGGAGTCCCCCGATGGTTAGATTGGGAAGTCATGCGTGAACTCAATCAGTATGATCGACTGGACGACATGATGAGTCGCCCGCTTTCAAATTTGGTCGGTTGCAACCGACCCGTTTACCGGGAGTTGACAATTGAATTCTTCGCATCGTATGCCTATGAAAGGCCAGTTGCACATACACAGCCTAATTTCCGCTACAGGGAGCGGGTAACCTTCAGGTTATGTAGACGATGGCATACATGGTCGGTTGGTCGATTAGGTAGAAGACTTGGGATCTATACTAGGGACGACATGGATGATCCCGACGTCTTCAACGATCAGTTCAACTTCCCTAATGATGCAGCGCGGGATGCATTCTGGGCAGAAAACGCTATTGGGGAGCCATACAACCCGAGGATGTCAAAGGCCTCGCGACTCCGAGACCCTCTGGTGCGAGTGATGCACCATGTATTTAGCCATTCGATATGCGGTCGCATGGACAGTCTCGGTAACTGTCCAACACCTGATTTGCTCTTTTTATATGCGTTGGTTGACAAAGCACCAATCAACCTAGCCGCTCGAATGGCTGAGTACTTCGTCAAGAGCTCGGGGCGACATGCGAACAGTGAGATACATGGCGGTTCGTTTGTGAACGAAATAGCATACAATGAGCGCTATATGACGCCGGGGGTGCTTCAGGGTCTCACTTTGATTACTGAGGGGGTTCATGTCGATATCCGGTCACTGAAGTTCATGGGGGTGATTGTAGAGCTTGATAGGGGGGATAGGTTGAGAGGGCTGAGTAACGAGGTCTGGGACCCGTTGCCTCCAGCTGAGGAGGAACATGAGGAGGATGATGAGGACGTTGAGATGGGAGAGCAGCACCAGCACCAGCCACCGACACCACCACACTCGCCGCAGCACCATGCATTTCATCAGCATGAGGACTGGCCCACATTCTACCAGCAGTTCCAGGATATGCGTGTGACGCAGGAGCAGCATGGTACCTACTTTAATGAGATTAGATCTAGCCAGGACCAGATCCGGGCTAACCAGGACGAGATTCGAGCCAGTCAGGCTCAGATTCGGGCCACACATGACCAGCTTCGGCAGAGCCAGGATACTTTATATCAGGGGGTCAGTGCGGGGTTTTCTTATCTTTTCGGGGAGATGCATCACGCATACCCCGACTACTTTCAGCACCCTTCGGAGTTCCCACCGTGGAACCCCCCTGGCTATGGCGATCAGGGCCCATCTGGCACGAGGCACGATGATGATGGAGATGAGTAGTTGGCAGTGGTGATAGCAGTTGGTGGTGTTTCTTTTTCAGTACTTTATTTACTTTTGGGTGTTTATTTTGACTATTATTTAAAACACCCCGGTTATGTATTTCAGACAATTTCCTTTGTGTTTTGTTTGGATTTTTGTATTTATGTATATTATGGTTGTTTTGTGATTTTTCTATTTCTGTTATGTTTTGGGTGCAAATGTGACATACTCGCAGGTTTTATCTATCGGATCTTGGACCGGAGCACGTACCAGATACAGCTTCGGAAGTCTCGTGGCACCAACATCATCTTGAGGGGAGTATTTTTATCCCTTTCTCTATATTTCTGGTCTCGCATTGGGGACAATGCGAAGTTCAAGTGTGGGGAGGGGGTTAACTTTGTTAACTTAACTTTGTTTGTCCTCATATAAAAAAAAATCAGAAAAATAATTCAAAAATACTTGTATTTTGTATATATTTTTTTGTAAATAAACCGGTTGGTTGTGTTTTAGAAAGCATCGGACTTGATAAAAACTCGACAAGCAAAATATTTTTGAAAAAGGAAACCGGAAAGCGTGACAAACAAAGAAAGACTTGCATGATAGTTTTCACACTTTATCCATTCCTTCCGTTACGTGAGCATTTTGAGCCTAGATTGTTATATATTTGTTCATTTCGGATATAGGAGTGAGCCGGATGTTATGTGCAATTTAGAACTTGTCACTAGTATGCTTGTTAAGACCATGAACTTGTGAATTTGTGTAAAAGTGATAGAGGCACTTAGATTACCCCTTTGTTGTGTGCTTGTTCTTTGTGTTGTGCTTCCCGTTCACCTTATATTACCCTTTAGGATTAACCATGTCGAGCCTTCCCGTTCACCTTTGTTTACCCACATTATCGCCCACTTAACCAAATTTAGCCTTTTTATGTTTTTAAACCTTTTTAGTGTTGAAACTCGGTTAGAATAATAGTTTAACTAGCTTGTTATTGTTTATATTTCATTGTATTAGTTTGCAAAAAAAAAAAAAAAAAAACAGAAAATAAAACACCCTAAAATAGGGTGAAGTTGATAGAAATCGAGCAATTTTGAATGCTTAAATGTTAAAATTTCGTTGATAAGCTCGATTGCGCTTTAGTCGCCTTTGTAAGGCGTTTGTATGTATAGTTGTTTATTTTGTTGCTAGTTAAACGCTACTACCGAGTTTTAACCATTTTCGCCACTTTATATGTCCATTTCCATACCCTTTGCCCAAGCCTAACGTTACAACCCGTAAAGACCTCTTGATTTACACTTGTTCGCATGTTAGTTGGTGGAGACGAGATCTTATGACAAGCTTATGATATTGCACATTTCATTGACTAGGCGTTGAGTGTTTACACATACACATTTTATGTATGTTTCATAAATAAAACCGAGTGTGTGAACATTGTGAGTCGTGTGGAGATTAACATGTGAGTCAATTAAATGTGAAGTCACGGCTTTTTGGTTGTCGCTTTATAATTGCATATGCTTGTTGGGTTTGAGTCTTTTGATGTTGTCTTTCGACAAACCGGCTAACCGTTTATAGTAGTTTTCAATAAAATAGTGTGTAAATTATCGTTCTTGTTTGTTTATGTCTTTTATTGCTTTATAGTTCAGCTTGCTTGAGGACAAGCAAGGTTCAAGTGTGGGGAGATTTGATATTCGTTAATTTACACATATTTTAGTCCCCCGTTTTACCCCTATTTTATGCGTTTTTGGCCGTAAAACCGTCATTCGGATACTTATTTATCTACATTTATGTTTACATGCCTAAAACTGCATTCCAGACAAGATGATAGCAAAAACGAGGACTTTCCGGACAAAACGACAAAGCTGCGAAGATTCTGTTAAGAAAACTGACCTGGGCGTGTGGAACGACCGTTCCACCTGATGCACGGTCGTGCATCTCCGACAAAGTAGATCAACCCGGCAATGAATGAGAGGTGCGACTGGGCGTTCTAGGAAAACAAGGCAGCTCGGTGAAGAACGGGCGTTCCATCTGAGGAACGACCGTGCGTATCCGATGAACCAACAGAGTCTCGGTGATGAACGACCAGTGCGACTCGGCGTGCAACATCAACCCGGAACTGAACGACCGTTCCATCTGAAGAACGGTCGTGCCATTTCGAATCTGGTCAACGATCTGATGACGTCATTCAGTATGGTGTGCCCATCCCTAATAATTGCTTAAAGTGCACGGTCGTGCCATATGGAGAACGACCGTGCGACAGCGAAAATTATAAAAACAGAACAGAAACATTCTGTTCGTCATTCTGGATTTTTGGAGAGCTTCACAGGCGATTTTCAGGCTCCGGAGGCATTAGCTTTCACCCGGAATCAAGCCACATTGCCCCGTTTAGCTCGATTACTACCCGGATCCTTAGTCTAGTACTTGTTTATGGTTTGGTTTTCTAATCTTTCCATGATTTTGTTAATCTTTCAAGTACTTAGATTATTGTTTATGTATTATTGTAGCCTTTGGGCAAAAACACAACAATCCCTTGCTAGATTATAACCATTAGTTTGTTAAACTTTGTTTGTAATGACACTTGAAGTATTTTCTATGTTAATCTTTGATGATTAGTTTGCAACCTTGTTATTGATATTTATTTCTTGATTATAAGTAATTATGTTGGATGATTGATGCTTGGTTAGTTAAGATAGTTGAAAAATGAAGCTTAATTAATCTTGTATTAGTAAACTTTGAATTTGGTTAACTAGTTTAACTTGGTTTAAATGTATGCATCATGATACTAGAAATGGTTAGTGATTTAATAAAATGTAATTATTGTTAATCAAGAGAGCTTGCCGTCACGTAAGGACCTTAACGGGTTAGATGGTGTCGTTATAAATTCTTGCCATGATTTATTAGCTTAGATTGTAGTTTAGGCCAAAATTGCTTTCTTAGTGAATTATTGTGCAAGATTTGTAAAATGAACTCGGTTGTGATTTAATCTAGTTTATGCTTGTCTCGGTGGTTGCATTGTGTTTATCGGTGTTTCTTTCCTTGATTAAGTGCGGTTAGAAAACTCCTAACCATGACTAGCTTATTTTTAAGAGATTTTCATAGACATTTATCAATTGCACGTTAAAGAACAATTTTAGGTGGTTAAAGTGTGTTTATCGTTTTAGCTTTCCGAATGATTGTCATGTTAGGATTCCCGAAAGGGATACTAATTGTCTTAAATTGGAATATTGACCGAATGCTTCTAGTGCCAAAACCGACTTAGTTGACATGCTGTGGTTGTGTATTTAGCAAGGCTTTTTATCTATATTCTATTATGTTTTTATTATGTATTTGTTTATGCTTACTTTAGTTTAGTTTAAATCAACCAAACCTATGTTTTTACCGGTAGTTTAGTGACAAAGGTCTAGTATTATTTCTCCGCCCATTTCCTTGGATCGATACTTGGTTCTTACCGATACTTTATTACATATGAGACGGGGTACACTTGCCTCTTTCGTGTGTGTTTTGATGTAAAAGTAATAATCACTTTTATAAATTTAAAACCCAATCGTGTGTAAATTCATTGCAAAATTATGTGTAGTCACGCACACGTCAACTGGATCGCTCGGTTTTGGTATGCGAGTATTTTCGAAAACACGTGTATTGTGTCGGCCTTAGGAAAGGCTAAGTAGTATTTCAGCCTTAGGAAAGTGTAGTTCCCAGTTTGAATCCGTATCGATTGCGAACCGACTCGTGAACGTGCGGAATCCGTACACGATCGTGACCGAACACACAAAAACGTACTAATAACGTGATTCAATAGATCTGTATGACGTGTACAAGCACCGAGAACCACGTGAGAGACTTTCTCTCTCTAAGATTATCTCTCTAAACCACCAAATGAGCAAAAGTCTTAACTCTAACACTCTAACTCCCTATTTATAGGCTAAGGATTATAAGGATTTCTCCTTATTTACAAGTTTGCCACCTTGCCCTTTATTACTAGATATTACAATAAAATGCTAGAATTCTTTTGTTTCGGCTACGGTTAAGATTGACGGAGGCGATAGACATACTGCACTAACAGACTCCCCCCTTGGATATTGCCGCAGTCAATCTGTAGTCAAACTCGTAGCGACTTTTCTCTCTCTCTCTCTGAGTCTTCTTGAAGCTTTATCATCTCTTCTGCAACATAGACTCCCTATTTCTTGAACAGAATCCTTGTGGATCTGTCTTGAGCTTTAGCTCCCCCTTTCAGCAAACTCTTTTTTCAGGCTCCCCCTTTCGTCAAGCTTCCGTGCTTTGGGATCGACACCTGGCTTTCCGTATACAAGCTCCTTCAGGTTTAGTTTCCTGGCTTCTTGAATCCATGCTTCCTCTTGCGTTGAGCTCGTCTTCAGACTCTCCCTTAGACTCAGCTGTCGGAATCGTAGTCTGGCTTTCACAAGTTCACAAATTCAGGATCAATTCCTGGCTCTAATCTGCATATGCTCAGGATTTGAAACCTGGTTAACCTGCAAATCCTCTAC
Organism: Helianthus tuberosus; assembly: GCA_030545235.1. Classification (NCBI taxonomy): domain Eukaryota; kingdom Viridiplantae; phylum Streptophyta; class Magnoliopsida; order Asterales; family Asteraceae; genus Helianthus; species Helianthus tuberosus. Next base: position 72,805,711 of record CM060383.1, read on the forward strand.
CCATAACATAAGTTTCACAAATTTATAACATTTAGATTTAAGAAACTTACTGGTAGAAATCATTGATACATCAATCTGTTATAGTTACATCAAGTTCAAGTGAATGACCTTGTTTAACTAATCACACAGTCTTTCAAAACATTTGTATATAACATTCAAAGTTTCTCAACAAACACTCCCAACCCAGTATAGTTCATCATGTTTAGCATTTGGAATTTTGAAAATCAGCTTTCCAACATCAGTTGTCGAAAATCTTTTTGTATTTTTCAAATCTTTATGCTAAAACACACTAAAATCTTTTTGGATTTTGAGTTTAAAGAAATGCAGTAAAGAAATATATACAAACAATATTTTTGTGAGTTTGTGTAAGAGGATCATATCAGTTTTTGAGACAAATCACTAGCACCGTTAAGCTTTAATCATTTTAAGTTCTAAACGATTCACATAGATTGACGATATGTTTGTCCTCTTAAGCTCAATCTAAAAACTTTCGAAATGCTTACCGATACGTTAAGGTATATTAATTTTGCACTAAATTCTTATGGACCCCACGATCTCAGCATATCCCCTCATCATGCAATACACTAACTCAAGTAATGCCTTTAAACTTTCATCAACTGTGATATGTGCAAAAATAATGCAGAATGTTTAAACATTAACAATCAGGTCGATACTTCCGTATACGCAGAGAAAGTCCAATGTTTAAACAAAATAAGAAAATAAAAATAAGTTGAAGTTGTTTAGGCTTTAACCACCAGGTCGATACTTCCGTATACGCAGAGGAGGTCCAAAGCTTAAACGAAACACCAAAGAAAATAAAGCAGAACGTTTAGGCAATAACATCCAGGTCGATACTCACGTATACGCAGAGGATGTCCAATGCTTAAACAAAATAAAGAAATCAAACAAGTTTAAATCTTTGCAAAATGAAATGCACAATCACAGTGACTTTTCTGCAAAGTTGTGAAAGTTCACAAACTTAACCGGTTTTATGTCTTTCGACAATCAGCGATTACTGAGCAGGCACACAGTCAAGAAGGACAAAACTAAGTACTATGCTTTCAACCATGTTTTCCACTAGAACTAGGCTTTTTCATTTAAGTTTGTATCGTTATCGCAAGTCTACTAGTCTAGCTGAGCCTATCGTCACATCTTTAGTGAGACCGTTTATCACATTTGACATTACATTTCTTTAGCATGCTGTGATAGTACATTGATTTACTATCATTTCCTCTTTTCTCAACAAAACTCATTTTAGCTTTTTCAATGTTTTTGGCTTTTTCAAATTTTCTAATTTTTTTAAAATTTTTCTCCCCCTAAAATCAAAATATGTTTCAATTTTGATTTTCTGAGAAAATTTGAAAACAAACTATACAAATAAAGTGACAAACTGATATCGAATCACTTCAATTCGCCGTTCACTCGGCTTAACAATCAGAACTCCCCCTGACAACAAACTATTTTCCCATTTAGATTTCAAAACACTTAAGTTTGTTTTAATCAAAATGGTTTTTCCGGAAAATTAGTTTTGTTTGTCTTTTTACAAACTCGGGGTTCTTTCATCACATTGTTTACCTTTATCCACTTATCGGAAAGATAAATCAAGTACAACTTAATGTCCTTGATTAGTCTTTTGTGATTCGAAATATCACAGTTACCAACCTGTGAATTTCTCAAGAAATATGCCGATTCCTGTTCCTCACTTACCAACCTGGGAACTCCGGCAAGTCAGGGTTTTTATTTGAAAAGATCTACCCAAGCCTGACCATTCTTGGGTTTGACAGTTTTTACCTCAACAGATGGCTCTTCTGGTTTTGACAAACCAGAATCATTGCCTGATCGTGGCTCCTCTAACTTTGCTGCGTCAGAATCATTGCCTGAACGTGGCTTGTCTGACTTTAATGAGCCAGATTCATCGCCGACATGTGGCTCATTTGTTTCCGAAGAAACAGATTCATTGCCACATACTTTCTTCTTTCCCTCTTTCGTCCTCAGATTTGTATCTGATGAATCCGTTTTGCTTGCCTTTTTAGTTGAGGAAATCGATTCATCAGAACTTTTTATTGGATTACCAGTTGTATCCGAGGACAAAATCCTCTCGAGATATTCTCTCGCCTTCTTTCTTTTCTTCCTCAGTTTGTCTTTTTGCCCTTGTAAAAGCTTTACTTTCTTTTCTTGAACTTTCTGTTCTTGAACTTTTGGTTCTTGAACTTTCTGTTCTTTAGGCTTGACATTAACTGGTTTCTTTTCCATTTTCTGAGATTTAGCCCTCGATCTTTCCTTTGATCTCATTGGGCAATCTCTGGCAATATGTCCTCTGATGTTGCATTCATAGCACCTTCTCGTTTCGAATCTCTGACTTTGGCAGTTAACAGCAATGTGTCCTTGATAGCCACAAGTGTAACACATTCTGTTATCATACCTCTCACTACCTTTATACCAAACACCGTCTTCATACCACACACTTAGATCATAGCATTGATTTGCCTTGTGGTACTCATGTCTCCTCTTGTATCCTTGATTTGGTATTTGAGCACTGTGGTCAAACCTGCACCACTGATTACCAACTTTTTGTGAGTTTTTATTTTCAGATTTTTGTTGTTTTTTATAATGATTGGATGACTGATCTGATGAGCTTTTATTTTCTTTTTGAAAATTTTTCGATTTTTTATCGTTTTGTTTCTGTTCTACATTCTTCTATACAGGTTTTTGCGTTGAGCATTCACCTTTCTCAGTAGAATGTAAAACAGTATTTTTAAACATTTCATTTAATTTCAAAAATGTTTTTCTTTTTTCTTCTTTTTCTTTTTCATCATCAGATTTATCATCACAATCTTCAATTTTGACTTTGTCAAAATTTGTGACATTGTCACTTATTGGAACTGAATTGATCGGTTTTGGACAAACATATGATGCAGAGGTCATAAAACTTTTCAATTTATTCTCTAAATTTTTGATTTTCTTTTTATCACCTTCAGCTTCTTTTTCAAGTCGAATAATAGTCTAACGATGAGAATTTATTACCTTTTGCTTTTCAATATTGTTCTTGCTAAAAACAGACCTCCCATCTTCAAGAATCTTTATTTGACTTTGAAAATCTTTTTCAATCTTTAATTTTTCATTTTCAAAACTTTTGATTTTATCTTGAAAAACAGAATTTTCATTTTCCAAAACTTTTATTCTATTATCAAAAACTGTTTCTCTATCTTTTAAAGCCTTATTTTCTAATTTTGCCCAAAACACTTTTTCATGTTCTAAAGTGTTTAGCTTATTCTCAAAATCTTTTTCAATTTCCAATTTTTCATTTTCAAAACCTTTTTCTTTTTCTTTCAAAACCTTGTTTTCTAATGTCAAACTGTTCAAGTCATTTAACAGTTTAACATTCTCAGATTTCTGCTTTTTGATTTCCAATGTCAAACTCTCCACATCTTTTAAGAGTTTAACATTGTCTTCTGCAGATTTGTCACATTTTGAGCACACAACTTCACATTTTGAAGTTTCATCCTTTTCTTTTTCTTTTTCTTCTCCACTTCCCCACCATTTTCTCTGCCAACCCTCTTCTTTTTCAGTATACTGCTTGATGAACATATCCATTATAATATCATTTGGATCAACTGCAATATTTCCATCTTGATCAATATAACATTGTTTAGTAGCATTCCATCTCTTTGCTTGTTTAGCTTCTTTGATTATACGATTGATTCTGATCAACTTGGTTTGAGCTTTCATCTTTCTGTTGATATACTTCTCTTCTTCATTTCTGTTATCTTTAAAAGGAACAGGTTCTGATTTTTCCATGATTTTATATCCTTGAATTACCTGCAAGCAAACAAACACTCAGTTCGTAACAGTGTGCGTTGATGAAATCAATCTAAGACTCGTGTCGAAGATTTTGGATTCGTTCAATGTAATTCGGGTGAGTTATTCGACCGGATTACTTTCTCGTTTGATGGCACAAAAAGACAAAACAATATGTTGACCAAATAGCTTTTAATGCAATAAAGTGGCCGACATATTCATGGATCTCAATTATTAAATGGACCTTCACTTATTTAATCAAAGCACATGGGTCGGTTATTATAGAACAGACAACACTTTTAGTCACTTTGTGATTGGGCCGTTTAAAATGATATCACATGGGCTGATCAAGTATAGACAAATGGGTCGGTGCCTTTAATTGTTTCACATGGGCTGCTTACACTTAAAACATGAAATCACGTGATGCCTTCTTAATATCAAACTTCACATGTAAAATGTTCAGACAATTAAAATGTTCACATGGCCAAGACACTTAATTTCATACACATTCACATGTTCACCGAATATGTTGACTGACAAACTTGAATATGTTGACTAAATTGACTAGTTCAGGCAAGATGTTATGACGCGTATTGTTGTCCGCGCGGACAAGTTGTCCGTGCGTATGGCAAGTCAACAAGTCAACACGGATGGCTGAAAGTAATCCGTGCGTGTGGGAAATGATGCTATCCGCACGGGTAGGTGCTATGCGTACGGGTGGGTGCTATGCGTACGGGTGGTGCTATGCGTACGGATGGGGATCCGGATGACAATACGCACGAGTGGGGATCCGCACGGGTGGTGATCCGCGCGGGTGGGGATCCGGAGATGTTATACGCACGGGTAGGGATACGTGCGGATGAAGTTGACTTCTTTGACTTTAACTCTCTTGCAATAAGACAAAAACTTTCACGTGACAATCTGATTACGTGGCAGACAAAATTCCCATCAAATTAAAATCTCATGCCACCGATTTCATTTACTATATTGATATATGTAAGCAATGACAAATTCACGTGATGCTCAACAAAGTGGCCGGCAACTTTGATCAATTCACATGCAAAGTTATTAAATCCGATTAATTTCAAGTTCCTATAAGCGGTGCTGACAATTCTGATTAATGTTGACTAAACAACAAAATATTGGATTCACGTGGCAAGCTTAAGTGAATAAATGTGACACGGATTAAGAGGTCAACAACGGTCAACCCGGATAAGTTGTGCGCACGAAGATGCTATCCGTGCATACTGGTCAACAAATAGTCAACGCGGATGATCATACGCACGGGTGGTGATCCGTGCGGTTAACATCAGGAACAACAGCAACAGTATTCATTTTTCGAACAACAAATTTCTAATTTTCTTCCAAACGGCTTGGAGTTTTGACCTGAAAATTTGTAGAGTATTAGATCACACAGTTTCGCATAATATATAAAAAAAATGAGCAAATTTGAACCGTAAAAACCCTGTTAATTTTGCAAAATTCAGAGAAAACGTGAAGAACAAGAAAGTTAAGAGAAATATGTCAAATCTGGATGTTTTAAGCTCTGATTCTGCTGAAATTTAGTGCGTAATTGTGCGTTTGATCTTGCAACCGAGCTCCTGCTCTGATACCAATTGTAGGTCCCAGTTTGAATCCGTATCGAATGCGAACCGACTCGTGAACGTGCGGAATCCGTACACGATCGTGACCGAACACACAAAAACGTACTAATAACGTGATTCAATAGATCTGTATGACGTGTACAAGCACTGAGAACCACGTGAGAGACTTTCTCTCTCTAGACTTTCTCTCTCTAAGATTATCTCTCTAAACCACCAAATGAGCAAAAGTCTTAACTCTAACACTCTAACTCCCTATTTATAGGCTAAGGATTATAAGGATTTCTCCTTATTTACAAGTTTGCCACCTTGCCCTTTATTACTAGATATTACAATAAAATGCTAGAATTCTTTTGTTTCGGCTATGGTTAAGATTGACGGAGGCGATAGACATACTGCACTAACAGAAAGGCTTCTTCGTGTGAAGTTGTAGTACGCGGTATTCACACAAAGTTGTAGCTTTTAGCGATTCCGATCGAGAGTATTAAGTAAGCCCAATACAAACCCCACCGGGTTTGTATGAGTCGGCCTGTTGGTACTTAGACTATAGACTAGGTCAATTTCTAAGACGTCGACCCAGACTAGGTCGAGTCTGACCTAATTCCCTATAGTTATGGCTCTGATACCAATCTGTCACACACCAACCGATGGCGGAATCATCGGGGCGCGGCACTAGGCGAATCAGATTGCTCAAGAGAATCCATAACAACTATATTGCGATAATATTTAATACATTCGTTATCCCATACTAGCAAATAATACAATCACATAAGTTATCACAGACTTCTTGTCCTCTCGAACAATACAAATCCGACAACCTAGGTTTTAGTTGAGTTTCTAGACTTCCTAGCTTGATTTGATATAGTCTGCGATCTAACCTGCAACATACGTTAAGATATTTGTCAATACAAAAGTATTGGCGAGTATACAGGTTTGTTAAGTAGCATAAATAGATAAAAAGTGTAGCGAATTTCCATATGCATAAACGTAATACACGACATATATACTCACAAAACTGATACTACCAACTAAGTCCTCGATGCTCGAATGTACGATGGCATAACTAGACCCCGTCGGGCGCAATAGTACTATACTAGTCGTGGTGGGACGTCGCGGGTATAAGCCCTAGCACATATGCAACTAGCATCACGTATATCTACGCATAACAGTTATTCGCAAGTGATAATTCGATTGATTGAATAATTCGTTTGATGAGTTCGATTTGTTAGAAACGTATGTTACACCCAAAATTCGATTAAAAAGGGGTCAAGTATACTCACAGTGCGCATTTAGCAGGATTACAACTTGTTTGAGTCGGTTGCGAGTATGTCTGTTTTGATCCTTGAAGAACAGAGTAAACGATATACGGTTAAGCGAGATTAGCCTTGAAAAGTTACTCATTAGGTCGAATGGTTCTCATCCGTACGGATTGACATGTTATCCGTCCGGATGACAAGTCATCCGTCCGGATGACATGTTACCCGTCCGGATAACAGGTGATCCGTGCGGTTAAGTGGTGCGTACGTGTGGACGGAGGTAATGCGTGCGGACTGACATGTCATCCGTGCGGACTGACATGTCATCCGTGCGGACATGTGTAATCCGTGCGGACTGACATGTCATCCGTGCGGACATGTGTCATCCGTGCGGACTGACATGTCATCCGTGCGGACTGACCTGTCATCCGTGCGGACAAGGGTCTTCCGTGCGGACTGACATGTCATCCGTGCGGACGTGTGTAATCCGTGCGGACTGACATGTCATCCGTGCGGACTGACATGTCTGTTTCGCACTCTGAACACTGTTTCCGAGTGTTTAACGGAAGGAATACGCGTAGGGTTACCGGGACAGCGTAATCTCGCACTAACACTTTAAGTTCCGTCAATTCCGACTCGCTCTAACGGCCGGGAATCACCCCGTTCCATCAGATCTGGCCGTTCGTGATGGTTCTTCAGGGTTAACTCGAAATCGCACAGTTCCTTGGTTAAATACATAGATTTAGGTGAGATTTGTTACCAAAACGTGTGGAAATCACCTAGATCTGAGTCGTTTATGGTGGGATGAGGCCACAACTTGGAGTTCATAAGAACTCTTGGTGACATCACCTCAAAACGCCTCAAATCCGCAGATTTCGTGGTTAGAATTTGAGTTTCGAAAGATAGAATGATGTAGAATCAAGTGTAGATTGTAGAAGTACAAGTTTTAGGTTGAAATCTTACCGGAATCGCGAGGAAATCGAGAGAAAAGGGTCTTGGAGCGTGTTTGGTTGAATAGGAGCTGTCACATCACTGTTCAAGTGATGTGACATGGTATTTATAGGCAACAAAGGAGAAGAAGGGAGTCTGGCCCGGATTGCCCATCCGTGCGGATGGCCCATCCGTGCGGATGGCCCATGCATGCAGATGGCCCATCCGTGCGTATGCCCATCCGTCCGGATGGCCCATCCGTCCGGATAGCTATCCTGACGTGTTGGACTTCTCCGTTTTGGATAGTTTTCGAAGCGCGTACTTTCCTTAATTAATTTATATTATCATTATATTGTTATTATTATCTATATATATCACTAAGGGTCGTATTTACGTATCCATAATCCAAAGTTTCGATAATTATCAATCGGTTTCCGATTCGAGTATGCGATTATTAGCGACGTTTCACGGCCATCAATGAGGGTAGTATAGGTCCTTTCTTGATGTCATCGTGACCGTTATTTCGTGTAGTGCCACAAAGACTGACGGGGTACCGTTTACTCGTATTGTCATCATCGTCACGACGACTGGAGCTACAACACTCACCCGAGAGTCCCTGTTAGCGTTAATTGTTTACGTTCGACACATCACGACCACTGAGGAGGGTAGAATAGGTCCTCACTCAATGCCTCCGTGAGTGTTAGTGTGATAATAGTGTAGTATAGTGATATTGTATTTCGAAAATATGCGATTATCCTTCGAATAGCGATATATACGATATAGTTACATTATGATCCGAATCTCTGGTGCTAGGCGTAACGAGTATAACGAGTAGTAACAACGCACGAAAGTGCGGGTTGTTACAATAGGTAATGTGTGGCATAAGGACATACATTACCAAGAAGATGTAAGAAGCTTTAAGCCTTTATCAATAACCCTTTGAAGAAAATAAATAATACAAGCCTAATTGGATAAATGAAATTTTGTTGAGATGAATTTTTCATATTAGGTTAGATATAACCTATTTCTAGAAGGCTTTACTTCAAATGTCTTAGAATATAGAGTAATAAAGATTAAAATCCTCCAGTTTGTACTTATTAGGAGTCTACATTTGTTTTGAAAATAGGAGGTTTTTGCAACTAAATGTTTATCAAATGAATATACTGTGAGGGTTTTCTCTTTTCACTTGTAGTTCTCCTGGTTGAACTACTTTTAGATCTTGCATAACTAATTGTACTTGCAATTCTTACTTGGCTTGTCAACTAAGTATCTTACACTTGGTTATGTTCCATTGACTCAAAACTATTTGCTTGTCCTGTAATCTTTGGAGGAATTTGTGATTCTAGCATTACTTGATCATTTACTTTCTTTGTCATTTAAAGGTTTGAGATTTCATACATCTGGAATTGTTGAGTTAGCGAAAACAATATTTACAAATGTGACGTCTAACACATTAAAATGTGACGTGTATTTCAATTTCTGATTAAATGTTGTAATGAGTTTAGAGGATTAGGATCAAATACAAAGGATCCTAATTGTAAGAAGTGTAAGAAGGATTTATAAAGTGACAAGTGTCCAATAACCTAAAAAAACCCACTACACAAAAAAACCCACTAAAAAAAAAAAAAACTTAAACATCCATCACCACCAAAAACCCCCACCCCCACAATTTTTTTTTTTTTTTGCCGAGGGGGTGGGGGTTTAGGTTTTTGGGTGGTGGTGGGTGTTTAGTTTTTTTTTTGTTTTTTTTTTTTTAGGTTTTTGGGGGGTGGGGTTTAGGTTTTTTTAGGTTTTTGGGGGGTGGTGGTGGGGGGGGGGGGGGGGGGTTTAGGTTTTTGGGTGGTGGTAGGGTCACTACTAGAAAACTGCTACTTTTCCCACGTTAATTTCCGTAGGAAATCCGTGGGTAACTGCGTTTACCCACGGATTTCCCACGAAAATGGGCTGTGGGAATTTTGCTCGTGGGTAATTTTTTTCTGACGCATTTCCTACGGAATTTCCTACTCCTTTCCCACACAAATGTTTCGTTAGAATTCTCCTACTTATTTCTCACGGAATTAATTTTCTTAACTTTCCGACGCATTTCCTACGGAATATTTATTTTAATTTTCTTATATAATATTTATTATATAATATTTATATATTTTAATTTTCTTACACAATTCCTACGGAAAAAAAATCAGCCAAAAAGGGGAAATTCCCCCTGGATCGGTGTGTGCCTGGGATCGAACTCGAGACCTATACGTTATAACCGAAGTGTCTTAACCAGTTTATCCTCCTGTACAAGAGCTGATATATCTTAGATTTAATTCTATATATATACTATTTGAGTCAATATTTTCCTACACATTTCCTACGGATATTAATTAAAAACATATTTCGTGAGCAATTTGTCGATAATTTCTGACACACTTCCTACGGATAGGAAATGAAACATATTTCGTAGGAATTGTGTTGGTATTTTCCTACACTTTTTCTACGGATATAAATAAAATTATTTTAAAAATAAAATATATTGATATAAATAATAAAACTTTATTTTTTAATATCAGTAATTTCATTTTATTATGAATTTTTTTAATGATAAATTGGATTCCTACGCATTTCCTACCGATAATTAAAATGAAAACGGATTCCGTAGGAGATCGGTCGGAATTTTCCTACACTTTTCCTACGCATAACAATTCCTACGAATTTCCGACTAATGGTTAAAAAGAAAACGGATTCCGTCGGAGATCGGTCTGAATTTTCCTACACTTTTCCTACGCAAACCAATTTGTCGTTCTTTTGTCGCTTTTTTGTCACAAAACTAAGACCCTTTTTAATACGTCGGAATTTCGTAGGAAATGTGTAGCCATTTTCGTTCGTAGGAAATGCGTAGGAAATTTTGGTAGGAAAAATATCAGTTTTCTAGTAGTGGGTGGGGGTGGGTGTTTAGGTTTTTGGTGGTGATGTAGTGAGTTTAGTTTTAGCTTATTGGACACTTGTTACTCTATAAATCCTTCTTACACTTCTTACAATTAGAAACCTTTGTAGAATAACTTGACCCTGAGTTTAGATTACCCGATTAACATCCTCCATTACAACACCGCATCTAACCAATTATATTGATACACCCAACTGCTACTAGCCTACAACACTAAGTGTAAGGGGATGTTTGACAATATCTGAATGATTAAGTGCTGAACTAGTAAGAGAGGTTTGAACTATTAAGTGCTGAACCAATAAGAGGTCTGAACCATTAAGAGCATGTATAACGCTTAACCGTTCAGAGTCAAATGTCTGACCAATTCAGATTAGAGGTCTTAACTATTCATACTCTGTATAAATCTTAACCATCCAGAGGCAAATTTCTGAACCATTCAGACATCTGCTCGTGCTCGTGAAACAAACAGTCTGAACCATTAAGTATTGAACCAGTAAGAGGTCTGAACCATTAAGAGGTAAATAAACAGCCCTAAGTATATGCAACATCATTCAACGAAGCATTTTAGACCCATCCTAATTAAGTTTTTTATTTATTTATTTCTATAATATGATACTCTATATACATGTGGGCATAAATATGATTTCACATGTACTAAAGAATATCCTTTTGACTTCATTATCATTTAAGCCCCTTTACCTCATTTCAACCTCCATGCTAAAAGCATAACCCAACCAACAATATACCAAAAAAGGAAAAAAAAAAACAAATTAAAGAAAACAATTGCCTCTCTATACCCAGTAATCAATTTTGTATAACAAATGATGATCATATTTCAATAGGATTTAGCATAGACTAATTAATAGCAATGATTAGGAAACCGACCGATACATACATGAGTAGGACGGGGTAGATTGCAAGGGCTTTTCTTCTAGGGTTCACTGCTGTACTTATGAATGGATATGCTGCCCAGGAGCTCCATGCGAATGTCACACAAACTACCACCATCTTCATAACCACATTGTCCTTCAACAGGCAGATCAGTGCTCCCACATCAAGCGGAAAAAGACAGTAACCCAATAAACTTAAACTTTGGAAGAATATTATACGCCCACCCTACATAAAATGATGATTATACACACATTAATCCAAAATGACATGTATATGCATGCTTCCATGCATGCATAATCTAGTAATTTGTGTGTGAGAGGAAAGATTACCAGCAGTAAGACGTTGAGTGTGAGAATAATAGCCCCGGTTGCGAGTAGAGCAAAGGCAACAGCAAAGACTTGAGACTGGATGACAACAAACACAATCATAAGTTCAGAGAATGGAGATGAAGATAATGATGGAAATCGTAGTTAGGGGGGGGGGGGGGGGGGGGGGGGGGGGGGGGGCTCGGTTGTACAAAAAGGGTTAGATAAACCGATCTCATAGGCTCGATACTAAAACCCTAAATACTATATTACAACAAAGATGAAGTTTGAGGCCCCATATTTTTTTTTGTTTTTTTTTTTGGTTTTCATAAATTGGATGTGAATAGGTGATTTAGGTTTTAAACTCATTTAACATCCAAGTTTTGACAAAGAGAACAGAAATACCTAGATGAGTTTTCTTTACATTAAAATTCACTTTAACTCTATTTGAACGATTACATATGCTATAGAAAATCTACTCCTAAAATCCACCTATTGACCACTTTGTGGACTTAAACCGACATCATGTTGGTGATGAATGGATAACCACATGACACCATTAAGCCAAGAGGCCATCGACCACTACAACTCTAGTATGTATGATTTTGTGCTTTTAAAAAAGCGTATAGAAAATACGTGGGATCATATTCACACGTGTTAAGATCCTGAAACAACCGGATTTTAGACTTGGTCACCAAAAACTCAAAAAGGTTAAACCAACCCTTATTGTAGACTCACAGTAATAAGTGAATCAGCCGAGTTAGATCATGATTAGAGGGGTGAGGGTGGTCATCACTCATCACTCACTCATCACTCACAACACCAATCAAGTTCCGCCATGTCATCAACCATTTTTCCATCACACACAACTTTTTTTAGTGGCAATGGTCATCACTCACAACGGTGGGAATTGGTGGACTTCCACGCGTGGTGGACTCCCTATCACGCATCACCCTCACTGGCCTTATACATCAATAACCCGATTACGATCATGTTCAACATAATGATAACGTAAAAAGCCTGTGATAACAAATAATCAACTAAAACAAATCACCTTCTCAATAGAGGCAGACCAAGACAACGTGAGTCCTAAAAACACGATAAAGAAAAACGGTCCCCAAAGATCCCAATCTCTCAAGGCCTTCCCAGGATCTTCACGAAACGGATTCGGAAACACAACGAGTTTCAGATTACTAAAAATCCTCAACAGATCTCTTTTCACTGTCTCCCAAACCGGTTCGGTCAGCGTGTTGAGTTGTGGCCCAAACCCACTCATGTTTGGCTGAGACCGACCTGCATTTGCATTATGGTTAACGTTAGAAGGCGGGAGCTGTGCGGGTGGTACATAAGTCGGTTTCGCAGGCGTTGGGGGCGGGTTCGATGGGACGAAATGAGAGGTGGACACGGGGATGGAGGCACGGGTAGGAGATGGTGCGCGAGCTGGTTGGACCGTGGAGGGACCGAGTTGGACGCTCGCGGTGATTAGGTTTTCGATCTCGTCGATGTCGGATTGGGAGGTTTGGGGGAGGGGCACGGTGGCTTTGTCTTCTTGAGACATTTTGGGTGGAAGTTGTGGTGGCGATGGGGTTGATTTGAGTTTCAATATGGTGGCGATTTTTTAGATCATTGTGGGGAGGGGTGGCAGCAAAAATTAACGAACTTAGATGCAAAGGAAACGACTTGGATTTTTTGTTTTTTGGCTTTTAATGGTCCTTAGGCTTCAACTTTATGTGAAAAGATGAAACTTAGTTTGCTATCATGTAATGTTATGATTTTTGCATATCACATGCTAACTTAAGACATCAAAATAATGTAAACTAGTATTAAGCGCCCCCGTGTTGCGGCGGGGGCGAATACTAATGCCACACTACTGCCAGCGACCATCGACATTGAAGTTGCGGCGTGTTAATGCGAAGAAATTAAACCGAAACGTAAAACATAGAATAAAATAACTAAGCTGATCTAGAACTCGCGCGCTACGAAGAACCAGCGTCTATACTTCCCATTTGACCGGTTCAGCGTAATCTATATATAATGTATATCATTACTACTATACAAACCATATTGCGTACATTTACAACAACCATTGCATCAATTATGTTGCAAATTATATTTATACACGATTTTTGCTAGATTAATTAGATTATTATAAAATAATAATAATTTACAAATAAAACAACACAACTTGTAATAAAGCAATGCATGAAACACCATATTAACACATAGTACAATACCTAATGCTAAAACTAATGTAAATTAATAGTATATAAATGAACATTATTTATAACTACTGGAATTACTCGTGCATTACGATGGATGTTGTTCGGTATCAGTTCAATTCCTTAAGATATCTATACGGTACCGAAACTTGGTATATCAATCGAAAGAGAAATCTCTAAAGAAAATTTCAAGGTATGCCCAAATTAAAAGAATGTCGACACATTTTCTATCGATCGAAAGTACTTGCGACAATATGGGTACCGGTATCGACGTTGTTCGGTCAAAATCGGTGCGCCACGCACCGTTACGCTCTCGGCACTCGCTATAGATCACGATAGCAAATAAACACTCTATTATGAAAACACCTCCGTTTTCAACAAAATCTATGTTGGAACACCGAGATTTTTTAGTGGAATTGACCTGTAATAATCTCAAATAGAGGTCATTGGCCATTGACAGTCCCACCTTTGAATATCCCCCCACCAGTCCCACCTTTCACCTATTTTTCCTACACCGATCCCTGTTAAAAAAAAACTTAACGGAGTTAAGCTTTTTCCAAATTACAAACAGATTATTTAGGGCTTTTGATTAGAACGACGATACAAGTCAATTGATGTAAAACTTACCTCGAAATGGAGTTCCAAATGACTTGATTTTTGTTAATTGGAAATTTAAACACCCGATATTGAAGCGTCTTTTCATCGTTTGTAGAATCGTTTCGAGGTAAGTTTTACATCAATGGACTCGTATCGTCGTTCTCATTAATAGCCGTAAAAAACTGTTTGTAATTTAGAAAAAAAAAACATAACGGCGTTAAGTTTTTTTAACGAGGGACCGGTGTAGGAAAAATAGGTGAAAGGTGGGACTGGTGGGGGAAATATTTAAAGGTGAGACTGTCAATGGTCAATGACCTCTAGTTGTGATTATTATAGGCCAATTCTTCATTTTTTAACACAGCGGTGTATTTAAATTGTTTAAAAAGGTTAACAAACACAAATTAGTAGAGAAAGAGTATATTAATTACAATTTCATGAATTAAAAATGTATATTATTTATAATACGAGTTTTTAGGATCCCGTGCGTTGCAACGGGACTGTCAAACAAACAAAAATAAACGTAAAATTTTTATTGTATCATGGAAAACAATAACTAAATCGAAACAATGAAATAGTTTTAAGGTAACAAAATTGGATATAGAACCTAAGAAAATAACCAGTAATATTAAAAGAAACAAATTTTGTTACGTAGGGGGGGTATTGCACGGTCCTCCCAACCACTGGAGTGATCCCACTCCACAAGCTAGCACACCACATAGCTGCCTGGCGGTGATTCCCCCAGCCGAGTGGACATCAGGTGCGGGATATGCTAACGACCGGAGTCGAACCTGAGTCCCCACGGTGTTTGCGGGGTGTGGTGGCCACTGGGCTGACACCCAATGGTTAACAAATTTTGTTACGTAATGAAATTAACTGATGATATTAAATACTAATTTATTGTTATTATTAATAAATATTGCATTTGATTTATTATACGTCTAAACTCTCAAAATACCATTACCACATTCAATATTTTTTACCATTCTAACTTGCATACATATAATCCACAATAAAGTTACAATTCAATTTAGAGTTTTTAAAGAAAAAAAGAAACCAACATATTCATATATATATGTATTAATTTACAACATAACTGATGAACAGTATCTACAGTGAGTTAACGTTAACTGTGTTAGTGCATGGAATGTCTGTTGACTTCGTCTGCATTAAGTCTTGTGTCTAGATAGGTTGAATGTACACACAACAGGGTCTTAATTAGGGTTTGTTCGTGTTTAACTTGAAGATTTCGCTTGAAACAGATTCAAGCGAAATCAACATCAAAGGTTTAGCTTGAACAAGTTCAAGCGAAATCAACAGATGAAGATTTCGCTTGAAATGAACTCAAGCGAAATCCTCTTGCTATATATATGTGTTGTGTGTTCATTTGATAGATAGATCTGGAAGAGAGAGGTCATTGTGTGAAACACGAAGTGCTGCCGGATTTGTATCAGAAAACGTTGTACAAGCACTCAAATCAATCAGAAAAGAAAGATTAAAAGGATTAGAGCTGTTATGACTTTGTTTACGTTGATTCCGCCTTCGTACGCAAAGATGAACTGCCTTAACTGACGGTTTAAGGTCGTAGAACGGTCCAACAAACTGCCGTTAGTTTACTAAAGAAAGAGAAAAGATAAAAACAAGGGTTTGGCTCTCCTCTCTCTTTCAATCCTTCTCTCTCTCATATTCCCAGGGTTTCAACCGCTGATCGTTTCTTAGATCTGCACTCTTCCGCCTCCATCTCTGCCGATTTCCTAGGGTTTGTGTTGCTTTCATCCTCCATCTCCGATGAACGGCCGGTCTCCGGCGAACGGCCTTACGAATGCTCACCTACCACCCATGGAACCTAAGATGCACGGGGATGTGAGCGGTGATGAGTTGGTGGCTCCAAGTCGAAACAGAGACGGAGAGGGTAAAGACGGTGGCGGCTCAAGGGTTTTCCGGTGGTCTCCGTCTGTTTCCGACAAAGATGGTAACAACCCGAACCTTAATTCTTTTCCCGTTGAACTAGATTCTGTTAACGATCGATCCACGGACTATGGTTGCATGTCATTATCACGAATTCGTTAATTTGAATATGCAACAACAACGTGTTCGGAAATCTGTTAGTTTGGTTGCGGTTAAGTTGATGAAGATCGTTGGACAGAGTTATGAACCGGTGTTTTCTCCCAATGGTCCTGTTTCTCTGGTGACGTCATCGTTTTCAACTGTTTTATTTGTTGTTACTGGTTTGATGATTGTTAGTGTGTTTTAGGTTTTTAGTTTGTGTATATGTTTGGGAGTTATTGATGTACACTGGTTTAGTTATTGTGAGGATTGGAATATTGTAGTTTTGTTTGATGAAAATTAAGATTGATTGAATTGTTAGTTGATTAGGAATATATGACAAAATTAAGGTTAGTTAAATTGCAATAGTGTTATTGTTACAGCAATAGACATTGCTCATTCAGTCATTGTTTGGGAGGATATGATGCACACTGGTTAACTTATTGTAGTGATGAAAATTAAGATTAAGTGAGCTTTTAAGTTGATTAAGAATAAATAATTAAATTTAGGTTAGTTAAACTGTAATAGTATCATTCTACTTAGTATAGCAATAAACTTAACTCATTCAGTCATTGGTAGGATTGTACAGATTTAGGTTGCAGGTAAGAGAAAAACATGTTAATGATTTTTGACATCTTAACCTAATGTAATAAAGCCCTTTGTGGGGCGTTATGCGACAAGTGGCAAAACGCGTAAGAGAGGGACTTTATGGGGCTTAATATAACTCGAGTGTGTAGTGGGGATATATATGAATGGGGCTTTATATATATCTATGTATAGATATGTGTGTGAGTGGGGAAGAATAGGCAACACCATGAAAATTTTCGCGGAGGAGGGGTAGGCGTGATATAGAGACCCATTATGGATGGTCTTAGTACTGGTAGGTGAGATTAGGTTTATTATATATGATTAAAGCCGGCTTCTGGTTTGTGTACTAGATTAGCGTGTTCTGCTTGGGAAGATAAACTTATGTTCAACGTTAACCAGAAACAATTGTTGTATATGATGTTAGTGTATCATTGTGAGATGTTTAATATGTATTGTTTTACTTTAGTTGGGTCTTATAAGGCTGTGATTATTCTATGAGATCATGAACCACTACTTGTTTATATATCTGGATTATGATGTGTAAAAGAGGAGATGAAAGGTTAGTTTAACAATTAGTTATGGATTCTTCTTTTGCAGTCTAGTGATAGCAGTTTAAGGCCATCTCAAATTTCTCCAGATGCTCAAAGGAAAACAAAGATCGCGTGCACAATCGGTCCTTCAACAAGGTCACGTGAAGTTGGCTGAAACAGGGATGAATGTGGCACGTCTAAATATGTCACATGGGGATCATGCATCACACCAAGAAACCATTAATCTTGTCAAAGAATACAATTCTCAATTTAATGAAAAAGTTATAGCAATAATGTTGGATGCCAAGGTATGGCTTTGTGTTAGGTGTTCATTTTAATTTAATACTTTAATGTGATATAGAATAATCTCACTATTGGTTGATTATATTTACGTGCTTATTTTTACGCTACATGAGTCACTAAGTGTACAAAGTTCGTTTTTTTGTTTTACGCTTTTTCCATGGTTTTGGTCGTCATTCAGTTGCTATTTAGCACGGTTTACGCCCCCGCCCCGCAACGCGGGGAGCTCAACACTAGTTACATTTGATTTATGTTGCCACTTAGGAACATGAATGGAATGCTACACCACCCCCTTGCTTGATCTACCATGGTTTGTATGGATTAAACCATGACAACCATGTTCCTCCTTTCCATTTTTCAACAAATCATTTCTTTTTTCTTTAGACAAAGATAAATTAAAATAAATAAGGGGCTAGTGTTTTGGGTCATGACCACACCCTTAGGATAGTGGATTAGATGTGGATTACATGTCACTGACGTGGAGAGTAATGGTGGTAATGAGGGTCATGATCACACCCTATAGCCTTATATGTCTCAACTCTCAAACTACCATTACCACATTCAATATTTAGTTACTATAATAAGAAATTCTTAATATATAATCCATAATAAAGTCTTGTATTAGAGTTTAGAAAGGAAAAAAAACCAAAACAATGCAACCGGCAAATGTGCATTTGGATGGTGGGCCCAATATCCTAGCATAAGAAAAATATTTGATATAGTATTGATGAATGGGAGTGGATGACATGCATGATGCACCGATAAAAACCCATTAAAATTGAATAGTATAATTGTGAGTAGAGTAAATTTTACAAATTAATATAGGGGAAATAAGGGATGAAACTGAAACTTAAAAAATAACAAAAAATGTGTATTTACTATTGTTGGTTTTGGCTCGAATAAGGTGGTGCCAACCTCTTTGATCAATGGGTCTAAAGTATTTGATGAGGCTTGTGACAAGACTTTTCGCAAGTGATGGATTTTTTGCTGGATGAATTGAACTAATACCATATTCCTTAAATTGATTAAGTGTTATAGAACCTAGTGAGTAAGAATTCCTTGATCAAAACTAAGAATATGAGGGTGGTTGGAGTGCTTGCCTCCCATGCCAATATATCACAACCCCTCTTTACTCCTTATTAGTCTTTTTCACTACTTCCTTTTACTTGCCAAATTAAAGGAAATGCTACATCATCAAGCTCCTGATACCAATTATTAGGATCTGAGTTTGATATTTGTAAACTAACATTGATTATCACAATATAATTCACAAATAGAGAGACATTATCATAAACTGTTTTTCGATTGATTCAAATTGTTAAAAGTTTTACAACAATGATTTTACAATCTCCCCCTCAGCCGATCACTCACTAGAACTATGCGTACAAAAGAGAATGTGTGTGAAGTGATAAATAAATCACTAACAGGTGTTGTAGGTCCGTTTTCGGAGGATCAATCACGGCTATGTTTGGTTTTAAACAAGGATAACAGCCAATGCTCTGATACCACTTGTAGGTCCGTTTTCGGAGGATCGATCACGAAACCAAATCCCTGTTTATAACAAACACGGTCACGAGTGCGGAATCCCCGTGATAATGCAAACCAAACACAGAAATAGCAAGAGCACGATGTAACCAACGATTCACAGTCTATTGATTAAAACGGATGAGAACAAGCATCAAACACATACACAGAATGTTTGAATGTAAACCTCACAGTAGGATATGCTCTCATTGTTTCACACAGAAACCAAGTGTGGTTTATATAGGCAGCCCAGCCCAATGTCGACGAAAGACATAATGGGCCTGACGAAAAACCAAGGTCGACAAATAACCAGGTTATTCATCGATGTTCACGACGAAACATGGAGTTACCAAAACAGAGGTTTTTCGTCACACATGTCTTCGACAAAAGATAGGTCTTTCGTCGAGGGCTGCAAAAAACAGATATGCTGCAAACTGTCAAACAGTTTGCAGCAGACTGAATAAACACACACAATACATAAACTACCAATAATATGCAACATGCATCAGTTTTAAACATTACAAACCAAAGAGACAAACTGTCGGACCAAAGTAAGATAGGTGGATATCCGACTTGGTCGACTAACGGACAAACAGACTCGATAAATAAAAGACCGTAAAATACAACGCTAATAAAGAACAAGTTACAGACAAAAAATATGCATCAACAAACTCCCCCTTGTCTGTTACTTGGTCTTCGGTCTTCAATCTTCAGTGATTCAATGACCAGGTGCTTCCAGCGTGTATCCCTCGGTAAAAACATAAACAAGCGACGCGTTGAAATTGTAGTGCTTGATGTGCGTCCTTGTCTTCATAAACGATATCATGCCGGAATAGCTTGTTGATGTCGTTCTCCGACATATTCACAATCCACATCGGATCTAGCATCCGGAAGTTCTCTTTATCACCCTTGAAAAGAATAACCGCTTCATGAGTATCTGAATCATAACACCACAACGCCATATCGTCAAGAAAGTTCTGTTCCATGGGCATCAATGGAATCTTGTTCATAACCTTCGCCGGCTGGTATATGAGCTTGTATCGAGCCGTGTTGGTCAATGGATCCAACGTTAACTTGATTTGTTGATAAACTGGAAACTGTGGTTTATACGATTCATCCTTCCACCCTTTCTTTCGTTCGAACTTCAATTTCCTTGCAAATAATTTTGCGCCAAAATGATTTGAATGATTGATTATTTCCAGCTTCGATAAGGCAGTAACATCATAGAACGACAGAGATAAGATGCTCAACATTGAGTTGAAATACTGGATTCCGTGTTCGTGCTTGATCGCAACACAGTGAATTTCCTTCATGAACATCCAGCTCAGAATCTTCCCATTAGGCTTAACTTTTTCAAACTTCAGAAAATCAACTTGTGCTTCAGGAGGCGTAGGCTTTTCAACCTTCGACAAGAACCTTTTTCTCCATTCTTGGAATGAATCCTTCGGATTATCTGTTGATGTACGATTCTTTAACTGCTCGTCAATATCTTCCTGATTTTCTTTCATCCATTCTTCATCAAACGGATCAAACTCCATTCCATCGGCATGTACATACGTTGATTTGCTTGTTTCGCCTTCAAACACTATCTCTTCAATGTTTTCAGCATCAACAGTTTCTGGTTCAAGTTGCGAAGGCTTGAAGACAACAATTTGAGTAGAGGCAGTGGCTGGCGGTTGCTCCGATGTGGCAGAAGGGTCAGGGTTCCCTGGATCCTCAGAATCATGATCCCTTTTCTTTAACACTTCCTGCTGTTTGCATCGATCGCCCCACAAAATGTTGACGCGCTTTCTTACAAAATCAAAGCCCTTCGTGATTTTCTTGACCCCATCGGTTATCGTGGTGTTGCGAGAATTGTACCACTCTCTCATATCGTCATGCTTTTCTTTAAGAGTCTCGGCCAATCTCTGAACCTGAGTGCTTCTTTCTTTCAAGCGGTTCATATCAATACCATGAGTGTTATCCACATCTCGCATTTGTTGCAACTGACGTTCTCTTTCTTCATCAGCAGCTTTCAAGCGTGCATTCTCTGCTTTCAGTTGCTCAATATCTGCTTTTTGACGTCCAACAGTGGAATTCAATGTGTTTATCTCCAACTGTTGCTTTATCATGTCGCTTCTTGTAGCGTTGATCACTGCCGTTTGTCTATCAATTTGACCTGCAGCAGCTTGCAATTGAGAAAATAGGAAGTCTACCTTTTCATCCTGCTGCATCTGAGAGAATCTACTTTGTCTGCGCTCTGAGGTTGGCTGGGAAGTAGTTGCACAAATGGTCGATGCAATTGAGCGTGCTGGTTCTTGAGGTGTAATTGTAGGAGTTTCAGGAGCTGAAGTGATTACATGAGTTGGTTCGGATGACCTTGGAGGAGACGACACCATAGCAGAAGCTTCATTGGCCATGAATCCAAGGTTTGGATTCATTTCTGCTTCTTGAGTAGGTTCTTGCTGTGGAACGGATTGCTGCGCAGATGAAGAACCAATGTACTTCCTTGCCCTTTTCTTTCGACGGGCAGCAGTTTGCTTTTTCTTTAAACGTTCAGCTTCGGTATGTGAAGGAACGTAATCAGCATCATCCTCTTGTCTAATCCTCCTGACCTTTTTCACACCACGTTCATCGAAGTAGAACTCGTACCCAGGCTCAGGTGGATTATTATCTGATTCCGTATCCTCTTCATCATCACCAACTGAAGTATCACCAGCTGTACCAGCAGTAGATGCACCAGCAACACCAGGTGCACTAGCTGCTGTAGCACCTGCATCTCCACCATCACCACTTTTATCATCACCATCATCGTCACTATCGGAAGAATCCGAATCCTTTCGTCCAAGCTTGTCTTCCATTATTTTCTTCAACTTCGGCTCCTCATTGTCAGATTGGCTGTCATTGTGACGCCATTTGACGTTTTCTGGAGTGATGTAGTCTGTCTTCATAAGAGCACCGATCAACTTTCTTGGCAGCTTGCTTTCTTTGTATCTCTTTGTTGCAATGCCCCTGAATATCTTCAGTGAATGCTCTATCATCGTATCTATCTTCAAGATGTCATCATCGGGTTTTGGAAGATCGGGATGCTGGACATTCATGATCATTTGTAGAAAACGAGGATACATCTAGAACTTATTGCCAGTTGTACGACCACCGGTTCTTTTCATATTTTCCTTCATGTTGGAAAAGATGTATTTCGAAATGCTAAACGGTTTGTTCAGCACTAATGCCACCATCAGTCCCACAAGATCATTGCCTGCCATATCATAGCCAGCTCGTCTGTTGCTAATACATTGAATGAGAACATGTAGTAGAAACTTGTAGCGCATCGGCAAATCTCCTTTGTTGATCTGACTGCTGAAAATAGCACCAGTACACTTCATCCTTAGCAAACAACCACGAGTGCACATGATTGGAATAGAATACGGTGCATTTGGATCATCTTGCAGTTCTAGTACGGTGTTTAGGATGTCCGGAGAGACATTCACATTCACTTAGTTCACTCGCCCTTGTATAAACTCAGTTCCATCAACTTCAATAACGCTCGCTGAGTTCCAGAATTCTTTGATGAGCGACTTGTAAACCGGAGTTGAAAAAGTAACGGCCTTGTTTATCCGAGATTCCCTTATCCATTGCGTGATCTCCTTCAGTTCCGTGATCTTCGCTTCAGGATCAAGATATGCAATCATATTGTGACGCTTTTCGGACATAACTTGTTCTTCCGGTTTGTCGGTTATCTTGGTCACGGGCTTGCGTTTCTTTTCTTTTGGTGCCATTCTGTATTCGAAAACAACCATTGTAAGTCACAATGTCATAATATGTGCATTAGACATATGTATAAACATGTTTATGTGTAATGTGAATAGTGAGCATGTATTTACATATATTCTGTGAAAGTGCACACAACTGAAAAATTTCTAAGTGTGGGACGACGAAAAACCAACACTGCGACGAAAAACATCCTTTCATGGCGAAAAACCCTTGGTCAAACAAAGTCAACATTGACCTTTGACCAGTGGTTTTTCGTCGACAGGCTTTCGACGAAAAATGTTCCCTTGTTAAACAGGTATTTCGTCGCAGGTGTTATGAAGAAAGATGTATTTCGTCGACAGAAGTATTTCGTCGATAGTTAGGGTTTTTCGATGAACAACAGTGATTTGGGGGTTTTTCGAACAGAGGGTTTTTTCACCGACAGATGATGAATCGATGATTGATTCAGAAAAATCAAGCATTATGACACTTTGTTTAAACCCAAATATCAAGGAAAAAAGCCAAAATTGAATCCGACACTCGTTTGACCGGAAAATATCCAAACCAATTTAAACAACAAACAATAACCTAACCCCTGTTTTTGTACCCGAAACACAAACCCACATCAATGTATAAATCTATATAAAGACCCTAGATTTATCAGTTTTGACCAAGAACAAAGAAAGATTAACAGAGGACAATATGCAAAAATCAAAGAAAAAAAAAGGTCTCTGAGGGTTTGTCAACCAGTTTCAAGCAAAGCACAGGGTCTCTTATGATTTGAAACATGAAAATATCTCTTTGAATACCTTTTATTGGATGAAAATTTTAGAGAAAATGAAAAGGGGGTTTGAACTTTGAAGTCGGTGAAAGGGTATGGGGGTTTGAGTGTTGGAGAAGATGAACAGAGTGTTTGGTTTGAAAAAGTGACATCTCTAATCACTGGGTCCCCTTATATACTCAGACCCTCCGATGAAAAACCATCTTTGACGAAACACATTGTGGGCTCGAAGAAAAACCGTGATGGGCTTGCACAGTAAGCCCATGATGAAAGTCCATAAGGCCCAAGGGTTTTTCGTCGTGACCTCGATGAAAAATGGTATTTCGTCGCGAACATATTTGATTTTGACCAAGACATTAAACAGGTTGACCTGAAATGGTTTTTTGTTGACTTTTAGGTCTTTCGTGGACCTTTGGGTTTTACGTGAAACCTTTTTATCCAAAATTATCAAGTCTTTGAAATTTGCACAGTTTGAACATATTTTACAGGTTTGAACAAATTTTCCCATGTGATTAAGTTTACCAAATGCAAAGGACATTTTATGAAGTAGGTTTCAGGCTTTCGGTAGAAAACTCCAAGTTTCAACTTTGGCTAATAAAAAACGAACTTTACAAATTACACTAGAACTGAATTTAAAGTGCGGTAAACTAATCGAGAAGCAATAAAAAGCAGTAAAAGACTGTACAATGTCAAACTTTTTGCGAGTTTCAAGGAAAAAGAATCATACCAGCTTACGGTCTTTGTCAACATGATTTTTGTTTCGGTTTAATGCTTTGGATAAATATACTACCACGATTATCGGTATTGTTGTCCATATAAGCTCAAACTGATCAGATGTAATCATAATTAAGAGATATGATTTACGGTAAGGGTTATACTTACAAGTCGGTGTTCATCCACTCACGACACATTCCCGTATCAAGGTATGCACGAGAGTTCATCTTACCGGTGAGTATACCGCTTATCATCTGTTTGATCGTATAAAAGATGTGAGAAACTCACTTATTGATGAGGAACTTGATTTTCATATGCATGAGGGCACAAGAGCAAGTCCGTGAATAGGTCAGTACAACGTACAACAAAGAGACGAACTTGACTCCCGGATAAATGTGATATTTTATCACTGATTTTGTTTGGACATGTGATTGTTGATCACTTATTGAGGTCGAATGCAATATGTACACGTATGTATAGTATCATGGAAGATCTAGATTTTGTCTCCGTTATTTTTCGGTAAAAGTGTAGGATCATTTGCACGACCAAAACGAGTCGTTCAGAAGAGTTCTAATCAATACGAGAGGCGGAAACAAACGTATCAACTTTGAATCAGCTTGATTTACACTCAGTATCACTTTAATTGTCTTGTATATTGATATATCAACGTTTTACATACTGTAGACACTTCGGCAGCACCTCGGTACCGGAATCAGAAACTATTACAAATGATTTGAAAGCTCAGGTATTTATAGAGGAGGGCATTTCGTACGAAATGGATAAGATCCATTTTGTGCAAAATGGACAATGTCCATTTCGTGCGAAATGGTCTTTTCTATTTCGTGCGAATTGGACCAACATCTCCAAAATTCTATCAACTAGCCTACCGAGCTCCATTCTATCCAATCTAGATACAAGACTCGATACAAGACGAAGTCGACATACATATGCACCAACAGACTCCCCCTTGGATGTCGATGAGTCTTTAGTACAAATCTTCAGTACGTCGAATCTTCAATCTTTATCAATCTTCTTGCTCTCTCCAAAGTATCTGACAGAATAAGCATCCTTTAATCTTATCTCTTCTTCTCTCTCTCTTTTCCAGGATGTCAACCTGGCTCTCAATCATTCAAACTTCCCCTTGAATGTTGATCTTACAATCTTCAGTCTCCTCTTTTCTCGTTCATTTTTAGAATCTTAATCCTGGTTCTATCTTTAACAAACTTTCAGGATCAGAAACTGGCTTTTGCAACTTCAGACTCCCCTTTGCTAGCAGACTCCCCCTTAAGTTGTTCTGGGATCGCAATCTGACATAGCACTCGATCTAGAAATCGAAACTTGGCTCAAACTCTGCTTAGGCTTTAGAATTCGGGAATCTTCACATCTCCTGGCTCTCCGTAGCCACAGAATCTGGAACCTGGCAACCTGCACAAAACTCTACCTAATAATAAATTTCAACAAGATTTATCATATATAATCTTTGATGATCACTTGTGAGAATACCAATCAAAATTTGACATTTCATAAAATTTATAATCATTTTATCTTTTCAAAATCATCTCTCAAGTTAAACACATTCTCCCAACCTGTTTTTCATCATGTTTAGCACTCGGAATTTTGAAAATCAGCTATTCAACATCAGTTGTCAAAAATAAGAATGAAATAAAATCTTTTTGAATTTTCAAAATTTTATGCTAAAACACACTAAAAATCCTTTTGGACTTTTCCTTTAATGAAAAGCAGTAAAGAAATATGTACAGACAATATTTTTGTGAGTTTGTGTAAGAGGATTATATCAGTTTATAAGACAAATCACTAGCACCGTTAAGCTTTAAACATTTTAAGTTCTAAATGATTCACATAGATTGACGATATTGTTTTCCTCTTAAACTCAATCTAAAAACTTTTGAAATGCTTACCGATACGTTAAAGTATATTAATTTTGCACTAAATTCTTATGGTCCCCACGATCTCAGCATATCCCCTCATCATGAAATACACTGATTCAAATAATGCCTTTAAACTTTCATCAACTGTGATATGTGCGAAAACAACACAGAATGTTTAAACATTAACAATCAGGTCGATCTTTCGATATGTGATAGTATTGTCGCGCTCCAATCAAAGATAATATTTATAAGCCCAAATTACCCTTAACAAATAGCTAGTGGTAGCAAGGGGTCGATCCACGAAGAGTATGTGGTTTGCGAATGGATACTAGAACTAAAATGGTTGTCACAATTTATGAAGCTTGCTAACTTGTTTTTATAATTTTTGATTGTTGAAAAGGTGTTGAACCAAATTAACTAAATTGATGAGATACAAAAAATGGTGAAATTAGTCGTCCCCTGATTCGAACCCGGGTCTAGACTTACACCCTTTCGCGCGCCTAACCAACCGAGCTAGGTGCCTAGTTTGTGAAAGTTTGGTTTTGGTTAAATATGAATACTTCCTTGGATAACAACTCCTTGTTAACAATTGTAATGAATATTTAACTTCTAACAAATAATAAGTAAAGGAATCACACCCGGTTTCGGTAATTACTAACTTATGGTTTCTACAAGTTTTAGGCTTCAACTTAAATGCATACAATTAACGGATTTAGTGTATATGACTTAGGTGCCAATAACTATCAACGCTTCAATGAACGGACAAGAATGCACTTTGTTATCAAAACATGTAAATCCTAACCAACACAACGCATATTACACATAACCATTTCATAAAGTCATAACTTTTAACATCGCTCGACAATTTATGAATACGAAACAAATGTAAGCTTATCGTCAAAGGTTTCTAAAATCACACACAAATTGTCACAAATTGAAGCAAGAACAATTCAAAACCATAAGTAAGCAACTACATACACCGGGGTGAAACCGAGATGATTAGCCACTCATGGATAAAGAAGCTTGATCACCATATGAACAAAACACAATGAACATCATCTTGAAGATTGACGGATAGAAAATGAAGAGTATTCTTGGTGCAAGATGATAGCTTGAAGAAGATGATGGTGAAAATTGTAAGTACGTGATGGTGAGTTTTTGGACTTCAACCTAGATATCTTGTGTATGGTCCCTCTGAAGGACTTGAGAATTCTTGAGCTTTGAAGCTGATTGATTTCTCCCAAAATTTCTCCCCAATAAATTATATTATCCTCCCATATGCTAAAAACCCGTATTTACCTCAAAAGTCAACTTTTTCAATCATTGAAAAGCATTCAAGAAATAATTGATCCGGAGTGATTTTCTGGTGCCCGTCGCCGACGGCTAGCCTGCCCGTCGCCGACGGGCTCTCCTGGTGTGCTTTTTTCGTTTTTCCATTTTTAGCTTCCGGTTGACCCGTAACACGTTCCGGTACACCGTTCTTCGACCCGATGACTCGTAAAGCTCCCAAAAAGCTCCTTAATTTTGTCAAACCTACAAAACATATTTTAGATTAAAAGTAGGCCATCCAAGAATAAAACTTACGTAAAATCATCAAGTTACACGATTATGTTCACCGGTTTTCAACCACGCATCACATCCCCACACTTGTCTTTTGCTTGCCCTCAAGCAAATCTGTTTTTTTTTCTTTTCACTTTCACGTGGGTCGAACAACGAATACACTTCCCCATTCCCGAGACAAAGGTTAAGGTCTATTGTCATACAAAAGTTCAAGCCTTTTACCGTTTCCAACATATTTAACGATAACGTGAACATGCACATATACAATGGTTATCCAAGATTAACTCGCCCGTGAAACTAGAAAATCATACATATTCCTCACAATGTTCTCTCCACTCGGCTTAACAATTGGCTAATTAGCATTTCAACAATTAATCGCTCAAAACCGATTAGAACACGTACCCGCATAGGCTTGCAACTCAATCATTCTCCACCGCCGAACACGAATACTAAGCATAAGTCATAAGGTCTTTGAAAGGGTTGTAACGGGGCTAGGGCTAAAGGTAGGGAATAGGATATTTTTAAGTGGCTAAGGTGATGAAAAATTCGATTTTTATTATAACACAACTATTCCAACTTAAGCAAACTACAAACATCAACTACAAGGCAATGATTTTCACCTTTTATTCAACAACTAGAACCACATATTTTTGTTCTTTTCTCAATGTTTTTCTCATCTTTTTCATAATCATTTTCTGAATTTTTTTTATATATATAACCAAACAAACACTATACAAACTTGATTCCTAAATAATCGAATTTCCATCACACGGGTTTAAACGAAAGAGGCTTATGGTTGTTGGCTAAGTGGGTTGTCAAACGAAGGTTTAGGCTCAATATTGACTACTAAGGGATAATTTTTGGGTAAGGGTATAAAAATGGTGTAAACGGAAAAAGGTTTACCTATTACCTTAATCATTCTCATGCTTGTATTCGGTCTATGGTCTCAAACGTATCAAAAGTTGCAAGTTCTACAATACGTGACTAAGGGTCCACTCAAATAATGAAACATGTATTTTTATGATATAGACGTGGCTCAAAACCTCACGTATAAGGGTATGATATGTGATATGCATCAAATGTTAGTTTCTTAGGCGAATTATTCCCAAATAACCACCCGTTAAATACCCTTCATGTTATTTAGTTTGAACTTGACCATGACAAAAGACCAAATGGGTTGTGCCATCCCTCGTTGACTTAGCTACTTGTGCTTTTAAGATTGCTTTTGAAACAAGAAACTTTTGAAAATTTTTTGAAATTTTCCCCCATCCCCACACTTGAGGTAAACATTGTCCTCAATGTATAGTATTTAAATGAACGGGTCAAAATCTAAAACTTTTACTACTCCCCCATCCCCACGCTTGAGGTAAACATTGTCCTCAATGTGTAAGAACTAGAGTTTTTAAAACGCACAAGGGATGTGACACGGCTAACCCTCCCAAAGTTCACCCCGGCTTTCAAACAATTAACAAACACTCCACTTATTATTAATAATCAAGGTAAAATGGAAACGCATGCACCTGATTTTGTTGGTTGATTGTTCATATCTCCTTCTTCTCTTCATAAAAAAAAATGGTTGTCTTGTGAACATCATGTACCTACAAATTCTAACCCTTGTGTAGAAGCATGCTTCTCACAACCATTAAAACTTGTTAGTTACCTAGTTCTACCATTTTTATGAACACATTACCAAGCCATGCATTATTCTACCTTTATTTATGTGGAACAACAAACGAAATGAAAATAAAGCACACAAAATAAACAAAATAAAGAAAATAAACAACACAAAACATACAATACCTTCACCGCTGATAACGTTCGTTAGGATCAACTGGCGGGTTCGGTTGGTATTGATAACCAGTTAGGGCTTCAAACATCTCCCTATAATCATCGAGTGGGCTTTGGTTTCCTTGTGGTGGTGGTTGGTAAGGAATGGGCACGAAACTTGAACCTACCGCTTCGGGCCAATGAGGAGTCGGGTCGGATGGACCCAATGGATGGGGAATGTCGGGGTAATAGGTCCACCCTGAGTGTTCGGCATATGGAAGGCCGGCTAGGAGGTCTCTTTGGTGACGCTCTTGATCATGAAGCACCATGGCGTTGTTAATAGCCATTTCATGAGAGATAGCTAAAGCTCTCCATCGACGTTGCTCCATTTCTCTTGCTTCATTTAGCCGCCTTTCCTCCTCTTCTTCCCATGCCCGCCTTCGGGCCATATCTTCTTCTTGCAACTGCATAAAACGCTCCACTTATGATCGTTGAAGCGCTTGTTGTATTTGTTGCTCTTCCATGAATTTATCCATTCGCTCACGATAGGCCGCTTGGGAATCCCATTATTGATGCAAGTAAGCCCCTTCCGATCCTTCCCACGTTTCTCTCCTTTGGTTGTATTCTCGGCCTTCACCTATGCAAGCCGAAATATTGTCATAGTTTGCTTACTCCCCCCGGGTGAAGTTCCCATACGTTGGTACTCGTCGTTGCTTCACAAAATTAGCCACATCTGCATTGAGTTCTCTATGTGGCCTCATGTACCTTCGTCGTGGTTGACGGGGACCAGAAGGCCCAGCTTCTTCTTCTTCCATCATCTCTTCATCTCCCCCAACCCCTTGAGGATTTGGATCAGGGAAGTCGTACCGATGACCCAATTTGTCGGTCACTACGTAATCACCTCCATGCAGCTCTACATTTATTCCCCAATTCTTTCTTATTGATGCTTGGTCAAATTCCTCAAGGGGCTTGGTCACCCAAAGTGAATTCGAAGGCAAACAGTTTTGTTGAACGATCATGGCACTAATGAGGCGTGCGTATGGAATAAAACGCCTTTGGGACGACTCCCGAGTATGCCACGTGTTCATCATCACCATGTGTCTCCATGACAATGCAGGAGTTCCGTATATCAAAGAATGCACCACCCTAAAGTCACCTGCTTTAACACTTCCACGATCACCAAACCTCACCAAAATGTTCTCAATAGAAATCCCATGGAGAATCTTTCCTTCAATCGACATGTGTTTCTTTTTAGCATCTCCTCCGTCATGGTAAGGCAACAGAACCGCAGTCATCTGATCCGGGTCGGTTTCATTCATATGACTATCCAAAAATTTTTCCATGTTCGGATAGTCATATGCTGGCACCCCCAATGAGTCAAAACGGGCGATGCAGTTTATTGATTCGAAGGACATTGTCATTGTCCCTCGAGTTGTTTTCCCGACCAATCTCCATTCAGAAGGGTGCTTATCTTTATCCACAAACCGCAATGTCGACAACCATTCACAAACTTCTGACAAATAGATTCGCGAAGTGTTATCTTCGCACCAGTCTAGCACTCTTTCCCAACCCAACCTTTCAAACACTTGGGTGATTCCGATTTGCTTAAATTCTTCCACATTAACCACCCTTTCACACAACACCCTTTCCAGAATTGAAGTACTAACTTTGGTGACCATCTTCCATCTCCAAAGTTTCGCCTCTAGCTTCCTATCATTGTATCTGGATAGAGGTTTGTTCTTCTCATTATCCCATACTGTTGCATTTTTACTATCTCGATACTTTGCCCATTCCCAGTCTTGTTGAAATAGTCTCGGATCACCTTCTTCCATGGAACTTAATTGCTCCCATTTCCTTGGTAATAAACCTGAAGAAGACCCTGCCCCAGCTGATGAACCTTGTGCTGTGGTCTTTTGCTTCTTTCCACCACCGGCCATAACTATAATCACAACAACAATAAATCATCAACATGACCCCAACCTTACTAAATCCTCAAACTTTGAACATGATGTATGATGTTGAAGTTTTAATTAACAAGCATATGCAAAATCGCCATTTTAAACTTCCAAAGTTGCTCATTTTGTCATAAACTTATCAATTTCTTGTTAATCTTACAATTTCTTATAATTTCAACAAAATTCCAACATCATCTTCATGTTCAATCATGTTCATACCAAGTGTAATCACTTCACTATGGCTAACATGCTCAAATTTCATCCAACACAACCAATCTAACTTAAAATCATGCTAGAACATCATACATTGTTTAAACAACCTACTCTTAAACAAACAAGTCTAAAATTTCGAAAGAAAAACACTAGACATTTGATAATCAAACATAATTTTTAAGGGAAATCCATACCTTTGATGTTGAAAGCACAAGGAACTAAGAAAGGATAAAAAGCAAGAAGTTTGATGAACACCCTTTCAAAAACCCTAAATTACACGTCCAGAGATCTTGCAAACTAGCAAGAACTGATGCAAACCGTGTTGGGGATTTTGTTCCTTTCGAAAAAATACTCAAAATGGACTCAAGAATCAGTTGATTTGGTAAAGATTTGATGAAGTTATGAAAGGATGAAAGATTTGTGTTCTTGAGGGATTTTGGGAAGAAGATGAAGTTAGGTGATGATTTTTAGTGTGATATGGAGTAGGTAATGATTTTTGGTGTTATGAGGGGTCAAAACCCGGTTTTGTGAAGTTTAGAATGGGAAAAATGACGTTGGGTTCGAGTCTTGGCATCAAAAAACAAAAAAATCCCGGAGTGACAAACGGAAGCCCGTCGCCGACGGTGTCCCAACCCGTCGCCGACGGGTTCTGGATTATGCGAAAGTGGGCGACGGCTTAAGCTACTGGATACGGGACTTTGTGTGCGACGGCTATTTTTAAAGCCCGTCGGCGACGGCTTTGAAGCCCGTCGGCGACGGCTAACCCTTTTTTTTTTTAATTTTTTTTAATGAAAAATATGTTTAAAAATATGGACTTTTAATAAAGGGACTTTATACTATAAAAATTCCTAAAAATTATGAATAAATCTTTTTGTGAATTTTTTTTATAAGCTTAAAAATTAAAATTAAACATACGAAAAATTGTAACGATTCTACCACCCCCTAAATTAAACGTGTATTGTCCTCAATGCACAAATAATTTCTAAAAACATACCTTTACGTCTTCAAAACTCACTCGGTATATTTGAACTTCACACATTCAAACAAGATTAGTAGAAAACGAGAACGATTATATCTAAAATACACACAAAAATTTTAAAACTATGTACAATTCTAACTACAATGGTACAAGTCCTTTTAATTGACTTCGTAAATCGGAATGCTTACCACAAAGCTTACCGATTCTCTGTTTTTGTCCATGTTTTCGTTACCATCAAGAAACGGTTTTAAGCGATGTCCGTTTACCTTTTGTTTTGACCCATCCTTCGGGTCCTTGATCGTAACATCACCCAATTGTCCGACCCGGGTGATCACATAGGGTCCCATCCACTTGCTCCGTAGCTTTCCGGGAAAGAACTTTAGCCTTGAATTGTAGAGCCATACCTTTTTCCCTACTTCAAATTCCTTCGGCCTCAACTTTGCGTCATGTGCCCTCTTCATATCATCTTTGTATTTCGAGGCACATTCATATGCTTCTTCCCTAAGCTCCTCCAATTCGCAAAGCTTCAACTTGCGCTCTTTACCTGCATCATCATATTTCATATTAACTTCCTTGATAGCCCACCAAGCACGATGTACAAGTTCAACCGGTAGATGGCAATTTCGCCCATAAACTAAGCGATAAGGTGTTGTTCCAATAGGTGTTTTATGAGCCGTTCTATAAGCCCATAAAGCATCATTTAACTTCGTTGACCAATCTTTTCGATCGGGTCGAATGGTCTTTTGCAAAATTTCTTTTATTTGCCTATTGGAAACTTCCACATGACCACTTGTTTGTGGGTGGTAAGGGGTAGCGATTCGATGGTCAACACCATACCGTTTTAAGAGTTTGCCGAAGTTAAAATTCTTAAAATGAGATCCCCCATCACTAATGATTACCCGAGGAATCCCAAATCTAGAAATTATGTTCGTTTGTACAAAATTGCAAACAACAGTATGGTCATTTGTCTTGGTGGCAATCGCTTCAACCCATTTGGATACATAATCGACCGCCACCAAGATGTATAAGTTGCCATGCGAATTAGGGAATGGACCCATGAAATCGATCCCCCAAACATCAAAAATGTCTACAATGAGGATCAGTTGCATGGGCATTTCATCCCTTCTTGATATACCCCCTAACTTTTGACATTCTACACAGTTTTTAGCGAAATTAAAAGCATCTTTAAAAATAGTCGGCCAATAAAGACCGCTATTGAGCACTTTGTGCCCGGTTTTGTGACCACTGAAATGGCCCCCACAAGCAAATGAATGCAAGTGCATCAAGACACTAGGGATCTCCTCGTCGGGTATGCATCTTCGAACTACTTGATCCGGACAACACTTGAATAAGTCCGGTTCTTCCAACGTGTAGTACTTGATTTTAGATAGGAAGTGCAACCTCTTTCTTCTATCCCAATGAGCCGGCAATTCACCTGTAACTAAATAATTAACGATATTAGCATACCATGGTAATATGTCAACCTTTAAAATTTGCTCATCGGGAAAGTTTTCATTGATCTCTTCACGGGAAGAATCCTCCTCCACAATCAACCGAGACAAGTGGTCCGAAACCACATTCTCACTTCCTTTCTTGTCCCTAATTTCCAAATCAAACTCTTGTAGCAAGAGAACCCATCGGATTAATCTCGGTTTTGCATCCTTCTTATTCATAAGGTACCTAACTGCAGAATGATCAGAATATACAATGACCTTAGTACCCCATATATAAGCACGAAATTTATCCAATGCATATACCACCGCAAGTAGCTCTTTCTCGGTAGTTGTATAATTTAATTGTGCATCCGAGAGAGTCTTACTTGCGTAGTAAATGGCAACCGGTTTCTTGTCTACCCTTTGACCCAATACGGCCCCCACCGCATAATCACTTGCATCACACATAATTTCAAATGGTAAAGACCAATTTGGTGATTGCAAGATTGGGGCCTCAACCAACTTTTTCTTCAAAATGTTAAAGGCGTTTTGGCAATTTTCATCAAAATCAAATGTTTTATCTTTTAAAAACAAATTGCATAGGGGTTTTGTTATATCACTAAAGCTTTTTATGAACCTCCTATAAAACCCCGCATGTCCCAAAAATGACCGAACACCCTTAACGGTTGTAGGATAAGGCAAAGTGGATATGACTTGCACTTTTGCTCTATCCACCTCAATCCCACGACTTGAGATGACATGCCCCAACACAATCCCCTCTTGAACCATAAAATGGCTCTTTTCCCAACTCAAAACTAGATTTTTCTCAACACATCTTTTCAAAACTTTTTCGAGTTGGTCAAGGCATGTATCAAATGATGGCCCAAATATTGAGAAATCAACCATGAAGATTTCCAAAGACTCCCCCACCATATCTGAAAAGATACTCGTCATACACCTTTGGAAGGTGGCGGGGGCAGTACAAAGTCCAAAGGGCATTCGCCTAAATGCGAAGGTACCGTATGGACAAGTAAAGGTAGTCTTTGCTTGGTCTTCCGGATGTATGGCAATTTGATTGTAACCTGAATAACCATCCAAAAAACAATAAAAATTTTTGTCCGGCCAATTTCTCAACAATCTGGTCAATAAATGGTAAAGGGAAATGATCTTTGGAAGTTGCAGCATTTAACTTCCTATAATCAATACAAATACGCCACCCGGTTACCGGCCGAGTGGCGACCTCTTCACCTGCATCATTCATGACGACTTGAATACCCCCCTTCTTTGGGACTGTTTGTGTTGGGCTTACCCATTCGCTATCCGAGATTGGGTAAATGATACCCGCATCAAGCCATTTTAATACCTCCTTCTTGACCACTTCTCGCATGTTTGGATTTAGTCTCCTTTGTGTGTCGCGAGAAGGACTCATACCATCTTCCGTGATGATCTTGTGCATCACCACCGAGGGACTAATGCTTTTCAAATCAGTAATGGTCCATCCAATCGCCGCCCGATTGGCAAGCAAAACACCCATCAATTTCTCTTCTTGCTCCTCGGTTAAGTTTGATGCAATGATAACCGGGAGTGTGTTGCCTTCACCTACATAAGCATACTTGAGATGCTTGGGTAGCACTTTCAACTCTAACACCGGAGGTTCTTCCAATGACGGCTTCAACTTTGTATCGATGCTTTCCGGAAGACTTTCGACGTGGTGTGTCCAAGTGGGTCTTCCTTCTTGTGCCGTCATGACCTCCAACTCTTTCATCTCTTCATCCATGCTCTGATCCGTCTCCACCTGTGACCTGTCAAACATATAACAATCCTCCATTGTGTTTTCCCCGTTCACGATTGTGTCGCAAAGAGGTACACACGTGTCAACGATGTCCGCCATATAGCATTCATCATCAACTGAAGGATTCATAAGTCCGGAAAAACATGCAACTTCAACCTCCGGTTTCCAAATGTCATGTCAACCGTTCCCTTTTTGCAATCAATTTGAGCATTTGCGGTTGCTAAGAACGGTCGACCCAAAATCACCGTAGGTTGCTTGGTTGGGTCCTTGGCCATATAATCAAGTACTAAAAAGTCCACCGGATAGTAAAAATCTTCGATTTTTACTATCACATCCGAAACAATTCCACGGAGTAGTTTAGGTGTCAAGTCGGCTAACACCACGGTGGTGTTTGATGGCTTAAGGGGGACGAACTCGTATTGGTCATACAAACTACCCGGTAAAATGCTCACGCTAGCACCAAGATCTAGAAGTGCCCGGTTGATTTTAAAATCGCCTACTTGAATTGAAATGATAGGCGCACCCGGAACTTGGAGCTTAGGTGGAAGTGCACCCAAAAGGATCGAACTCACATTATTAGTTAAATGTAATTTCTTTGGAAATTTATGAGTTCGCTTTTGAGTACACAAATCTTTCAAATACTTAGCATAAGATGTTACTTGTTTAATTGCATCCAAAAGAGGTAAATTTA
Organism: Helianthus tuberosus; assembly: GCA_030545235.1. Taxonomy (NCBI): domain Eukaryota; kingdom Viridiplantae; phylum Streptophyta; class Magnoliopsida; order Asterales; family Asteraceae; genus Helianthus; species Helianthus tuberosus. Next base: position 72,842,725 of record CM060383.1, read on the forward strand.
TTTTTACTTGTTTGAAAATCTCCAACAACTCTTCTTGTTGTGGACCTCTTTTGTTTACAACCTTTTTCACGGGTCCCTTCAATGCTTCGGGATAAGGGGCGGTATTAGCCTCCACATCCTTAGCCTTAGGGAAGGGCATGGTCACAACGGGAGTGTTAATATTCTTTTTTAAGTCATTTTTATTTTGACCCGTTTGACAATCCTCTTTTTCATCCTCACTAACATCTTCCACCACCCCTTCAACAAATTGGGGTGGTGGTGTTTTGACACCATTATTCACTACTCGACCACTACGTAAAGTAAGTTTATTAATTGGTGCCTCACGTGTGTTCCTTGAGCTTGACCCTTGATGTTTGGGGTTTACCGTGGTGTCACTTGGAAGCTTTCCTCCGCTTCCCCTCACTTGAGCCATTTCCTCCGCTAGTTGGGTTACTTGTTTCGCTAACAACTCATGTGCCTTGTCCCGAATCTCATTCCCCTTCTTGGACTCTTGCATCATCGAAAGCATAGCATCCAACTTCGCATTCAAATCATTGCCACCCCCTTGGTTGTTTGACCCGCTTCCATTACCGCCTTGGTTGTTGTAATTTCTTTGATACCCACTTTGATAATTATTATCTCTACCTTGGTAAGCATTCTCTCTACTTGGGTACCCTTGGTTGTAAGGACGTTGATAACCCCCTTGGTTACCACCTTGGCGATTAGGATATGATGACCCGCTTTGATTACCCGGTTGAAAATTCGGGTTCATTTGGTTTGCGGCGTTCCCATATCGGAAGTTGGGATGGTTTCTCAATCCCGGGTGGTAAGTGTTTGAATTCATGTCATTATTTTTTCTATCACCGAACACTTGGTTGACTTCCTCGGTGTACTCACTAGGCCCCGTTGGACATTGATTGGTCCTATGGCCGATTTCTCCACAATCCTCACATACCGCAAATTGAACCGCATTCACCTCCTTCTTTTTCATACGAGCCAATTCCCGCTCTAAGGTAGAAATCCGATCCTTTGAGTCAAGATCGGGAAGCGAACGGGAAACGGGATGCTTCTTTGCTCTATCGGCCGACTCCTTTTCCTTTGAGCGTTTGCTCATCCGCTCAAGAAATTCCCAATCGTCATCTTCATGATTGCTCAAAAGAGTCCCGTTGCTTGTTGACTCGAGGCGGTTCCAAGTAGCATCATCCAACCCCCATACAAAGCACTTCACCAATTCCCACTTTTCTATTTGGTGATGTGGGCATTTCCGCATTAATTCCTTGAATCGAGTGAATGCTTCATGTAACGGTTCACTCGATAGTTGCCGAAATGACCTTATTTCATCCCGTGCATCATCGGTCTTCGACATTGAATAGTATTCATCTAAGAAGACTTGTTGCATTTCCTCCCATGTTCGGATGCTATTTGCCGGAAGTGTTAGAAACCATTGCTTCGCCTTGTCTTTTAACGAAAATTGGAACAAGCGAAGTTTGACTTCCTCTAATGCAAAGTTGTGCCCACCAATGGTATTACATATGGATGAAAATTCGGCCAAGTGTGTGTACGGCTCATCATTAGACCTCCCATTGAAGTGGGGAAGTATATTGATGTAATGAGGCTTGCAATCAAACATTCTCCTTTCACATACTATAGGAGAGTCATTGTCGGTAACTACCGGTCGAAAACGGTCATTCACTCCCCGTGGAGGTTGTTGATGACGTTGTGGACCGTTAACTTCTTGGTCGACCGGTCTTCGATTATCCCTTCTATCACCTCTTCGATCATCTCTTCGGTTTCCACCTCGGTCACCTACTTGATAACCTCCCCCCACGAAACGAGGAATCCGATTAGGATTACCATTGTTGTTATTGTTGTTGTAAAACCCATCATTTCGGTTCCTTTCGTTTCGTGGTTGGCTTTTATTTCCATACCCATCATTCCTCCCCACATAATTGGCATTTTGATAATCAAACTCCTCACCTTCAAATCTTTGATTATTGTAAATATTGCCATGGTTCACGTACCCCCAATCTTCGTCATCATAATAGCTCCCATCATTCGAATGTTCCGTATGAACACTCACATGCTCCGGCGATTGATAACCGGGAACACTAGGTGGTTCGTCATCTGGAATGGCGTCCCTCAATTCATTGAGATTGAGAAAATGGGCTTCATTCATGGGCATGCCATGAACTTGGTTAGTTCCACGGTTGGTGTGAGCATTTCGGTTGTTTAAGTTGGGTGGTAACGGGTTTTGTGGGTCAAGGTTTTGAAATGGTGGTGTGGGTGGTTGTTGGTCGTTATTGTGGTGTTGAGGTTCCATTTGATTAGGACCAACGGATGGTGTAGATGGTGAATTGGTGTTGGGTTGATTAGAAGCAAGTGTTGCCTCTAACCGAGTGGCTAAGTTCCTTCGAACTAAACGCTCAACCTCCGGTTCGAACACTAGTGGTGAGGTTCTACCGGAATTCCTTGTATGCATGCACTACTTGTAAGTGTAACCTGCACAAGTAACACATCCGCGTAGCAAGAAAAATAGAGAAAATAGCAAAAAGAACAAAGCACTTTAAACAGTTAATCACAAAAATTATACAATTATCCAAACACAAAGCGCACGAACTCCCCGGCAGCGGCGCCAAATTTTGATCGTATTGTCGCGCTCCAATCAAAGATAATATTTATAAGCCCAAATTACCCTTAACAAATAGCTAGTGGTAGCAAGGGGTCGATCCACGAAGAGTATGTGGTTTGCGAATGGATACTAGAACTAAAATGGTTGTCACAATTTATGAAGCTTGCTAACTTGTTTTTATAATTTTTGATTGTTGAAAAGGTGTTGAACCAAATTAACTAAATTGATGAAATACAAAAAATGGTGAAATTAGTCGTCCCCTGATTCGAACCCGGGTCTAGACTTACACCCTTTCGCGCGCCTAACCAACCGAGCTAGGTGCCTAGTTTGTGAAAGTTTGGTTTTGGTTAAATATGAATACTTCCTTGGATAACAACTCCTAGTTAACAATTGTAATGAATATTTAACTTCTAACAAATAATAAGTAAAGGAATCACACCCGGTTTCGGTAATTACTAACTTATGGTTTCTACAAGTTATAGGCTTCAACTTAAATGCATACAATTAACGGATTTAGTGTATATGACTTAGGTGCCAATAACTATCAACGCTTCAATGAACGGACAAGAATGCACTTTGTTATCAAAACATGTAAATCCTAACCAAGACAACGCATATTACACATAACCATTTCATAAAGTCATAACTTTTAACATCGCTCGACAATTTATGAATACGAAACAAATGTAAGCTTATCGTCAAAGGTTTCTAAAATCACACACAAATTGTCACAAATTGAAGCAAGAACAATTCAAAACCATAAGTAAGCAACTACCTACACCGGGGTGAAACCGAGATGATTAGCCACTCATGGATAAAGAAGCTTGATCACCATATGAACAAAACACAATGAACATCATCTTGAAGCTTGACGGATAGAAAATGAAGAGTATTCTTGGTGCAAGATGATAGCTTGAAGAAGATGATGGTGAAAATTGTAAGTACGTGATGGTGAGTTTTTGGACTTCAACCTAGATATCTTGTGTATGGTCCCTCTGAAGGACTTGAGAATTCTTGAGCTTTGAAGCTGATTGATTTCTCCCAAAATTTCTCCCCAATAAATTATATTATCCTCCCATATGCTAAAAACCCGTATTTACCTCAAAAGTCAACTTTTTCAATCATTGAAAAGCATTCAAGAAATAATTGATCCGGAGTGATTTTCTGGTGCCCGTCGCCGACGGCTAGCCTGCCCGTCGCCGACGGTCTCTCCTGGTGTGCTTTTTTCGTTTTTCCATTTTTAGCTTCCGGTTGACCCGTAACACGTTCCGCTGCACCGTTCTTCGACCCGATGACTCGTAAATCTCCCAAAAAGCTCCTTAATTTTGTCAAACCTACAAAACATATTTTAGATTAAAAGTAGGCCATCCAAAAATAAAACTTACGTAAAATCATCAAGTTACACGATTATGTTCACCGGTTTTCAACCACGCATCACATCCCCACACTTGTCTTTTGCTTGCCCTCAAGCAAATCTGTTTTTTTTCTTTTCACTTTCACGTGGGTCGAACAACGAATACACTTCCCCATTCCCGAGACAAAGGTTAAGGTCTATTGTCATACAAAAGTTCAAGCCTTTTACCATTTCCAACATATTTAACGATAACGTGAACATGCACATATACAATGGTTATCCAAGATTAACCCGCCCGTGAAACTAGCAAATCATACATATTCCTCACAATGTTCTCTCCACTCGGCTTAACAATTGGCTAATTAGCATTTCAACAATTAATCGCTCAAAACCGATTAGAACACGTACCCGCATAGGCTTGCAACTCAATCATTCTCCACCGCCGAACACGAATACTAAGCATAAGTCATAAGGTCTTTGAAAGGGTTGTAACGGGGCTAGGGCTAAAGGTAGGGAATAGGATATTTTTAAGTGGCTAAGGTGATGAAAAATTCGATTTTTATTATAACACAACTATTCCAACTTAAGCAAACTACAAACATCAACTACAAGGCAATGATTTTCACCTTTTATTCAACAACTAGAACCACATATTTTTGTTCTTTTCTCAATGTTTTTCTCATCTTTTTCATAATCATTTTCTGAATTTTTTTTATATATATAACCAAACAAACACTATACAAACTTGATTCCTAAATAATCGAATTTCCATCACACGGGTTTAAACGAAAAAGGCTTATGGTTGTTGGCTAATTGGGTTGTCAAACGAAGGTTTAGGCTCAATATTGGCTACTAAGGGATAATTTTTGGGTAAGGGTATAAAAATGGTGTAAACGGAAAAGGTTTACCTATTGCCTTAATCATTCTCATGCTTGTATTCGGTCTATGGTCTCAAACGTATCAAAAGTTGCAAGTTCTACAATACGTGACTAAGGGTCCACTCAAACAATGAAACATGTATTTTTATGATATAGACGTGGCTCAAAACCTCACGTATAAGGGTATGATATGTGATATGCATCAAATGTTAGTTTCTTAGGCGAATTATTCCCAAATAACCACCCGTTAAATACCCTTCATGTTATTTAGTTTGAACTTGACCATGACAACAGACCAAATGGGTTGTGCCATCCCCGACTTAGCTACTTGTGCTTTTAAGATTGCTTTTGAAACAATAAACTTTTGAAATTTTTTTGAAATTTTCCCCCATCCCCACACTTGAGGTAAACATTGTCCTCAATGTATAGTATTTAAATGAACGGGTCAAAATCTAAAACTTTTACTACTCCCCCATCCCCACGCTTGAGGTAAACATTGTCCTCAATGTGTAAGAACTAGAGTTTTTAAAACGCACAAGGGATGTGACACGGCTAACCCTCCCAAAGTTCACCCCGGCTTTCAAACAATTAACAAACACTCCACTTATTATTAATAATCAAGGTAAAATGGAAACGCATGCACCTGATTTTGTTGGTTGATTGTTCATATCTCCTTCTTCTCTTCATAAAAAAAAAATGGTTGTCTTGTGAACATCATGTACCTACAAATTCTAACCCTTGTGTAGAAGCATGCTTCTCACAACCATTAAAACTTGTTAGTTACCTAGTTCTACCATTTTTATGAACACATTACCAAGCCATGCATTATTCTACCTTTATTTATGTGGAACAACAAACGAAATGAAAATAAAGCACACAAAATAAACAAAATAAAGAAAATAAACAACACAAAACATACCATACCTTCACCGCTGATAACGTTCGTTAGGATCAACTTGCGGGTTTGGTTGGTATTGATAACCAGTTAGGGCTTCAAACATCTCCCTATAATCATCGAGTGGGCTTTGGTTTCCTTGTGGTGGTGGTTGGTAAGGAATGGGCACGAAGCTTGAACCTACCGCTTCGGGCCAATGAGGAGTCGGGTCGGATGGACCCAATGGATGGGGAATGTCGGGGTAATTGGTCCACCCCGAGTGTTCGGCATATGGAAGGCCAGCTAGGAGGTCTCTTTGGTGACGCTCTTGATCATGAAGCACCTTGGCGTTGTTAATAGCCATTTCATGAGAGATAGCTAAAGTTCTCCATCGACGTTGCTCCATTTCTCTTGCTTCATTTAGCCGCCTTTCCTCCTCTTCTTCCCATGCCCGCCTTCGGGCCATATCTTCTTCTTGCAACTGCATAAAACGCTCCATTTGTGATCGTTGAAGCGCTTGTTGTATTTGTTGCTCTTCCATGAATTTATCCATTCGCTCACGATAGGCCGCTTGGGAATCCCATTGTTGATGCAAGTAAGCCCCTTCTGATCCTTCCCACGTTTCTTTCCTTTGGTTGTATTCTCGGCCTTCACCTATGCAAGCCGAAATATTGTCATAGTTTGCTTGCTCCCCCCGGGTGAAGTTCCCATACGTTGGTACTCGTCGTTGCTTCACAAAATTAGCCACATCTGCATTGAGTTCTCTATGTGGCCTCATGTACCTTCGTCGTGGTTGACGGGGACCAGAAGGCCCAGCTTCTTCTTCTTCCATCATCTCTTCATCTCCCCCAACCCCTTGAGGATTTGGATCAGGGAAGTCGTACCGATGACCCAATTTGTCGGTCACTACGTAATCACCTCCATGCAGCTCTACATTTATTCCCCAAGTCTTTCTTATTGATGCTTGGTCAAATTCCTCAAGGGGCTTGGTCACCCAAAGTGAATTCGAAGGCAAACAGTTTTGTTGAACGATCATGGCACTAATGAGGCGTGCGTATGGAATAAAACGCCTTTGGGACGACTCCCGAGTATGCCACGTGTTCATCATCACCATGTGTCTCCATGACAATGCAGGAGTTCCGTATATCAAAGAATGCACCACCCTAAAGTCACCTGCTTTAACACTTCCACGATCACCAAACCTCACCAAAATGTTCTCAATAGAAATCCCATGGAGAATCTTTCCTTCAATCGGCATGTGTTTCCTTTTAGCATCTCCTCCGTCATGGTAAGGCAACAGAACCGCAGTCATCTGATCCGGGTCGGTTTCATTCATATGACTATCCAAAATTTTTTCCATGTTCGGATAGTCATATGCTGGCACCCCCAATGAGTCAAAACGGGCGATGCAGTTTATTGATTCGAAGGACATTGTCATTGTCCCTCGAGTTGTTTTCCCGACCAATCTCCATTCAGAAGGGTGCTTATCTTTATCCACAAACCGCAATGTCGACAACCATTCACAAACTTCCGACAAATAGATTCGCGAAGTGTTATCTTCGCACCAGTCTAGCACTCTTTCCCAACCCAACCTTTCAAACATTTGGGTGATTCCGATTTACTTAAATTCTTCCACATTAACCACCCTTTCACACAACACCCTTTCCAGAATTGAAGTACTAACTTTGGTGACCATCTTCCATCTCCAAAGTTTCGCCTCTAGCTTCCTATCATTGTATATTGATAGAGGTTTATTCTTCTCATTATCCCATACTGTTGCATTTTGACTATCTCGATACTTTGCCCATTCCCAGTCTTGTCGAAATAGTCTCGGATCACCTTCTTCCATGGAACTTAATTGCTCCCATTTCCTTGGTAATAAACCTGAAGAAGACCCTGCCCCAGCTGATGAACCTTGTGCTGTGGTCTTTTGCTTCTTTCCACCACCGGCCATAACTATAATCACAACAACAATAAATCATCAACATGACCCCAACCTTACTAAATCCTCAAACTTTGAACATGATGTATGATGTTGAAGTTTTAATTAACAAGCATATGCAAAATCGCCATTTTAAACTTCCAAAGTTGCTCATTTTGTCATAAACTTATCAATTTCTTGTTAATCTTACAATTTCTTATAATTTCAACAAAATTCCAACATCATCTTCATGTTCAATCATGTTCATACCAAGTGTAATCACTTCACTATGGCTAACATGCTCAAATTTCATCCAACACAACCAATCTAACTTAAAATCATGCTAGAACATCATACATTGTTTAAACAACCTACTCTTAAACAAACAAGTCTAAAATTTCGGAAGAAAAACACTACACATATGATAATCAAACATAATTTTTAAGGGAAATCCATACCTTTGATGTTGAAAGCACAAGGAACTAAGAAAGGATAAAAAGCAAGAAGTTTGATGAACACCCTTTCAAAAACCCTAAATTACACGTCCAGAGATCTTACAAACTAGCAAGAACTGATGCAAACCGTGTTGGGGATTTTGTTCCTTTCGAAAAAATACTCAAAATGGACTCAAGAATCAGTTGATTTGGTAAAGATTTGATGAAGTTATGAAAGGATGAAAGATTTGTGTTCTTGAGGGATTTTGGGAAGAAGATGAAGTTAGGTGATGATTTTTAGTGTGATATGGAGTAGGTAATGATTTTTGGTGTTATGAGGGGTCAAAACCCGGTTTTGTGAAGTTTAGAATGGGAAAAATGACGTTGGGTTCGAGTCTTGGCATCAAAAAACAAAAAAATCCCGGAGTGACAAACGGAAGCCCGTCGCCGACGGGGTCCCAACCCGTCGCCGACGGGTTCTGGATTATGCGAAAGTGGGCGACGGCTTAAGCTACTGGATACGGGACTTTGTGTGCGACGACTATTTTTAAAGCCCGTCGGCGACGGCTTTGAAGCCCGTCGGCGACGGCTAACCCTTTTTTTCTTGTTTTTTTAATTTTTTTTAATGAAAAATATGTTTAAAAATATGGACTTTTAATAAAGGGACTTTATACTATTAAAATTCCTAAAAATTATGAAAAATCTTTTTGTGAATTTTTTTTTATAAGCTTAAAAATTAAAATTAAACATACCAAAAATCGTAACGATTCTACCACCCCCTAAATTAAACGTGTATTGTCCTCAATGCACAAATAATTTCTAAAAACATACCTTTATGTCTTCAAAACTCACTCGGTATATTTGAACTTCACACATTCAAACAAGATTAGTAGAAAACGAGAACGATTATATCTAAAATACACACAAAAATTTTAAAACTATGTACAATTCTAACTACAATGGTACAAGTCCTTTTAATTGACTTCGTAAATCGGAATGCTTACCACAAAGCTTACCGATTCTCTGTTTTTGTCCATGTTTTCGTTACCATCAAGAAACGGTTTTAAGCGATGTCCGTTTACCGTTTGTTTTGACCCATCCTTCGGGTCCTTGATCGTAACATCACCCAATTGTCCGACCCGGGTGATCACATAGGGTCCCATCCACTTGCTCCGTAGCTTTCCGGGAAAGAACTTTAGCCTTGAATTGTAGAGCCATACCTTTTTCCCTACTTCAAATTCCTTCGGCCTCAACTTTGCGTCATGTGCCCTCTTCATATCATCTTTGTATTTCGAGGCACATTCATATGCTTCTTCCCTAAGCTCCTCCAATTCGCAAAGCTTCAACTTGCGCTCTTTACCTGCATCATCATATTTCATATTAACTTCCTTGATAGCCCACCAAGAACGATGTACAAGTTCAACCGGTAGATGGCAATTTCGCCCATAAACTAAGCGATAAGGTGTTGTTCCAATAGGTGTTTTATGAGCCGTTCTATAAGCCCATAAAGCATCATTTAACTTCGTTGACCAATCCTTTCGATCGGGTCGAATGGTCTTTTGCAAAATTTCTTTTATTTGCCTATTGGAAACTTCCACTTGACCACTTGTTTGTGGGTGGTAAGGGGTAGCGATTCGATGGTCAACACCATACCGTTTTAAGAGTTTGCCGAAGTTAAAATTCTTAAAATGAGATCCCCCATCACTAATGATTACCCGAGGAATCCCAAATCTAGAAATTATGTTCGTTTGTACAAAATTGCAAACAACGGTATGGTCATTTGTCTTGGTGGCAATCGCTTCAACCCATTTGGATACATAATTGACCGCCACCAAGATGTATAAGTTGCCATGCGAATTAGGGAATGGACCCATGAAATCGATTCCCCAAACATCAACAATGTCTACAATGAGGATCGGTTGCATGGGCATTTCATCCCTTCTTGATATACCCCCTAACTTTTGACATTCTACACAGTTTTTAGCGAAATTAAAAGCATCTTTAAAAATAGTCGGCCAATAAAGACAGCTATTGAGCACTTTGTGCCCGGTTTTGTGACCACTGAAATGGCCCCCACAAGCAAATGAATGCAAGTGCATCAAGACACTAGGGATCTCCTCGTCGGGTATGCATCTTCGAACTACTTGATCCGGACAACACTTGAATAAGTCCGGTTCTTCCAACGTGTAGTACTTGATTTTAGATAGGAAGTGCAACCTCTTTCTTCTATCCCAATGAGCCGGCAATTCACCTGTAACTAAATAATTAACGATATTAGCATACCATGGTAATATGTCAACCTTTAAAATTTGCTCATCGGGAAAGTTTTCATTGATCTCTTCACGGGAAGAATCCTCCTCCACAATCAACCGAGACAAGTGGTCCGCAACCACATTCTCACTTCCTTTCTTGTCCCTAATTTCCAAATCAAACTCTTGTAGCAAGAGAACCCATCGGATTAATCTCGGTTTTGCATCCTTCTTATTCATAAGGTACCTAACTGCAGAATGATCAGAATATACAATGACCTTAGTACCCCATATATAAGCACAAAATTTATCCAATGCATATACCACCGCAAGTAGCTCTTTCTCGGTAGTTGTATAATTTAATTGTGCATCCGAGAGAGTCTTACTTGCGTAGTAAATGGCAACCGGTTTCTTGTCTACCCTTTGACCCAATACGGCCCCCACCGCATAATCACTTGCATCACACATAATTTCAAATGGTAAAGACCAATTTGGTGATTGCAAGATTGGGGCCTCAACCAACTTTTTCTTCAAAATGTTAAAGGCGTTTTGGCAATTTTGATCAAAATCAAATGTTTTATCTTTTAACAACAAATTGCATAGGGGTTTTGTTATATCACTAAAGATTTTTATGAATCTCCTATAAAACCCCGCATGTCCCAAAAATGACCGAACTCCCTTAACGGTTGTAGGATAAGGTAAAGTGGATATGACTTGCACTTTTGCTCTATCCACCTCAATCCCACGACTTCAGATGACATGCCCCAACACAATCCCCTCTTGAACCATAAAATGGCTCTTTTCCCAACTCAAAACTAGATTTTTCTCAACACATCTTTTCAAAACTTTTTCGAGTTGGTCAAGGCATGTATCAAATGATGGCCCAAATATTGAGAAATCATCCATGAAGATTTCCAAAGACTCCCCCACCATATCTGAAAAGATACTCGTCATACACCTTTGGAAGGTGGCGGGGGCATTACAAAGTCCAAAGGGCATTCGCCTAAATGCGAAGGTACCGTATGGACAAGTAAAGGTAGTCTTTGCTTGGTCTTCCGGATGTATGGCAATTTGATTGTAACCTGAATAACCATCCAAAAAACAATAAAATTTTTGTCCGGCCAATTTCTCAACAATTTGGTCAATAAATGGTAAAGGGAAATGATCTTTGGAAGTTGCAGCATTTAACTTCCTATAATCAATACAAATACGCCACCCGGTTACCGGCCGAGTGGCGACCTCTTCACCTGCATCATTCATGACGACTTGAATACCCGCCTTCTTTGGGACTGTTTGTGTTGGGCTTACCCATTCGCTATCCGAGATTGGGTAAATGATACCCGCATCAAGCCATTTTAATACCTCCTTCTTGACCACTTCTCGCATGTTTGGATTTAGTCTCCTTTGTGTGTCGCGAGAAGGACTCATACCATCTTCCGTGATGATCTTGTGCATCACCACCGAGGGACTAATGCTTTTCAAATCAGCAATGGTCCATCCAATCGCCGCCCGATTGGCAAGCAAAACACCCATCAATTTCTCTTCTTGCTCCTCGGTTAAGTTTGATGCAATGATAACCGGGAGTGTGTTGCCTTCACCTACATAAGCATACTTGAGATGCTTGGGTAGCACTTTCAACTCTAACACCGGAGGTTCTTCCAATGACGGCTTCAACTTTGTATCGATGCTTTCCGGAAGACTTTCGACGTGGTGTGTCCAAGTGGGTCTTCCTTCTTGTGCCGTCATGACCTCCAACTCTTTCATCTCTTCATCCATGCTCCGATCCGTCTCCACCTGTGACCTGTCAAACATATAACAATCCTCCATTGTGTTTTCCCCGTTCACGATTGTGTCGCAAAGAGGTACACACGTGTCAACGATGTCCGCCATATAGCATTCATCATCAACTGAAGGATTCATAAGTCCGGAAAAAACATGCAACCTCAACCTCCGGTTTACAAATGTCATGTCAACCGTTCCCTTTTTGCAATCAATTTGAGCATTTGCGGTTGCTAAGAACGGTCGACCCAAAATCACCGTAGGTTGCTTGGTTGGGTCCTTGGCCATATAATCAAGTACTAAAAAGTCCACCGGATAGTAAAAATCACATCCGAAACAATTCCACGGGGTAGTTTAGGTGTCAAGTCGGCTAACACCACGGTGGTGTTTGATGGCTTAAGGGGGTCGAACTCGTATTGGTCATACAAACTACCCGGTAAAATGCTCACGCTAGCACCAAGATCTAGAAGTGCCCGGTTGGTTTTAAAATCGCCTACTTGAATTGAAATGATAGGCGCACCCGGATCTTGGAGCTTAGGTGGAAGTGCACCCAAAAGGATCGAACTCACATTATTGGTTAAATCTAATTTCTTTGGAAATTTATGAGTTCGCTTTTGAGTACACAAATCTTTCAAATACTTAGCATAAGATGGTACTTGTTTAATTGCATCCAAAAGAGGTAAATTTATTTTTACTTGTTTGAAAATCTCCAACAACTCTTCTTGTTGTGGACCTCTTTTGTGTACAACCTTTTTCACGGGTCCCTTCAATGCTTCGGGATAAGGGGCGGTATTAGCCTCCACATCCTTAGCCTTAGGGAAGGGCATGGTCACAACGGGAGTGTTAATATTCTTTTTTAAGTCATTTTTATTTTGACCCGTTTGACAATCCTTTTTTTCATCCTCACTAACATCTTCCACCACCCCTTTAACAAATTGGGGTGGTGGTGTTTTGACACCATTATCCACTACTCGACCACTACGTAAAGTAAGTTTATTAATTGGTGCCTCACGTGTGTTCCTTGAGCTTGACCCTTGATGTTTGGGGTTTACCGTGGTGTCACTTGGAAGCTTTCCTCCGCTTCCCCTCACTTGAGCCATTTCCTCCGCTAGTTGGGTTACTTGTTTCGCTAACAACTCATGTGCCTTGTCCCGAATCTCATTCCCCTTCTTGGACTCTTGCATCATCGAAAGCATAGCATCCAACTTCGCATTCAAATCATTGCCACCCCCTTGGTTGTTTGACCCGCTTCCATTACCGCCTTGGTTGTTGTAATTTCTTTGATACCCACTTTGATAATTATTATCTCTACCTTGGTAAGCATTCTCTCTACTTGGGTACCCTTGGTTGTAAGGACGTTGATAACCCCCTTGGTTACCACCTTGGCGATTAGGATATGATGACCCGCTTTGATTACCCGGTTGAAAATTCGGGTTCATTTGGTTTGCGGCGTTCCCATATCGGAAGTTGGGATGGTTTCTCAATCCCGGGTGGTAAGTGTTTGAATTCATGTCATTATTTTTTCTATCACCGAACACTTGGTTGACTTCCTCGGTGTACTCACTAGGCCCCGTTGGACATTGATCGGTCCTATGGCCGATTTCTCCACAATCCTCACATACCGCAAATTGAACCGCATTCACCTCCTTCTTTTTCATACGAGCCAATTCCCGCTCTAAGGTAGAAATCCGATCCTTTGAGTCAAGATCGGGAAGCGAACGGGAAACGGGATGCTTCTTTGCTCTATCGGCCGACTCCTTTTCCTTTGAGCGTTTGCTCATCCGCTCAAGAAATTCCCAATCGTCATCTTCATGATTGCTCAAAAGAGTCCCGTTGCTTGTTGACTCGAGGCGGTTCCAAGTAGCATCATCCAACCCCCGTACAAAGCACTTCACCAATTCCCACTTTTCTATTTGGTGATGTGGACATTTCCGCATTAATTCCTTGAATCGAGTGAATGCTTCATGTAACGGTTCACTCGATAGTTGCAGAAATGACCTTATTTCATCCCGTGCATCATCGGTCTTCGACATTGAATAGTATTCATCTAAGAAGACTTGTTGCATTTCCTCCCATGTTCGGATGCTATTTGCCGGAAGTGTTAGAAACCATTGCTTCGCCTTGTCTTTTAACGAAAATTGGAACAAGCGAAGTTTGACTTCCTCTAATGCAAAGTTGTGCCCACCAATGGTATTACATATGGATGAAAATTCAGCCAAGTGTGTGTACGGCTCATCATTAGACCTCCCATTGAAGTGGGGAAGTATATTGATGTAATGAGGCTTGGAATCAAACATTCTCCTTTCACATACTATAGGAGAGTCATTGTCGGTAACTACTGGTCGAAAACGGTCATTCACTCCCCGTGGAGGTTGTTGATGATGTTGTGGACCGTTAACTTCTTGGTCGACCGGTCTTCGATTATCCCTTCTATCACCTCTTCGATCATCTCTTCGGTTTCCACCTCGGTCACCTACTTGATAACCTCCCCCCAAGAAACGAGGAATCCGATTAGGATTACCATTGTTGTTATTGTTGTTGTAAAACCCATCATTTCGGTTCCTTTCGTTTCATGGTTGGCGATTATTTCCATACCCATCATTCCTCCCCACATAATTGGCATTTTGATAATCAAACTCCTCACCTTCAAATGTTTGATTATTGTAAATATTGCCATGGTTCACGTACCCCCAATCTTCGTCATCATAATAGCTCCCATCATTCGAATGTTCCGTATGAACACTCACATGCTCCGGCGATTGATAACCGGGAACACTAGGTGGTTCGTCATCTGGAATGGCGTTCCTCAATTCGTTGAGATTGAGAAAATGGGCTTCATTCATGGGCATGCCATGAACTTGGTTAGTTCCACGGTTGGTGTGAGCATTTCGGTTGTTTAAGTTGGGTGGTAACGGGTTTTGTGGGTCAAGGTTTTGAAATGGTGGTGTGGGTGGTTGTTGGTCTTTATTGTGGTGTTGAGGTTCCATTTGATTAGGACCAACGGATGGTGTAGATGGTGAATTGGTGTTGGGTTGATTAGAAGCAAGTGTTGCCTCTAACCGAGTGGCTAAGTTCCTTCGAACTAAACGCTTAACCTCCGGTTCGAACACTAGTGGTGAGGTTCTACCGGAATTCCTTGTATGAATGCACTACTTGTAAGTGTAACCTGCACAAGTAACACACCCGCGTAGCAAGAAAAATAGAGAAAATATCAAAAAGAACAAAGCACTTTAAACAGTTAATCACAAAAATTATACAATTATCCAAACACAAAGCGCACGAACTCCCCGGCAGCGGCGCCAAAATTTGATTGTATTGTCGCGCTCCAATCAAAGATAATATTTATAAGCCCAAATTACCCTTAACAAATAGCTAGTGGTAACAAGGGGTCGATCCACGAAGAGTATGTGGTTTGCGAATGGATACTAGAACTAAAATGGTTGTCACAATTTATGAAGCTTGCTAACTTGTTTTTATAATTTTTGATTGTTGAAAAGGTGTTGAACCAAATTAACTAAATTGATGAGATACAAAAAATGGTGAAATTAGTCGTCCCCTGATTCGAACCCGGGTCTAGACTTACACCCTTTCGCGCGCCTAACCAACCGACCTAGGTGCCTAGTTTGTAAAAGTTTGGTTTTGGTTAAATATGAATACTTCCTTGGATAACAACTCCTAGTTAACAATTGTAATGAATATTTAACTTCTAACAAATAATAAGTAAAGGAATCACACCCGGTTTCGGTAATTACTAACTTATGGTTTCTACAAGTTTTAGGCTTCAACTTAAATGCATACATTTAACGGATTTAGTGTATATGACTTAGGTACCAATAACTATCAACGCCTCAATGAACGGACAAGAATGCACTTTGTTATCAAAACATGTAAATCCTAACCAAGACAACGCATATTACACATAACCATTTCATAAAGTCATAACTTTTAACATCGCTCGACAATTTATGAATACGAAACAAATGTAAGCTTATCGTCAAAGGTTTCTAAAATCACACACAAATTGTCACAAATTGAAGCAAGAACAATTCAAAACCATAAGTAAGCAACTACCTACACCGGGGTGAAACCGAGATGATTAGCCACTCATGGATAAAGAAGCTTGATCACCATATGAACAAAACACAATGAACATCATCTTGAAGCTTGACGGATAGAAAATGAAGAGTATTCTTGGTGCAAGATGATAGCTTGAAGAAGATGATGGTGAAAATTGTAAGTACGTGATGGTGAGTTTTTGGACTTCAACCTAGATATCTTGTGTATGGTCCCTCTGAAGGACTTGAGAATTCTTGAGCTTTGAAGCTGATTGATTTCTCCCGAAATTTCTCCCCAATAAATTATATTATCCTCCCATATGCTAAAAACCCGTATTTACCTCAAAAGTCAACTTTTTCAATCATTGAAAAGCATTCAAGAAATAATTGATCCGGAGTGATTTTCTGGTGCCCGTCGCCGATGGCTAGCCTGCCCGTCGCCGACGGGCTCTCCTGGTGTGCTTTTTTCGTTTTTCCATTTTTAGCTTCCGGTTGACCAGTAACACGTTCCGGTGCACCGTTCTTCGACCCGATGACTCGTAAAGCTCCCAAAACGCTCCTTAATTTTGTCAAACCTACAAAACATATTTTAGATTAAAAGTAGGCCATCCAAAAATAAAACTTACGTAAAATCATCAAGTTACACGATTATGTTCACCGGTTTTCAACCACGCATCAATATGCAGAGAAAGTCCAATGTTTAAACAAAATAAGAAATAAAAATAAGTTGAATATGTTAGATCTTAACCACCAGTTCGATATTCACATATACACAGAGGTGATCCGAGATTTAAACGAAACACCAAGAAAAAAAACAGAATGTTCAGGCACTAACATCCAGTTCGATACTCAGGTATACGCAGAGAATGTCCAATGCTTAAACAAAATAAAGAAATCAAACAAGTTTAAATCTTTGCAAAATGAAATGCACAATCACAGTGACTTTTTCAGCAAGTTGTGAAAGTTCACAAACTGAACGGTTTTTATGCTCTTTTAGCATTCAGCGATTACCGAGTAGGTACACAGTCACGAAGGATAAAACAAAGTACTATGCTTTCAATCGCGTTTCCCACTAGAACTAGGCTTTTTCATTTAAGTTTGTATCGTTATCGCAAATCTACTAGTCTAGCTGAGCCTATCGTCACATCTTTAGTGAGACCGTTTATCACGTTTTAACTTTCCATTTCTTTAGCGTACTGTGACAGTCTAACTGATGTACTATCATTCCCTCTTTTTCACAACAAAACTCATTTTGATTTTTTATCATGTTTTTGGATTTTTCAAATTTCTAAAAATTTTTACCCCCCCTAAAATTCAAAACCATTTAAAAAAAAATTGACAAACCGATGTGAATTGCTTCAAATCGCCATCCACATGGCATAAACAATCAGAATTCCCCCTGAAAACAAACTATTTTTCCATTATGATTTCAAAACACTTAAGTTTGTTTTAATCAAATGGTTTTTCTGGAAAATTAGTTTTGTTAGGGTTTGATCACTTTGTTTTCTCAACCACTTGTATGAAAGTTAAATCAAGTTCAACTTAATGACCTTGATTAACCACTTGTAGGTACTCAACAACCATACCACTTGTAAAACAAAAAATGAAAAATTTCAAGAATGATAATACCACTTGTAGGTTGAAATTTCACCAATGTAAATTTCTCAAGAAAAATGCCGATTCCTACTCCCCAATTACCAACCTGGGAGTTCCGGCAAGTCAGGATTTAAAGTAGAAAAAGCTGTCACCCAAGCCTGACCAGCCTTGGGTGATTGTTCATCATCGTTAACCCACCATCTTTTTTATTTATAAAATTCTTTTGCTCCTTTCACCTTTCCATCGACCATCTTCCCAAAGATATGTTTCACTTTTCCATTAAAAACCTTTTCAGCATCAAAATCTTCCTTACCAGAGAAGAATTGATCCGAAATCTCAATCTTACCAACTTTCAACTTCAAGTTTTCTTTTGACAATGGCGGAAAGTTTTCATCGTTCATTTCTGGAACATAATTCTTATCATTTTTCACAACAAATGACTCCTCTGACTTTGACGAGTCAGATTTATTGTCAGAACTACTCTCTGATTTAACAACCCATTTTTGTTTGTTCAAATCGACTTTTCTTTTGTAAAAACGTTTCAAACTTTCACCAACTTCGAAAGTCGAATTTTTGAACTCTTTACACTTTTCTACTGGGTTGTTCTGTTTTATCAAACATTTTTTATTCAAATCTGAGTTAGAAGAAACTCCTTGTTTTGTGTTGTTGGACTTGGGGCAATTCCAAGCAATATGTCCAACTTCTTGACATTTAAAACAGGTTCTTCGTTCAACTCTCTTCTCGGATTCTTTCAACATATTCTTCCTTCTTTCTGCAAGAAACTCTTTGTTTGACTGTCTCCAAAATGATTTCTTCTCTTCTTCTACTGAACTTGTACTTGAAACAAATTTAGTTTTTGGTTTATAAATTTTCTCATTTTTATGATGTCACACCCCGATATCCAACGTGTCACCGGTGGGCCCGGTGGGGATTATCGTGACGTGGTTGGCAACATAATAGTCAAACAACACAATATTTAATATGCACAGCGGAAGCAATATAAAAGATAAGTTTCAACCGAATTTAATATTGTAATATCACATGTCACAATATTCGGAAGTTTATCCACAGACGGATCGAAAATAAAATGGAATTAATAGTTCAACAGACTTCAGACATCTTAAGCTTGCGAGACTTCTATTGATGCTAAGGAGAAATTCCCAGCCAATTACGCTTAGTGCCTGCATTTAATCTTTTTGAGAAAATACGTCATTTTACACTGGTAAATACAATCAACTGACTCATTTTGGAAAAATGATTGAAAATTGATTTGGATGCACGTGGCATAAACATTTTATTTAACTTGGGAGAATTATTTAATATTATAATCTTGTGAACGAATTACATGTTACTTGTGCGTTCAGTAGCCCGGATCGTGTCCGGGTTAAAGATCAATAGACACACCACATTATTCTTTTGTGCACTGACGGGTGTACGCCTACACCCCGCGCTTAAGTCGTGGCCATTTCGTAAAATGATGCCAAGGATATCCGGGACATGGTCATTAACCCCCCAAAGGTTTTAAGTAAACAAGACTGTTTAAACGAGCCGATCAAATTATTCAATTAACCACCCAACGATGGAAGATTTGATGCCCGATCAAGCGGTATTCTATATACCGTAACCCAAGCCCGTATAGGGAAAATAAGTTAAAAGTATTTACCTGAGCAAAGTATAAATCTCAACAAGCAAACGCAAGTAGCTTTTACTGGTACTCCTAATCTGGAACGAAGGTTTATAATAACCTATTAGAATCCTAACGGGTCTTTAGTTAAGCTTAAGCTTAGACCGGTTAGTTTCAAAGACACGGTTCGTACGCACGATTAAGCGAAGACCGGATAGAATGTGATTTAGACCTGACAAGTTCAGAGACTTGTTTAATATGGGTATTTCATACAAATTCTGGATTTTGAGATAAAACCGATAGGGTTTGACCCGTTTCGGCTAATTTATGCAAACTAGTTACATAAACCGAACCGAGCGCGTAATAAGCGTAACGGGTAATAATGAGAGCCATTTACAGGTTTCCTAAGTTAATACGCTTCAAATATGTTGTGACATCAGTAAGATATCATTTATTATGCCCGAAATGAATTTAAACACAAACTATGCCCCGTAGGGGTAGTTTGGTCATTTATAAGGTGATAAAAGAGTTTAAGTAATATCTTGAGTTACAGGTCTGATGTAATCAGCAAAGATAATCAATTTGCTAAGTTATATCAGTAGGTTATTGTATATATGTGAAATTTATCAATTATAGCCAAACTATGCACCGTAGGGGCATTTTGGTAATTTCACATAAGCCGTAAAACTCAAAACTGAAGTCTGAGTTAAACAACTTTTGCTTACTGTTAAAATATTAGAATTTACCTCAAATATCAGTAGGTATCACCCTTAGTATGTTTAAAATAGTTCTAGCACATACTAGGCGTTAAAAACGCTTAAAAAGACGATTAGAAGCCGTTTCCGGGTTCTATATAGAAATCTGATATTTTTATTATTCCAGAGGGTTTAAAATAATTTATTTATCATTTAGAATCAGTAGCAAATGGTTTGGAGTCGTTTAGATATGTAAAACTCATTTTATGGCCCGTAAGGGCAAAACCGACAATTACTGGATTAAGCCTACGACTATGAGTTATGCTCAGCCTAAAATTAATTAAAAATCTTCAAAAATATCAAAATAATATATTACATCAGTGGGTAATAAGTTTGATACCAAAAGTAGGCTTAACTAGGCTATACGCTAATTACGCCGTTTAATTAACATAAAGCTTTCATTTTACGCTAACGAGCATAACTCCTAATCTACACCTCAAACTGATGTCAAACTTTGCATACAAGTTTATATATCAGCAATTAAATTTTCTACTCTTTTACATTTTCAAAAATCACGTTTTAAGGTAATAAGGGCATAATGGTCAACATATGAGCAATTAACGGAATCATGCTTATTAATTGGTTAACTAATGAACCATGGTGTATAATCACAGAGGGTTATACTAGCATGTAACCTGGTCCAAATGAAGCTCTAAGGTATTTCTAAAACATACCATAACGGGTCAGAACTGAAAGTCAAAGTAAAAGTCAAACTATGCGACTTTCGGTTCCGAACCGGGTCTAAACAGGAAATTGTCGGGTTGAACATGTTTAGACATGTTCTTACACTAATTACTAAGTTATAACAATGATCAAGCAGGTTTTATATGATCTACACTGCTAATTATCCATAAATTGCAATTTAAGTATTCTGTTGACTTTTTATTAACAAGTTTGACCCGACTTTTGACCTAGTTAGAGTGGTAATCAGGGGGAACCCTTTTGAGGGTTTATTACCCACATAATTACCAACTTATAACTACTTTTAATTCGAGATTTGACTGAGCCATTATTAATTAATCTCGAAGTCAAACTGTAATTACGACGGTTTGACTTTTAGCTAAATAACTAAGCTAAACTCAATTAAAGAAGGTTAAGCAAACTTAAAAGTGTCTAATGGTTGATTAGGAAGGAATGGAAAGAGCTCTTGTGCTCCACAATTTATCAGAAGATGTTTGAGGAATGAATGATCAAAGTGTTGCACTTGTGAGCTTTATATAGTGATCAAGACACCACAAAGTGTTGATATCTAAGTCTATCGCTGACCATAACATTCCCACAGGTGTCCTAGATGTTTAGGGGTTGTTTAGGGGTCAAGAAAGATGTGGAAAATTGTTTAAGGGTCGAAATATGCGTTTAAACAGGCAACAGCAAGTTTTCTGTTCGCTGGCAACCCCTTGCGCACCGCAAGGGGTATGCTTACGGTGCGCAAGCACCTTGCAGAACCCAAAAACTTTTGATCTTTCAGTATTTCGAAAGGGCAACCATCTTTTCCGAATTTGGGACTTCAATTATCAGTTTGGGGCCTCTAAAATGTGCCTTGAACAGTTACATACCCTACCATTATGTTATGTTTGCTTGGATCCTTTTCAAAAGTGCCGAACAAGAAGGTTTACCGTAGAAATTTCCATAGGAACCTATCATGCACTTCGAATTCAATTATTGTCAACAAATTTCTGGATTTAAGATATGTTAGATGCGTGTAAAATATAATTGGGTCTTGGGATTTATAAATGAGGTCGTTCAGAGGTAAAAATTAACATGACGCCACTTTTAAATCCTGCCAAAACATATTTATTAAATCCGGGTTTACAACGCTTTTTTTTACATGGCACGTGTCGTTATATCATTGAACACGAATTTTCGAGGTGTTACATCCTCACCCCCTTAAAATAAATCTCGACCCGAGATTTACTGAAATAAATAAGGGTACTTTTCTTTCATCGTGGACTCAACCTCCCACGTATATTCGGGACCTCTACGAGCATCCCATTTGACCTTTAGAATAGGTACATGCTTCCTTCGAAGCTTCTTAACCTATCGATCCTCAATCGACAATGGTTTTTCCACGAATTTTAAGCTCTCATCTATATGCACATCTGTATGTAGTATAACCAGTGATTCATCAGTGAAACACTTCTTCAGATTGCAGATGTGGAACACATTGTGAATTCCACTGAGCTCTTCAGGTAAGTTTAACTTATAGGCAACTGACCCGACACGTTCGATAACCTCAAAAGGTCCTATGTATCTCGGGCTTAGCTTGCCTTTCTTACCAAATCGCATCACCCCCTTCCAGGGTGATACTTTAAGTAACACTTTATCACCTACTTCGAAGTGAAAAGCTTTACGCTTTGGATCTGCGTAACTCTTCTGCCTATCTCGGGCAGCTTTGAGACGGTAACGAATCTGGACAATCTTGTCCGTCGTTTCGAACACTATCTCTGGTCTTGATAATTGGACATCTCCAACTTCCGCCCAACAAACTGGCGTTCTACACTTTCTACCGTACAATGCCTCAAAAGGCGCAGCCTTAATGCTGGTATGGTAGCTATTGTTGTAGGAGAATTCAATCAAGGGTAGGTGGTTATCCCAACTACCACCTAAATCAATTACACATGCACGTAGCATGTCTTCCAACATTTGAATAGTACGCTCACTCTGACCGTCTGTCTGAGGATGGTAAGCCGTACTAAAATTCAAACGCGTGCCCAAAGATTGCTGGAAACTCTTCCAAAAATGTGACGTGTATCTAGTATCTCGGTTAGAGATAATAGACACAGGTATGCCATGTAAGGCTACAATCTTATCAACGTACAACTGGGCTAACATGTCGGAGCTATAAGTCTCCTTGATGGGTAAGAAATGTGCTGACTTAGTCAGTCTATCAACTATAACCCATATTGTATCATTTCCTTTCCTTGTCTTAGGTGACTTGGTGATAAAATCCATGGTTACCATTTCCCACTTCCACGTAGGAAGTTCAGGCTGTTGTAGCAATCCTGACGGCTTTTGATGTTCTGCTTTGACTTGCGCACAAGTCAAGCACTTAGCTACATAGGCAGCTACAAACTTTTTCAAGCCTATGCACCAATAATTTGCCCTTAGATCCTGGTACATCTTATCAGCTCCAGGATGAACGGAATATTTGGAACTATGGGCTTCCTGGAGGATGACATCACGAAGTCCTCCATAAACTGGAACCCATATCCGTCCATTCAATCTCAGAATTCCGTCTTTGCAAAGAGATAACTGCTCCTCGGTTACTCCTAGCTTTTCATTAGGATAGTTAGCTTCCAACACAGCTTCCTTCTGTGCAGCTAACAACCTTTCAGTCAAACTGTTCTTTATCTCCATGCGCTTGGCATTGATTCGGAAGGGTTTCACCCTTTCCTTTCGACTCAAGGCATCAGCGACTACATTCGCCTTGCCGGGATGGTATCTGATTTCACAATCATAATCATTTAAAGTCTCCATCCAACGGCGTTTCCTCATGTTTAAATCCTTCTAATTAAATAGGTGCTGGAGGCTCTTGTGATCAGAATAGATCACACATTTGATACCATACAAATAATGCCTCCACAGTTTTAGTGCGAATACAACGGCACCCAAATCCAAGTCGTGGGTGGTGTAATTCTTTTCATGCACCTTTAACTGTCTTGAAGCATAGGTAATAACCTTGCCTTTCTGCATAAGCACACACCCCATGCCAGTGTACGATGCATCGCAGTAAACCACAAATTCTTCTATTCCATCTGGCAATGTCAGTAATGGGGCGTTGCTCAACTTTTGTTTTAGGATATCAAAGGATTCTTGTTGTTTAGGACCTCAAACAATCTTAACCTTCTTCTTAGTTAAGGAGGTTAGGGGTGCAGTAATCCTTGAAAATTTTTCAATGAAACGCCTGTAATATCCTGCCAATCCCAGGAAGCTACAAATCTCTGTAGGCGTCTTTGGCTCTTGCCAGTTCATAACTGCTTCAACCTTAGCGGGATCCACTTGGATACCATGCTCACTAACCACATGTCCAAGGAATTGGACTTCTCGAAGCCAAAATTCACACTTAGAGAACTTGGCATAGAACTTCTCCTGATGTAGAAGTTTGAGAATACAGCGAAGGTGTTTCTCATGGTCATCTTGGTTCTTTGAATAGATAAGAATGTCGTCGATGAAAACGATGACGCATTTATCTAAGTAAGGCTTGCATACATGATTCATGAGATCCATGAACGTGGCTGGTGCATTAGTGAGCCCAAAAGGCATCACTAGGAACTCGTAATGACCATAACGAGTCCTAAATGATGTTTTGTGTACGTCTTCATCTCTAACCTTCAGTTGATGGTAGCCTGATCTCAAATCAATCTTCGAGAAATAACTTGCCCCTTGCAATTGATCGAACAAATCGTCGATTCTGGGCAACGGATACCTATTCTTTATCGTGACTTTATTAAGCTCACGGTAATCGATGCACAGACGCATCGATCCATCCTTTTTCTTGACAAACAAGACTGGTGCTCCCCAGGGAGACGAACTAGGTTTAATGAAACCTTTGGCCAGCAATTCATCTAGTTGCGTCCTTAATTCCTTCATTTCTGTGGGCGCCAACCTATAAGGTGCTCTAGCAACTGGAGCTGCTCCAGGGATGATATCAATTCTGAATTCGACTTGTCTATCTGGTGGCAAACCAGGTAGTTCTTCAGGAAAAACTTCTGGGTATTCAGAAATGACAGGGATGTCTTCAATCTTCGGTTTAGGCTCATCTAAAATCACCTGTGCCATGTAGATGACACAACCCTTCTTTAAACACTTGGAAGCCTTGAGCATAGTCACTTGCTCAGGCAATCCATACTGGGTATCTCCCCGAATGGTAAGTGATTCACCAGACGGAGTCTTTATCACCACTTGCTTTCTGTTGCAGACAATTTGGGCCTGGTTATGAGATAACCAGTCCATACCCAAAACTATGTCAAAACCGGCCAATTTAAAGGGAAGTAGGGATAGAGGAAAAGAGTGATTCTTAATGGATAAAACACATCCCTCTAACACAGTTGAGACGGTTTCTATGGTGCCATCTGCTAACTCCACCTCATAGTTTACACTTAAGGTTTTGACAGGTAAATTCAGCAATTTGCAAAACTTATGATCTACAAACGACTTATCAGCGCCTGAATCAAATAGTACTCTTGCATAGACATCATTTACAAGGAAAGTACCTGTAATCACATTGTCATCTTGTACTGCTTCCTTTGCGTCCATTCTGAAGACTCTAGAATTAGTCTTCTTGGCCTCTTCAGGCTTCTTGGCGTATTTAGGGCAGTTGGTTTTAATGTGCCCCTTCTCATTGCAACGGTAGCACGTTGCGTCTTTCAGCTGTTTGCAATCCAAGGTCTTGTGATCCTTGGACTTGCATATCCCGCAAGCAAAAGTTCTTTGCGAGTTCGAATCGAGTCTTCACTTTCCAAAGTGCTGTTTCTTGCAAATCTTGCACTTGGGCTTCTCACCAGAGTGATGCCCATCTTTCCTTGACTCAGATCCTTTCTTGTTGTCACCGTTCCCACGGTGCTTCTTGTTCGACCTCCTTGAACTATCATCTTCACGTTTTCTCTTCTCAGCATCCTTATTCCTCAGCGATCTTTGCCTGACCGCATCCAAGGTGAGGGACAAAGATATGTCAGCTACAGATCTAAAAGTAGCTGGCCGAGAAGCTTTCACGCTTGCCTTGATTTCCGGGGCTAAACCACCGATAAAACGAGCTATTATTTTTGTTTCCGGGGTTACCAGATACGGAACCAACCGGGACATCGTGTTGAAGCTCGTGAGGTAAGCTTGACAGTCAAGGTTTGTCATCACCAATGATAGAAAATCTGACTCTATCTTCTCAACCTCATGCTGGGGGCAGTAATTTTCCCTGATGAGGGCATCAAATTGATCCCATGACATGTTGTACAACGGGATTTTCCCGGTGGCTTGAATCAGTGATCTCCACCAGGCTAAAGCTTCGCCTTTAAAAGATTGCGACACAAACTTGACTATATCCCTCTCAGCGCATCCGCTGATATCCACAACTGTGTCCATCTCGTCTAACCACGTCATGCAGTCAATAGCTCCCTTTTCCCCAGTAAAATCTCTGGGCTTGCACGAAACGAAGTATTTATAGGAGCAACCCTTACTACGGGGTTCTTGATTTAGTATAATCTGCTGAGATGGAGCACTGTGGTGGTTCGAGGAGTGTCGATCATCATCTTTCTTCAGTTCTTCCTTCTTGGAAGGTGGCTTCGAATGCGGAGTAGATAGGGTCCTACTCCGAGTCCCACTATACTCTTCGTACTGCCGCTCCAATGCCTTAGTAACAGCGTCGTCAACCAATGCTTTTAATTCAGCACCCGTTAAATGAACTCGGGCGTTGTCAATATTCTCCACTGGATGGCTATTAATTTTGTCTGAGTTAGCCATTTTAATTGAACTGTTACAGAAAACAAGGACAATATTTTATTTGGGAGTTTATTATGGAATTGCCCCTTAGGGTAATTCATTAACCATGGTAAACAGAGACCATATTTGGTTAATTTATTAATCGCATTTAATTAGGATTTCAATTATAAGTTATCCTAATTATAGACAATAACAATATATATTAGCACATAAGGCCTAGTCACAAGGACATTTTAAATTATAAGCTATGATTTCAGAGAATCAAGGCTTTTAAGGTATACTGGCACAACAGGCCTAGTCACAAGGACATTTATAAATTATAAGCTATGATTTCAGAGAATCAAAGCTTTTAAGGTATACTGGCACAACAGGCCTAGTCACAAGGACATTAATAAATTATAAGCTATGATTTCAGAGAATCAAAGCATGAAGGTATATTGGCACAACAGGCCTGGTCACAAGGACATTTATAAATTATAAGCTATGATTTCAGAGAATCAAAGCATGAAGGTTTGAACCTAGTTCATTACCTTTATCTGACAGGGAGTCATCGCTACCACTGTCTTTTGGCTCATATGGAAATGAGCAGGGCCCGTAGGCACTATATTACCACGTATGGTCAAAATATGATCATCCTAATTGATGATCTAAACCCATGATTCAGAGATCATTAAATTGGGTTAGGAATCTTTTGAAGAATCCAATAATGACGTGTGTGATTTTAATGAATCACGTCTGCCAGGAGTGTTAACATGTTTACAGATGTTAACAGGGATTCGAATCTTTTAAACATGTCTTACCATCATGGCCGGGTCTTATACTGACACGCAGGCTAGGTTTCACTCTGAAGATTCTTATTCAATATTTAAATAGGCAGATTATTATAAAAAAAGAACGATTTTGATTTATTTATTTCATGTAATATATTTATGCAAGTAAAAGCAAAAATGAAATTTATAAACATACCATTCCATTAATTATTAAAATATTACACATCGCCCTAAACGGGACTTTTTAATACACAAACTTACCCTCGCAGGGGTTTAAACAAGGACTTACCCACGCAGGGGCTTAACAACAATTATCATAATAGTCCACGCAGGGATTTACACAAATAATATAATAGTCCACGCAGGGACTTTAAACAATACATACCCTCGTAGGGGTTTACAGAAAGATAGACCCACGCAGGGGTCAAAACAAACAAGCATACCCACGCAGGGGTTTATACAGCAAGACTGGCCCACGCAGGGGCTCAACAACAATTGGAAGGATTCAGTGGTCCTTCTTGCTCTTCCCTTTGATCAAACTTGTCAATCCTTGGAAGAAGCTCTGTCTCTCCCTGCGTTCGCGGTGAAAGTCTCGTTCAACCTGATCCAGTCTCTGAAGAATTTCCTCCCGTTCTGGGGGAGAAAACCGTGGCGGCTGCGATTGCGTCCGTATAATTGGTCTAGCAGGTATCTGGTACCCATGAGTTGGGTACCCAACTCCCCAAGGACCGCCATACGGTCCTTCTGGGTTTAAGGCGTTGTAATTCGCCGCTACCATGTAGGGGGTCGGCCTCTGCGTAACCATAGCTGTGGTGAGTCGGCGGTTCAAACGGGTTGTATGCCATAGAACCCGTGTATGCTGGAATTGGGTTGTCAAAACCCATCGGTGGTGGCTGTGGTACAGTTGGGTTAGAAGGTCCACCCATTTGTGGGTCCTCCTGATGTGG
This sequence comes from Helianthus tuberosus, assembly GCA_030545235.1. Taxonomy (NCBI): domain Eukaryota; kingdom Viridiplantae; phylum Streptophyta; class Magnoliopsida; order Asterales; family Asteraceae; genus Helianthus; species Helianthus tuberosus. The sequence goes on from CM060383.1 coordinate 72,871,001, forward strand.
CGGGTAATGGCTACCACTTGACTGATGAGGAGAACTAAAATGAAAGTCTCATGCTCGCGCATACATACGCGCTCCGGTTCTCCTACGCCTTGGTGGTTGTGGAGGTGCCGGTTGAACTGGTGGCGGTGGAGGCGGTGGCGTGACTGCCACAAATCTTGAATCCACAGAGGGATCCTGCTGCTGCTCCTGAGGCGGTGAATGGCGAGGAGGTGTATAATACCATTCGTGCCTGGTAAACATAGCTTGAAAGTTGTCTGGACCACCATAGGGTGATCCGTGGAAAGAAGATCCGTCGGAGATCTCGATGGGATGGTTCGGTGTACGGCTTGCTGGCTCGACGGGATCCGTGTCCTCGTCCATGTCCATAGCGTTGTCCCCTGAGAAGTGATCCTCCGGCCCCAATGGGTTAAAACCCACTGGTTCTTGTATAAAATTTGCCGGGTTAAACCGGCCCCTAAAAACTGGTGTAGGGTCACCAAAGGAGTGGTGCGATAAAGATCGCTGTAAAGGTATGTAGGACGGTTGAGGGTTGTTGGGCTCATACTCCGGTTGTGGCCCATAAGGGTTTTGGACAGGAGGTGTAGAGTTGTTCGAGACCGACCGTCTAGCCGGCTCGAAGAGGTTCCTCCAGTTTTGTCGGGGGTCGTCACTCTCGGTGGTGGAAGGAGCTCGCACATTCGAAGGTCCTGCCTCGTTGTCATTGGGGGCGGTGATTGGCCCCTTTCCGCGTCCTCTTCTTCGGAAGAATCTTGGCGGCATTTTGTTAATCCTATCAATACAACATGAGATAATGACAAGAATATATATAAAGTAAAGGACAAAACAAAAACCAAACAAGGTAGAATTTGTCCTATGTTATTTGTCTAGACTCGAAAGTTTAGATATGTGCAATTGTGTAACTGAGATTAAACACAAAAAGGCTAGTGTTTAATTCACTCAGAGTTGGCTCTGATACCAACCTGTCACACCCCGATTTCCAACGTGTCACCGGTGGGCCCGGTGGGGAGTATCGTGACGTGATTGGCAACATAATAGTCAAACAACACAATATTTAATATGCACAGCGGAAGCAATATAAAAGATAAGTTTCAACCGAATTTAATATTGTAATATCACGTGTCACAATATTCGAAAGTTTATCCACAGACGGATCGAAAATAAAATGGAATTAATAGTTCAACAGACTTCAGGCATCTTAAGCTTGCGAGACTTCTATTGATGCTAAGGAGAAATTCCCAGCCAATTACGCTTAGTACCTGCATTTAATCTTTTTGGGAAAATACGTCAGTTTACACTGGTAAATACAATCAACTGACTCATTTTGGAAAAAATGATTGAAAATTGATTCGGATGCACGTGGCATAAATATTTTATTTAACTTGGGAGAATTATTTAATATTATAATCTTGTGAACGAATTACATGTTACTTGTGCGTTCAGTAGCCCGGATCGTGTCTGGGTTAAAGATCAATAGACACCCCACCTTATTCTTTTGTGCACTGACGGGTGTACGCCTACACCCCGCGCTTAAGTCGTGGCCATTTCGTAAAATGATGCCAAGGATATCCGGGACATGGTCATTAACCCTCCAAAGACTTTAAGTAAACAAGACTGTTTAAACGAGCCGATCAAATTATTCAATTAACCACCCAACGATGGAAGATTTGATGCCCGATCAAGCGGTATTCTATATACCGTAACCCAAGCCCGTATAGGGAAAATAAGTTAAAAGTATTTACCTGAGCAAAGTATAAATCACAACAAGCAAACGCAAGTAGCTTTTACTGGTACTCCTAATCTGGAACGAAGGTTTATAATAACCTATTAGAATCCTAACGGGTCTTTAGTTAACCTTAAGCTTAGACCGGTTAGTTTCAAAGACACGGCTCGTACGCATGATTAAGCGAAGACCGGATAGAATGTGATTTAGACCCGAAAAGTTTAGAGACTTGTTTAATATGGGTATTTCATACACATTATGGATTTTGAGATAAAACCGATAGGGTTTGACCCGTTTCGGCTAATTTATGCAAACTAGTTACATAAACCGAACCGAGCGCGTAATAAGCGTAACGGGTAATAATGAGAGCCATTTACAGGTTTCCTAAGTTAATACGCTTCAAATATGTTGTGACATCAGTAAGATATCATTTATTATGCCCGAAATGAATTTAAACACAAACTATGCCCCGTAGGGGTAGTTTGGTCATTTATAAGGTGATAAAAGAGTTTAAGTAATATCCTGAGTTACAGGTCTGATGTAATCAGCAAAGATAATCAATTTGCTAAGTTATATCAGTAGGTTATTGTATATATGTGAAATTTATCAATTATAGCCAAACTATGCACCGTAGGGGCATTTTGGTAATTTCACATAAGTCATAAAGCTCAAAACTGAAGTCTGAGTTAAACAACTTTTGCTTACTGTTAAAATATTATAATTTACCTCAAATATCAGTAGGTATCACCCTTACTATGTTTAAAATAGTTCTAGTACATACTAGGCGTTAAAAACGCTTAAAAAGGCGATTAGAAGCCGTTTCCGAGTTCTATATATAAATCTGATATTTTTATTATTCCAGAGGGTTTAAAATAATTTATTTATCATTTAGAATCAGTATAAAAAGGTTTGGAGTCGTTTAGATATGTAAAACTCATTTTATGGCCCGTAAGGGCAAAACCGACAATTACTGGATTAAGCCTACGACTATGAGTTATGCTCAGCCTAAAATTAATTAAAAATCTTCAAAAATCCCAAAATAATATATTACATCAGCGGGTAATAAGTTTGATACCAAAAAGTAGGCTTAACTAGGTTATACGCTAATTACGCCGTTTAATTAACATAAAGCTTTCATTTTACGCTAACGAGCATAACTCTTAATCTACACCTCAAACTGATGTCAAACTTTTCATACAAGTTTATATATCAGCAATTAAAGTTTCTACTCTTTTACATTTTCAAAAATCACGTTTTAAGGTAATAAGGGCATAATGATCAACATATGAGCAATTAATGGAATCATGCTTATTAATTGGTTAACTAATGAACCATGGTGTATAATCACAGAGGGTTATACTAGCATGTAACCTGGTCCAAATGAAGCTCTAAGGTATTTCTAAAACATACCATAACGGGTCAGAACTGAAAGTCAAAGTAAAAGTCAAACTATGCGACTTTCGGTTCCGAACCGGGTCTAAACAGGAAATTGTCGGGTTGAACATGTTTAGACATGTTCTTACACTAATTACTAAGTTATAACAATGACCAAACAGGTTGTATATGATCTACATTGCTAATTATGCATAAATTGCAATTTAAGTATCCTGTTGACTTTTTATTAACAAGTTTGACCCGACTTTTGACCTAGTTAGAGTGGTAATCAGGGGGGAACCCTTTTGAGGGTTTATTACCCACATATTTACCAACTTATAACTACTTTTAATTCGAGATTTGACTGAGCCATTATTAATTAATCTCGAAGTCAAACCGTAATTACGACGGTTTGACTTTTAGCTAAATAACTAAGCTAAACTCAATTAAAGAAGGTTAAGGAAACTTACAAGTGTCTAATGGTTGATTAGGAAGGCCTGGAAAGTGCTCTTGTGCTCCACAATTGATCAGAAGATGTTTGAGGAATGAATGATCAAAGTGTTGCACTTGTGAGCTTTATATAGTGATCAAGACACCACAAAGTGTTGACATCTAATTCTATCACTGACCATAACATTCCCACAGGTGTCCTAGATGTTTAGGGGTTGTTTAGGGGTCAAGAAAGATGTGGAAAATCGTTTAAGGTTCGAAACATGCGTTTAAACAGGCAACAACAAGTTTTCTGTTCGCTGGCAACCCCTTGCGCACCGCAAGGGGTATGCTTACGGTGCGCAAGCACCTTGCAGAACCCAAAAACTTTTGATCTTTCAGTATTTCGAAAGGGCAACCATCTTTTCCGAATTTGGGACTTCAATTATCAGTTTGGGGCCTCTAAAATGTGCCTTGAACAGTTACATACCCTACCATTATGTTATGTTTGCTTGGATCCTCTTCAAAAGTGCCGAACAAGAAGGTTTACCGTAGAAATTTCCATAGGAACCTATCATGCACTTCGAATTCAATTATTGTCAACAAATTTCTGGATTTAAGATATGTTAGATGCGTGTAAAATATAATTGGGTCTTGGGATTTATAAATGAGGTCGTTCAGAGGTAAATATTAACATGACGCCACTTTTAAATCCTGCCAAAACATCTTTATTAAATCCGGGTTTACAACGCTTTTTTTTTTACATGACACGTGTCGTTATATCATTGAACACGAATTTTCGAGGTGTTACATATGATTTTCTGGGGGAATGAAACCTAAACCCTTCTTTTTGAAATTACTGCTATGATTTGGTTTCTTTTGAAAACCTAAACCAGAACTGTAACCTTTCTTCTTGTTCAATCTCTGTTGAACTCTTGAAGTGTATTTTTTAGGTCTTTCAGAAAAATTTAAATCTTTTATTTCAGAAATATTAATTTCTGTTAATTTGAAAACCTTGTTTATCATTTCAGTTTTGACACTTCTTATTGGAAATTCTTCATCAGAAAATAATTTGTCAGAATCATTCAAAGTATATGCCACTTTGATTGGTTCGTCATTCAAATTAGATTTTGATAACAAAAATTCTTTATTGTAAACCCGTTTGACCAGTGAACTCGGACTCTTGTCTGATGAACTCGAAGTTTCAGATTTAGACTCCAACTTTGACGCTTCATCCATATCCAACACCTGATCGACAACTTTCTTTAATAACTCAGACTCATGATCAGTGTCAGACGCTGTGAATGTGATGTCAATGTTGTCTGGTAACTCATCAATGGTTTCAGACTTTAGCTTTATATTGACTGCCTTTTTTAATCGTTCCTCATTTGGTTTTCTGGGAGAATAACTTTCCCATATTGGAGGCGGACACTTGTTATACTTGACACTTTGTTTCTTACCAGTATCCTCTTCCGACTTTTTATCTTGAAAAGCTTCAAGACCTGAAATAGTAGGATAAACTCTGTCAATCAAATAATCACAAGTTGTATAACTCAGCAGCAATCGTTTGATTCTTTCATTTTCAATCTTTTCAAATTCCAAATCCTGCTTCAGTTTTGCACAATCTTCAATGTACTCATTGATGACCTTCTGCTTAGTCATTAATGTTGAACTCATCATCGTCTGAGCAGCTCCCATTTCTAGGTTTGTTTTGTTCAAATTATCAACCGTTCTGTTTAGCACATCATATGACTCTTTCACATACTTAACATCAAACAACAATTTTTCTTTCAACTCTTCTAGCTCACTATACTTCTTGTCTTTTTCTTCACAATGTTTGCAAGATTCCAAACATTTTAGACAAGGTTTCATGACTTCAACAATCTTTTCAACTTCAACAATCTTCTCAACTTCGACAATCTTCTCAACTTCGACGATTTTTTCAACTTCGACGATTTTCTCAACTTCAACGATCTTTTCAACTTCTACTATTTTTTCAACTTCGACAATTTTTCAACTTCAACAATTTTTTCCACCACCTTCTCAATCATTGGTTTTTCATCAAATTCTACTTTTACCTCACACTCTTCATCTTTGACATTTTCTGTCGAATTTTCTTCAACTTTTACTTTTTCAGCTTCCATTTTTGCCTTTCCTTCAGCAATTCTTCTTGCTTCCAACTCTCTCTTCATTCTAGCAGCCTTCTTCTCATTCAACATCTCTATCTTATCTGCAAAAAACAAATTAAAACTGAATGAGTCTAAACTTTTTCTAGCATTATTAATGTACTCTTCCTCATCATCAGTATCTTCATCACTTTCTGATGATCTGAAAATCTTCATTCTTTTTGGCTTAGATTTAACTGTTTCTTCTTCCAAGATTTGAGCACCAAATGCTGAATTAGCCGGAACGTATTTGTCCCAGCTAAATCCCTCTGGCAATCTTTCATCATCCTGATTTACTAGATAAGCTTTCTTCTTTTCATTTTCAATAGCACGGGATGATGACGGTTGTTGTGCAATCTGATGATAAATTGATTTTCGATGATAATCGTTGTTTCCAAACGGATCTTGTCTTCCAGTTGCTTCTCTGTTTGTGCACTCTCGTTTAAAATGCCTCTTTTCTCGGCAACGAAAACAAGTAACCTTTGATTTATCAAACCCTAACGGAGATGTAGCAACGTCACGAAAATCATCTCTTCCGGTGTTTTGTTTGAATTTTTCTGCTCTTCTTACAACACTGGCTAAACACCACTTGATGTCCATCAACTCAAGTTCCTCAGAATCAATCTGGTCATAATCCTCTTTGGTGAGCATCGGATTCCCAATTCTTCCAGCAACTAAACTTTCATACGATTCTAACACAGTGACAAGCGATGCCATGTGTTGCTTTGCAGTTTCTAGAGAGATATTTTGACCATTTTGTATATTCAATGTCACATTTCATTGCAGATTTGTTGAACTATGTCGTTGAGAACTTGATGTTGAAATTTGGATCAAAAGTTGAATAACCACCACTCTGAGTTGTAGTACATACATTTGTTCCGGAAGTACTATCAGCACTGAAAGCAGTCTTAATCTTCGGACTCGGAGTAGTTTCAAATTTGTTTCCTCTGTAGTATAAACTAACATCCTGTTGAGCATTTGGATTATTCATGATAGCAGTTTTCTGAATATCCAATTCATGTTCTTCAATCTTCTGAATGAACTTACTCAAATTCATACTTTCAGATTTTCTCATATGTTTCAAAATCAACAAATATGTTCCCCATTTATTCTGTGGTAGAGCACCAGCAAGTTTATCAACCCATTCATCATCTTCTTTCTTGATCTCCAATCTTCTCATTTCCTGAACAAGATGACAATATCTATCGATAGTCTTCTTAGTCGTCTCATCTTCAAAAGCTACAAACATATCAAATGATTTCTTTAGTATTGCACGTTTGTTTTTTATCATATCAGCGCTTCCTTTAAACTTGTTACATAACGCTAACCAAATTGATCTAGCAGTATCTTCATGTTGTAGCAAAACAAAGATATATTCTTTTACTGCTTGTTGAAGAATACTAATCATCATTTTTTCACTTGTGTATTTCAATTTCTCAACCGCTGAATAGTCACTTAAAGCTTTTTCAATCCCACGTTCATCTTTTGGTTTAACACAATCTACATCTAATGAACACCATGCATCAAACTTATAAGCTTGCACCCAGTTTTCAAAACGATTTTGCCATCCTTTAAAATCTTCGATGTACATAAGCTTTAGAGGCTTTGAGATGTTCCTGTTTCATTTTCGATTTCAATTGTTTCTGCAGCTATGACTGGGGCAGCTGGTGCAGTTGCAAACGCATTATAAAACTCTTCTTCCATGTTTCGGTAACAAGTTTCACAAGTTCACAAATTTCAAACGAAATGCAAGTTCAAACGAAATGATGATCCAAACGAATTGAATTTGGTACGAAATGGACTTTGGTGCGGATTGACTTTTGGTGCGAAATGAAGATCACTTTCAAACGAAATGAAGTCTAAATAACCATTTCGTGTGAAATGGAAGTTCCTTTCAAGCAAAATGGCAGCTTTCAAGCGGAATGGGGATCCATTTCGTGAGGAATGGGGATACATTTCGTGCGAAATGGAGGTTTCTTCAAACGAAATGTCACTTTCACATGAAATGGAGTACTTTCAAGCGAAATGGAAGTCCATTTTGTGCGAAATCATGCTGATGTCATCCAATCGGCTGGTTTTTGACAAAATTTATCAAGATTTAGGTCGATTTTAGGTCTAATTCTTTTAAGGATTGTTTAAAACAGTGTTTCGCACGTTATATGTGAAATTCAATCCATTTTAACCGTAAAATCTTGTTTAATTTTGAAAAATGTTATAAAAGAAGGTGTAGAAGTCTGAAATTTGGTGAAATCAGGCTGATTTGGTAAGAACTCTTCTTCCTGAGCTCTGATACCACTTGTAGGATCGTTTGCACGACCAATACGAGTCGTTCAAAAGAGTTCTAATCAATACGAGAGGCGGAAACAAACGTATCAACTTTGAATTAGCTTGATTTACACTCAGTATCACTTTAATTGTCTTGTATATTGATATATCATCGTTTTACAGACTATAGATACTTCGGCACCACCTCGGTACCGGAATCAGAAACTATTACAAATGATTTGAAAGCTCATGTATTTATAGAGGAGGGCATTTCGTATGAAATGGATAAGATCCATTTTGTGCGAATTGGACCAACATCTCCAAAATTCTATCAACTAGCCTACCGAGCTCCATTCTATCCAATCTAGATACAAGACTCGATACAAGACGAAGTCGACAGACATATGCACCAACAAAAAGATACAACCATGATACCCAGATGATAAGACAGCATAAAGACCGTATATCTCAGAACCTCGGCAATCTCTCAAACGAAATTTCGGTACCAAGACCATATGCCAATGAATGGTTCCCACCTGACTTGAAGTCTGTTAGGTTTTTATCATCCTGCACATTTTAATCTGATTGTGAGCCTACCGATACATCATTAGTAGAGATACTTATCATTTCTTAATTTTTTTTTGTTTTACATTTTTGAACATGTTGACCGACCACACTATTGAATATCATCATTTTCCTTTATCCAAGAAACTCATTTTTGATTTTCTAATTTTTTTGCTTTTCTAATTTTTTTTTTAAATTTCTGAATTTTTCAAACGTACAGACAGAAAGTAAAGACATCTTTTTGGATTTTTGACTTTTTCAAATGTTTTTGTATTTTCTTGAATTTTCTCCCCCTAAAATGCGAAAAGGTTACGAAAATGAAAATCTTTTTGTATTTTTTTGAGCTTTTAAAGAAAATATTTACAAAAACGATTAGCCAGAGAAGTTTTACTCGGGTATCACCTTAATGCCATTGACCAAAAGAAGATAATCAAAACGTGTTTGACGTGCTGTCGTAAGTACACGCAAATTTAATCCAATTACTACTAATAGATAGCGGTAAGTGGGTATCGAACACAGGGAATTTGTGGAAAATGTGTTGATTATATAGTCTTGTAAATTAACTACAATTACCCTAATATGCAGAAATTAAAGATCAAGAATTTTGATTGTTTGATTTAAGAACTAAGTTATCAACTAATTGCTAATCAAGATTGGATTGTAATTCAGATTATGAGAAAATGACCATCTTAGGTTTTGCTTTCTTTTAACACTTGTGCAAAATTCCAACTAGAAAGAGTTACATAGACATAACTCGTGTATAAACATTTGTTGTGATAAAAGGGAACAAAGTACTCGGATTATATTAACGCGAGGTCGTTTCCCGATGATCAATCAATCAATATCCAACCCTAACCCTTCCCGTGATATCTCGATTTTCAACGACACCAAGAACGTACGATTTATACTAGATTTGAAACATCAATTAACAAGCTACAATCAAATATTCATACACCATGATAAACATAGCAAACATACCAAGTTATCATTCTAGAAATAAAGGAAAAACACACAAGAGTCATAGGAAAACCTTCACCTAAGATGATCACCACAAATTTAGCCGGACATTGTTCAGTGGATCATCATAACATCAAGATTAAAGTTCATACGAATCGAAAGATAAACCGGAATGTTAGAAATTGTTCACAAACACTATCCAAAGCCAAAATTCGCCCCAAAGTGCAGAGAAACGTCTCCAATCATGAATAATGTGAAAAGACACTTGAAAACGGTTTTAATAAGGCAGTTACGTTTTTCCTCGCAGCCTCTACCGTAATTTACGGTACGGTAGGCTTCAACTTGTTACGCCACTTCTCTACTGTGTTACGGTGGGTCTGGAGAGTTTCAGGGGCTACCGTAATTTACGGTAGCCACTGTAAATTACGGTGGGCCCCTGAGTCTTATGTTTTGTTTCTTCTTTCCATCCTTGCATGCCCCGTTCCACTCCATTCCACCCGAAGGAGCGTTTTTCCCATTTTAAGCTCCAAAACGCACCTGAAACATAAGCAACTGTAGTCATCTAATTCAAGATAATTACGCGATCAAATGCGGGATTAACACATCTTTTAACACCATAAAGGGTTGTCCTATGGACCAGCCGTCACATCACCACACTTAACCGTTGCTTGTCCCAAGCAACCCAATCAAAACCATTTTAAAACACAAGCGATCAACATAAATCAAGCAATAACATGTTATCCTTTTACTAACCATTTCTTAACACTCAAAACAACACACCCCTCACTATATCTCTCCTCTCGGCAACAAGTAAGCACTGGCATTTGTAAGCTAGACACACAAAAGGCAAACGGGTGATTGCACAACTATAGGCTTGTACCTAAATCGGTCCTTCTCCTAACTAGTGCCAAACATGAATGCAAATCAAAGGGGCTTTAAGGTTGTAACGTGGCTAGGTGTATGGGTAGGAAATGGAAAATATATGTAGTAGCGAAGAACTTAACCCGGTCTTTTATTACACAATGAAACAAACAAACACCAAATTTAAACTTCTATATACAAGGCAACTCAACATTACTTTTTTTTTCTTTTTCATTGTTTTTCCATTTTTTTTCTTTGTTTTCTCTTTTTTTTTTTTAATTTTTTCAACAAACTAAACATTCACATAACATATCTAAATACGACTAAAATAACTACTAATACTATAAGACCCGGTCAAGTCGGGTAAATTTTTGGGGAACTAGCTAAGGGATAACAAATGATCGGCTTTAGGCACAAAAAATGGGCAACTAAATGTCCAAACCCCCGCCCCTCTCACTACCAAGCTCACATATATAATTAATGAGGTCCAACCCCCCAAATCCCACACTCACACACACTATGACGAGGCTACCTAAATGCCCTTATCCTTTTTACATTCATATTCAACTAAGGCCTCGAACCGTATTCAAGCACAAGTTCTAATGCACCCCCACCCGTTGCCACTCTCATCAACGACAAGCATTATTTATATACAAGTGTGGCTTTAACTCTCACCAAGAACAAAGGATATTAAGGGTTGCCGGTGTGTCACTTGGGGTTAGTCCAAGGTGTTCAAATTCTCACAATATTTTGCTTGATTTAATTTTTTTTAAACCTCAAAATTTCCCCCCATCCCCACACTTGGGATACATTGACCCCAATGTATGGTTTTAAAAGGGATTGTGTAGGATCGATTTCAGACCCAAACGAGTCAATCAGAAGAGTTTATCTCAATACGAGTGGCGGAAACACAAGTATCAAGTTCAATTCAACAAGATTCACCCTTTAAACTGTTCTAATATTGATTTAAGATCGATTAAAAGCCTGAGAACACTTCGGCAGAGCTTCACTACCAGAAACAAGAACATTACAACTGAATTCGCTTGAAGAGTATTTATAGGCGTTTGAGTTCGCTTGAAAGTGTCAACATGTCAGTTCAAGCGAACCAGCATATGTTGAGTTCGCTTGAAACTGCACAAGTTCCTTTCAAGCGAACTTACCTCATTCAAGCGAAATATCAACTTTCAAACCCTAAAATCTCATACTTTCTAGTACATCGCACTCTGATCTATCATTCTATGTACAAGACTCGATACAAGACGAAGTCGACAGACGCATGCACCAACAGACTCCCCCTCGAATGTTGACGAGTCTTCAGTGTCGAGTCTTCGGTTTTCAAACCTTCAGTCTTTATCAGTCTGCTCGCTCTCTCCAAAGATTCTCCATTGTAAGCATCCACAATCAATCTCTTTCTTTTTCTTTCAGAATTACAACCTAACTCTGAGCTCTTTCTTGATGTCCTCAGACTCCCCCTCTCACTAAGCTGGGATCGCAGTCTGGTATACATCTATCTCAGATATCAGAACCTGTCTAACCTGCACAAATCTCTATCCAAAAAAAAGTTTTCTGATAACCTCTTGTGGATAAGATTTTCAAATCTAAATTACCACTTGCAAGTATCATTCAATAATTATTTTTCAATTAAAACCTCTGTTTCTCATTTCATTTCAAAAATATCTCAAATATTTTTTCCCAAACCATTTGTTCATCATGTTTAGCACTCGGAATTTTGAAAATCAGTTATCCAACATCAGTTGTCAAAAATCTTTTTGAATTTTTCAAAATTTATGCTAAAACACACTTAAAATCTTTTTGGATTTTTTAAAAGTAATAGAATGCAGTAAAGAAATATTTACAGACAATATTTTGTGAGCTTGTGTAAGAGGATCATATCAGTTTATAAGACAAATCACTAACACCGTTAAGCTATAAACATTTTAAGCTCTAAACAATTCACGTAGATTGACGATATTGTTGTCCACTTAAACTCAATCTAAAAACTTTCGAAATGCTTACGGATACATTAAGGTATATTAAGATAGCACTAAGTTCTTATGGACCCCACAATCTCAGCATATCCCCTCATCATGCAATACACTATCTCAAGTAATGCCTTTAAACTTTTATCAACTATGATTTGTGCGAAAACAAAGCAGAATGTTTAAACATTAACAATCAGGTCGATCCTTCCGTATACGCAGAGAAAGTCCAATGTTTAAACAAAATAAGAAAATAAAAACAAGTTAAAGTTGTTTAGGCTTTAACCACCAGGTCGATACTTCCGTATACGCAGAGGTGATCCAAAGCTTAAACGAAACACCAAAGAAAATAAAGCAGAACATTTAGGCAATAACATCCAGGTCGATACTCACGTATACGCAGAGGATGCCCAATGCTTAAACAAAATAAAGAGATAAAACAAGTTTAAATCTTTGCAAAATGAAATGCACAATCACAGCGACTTTTCAGCAAAGTTGTGAAAGTTCACAAACTTAACCAGTTTTATGTCTTTCGACAAACAACGATTAATGAATAGGTACACAATCAAGAAGGACAAAACTAAGTACTATGCTTTTGACCATGTTTCCCACTAGAACTAGGCTTATTCATTTAGATTTGTATCGTTATCGGAAATCTACTAATCTAGCTGAGCCTACCGTCACATCTTTAGTGACACCGTTTATCACATTTTGACTTTCCATTTCTTTAGCATGTCGTGACAGTCCACTGATGTACTATCATTTCCTCTTTTTTACAACAAAACTCATTTTTCATTTTTTCATGTTTTTGGATTTTTCAAATTTTCAAATGTTTTTGGATTTTCTGAAATTTCTTACTCCCCCTAAAATTTAAACACAAATTAGGAAATTTGAAAACAAATTTTGATACTCTACCTGTACAGTTTATTTTCAAAAAAAAATTGACAACCGATATCAAATCACTTCAATTCGCCATCCACTTGGCATAAACAATCAGAACTCCCCCTCACAACAAACTATTTTCTCATTGATTTCAAAACATTTAAGTTTTTTTAATCAAATGGTTTTTCCGGAAAATTAGTTTTGTTGATTGATTTTACCACTTGAAGGTTAGGGGTTTGATTCATCACATTGTCTTTCAACCAATTGTAGGAAATCAGATACAACTTAATGTCCCTGATTTACCACTTGTAAGACCAATCCAATCAAGTTCAACCTAATGACCTTGATATTAACACTTTTATCACAAACGCTTTTTCAACCACATGGTTTACCAATCACTACCACACGTAGGTTGAATTCTCAGAATGCCGATCCCTACTCCTCACTTACCAACCTGGGAGTTCCGGCAATTCCTGCAGTATGACTTGCCAAAATTTTCATTATAAAATTCATTCACATAAACAATTATCAAGAAGACTGCCGATTCCTGATCCACGGTTACAAACTTGGGATCTCCGGCAAGTCAGGTTTTTACTGTTTGAAAAATATATCCACCCAAGCCTGACCTTCCTTGGGTGTAACAACCTCTTCTTCGTCTATACTTTCAACAGACTTGTGAACATTCATTTTGGAAGCATAAAATTCTTTAACTCCTTTGGCCTTACCATTGACCATTTTTCAAAAAATGTGTTTCACAGTTCCGTTGAAAGCCTTATCAACATCAAATTTCTTCTTATCAGAATAAAATTGATTTGAAATTTCGACTTTTCCAACTTTCTTCTTAAAATTTTCAGCCCGCAATGGTGGAAAATTCACATCATCCACATTCGGAACTGATTTCTCAACCTTTTCTTTAACACGTGGCTCCTCTGATTTTGTGTAATCAGATTCATCACCAGAACTGTTTCCTGAACCCTTAACCACCCATATTTGGTTTTTCAAATTTTCTTTTCTTTTTACCACATTCTTTGAACATTCACCAATTTCAAAAGTTGAATTTTCAAAACCTGTAAATTTTCTGGTTATAAGTTCAGTTTTCTCAACAACTTTTTCTTTCAATTTACCAGATACTCCCTGTTTTGTCTGTATTGCCTTTAAACAATTCCTGGCAATATGACCGACTGTTTTACACTGAAAACAAGTTCTTGTCTCAGTCTTCTTCTGAATAACACTTTTCTTCATCTCATCTTGCTTCTTTGCAAAGAATTCTTCATTCGTTTGTTTCCAGAATGAACTCTTCTGTTCTTTCTCAGCATTTGTTCCTGAAACAAAAACAGTTTTTGATTTATAAGTTTTCTCATTTTTATAATTTTTCGGTAAAGTAAAACCTAGTCCATTCTTTTTGAAATTACCATAATGGTTTGGTTTCTTTTGAAAACCTGAACCAGAACTGTAACTTTTTTTCTTGTTTAAACGTTGTTGATATCTTGAGGTGTAAGGTTTAGGTTTTTCAGAAAGATTTGCATCTTTTATTTCAGAAATATTAATTTCTATTAGTTTGAAAACTTTTTTAATCATTTCATTTTTAACACCTCTTATTGGAAAAATTTCATCAAAATATAATTTGTCAGAATCATTCAAAGTATATGCAACTTTGAATGTTTCGTCATTCAAATTAGATTTTGATAAAAGAAATTCTTTGTTGTACTCCCGTTTTCCCTGTTTGACTTTTTGACTTGACATGTCGGACTTTGACTTGGACTCTGATTTGGACTCCGACATTGACTCCTCTGATTCATCCTTATCCAACACCTGATTGACCACCCTTTTTAATAACTCGGACTCATGATCAGTATCGGACGACGTGAAAGTGATATCTATACTTTCTGGAAAATTAACTGACGACTTAGACTCCCACTGTAAATTCGTTGCCTTTTTGACACTTTCAGAATTAGCATTTCGTGGAGAATATGCATTTTTAACCGGGGGTGGACATTTGTTGTATAC
The DNA here is from genome assembly GCA_030545235.1 of Helianthus tuberosus. Lineage (NCBI taxonomy): Eukaryota > Viridiplantae > Streptophyta > Magnoliopsida > Asterales > Asteraceae > Helianthus > Helianthus tuberosus. The sequence continues at coordinate 72,886,204 of CM060383.1, forward strand.
AACACTTGGTTTCTTACCAGAAATTTCTACTTCATCCTCTTCTTTTGTCTCGGACTTCTTTTCTTCCGAAGTCTTCTCTTCTTCAAAAGTCTTCATTCTTTTCACAATTGGATAAATCTTGTCAACAACAAAAGTAGAACATGAGTAACTTTTCAGTAAATTATTGACTCTTTCAGTTTCTATTCTTTGTGTTGCCAACTTCAATTCAAACTCAGCACACTTCTCTGTGTAGTAATTGACATCATCAAGCTGTCTCATGTAAGCTCCTTTGAGTGTATTCAATGCAACACCTTGTTCACTGTTCGACTCAGTGTACTTGTTAATCTCTCTGTTCAAAATATCATAAGATTCTTTCAATCTTTTTATGTTGTGTAGCAGCTCGTTGTTTTGCATGATCAAAGAATTACAATTCAAACACTTTTCATGAACTTTGACTTCTTCAGTGTCAACTTTGACTGCTTCAGTATCAACTTTGATTGCTTCAGTATTAGCTTTGATCTCAAATTCTGGAACTTCTTTGACTGTTCTTCTCACTTGAAACATCTCAGCTCTTCTCTTTTTCTCTTTCTCAGCTTCAACTTTTATCCTTTCTTCTTCCTCTTCCTCTTCTTCAATTTTTCTCCATTTCTCCTCTTCAGCTTCTCTCATTTTTCTGTATTTTTCTGCCCAATATTCATCTCTAACATTAGCAACAAAAGCTTTAGCATTTAATTTCTTTTTTTCCATAAATTCTTTATATGGGCAAAAATTATCCCAATTGAAACCTTCTGGCAATTTTTCATCATCATGATCTACCAAACACACTTTACTTTCTGTTGGAATGTATTTGTCCCAGCTAAATCCACCATCCTTGCCCTGATTAACCAGACACGCTCTCTTAGAATCTTCAATCACATTCCTTCCATGTATAGTTTGTGCTTGATTCGGTGCCTGTTGTTGTTGATATGGCTGTTGTGAGACTTGATGATAAATTGCCTTCTTGTAGTAATCATTGTTTCCGAAAGGGTTTTGAGCTCCACTAGCTTCACGATTTGTGCACTCTCTCTTGAAATGCCCCTTTTCCCTGCAACGAAAGCAAGTAACTTTAGATTTATCAAAACTTAAAGTTGACACATGAGCCTCACGAAAATCATCTCTGCCTGTAATTTGTTTGAACTTTTCAGCCCGTCTCAACACACTGGCCATGCACCATTTAATATCCATCAATTCCATTTCCTCGGCATCAATTTGATCGTAATCCTCTTTAGTGAGCATTGGATTCCCGATCCTTCCTGCAACTAAGCCTCCATAAGATTCAAGCACTGTCACTAATAAAGACATATGACTCTTTGCAACTTCCTCAGTATAATTCTGATCATTTTCAAGCTTTAAAGCAATGTTGCATTGAAGAACTTTGCCACTCTTTGTTGTAGAAAACTGTGGATCATAAGTTGGAAATGAAGATACTCCTGTTGTGCTACTTGATCCCTGAGATGTACTTTCAGAAGAACCTTTTGCGTTATAAGCAGTTTCAACCTTTGGAGAAAAAAATGTCTTTTCACTAACACCACTCTTGAAATACAAACCAATATCCTGTTCTCCATCATAGTTCTTCATCCTGGCAATCTTTCTTTGCTCCATCTCTTGAGCTTCCAAATGTTTGATAAATTCTCCCAATGTTAACTTTTTATATTCCTTCCGATTATTTCTCAACATCATCAGGAATGTTCCCCAAGTATCATGTGGTAATGCATCAGCAAGTTTCTCAATCAGCTCATCAGTATCCTTTTTGATGCCTAGTTTCGTCATATTTCTCACCAAGTTACAATATCTTTCAATAATATGCTTGGTGTTTTCGGATTTCAAACCATGGAATAGATCAAATTCTTTCTTCATGAGTGACATTTTTTTTTGAGCATATCATGACTTCCTATAAATTTTACTTCCAATTCATTCCAGATTGAATAAGCACTTCCATCATGTTGAAGCAAAATCAGAATGTCCTCTTTGATCGCTTGCTGTAACAGACTCACCATCAATTTCTCATCTCTATACTTCTTTTTCTCCTCAGCACTCATATCTCTGATTGTTAACTGAATACCATTCCTTGTGGGCCTTTTATATGAGACTTCAGTGTGTTCCCAAGCATCCAAATGATAAGCTTCAACCCAATTGCCAAAACGTTCGGACCAACCATTGTAATCATCAATATCCAAGAGCTTAGGTGGTTTCTATGATGTCCCCGTTTCATTCTCAAGCAATGTACTCTGAGTAATGTTCATAGGACCAGCAAAAGCGTTATAAAACTCGTTTTCCATATTTCGTTTTTCAAAAGTTCACAAACAGTCAATCTCAAGCGAAATCACAAACTTCAAACTAAATCCCAATTCAAGCGAGATCTCTGTTCAAGCGGACTACGAAACAAATTCAAGCGAACTTACAGACTTTCTCAAGCGAAACCCTTTTCAAGCGAACACAACCCAAATTTCAAGCGAACATCTATTTCAAGCGAACTAGACTCCAATTCTCAAGCGAAATCAAAACAAAATGCACATTCAAGCGAACTCAAACAGAACTATTCAAGCGAACTCAGCATGATGTCATACTTTCGGTCTGATTATTGTCCAATTGATCAAGCAAATGTTCGAATTTTGTTCTGAAACTTTCTAGGGTTTGTCAAAACAGTATTACGCACATGATGTGTGAAAATCAGATGTTTTTAACCATGGAAACTTGTTTGATTTTAAAAGAAGGTGTAGAAAGACAGAATTTGTAGCTGGACGGGTATGAACTCTTCCTCCTGAGCTCTGATACCACTTGTAGGATCGATTTCAGACCCAAACGAGTCAATCAGAAGAGTTTATCTCAATACTAGTGGCGGAAACACAAGTATCAAGTTCAATTCAGCAAGATTCACCCTTTAAACTGTTCTTATATTGATTTAAGATCGATTAAAAGCCTGAGAACACTTCGGCGGAGCTTCACTACCGGAAACAAGAACATTACAACTGAATTTGATTGAAGAGTATTTATAGGCGTTTGAGTTCGCTTGAAAGTGTCAACATGTCAGTTCAAGCGAACCAGCATATGTTGAGTTCGCTTGAAACTGCACAAGTTCCTTTCAAGCGAACTTACCTCATTCAAGCGAAATATCAACTTTCAAACCCTAAAATCTCATACTTTCTAGTACATCGCACTCTGATCTATCATTCTATGTACAAGACTCGATACAAGACGAAGTCGACAGACGCATGCACCAACAGATTGATCGCTAAACCATTCAACATCAACTAAAAGCTTCAAATCTCAAACCCCAAGTTTCTTTTTGGTATTTTTCATTTTATATTTTTTTATATTATTCTTCTTTAAAAACATAACACCACCAACTCACACAACCCAAAACATAACATCACAAACTAAACACCACCCATCCACCCAACCAAACATAACAAACATATATTCACAAAAATATACAGGAACGGAAGGAACACAACCTGACTAGTAGTACCGCAGCTAAGGTGGCCCGAAAATGGAAGACATCATCTCATTCCACTCTCCGAAGGCAAACGCACCGCTACCACTCCCACTTCCGCTTTATAGTGGAGCTCCATGTTGTTGGTCTTGACGAGTGTCCATCCATTGCGAATGATGGAGCAGCGATGTCGGATACGAAACACTACCATCATAAGGTGGTAGAGACGCATAATCCACTGGAGGTGGATCCACAACGATGGGCCACCCCGCATGCATTCGCCAAGCTTGATCATCATTATACCGATTGTTCATCTCTAACTCATAGGAATAAGCATGTGTGCAGTTCCACGACTATTGTCGATCAAATTTGTGCTTTAAGGCCCGCTCCATACTAGCCCCCATCATCGTTTGGTGATCAAAGAAGGTACACTCCGACCCCGACCATGTGTCAAAAATCGATACCGGAGGACGTTGGTTCTCAATGATCTCTTGCATTGTCCCATCATATGCCCAATTTGGCTCGTACGAGCGCTCCGTATAGTCAAAGAAACCACCACCATATCCCCGACTTGGGCCCCCTTGGCCCACATCCACATGCTCACCATGAGGCTCATCAGCATAATATTCATCCCCACTTGGGGGCTCAACTTCGCTTTCGGGTTCGTCCGCTTCCTCCGGTAATAGTGCCCTTGCATCAACTTTCAAAGCCCTCCATCTTTGACCTTCCGACTTGAGCTTGTGGTATCTTTCCGACTGATCATAGGTCCATCCAATACCCATCCTTTGTATGTCAAATGGCTTGTGTCTTTTCGCTGCCCCCTTGTCTTCTGATGTGATAGCCTTGAACTATTTTAACAACCCCGTAATAATCCGACAATATGGAATGATGCTCATCCCCACTTTATTTCGGCATATCCAAAGATGATTCATGATCAAATACTGCATCGGAAAGCGGGGAGACCCGTGAAGCAACGAGTAAATAACGGGTATCTCTGGGTACCTCACCTCTTTCTTATCACCTCTTCTTGGTATCACGTTCAAGATACAGATAGTGAGTAGCAACTTTGCTTCAATTTTCAAATTCCTTCTATATAAAGTGCCACTGAAAGTACCCGGTAAGAACAAGGCCGCTAACATGTCATTCCACCTCGGGTGGGACTCCAGTTTAATCAGCAAATCATCAAGACTCGGGATTGTATAATCACGAGCAGGCAGACTGTCATATTTTGCCAATTTCCGCAATGTATCAAACAACATTTCCACCTTTATCCCATTAACCTCACCCGTCAACTTCATTTGAGACGGCCTATCGTACTTGTTGCATTGCAAGGTAGCCATCCATTCCTGAATCTCATCCATAAACAAGTTCTTGTTGTCTTTGTCATAACAACTGAGCGCCGCCTCCCAACCTAAGGCACGAAATTGGGCAAACATATTGAACGGCCCGAACTCTACCTCTCTAACCTCCCTTTCACAGATAAACGCAACAGCTTTATTTTTTAACTTATTCATTCGATCATGAAATAATGTCGGTTGCCACTCTTCCGGCTGATCATCTAACGGACCCGCTTCCCACCTTAGCTTGTCAGCCGGGTCCAACTCCATCATCTCTTCCTCATCACTTTCACTGTCATCATCTCTACCCAAATACCTCCTCTTCTTCGGTTGTTGTTCCGGTAGTTTGCCTTTTCCTTTTGAAGAAGAAGAACTAGCTCCCGCTTTTTCCTTAGTCCTCACCATTTTCCAACAAACATCACAAACAACAAACAACCAACACAAAAATCAGTCCCTTTTCCAACAAAAATCCCCACACTTGCTTGTTATTATGGTTATAGATGCTAGTGAACACAAAAACTGGGCATGGTGCCTCTACAATGTAGAGGTTCCCAAAAGGTCACAACTTTAACATCAATCTTACATCTACTACCATAACAATGTTCAAATAACCATTTTTCTTAACAAAAACTAAGAACAAGCAAGTGTGTGTGAACAAGTAACAACAATAACCTTCATCTTCACAATGCATCATCAAAAGTAAAACATAAACATCACATACCTTGGATTGAAGATGCTAGAACACAAGAAACTCAAAAACTTCAAAAACCCCCAAAAATTTTCGGCACTAGGGTTTGTCAATCGGCCAAGAAAACGCGTTTTTCTTGCAAAACTTTCCTCAAAATTGGCAAGTACGTGAAATTTCAGTCAACATAGACCCAAAATTCACTTGATTTGCCCAAGAATTGAAGAAGATATGAAGATTTGAAGGTTTGAAGGTTGTGGGGTTTGCTTAGATCTTGTGGGGTTGAATGAAAGGGATATGTGATGTTTGTGGAAGGTAAAAGATAAGAGAAATGAGCGGTTGGGTTAGAAGTCACGTGGTTGTGTGTTATTATCATTATTATTTTTTATGTAACTGCCGAAACCTGATGCGTCCTTTCACTCGCCAGGCCTACCGTAAATTACGGTGGCCATCGTAATTTACGGTGGGACCTGGCAATTAAATCCTACCGTACCACAGTAGAAAACTACCGTAAAAAAGCCAAAATCCCCAGGCTACCGTAAATTACGGTAGCCACCGTAATTTACGGTGGCACCTGGGGATATTTGGTTCGCCCAAAACTGCAGCTTTTAGTGGTTTATTTTTGTATTTTTTTCAGTTTTCTAATTTTTTTTATGTTTTTATAATTTTTCAAAAACATGGAAAATTAACCCTACCCCCTTGAAAAACCCGTGTTGTCCTCAACACGATGCTAGAACTATCCGTAGCCGGAACGTCCCCACACTTGTTTCAAACACGAGCTTCAAGCGAATACGGTAAATGTGCAAACTAACTAAAACAAACAAAATAAAATACTAACTATGTACACTACCAATTGGAGTCTTGTAGGCCGTCTAGTATGCCCACAACGCATCATCTAACTTGCTCGACCAATCCTTCCTATCCGTTCGAACCGTCTTCATGAGGATTTCTTTAATTTGACAGTTGGACACTTCGACTTGTCCACTAGTTTGCGGATGGTAAGGTGTGGCAAACTGGTGGTTCACGCTATACCACTTCAACAATTTTCCGAAATTAAAGTTCTTGAAATGCGAACCACCGTCACTAATGATAACTCTCGGAATACCAAAATGGGCAAATATGTTGGATTGAACAAATTTACAAACAACCGAATGGTCATTTGTTCTTGTTGCAATAGCTTCATTCCACTTCGAGAAGTAGTCCACCGCCACCAAAATGTATAAGAACCCATTGGAATTCGGGAAGGGACCCATAAAGTCAATGCCCCATACATCAAATATTTCCATAACTAAAATTGGTTGCAATGGCATCTCGTCCCTCTTTGAAATGCTTCCCATCTTTTGGCAATTCACACAATTCTTTGCAAACTCGCACGCATCCTTGAAAATTATGGGCCAATAAAACCCACACGAAAGAACCCGGTAACCCGTTTTATGCCCGCTAAAATGACCTCCACACGTGGATGAATGGGCATGAGTCAAGATCTCTAGCACCTCCGTTTCGGGCACACACCTCTGAATGACTTGATCAGGCCCGATCTTGAAAAGGTCCGGCTCATCCCAAATATATTGCTTCACTTGGACCATAAATTGTTGTCTTTGCTTCTTGGTCCAATGATTTGGGATGACACCCGTGGCTAGGTAATTAACATAATAGGCATACCACGGTGCAACAAAAGTGGACACAACTAGTAGTTGTTCATCGGGAAACCTTTCATTTATTTCGCTCAAATCATCAATTCCTTCCATCGGAATCCGAGACAAGTGATCCGCCACTACGTTCTCACTTCCTTTTTTGTGTCGAATCTCTAGATCAAATTCTTGTAGCAACAACACCCAACGAATCAAATGGGGCTTCGCATCTTTTTTCTCCATCAAATATCGGACCGCACTATGATCCGAATATACAACCACTTTGCTCCCCCAAATGTAAGAACGGAACTTATCCAAAGCATACACCACCGCTAATAACTCCTTTTCGGTGGTGGTGTAATTCAGTTGTGCTTCGGACAATGTCTTGCTTGCATAGTAAATTACCACCGGCTTCTTGTCGATTCTTTGACCCAAAACTGCACCAATTGTAGTGTCGCTTGCGTCACACATAATCTCAAAAGGTTTTGACCAATCCGGCGGTTGAAAGATGGGAGCTTTCACCAAGTGTTCCTTCAAAATATTAAATGCTTGCAAACACTCATTAGTAAAATCAAATGGAACATCCTTTAACAACAAATTACATAAAGGTTTGGTGATAACACTAAAACCTTTTATGAAACGTCTATAAAATCCCGCGTGTCCCAAAAATGATCTTACCCCTTTCACATTTTTCGGTGGTGGCAAAGATGATATTACCTGTATTTTTGCCTTATCCACCTCCATACCCCTCTCCGAGATCACATGGCCTAACACAATTCCCTCTTGCTCCATGAAATTACTTTTCTCCCAATAAGCACTAAATTTTTCTCAACACATCTTTTTAAAACTTTTTGTAATTCGTTGAGACATGATTCAAAACTAGTGCCAAAAATCGAAAAGTCATCCATAAACACTTCAAGCGACTCTCCAACCATGTCCGAGAAAATGCTCATCATACATCGTTGGAAAGTTGTCGGTGCGTTGCACAAGCCAAATGGCATTCGCCGAAAGGTAAAGGTTCCATATGGACAAGTGAAGGTGGTCTTGTGTTGGTCATCCGAGTGTATTGCTATTTGATTGTAACCGGAATACCCGTCCAAAAAGCAGTAATATTTTTGCCCTGAAAATTTTTCAATGATTTGGTCAATAAAAGGCAGCGGGAAATGGTCCTTAGAAGTGGCGGCATTCAATTTGCGGTAGTCAATACATACACGCCACCCGGTGACCGGTCGGGTGGCGATTTGTTCACCATTTCCATCCTTGACTACTTGAATGTCGGCCTTCTTAGGTACAACTTGGGTAGGACTTACCCAAGCACTATCCGAAATCGGATAAATAATTCCCGCATCCAACCATTTAATTACCTCTTTCTTTACTACGTCCCTTAGGTTCGGATTCAATCTTCGTTGTGCTTCTCTTGTCGGTTTTGCATCTTCGGTGGTAATGATCTTGTGCATGACGATTGATGGACTAATTCCTTTGAGATCGGCAATCGTCCATCCGATAGCTCCTTTGTTTTCTTTCAAGATTTCCAATAAAGCTTATTCTTGCGCCATCTCTAAATTAGAGGCAATAATGACCGGTAGAGTGTCATTATCCCCTAGAAAAGCATACTTCAAATGGCTTGGTAAGTCTTTGAGTTCCAACCTTGGTGGCTCTTCCAATGATGGTTTAGTACCCGAGCTTATTTCCACCGGCAAGCTTTCAAATTGGTGGGTCTATGGCGGTCGACCTTCCTTCAATGCCATAGCATCATGTTTCTCCTCTTGAACCCTTGATGCACAAGCATGTACCTGTTCAAAAAATCACAAAGACACACATCCTTACTATCCTCCTCATACTCATGCGGGTTGCATCCGTTGACTAAATCTGCCATAAAACACTCATCAACACCAACAGCATTAGAATTGTTAGTAAACACGTTCAATCTCATTTTTCAATTTCCAAAAGTCATATCGACTGTACCAAATCTACAATCGATCACAGCATGCGCGGTGCTAAAAAATGGCCGACCCAAGATAACATTTTGTTGTTGTTTTGGGTCCGCGGATGAGTAGTCTATGAGTAAAAAGTCAACCGGGTAATAAAACTCATCAATTTTCACAATAACTTTTTGAACCATCCCCCGAGGTAGCTTATGAGACAAATCGGCCAAAACAACCGTTGTCTCTACCCTAGCTATCGGACCAAAGTCGTATTAGTCATATAAACCCCCCGGTAAAATGCTCACCCCGGCTCCAAGATCTAGTAACGCCTTTGCCATTTGAAAATTACCAACTTGTATATTTATTAATGGCGTGCCCGGATCTTGGAGCTTAGGTGGAAGCTCCCCATTCCACACCGTACTCACTTGCCCGGTTAAGTCTACCCGCTTAGGCATTTTCTTCCTTTGTTTCCTTTTTTGTGTGCACAATTCTTTTAAAAATTTAGCATATGCGGGTACTTGTTCTATTGCATCAAGTAATGGAAGGTTAATTTTAACTTGTTTGAACATGTCCCACAACTCCTCTTTTTGGGGACCTCTTGATGCAATAAAGTTTTTCCTACCCGGGTCAAGTAAAGCCGATGGAAAAAGGACTTGACTGCGTTCACCTTCATCTTTTTCATTTTTTTCATTTTCACCCAACCCCGGTTTTTTAACATTTGGTTCTTTAGATACAACCGGTGAAACTTCATCATCGTCACTTTCATTACCCGAATATCCTCAACTACCCCTTCAACCAAACCCGGTGACAAATTGGCTTTGAATTCTTTGCCACTTCTTAACATACTAACATGATGAACATTAACATTATTACCTCGTGACGAGCTATGGGAAGGATTTACCTTGGTGTCACTAGGAAGTTGACCTTTGTTTTTCTTCAACTCCGCCACGTCGGTTGCCAATTAACCCATTTGGGTTGTTAATGTTTGAATGCTTTTGTCATGAACCTCGTCCTTTTGCATCCGAACTTCATCAAGTTGATTCCGTTTTTGCATATCTTGTTGCATTGCCCAGAGCATATCCATAACTTCATTCCCGCTTGATGAATTTTGACCCGTACCACTTTGACCCGTTTGTTGAAATTACCCTTGGTAGCCATAATTATTTCCACCCCTATAGTTCCCTTGATTGTATTGTTGGCGAGGTGCAAAATTACCTTGAGCTCCTTGAAAATTTGGGTTAGCTTGGTTCGCCGGGTTCCCGTAGCAGAAATTAGGATGGTTTCGTAACCCGGGGTGGTGTGTGTTGGAGTTCATGTTGAAATTTTGACCACCCCCTTGAATAGCATTCACTTCTTCTACTTGCTCATCAACCACTCCTACTACACAAACTTCCGCCGTGTGGCCTATTTCATTTCAATTAGTGCACACGTTGTACACTTGATTCGTGGTTTGAGCACCCCCACTCTCTACTCTATGCACTTGTGGCCTTCCTTTTGGAAGTCACCGCCATTTGTTCTAAAAATGCCCCATCGTCTTGTTCAAAGTTTGTACCGAATGTACCATTAGTAATCGACATGAAGTCACGTGCATCCTCCAAACTCAACCCTTCGTGAAATGCGTTCAACAATTCCCAAAGTTGGATACCGTGATGAGGGCAATTCCTTAGCATCATATTGAACCTTTCAAACGCTTCATGAAACATTTCCCCCGATTGTTGTTGGAAGCTTCTCAAACCTCTCCTTGCATCATTAGTCTTTTCTGAAGTGTAAAACTCATCTAAGAAAATCTGTTGCATATCAGCCCATGTAAAAATAGATGTGGAGGGTAAAGTGTGAAACCATCTCTTTGCTTTGTCTTCCAAAGAAAATTGGAAGAGAACCAACTTGACATCATCCGAAGAGAACCCTTGACCTCCAATGGTGTTGCAAATAGAGTCGTACATCTCCAAATGAAAATAAGGTTCTTTCGTTGCTAACCCCTTAAACTTTGGTAGACTTTGGAGGGCGGTTGTTCTAACTTCAAAAGTTCTTCCGTCTGCATGATGAGGAATCACAACCGGTGAAGGATTGTTAGTAATAATAGGCCGGAAGTGAGCTTCGATTCCCCGTACTACCTCCCGATAATGTCTTCGAGGGGCACCCAATGGTGGTCTTGGTTAACCCATTTGCCCTTGCATAGGCCCTTGAGGTGCAAATGGTGGCTGAAATTGATATTGATGCATTGGTGGTTATTGTTTAATCGGCCTTTGAAATTGAGGTTGTGTATTTTGTGGACGCATTTGATGTAGTGGTGTAGGGCTTTGCAATTGTGGCCCTTATGGTCTAATATGTTGCACCCCGACCGGTAATCTACTCGTGTCTTGAAATTGTTGTATCGGTTGACTTTGTTGACCCGCTCCTCCTTGAGGTCCCAAATATCCTCCATCACCCCCATAATAAAAACCTTCTTCTTCATACCCTCGAAAATCTTCTTCATATCCATCCCCTTGAATACCCGAGGATTGCCCAAATGGAAAGGATGAATATTAGAAACCCCATTGGTTCGGTGGTCGGTATGTAGATGTAATATGGATTACGGTTGAACCTTGTGGTAGTGGGTGAGTAGAAGATGATTGACCCGTAGTTGGGAAAAAATGTGAAAGTGGTGGAATTGTGGTAGAAGGGCTAAAGGTAAGATTGGGTTCAACTTGAGTAATAATCGGTGGCGTGGTGTTGGTTGGTGTAACGTCATGAGGTGGAGTAGGATTGGTAGTGGTATTAGGCTTGGTGGTATTTGGTGAAGGTTGTGTGGAAGTAGGAATGAATGATGAGGTCGTTTGACCCGTTGTGGGTGGTACTTGGGTTTCTTACATGATGTTTCTTGGTGTAATGGGTGAAGTTGGTGAACCAATAATTCTGTTTTCTCGTACCAAAACTCGGTTTTGCCTTATCGTTCTTTCAATTTTCGGATCAAACGATAGCGGTGATGACTTGTGAGAGCCCCTAGTATGCATACACCTGGAGTACCTGCACACTAAACACAACCTGCGTTAACCCGAAAATAACAAAACAAAACTACTAAATTAACACACGTTGCGCACTACTCCCCGACAACGGCGCCAAAATTTGACGTGCTGTCGTAAGTACACGCAAATTTAATCCAATTACTACTAATAGATAGCGGTAAGTGGGTATCAAACACAGGGAGTTTGTGGAAAATGTGTTGATTATATAGTCTTGTAAATTAACTACAATTACCCTAATATGCAGAAATTAAAGATCAAGAATTTGGGTTGTTTGGTTTAAGAACTAAGTTATCAACTAATTGGTAATCAAGATTGGATTGTAATTCAGATTATGAGAAAATGACCATCTTAGGTTTCGGTTTCTTTTAACACTTGTGCAAAATTCCAACTAGAAATAGTTACATAGACATAACTCGTGTATAAACATTTGTTGTGATAAAAGGGAACAAAGTACTCGGACTATATTAACACGAGGTCGTTTCCTGATGATCAATCAATCAATATCCAACCCTAACCCTTACCGTGATATCTCGATTGTCAACGACACCAAGAACGTATGATTTAGACTAGAATTGAAATATCAATTAACAAGCTACAATCAAATATTCATACACCATGATAAACATAGCAAACATACCAAGTTATCATTCTAGAAATAAAGGAAAAACACACAAGAGTCATAGAAAAACCTTCACCTAAGATGATCACCACAAATTTAGCCGGACATTGTTCGGTGGATCATCATAACATCAAGATTAAAGTTCATAAGAATCGAAAGATAAACCGGAATGTTAGAAATTGTTCACAAACACCATCCAAAGCCAAAATTCACCCCCAAAGTGCAGAGAAACGTCTCCAATCATGAATAATGTGAAAAGACACTTGAAAATGGTTTTAATAAGGCAATTACGTTTTTCCTCACAGCCTCTACCGTAATTTACGGTAGCTACCGTAAATTACGGTAGGCTTCAACTTGTTACGCCACTTCTCTACTGTGTTATGGTGGGTCTGGAGAGTTTCAGGGGCTACCGTAATTTACCGTAGCCACTGTAAATTACGGTGGGCCCCTGAGTCTTCTGTTTTGTTTCTTCTTTCTATCCTTGCATGCCCCGTTCCACTCCATTCCATCCAAAGCAGTGTTTTTCCCATTTTAAGCTCCAAAACGCACCTGAAACATAAGCAACTGTAGTTATCTAATTCAAGATAATTACGCGATCAAATGCGGGATTAACACATCTTTTAACGCCATAAAGGGTTGTCCTATGGACCACCCGTCAGTGATTTATCAAAAGCTTTAGTGAACAGGTCGGTACGTTGGTGATCGGTGTGGACTTTAACAACATCGATGATTCTTTTGTCAAAACAATCACGTATGAAGTGATATTTAATTTCGATGTGTTTTGTCTTGGAATGTTGCACATGATTTCTAGTGATCTGTAAGGCAGCATTGTTATCAACAAAAATAGGAGTAGATAGGAATTCAAAACCGTAGTCATGCATTTGTTGTTGGATCCACAAGACTTGGGAGCAACAACTAGAGGCAGCAATGTATTCAGCTTCACAAGCTGATGTAGCAACACAGGTTTGCTTCTTGCACTGCCATGTGACCAGGCGATTTCCTAAGAATTGACATCCAGCTGTTGTTGATTTGCCGTCGATTTTACAGCCACCAAAATCAGAATCACGGTACGCGATTAAGTCGAAGCTATCATCCCTAGGGTACCAGAGACCGGTGTTCGGGCAACCCTTCAAATAGCGGAAAATCCTTTTAACAGCTCCCAGATGTGAGGCCTTCGGGTTGGCTTGATATCTTGCGAGCAGGCACGTAGGATACATGATGTCGGGCCTCGGGGCTGTGAGATACATTAGAGATCCGATCATAGCGCAATAATATGAAGAGTTAATGCTTTCACCCTTCAGATCCGGAGTAATCCCGTGATTTTACGGAAGTGGGGTACCAATGGGCGTTGCGTCAGACATCTGGAACCGGCTCAAGATGTCACCAACATATTTAGTCTGATGGATGAATATCCCAGACTCGGTTTGTTGAACTTGTTGGTCCAAGAAGAAATTCATTTCCCCCATTGCACTCATCTTTAATTTTTCTTGCATCACACGCTCGAATTGCCTGCACAAAGAATCATTAGTTGAACCAAATATGATATCATCAACTTATACCTGTACCAAGAGAAGATCTCCATCTTGTTCTTTGATAAAAAGAGTGCAATCAATAAGACCTCGCCGAAAACCATTCTCCAGCAGATAGTTAGATAAGGTTGCATACCAAGCTCTCGGTGCTTGATGTAAACCATAAAGAGCTTTGTTGAGCAACCAAGCCCGATCAGGGTGAATACGATCTTCAAAACTCGGAGGTTGTTCGACGTGCACCTCTTCTTGAACCACACCGTGTAAGAAAGCACTTTTCACATCCATCTGGTAGACCTTGAATCCTTTAAATGAAGCATAAGCTAGAAAGATCCGAATAGCTTCTAGACGTGCAACCGGTGCATAAACTTCATTGTAGTCGATGCCTTCGATGTGTCGAAATCCTTGAACAACCAATCTCGCCTTGTTTCGAATGACTACTCCACGATCGTCCTTTTTGCATTTGAAAACCCAACGTGTGCCAATTCTATTGTAATTTTCAGGCCTTTCAACAAGCTTCCAACCACCTAGCTTTTGAAACTGTTGCAGTTCATCCTGCATGGCTTCCACCCACGAATTATCCTTTAGAGATTTTTTCCAAGACTTTGGTTCTTCTTGTGAAACATAACACGCGAAGGACCAATCATTTTGTAAACCAGATTCTCTAATGGCTGAATACAAACCAGCATTCTGGTTTTTTCTCAGTTGATTACGCGTCTACACACCACTTTAGACATCTCCAATAATATTCTGCTGCGGATGAGTATCATGAATTCTCATATTAGGAACATCAGGAACATGAGTATTAATTCCCAGATTGTTAAGATTAAGATCAACAACCAACTCCACACCAGGCATCGTCGTAGAGGTGGATGCATTTCCTTCAGCAGTGTCTACATTCTGCACATGAGGAGTTTCTTTAGAAGCACCTTGAACAGGAGAAACCGGAGCTGAAGTGCCTTCATTCACATAATGGTATTCATCATCTTCTGATGACTCATTGTAATCAGCAGCATCTTCAAATTCCTCATTTTGAACCGTGTTGTTAACCGAATTAGAAGCTTGGGGGTTAACAATAATTGGTCTCACCAATGGCGAGTCAGCCGCATTGTCGCTTTCAAGTATCATTTGTGTAGCTGTAGATGCTTCGTCAAAGGTTGGCAGATTAAAGGAGTCGAATAGCCCATCATAATCGAACATCCAAGGATCACCCGGAGCTCTGACTGAATTAGTATACATTTGAACCTTTACTTCATTCCATAATTCAATCTTTTTGGTCGTCAAATTCCATACACGAAAATTTGGAGTAGCATATCCAAGGAAGAAGCCCTCGATAGCTTTGGGGCCAAACTTTCCGTGCGGCTCAATCATAGTGCATGGAGCGCCAAAAGGTTCTAGGTGAGAAATGTCAGGTTTCCTTTTTGTGTAAGAGTTCGAAACATGTCTTGTCATGCCTTTTAACTGTGAGAACTCTGTTTAAGGTGTAGCAAGCAGTAGACACAGCCTCCCCCCAGAACTGAACAGGAAGCTCCGACTCTACTAACATCGTTCTTGCAGTTTCTATTATCGTCCGATTTTTCCTCTCAGTGACACCGTTTTGTTATGGAGTGTAGCAAGAACTATATTCATGAAGAATTCCCTTTGAAGTACAGAACTCATCCATTATACGGTTCTTGAACTCAGTGCCATTGTCACTTCGGATCCTCTTCACTTTCAACGAGTATAAATTTTCTAGCAAAGTAAGAAGATTCTTAAGGATTTCAGGAGTTTCACTCTTGTGCGCCATAAAAGATACTCAAGAAAATCTAGAGTAGTCATCAGTAACCACCAGACAATAAGCATCCCCAAAGGTTGTCTTGTGTTTCATAGGTCCTAAGAGGTCCATATGAAGACGTTCGAGAGGCATGCTAACAGTGCTGACTTTCTTAATCGGGTGAGACTTCTCCGTTTGGTTTCCCTTCTAACACGAAACACAGACATCTTGTAGATGAAAATTCTTCACAGGCACACCATTCACAAGATTGTTTTTCACCAAATGGTACATTTTTCTTAAGTGAATGTGCCCCATTCGTCTGTGCCAAGATATAGACTCCTTTTCTGTGGCTTTAGAGACAAAACATGTCACTTGTGCAGATGTCGTAATCGTTTGGCTCATATCAAGAATATAAAGATCATTAACTCTTTGAGCCGATAAGGGAATCCATTCTTTTGGAATTTTGAAACCAGGCTTCAACACATAACAACCGACATCATCAAAATGCACGGTGAATTTCTTATTGCAGATCTGTGAAACACTTAGAAGATTGTGATCAATTTGACGAACATAATTGATCTTATCGAAACACACAACACCATTGTAGATCATTCATTCTCCAGTGATATATCCGCCTTTGTCTCCAGCAAATGCGACATAACCTCCTCTAATGTTTTTCACATCATAAAGAAGTCGTAAGTCGCCCGTTATGTGCCTAGATGCTCCACTGTCAACAATCCAATGACTATTAACAGTTCCTCCTGGAACATCCTGCACATATCATTCAACGATTAGGTGAGGATGGGGACCCAAGCCTTAGTGGTCTTGGGTCGTCCCTGAGCATTACGAAATGTGATCTCGATTTCTTGATGAATTTCAAATACAGCACCTCCCCCTGAACCTTCACCCGTTTTAGGTTTCCAAGTCTGATTTTGTTTACCAAATTGAGTCTTATGAAAAGATTTTGAAATTTATGGTTTTAACGGTTGTGATGAACTTGGTTCCTTTTTAACAGATTTGACTTCAGATTTTAAAGCCTTTTCTATTGTCTTGACATTTTGACGTCGTTGTTTTGTTTCTTGTTCTTTAACGGTTCGCTTATCATGTTTTGGTGAAACAGAACGACGTTGTTGGTGACCTTTTTCAGGAGGGGCTCTCTCAACAAACTTTTCTTTGGGAGTATTTCTACAGTTTTTAATAATATGACCAAACTCCCCACATTTAAAACAAGTTTTCCTTTCAACAAACTTAGGAGATTCCAATTGACGAACAGATGTCGAACCTGTAGAACCAGAGGTACTTGCTCTTTCATCACACCCATTTGTGTGTTGGGTGTAGTTGTTTTGACTATCACGTTTTAAAATTTTGACTTGTTGGATAAAATCGGCATTTGATTTATTTTCAAAAGTCTCAATTTTATCAGTACCCTTTGATGCTACAAATTTAACATCACTGCTTTTCTTCTTGTAACGAGCTCCTTTTGTTTCAAACTTTGATTGAGAAACTTTAGGCTTTTGAGCTCGTTGTTCTTGTTGTTTACCCTTAGAAGCAATAGGTTGTTGCTTAGTCGGTAATCTTTGATTTCCAAATTGTTTTCTAATTTCAGATTTTGGAATAGGATCACATTGAGTTACAACAACTCCTGGGATTGTCTTTCCCAAAAACTTACTTGTAGTATCTTCAAAAACTTTATCAATCAAAGATGGATTGACCTTTTTAATTGGAAAATCTTTGTCTGAATATATTTTAGCATCACCGACCATAGTATAAATTCCAATTGGATCTATCACTTGTTTGGCAATAGGTTGCACAACAGGAGTTTCGAATGACTACTCCACGATCGTCCTTTTTGCATTTGAAAACCCAACGTGTGCCAATTCTATTGTAATTTTCAGGCCTTTCAACAAGCTTCCAACCACCTAGCTTTTGAAACTGTTGCAGTTCATCCTGCATGGCTTCCACCCACGAATTATCCTTTAGAGATTTTTTCCAAGACTTTGGTTCTTCTTGTGAAACATAACACGCGAAGGACCAATCATTTTGTAAACCAGATTCTCTAATGGCTGAATACAAACCAGCATTCTGGTTTTTTCTCAGTTGATTACGCGTCTACACACCACTTTAGACATCTCCAATAATATTCTGCTGCGGATGAGTATCATGAATTCTCATATTAGGAACATCAGGAACATGAGTATTAATTCCCAGATTGTTAAGATTAAGATCAACAACCAACTCCACACCAGGCATCGTCGTAGAGGTGGATGCATTTCCTTCAGCAGTGTCTACATTCTGCACATGAGGAGTTTCTTTAGAAGCACCTTGAACAGGAGAAACCGGAGCTGAAGTGCCTTCATTCACATAATGGTATTCATCATCTTCTGATGACTCATTGTAATCAGCAGCATCTTCAAATTCCTCATTTTGAACCGTGTTGTTAACCGAATTAGAAGCTTGGGGGTTAACAATAATTGGTCTCACCAATGGCGAGTCAGCCGCATTGTCGCTTTCAAGTATCATTTGTGTAGCTGTAGATGCTTTGTCAAAGGTTGGCAGATTAAAGGAGTCGAATAGCCCATCATAATCGAACATCTAAGGATCACCCGGAGCTCTGACTGAATTAGTATACCTTTGAACCTTTACTTCATTCCATAATTCAATCTTTTTGGTCGTCAAATTCCATACACGAAAATTTGGAGTAGCATATCCAAGGAAGAAGCCCTCGATAGCTTTGGGGCCAAACTTTCCGTGCGGCTCAATCATAGTGCATGGAGCGCCAAAAGGTTCTAGGTGAGAAATGTCAGGTTTCCTTTTTGTGTAAGAGTTCGAAACATGTCTTGTCATGCCTTTTAACTGTGAGAACTCTGTTTAAGGTGTAGCAAGCAGTAGACACAGCCTCCCCCCAGAACTGAACAGGAAGCTCCGACTCTACTAACATCGTTCTTGCAGTTTCTATTATCGTCCGATTTTTCCTCTCAGTGACACCGTTTTGTTATGGAGTGTAGCAAGAACTATATTCATGAAGAATTCCCTTTGAAGTACAGAACTCATCCATTATACGGTTCTTGAACTCAGTGCCATTGTCACTTCGGATCCTCTTCACTTTCAACGAGTATAAATTTTCTAGCAAAGTAAGAAGATTCTTAAGGATTTCAGGAGTTTCACTCTTGTGCGCCATAAAAGATACTCAAGAAAATCTAGAGTAGTCATCAGTAACCACCAGACAATAAGCATCCCCAAAGGTTGTCTTGTGTTTCATAGGTCCTAAGAGGTCCATATGAAGACGTTCGAGAGGCATGCTAACAGTGCTGACTTTCTTAATCGGGTGAGACTTCTCCGTTTGGTTTCCCTTCTAACACGAAACACAGACATCTTGTAGATGAAAATTCTTCACAGGCACACCATTCACAAGATTGTTTTTCACCAAATGGTACATTTTTCTTAAGTGAATGTGCCCCATTCGTCTGTGCCAAGATATAGACTCCTTTTCTGTGGCTTTAGAGACAAAACATGTCACTTGTGCAGATGTCGTAATCGTTTGGCTCATATCAAGAATATAAAGATCATTAACTCTTTGAGCCGATAAGGGAATCCATTCTTTTGGAATTTTGAAACCAGGCTTCAACACATAACAACCGGCATCATCAAAATGCACGGTGAATTTCTTATTGCAGATCTGTGAAACACTTAGAAGATTGTGATCAATTTGACGAACATAATTGATCTTATCGAAACACACAACACCATTGTAGATCATTCATTCTCCAGTGATATATCCGCCTTTGTCTCCAGCAAATGCGACATAACCTCCTCTAATGTTTTTCACATCATAAAGAAGTCGTAAGTCGCCCGTTATGTGCCTAGATGCTCCACTGTCAACAATCCAATGACTATTAACAGTTCCTCCTGGAACATCCTGCACATATCATTCAACGATTAGGTGAGGATGGGGACCCAAGCCTTAGTGGTCTTGGGTCGTCCCTGAGCATTACGAAATGTGATCTCGATTTCTTGATGAATTTCAAATACAGCACCTCCCCCTGAACCTTCACCCGTTTTAGGTTTCCAAGTCTGATTTTGTTTACCAAATTGAGTCTTATGAAAAGATTTTGAAATTTATGGTTTTAACGGTTGTGATGAACTTGGTTCCTTTTTAACAGATTTGACTTCAGATTTTAAAGCCTTTTCTATTGTCTTGACATTTTGACGTCGTTGTTTTGTTTCTTGTTCTTTAACGGTTCGCTTATCATGTTTTGGTGAAACAGAACGACGTTGTTGGTGACCTTTTTCAGGAGGGGCTCTCTCAACAAACTTTTCTTTGGGAGTATTTCTACAGTTTTTAATAATATGACCAAACTCCCCACATTTAAAACAAGTTTTCCTTTCAACAAACTTAGGAGATTCCAATTGACGAACAGATGTCGAACCTGTAGAACCAGAGGTACTTGCTCTTTCATCACACCCATTTGTGTGTTGGGTGTAGTTGTTTTGACTATCACGTTTTAAAATTTTGACTTGTTGGATAAAATCGGCATTTGATTTATTTTCAAAAGTCTCAATTTTATCAGTACCCTTTGATGCTACAAATTTAACATCACTGCTTTTCTTCTTGTAACGAGCTCCTTTTGTTTCAAACTTTGATTGAGAAACTTTAGGCTTTTGAGCTCGTTGTTCTTGTTGTTTACCCTTAGAAGCAATAGGTTGTTGCTTAGTCGGTAATCTTTGATTTCCAAATTGTTTTCTAATTTCAGATTTTGGAATAGGATCACATTGAGTTACAACAACTCCTGGGATTGTCTTTCCCAAAAACTTACTTGTAGTATCTTCAAAAACTTTATCAATCAAAGATGGATTGACCTTTTTAATTGGAAAATCTTTGTCTGAATATATTTTAGCATCACCGACCATAGTATAAATTCCAATTGGATCTATCACTTGTTTGGAAATAGGTTGCACAACAGGAGTAGGAGGATCACAAAGAATATGATTCTCAATTGGAATTTCTACTCCTTTCATCTTATCAAGTGATGTATCCTGATCACTCATATATGATGACTCATAGTCCTCAATAATTGGAGCACTTTGATGCGTCGATGTTGAAGTTTCTGTTTCTTCAGATGAGGTACTCGAGGAACTGTCCGATTTGAACCCTAATCCTGTAGTAACTTCCTCATAATCAAGAGGCACACTTGGTTCAAAACGAGGCATTTCCTCTTCATCGGGCATTCTAGTATAGTTGTGTCTCAAAGGGGGCGGACACGACTTATACCCAATGCCTTTCTTGTTTCCTTTCAGCTGTTGAACGTCTATAATGTGATCAAGGACATATCGGTAGTTAGAATAACTCTCCAATTTGAGCTTGATTGCATCATGCTCGCATTTTGCTATGGCTAGCTCTTTCTTTGTTTCCTCAATGATATTAATGTAGTTGTTAATACCAATTTGTTTGTTGAAAACAATTTTTTTTCAATTCGGAAACATTTTTCTTTAAAGTTTCGATTACTGATTTAAAATCCTTTTCATTTCGAGCTAAAGCCATGTTTGCCTCTTTGCATTTAGACAGCTCAATAACCAAACTTTGATTATGACTATGAATCTTTTCGGATTCCAGTTTTAATTCTGCACACATACTACATACACTAGGAGTGGGAGTGTCGGAATTTACTTGACTCGTTAAGGCTGAGACATTTGCCATAAAGGCAGTCTGATTAGAAAAAGATCCATCTTCAGAGAAGAACTTCTCCATTTCCTTTGATGCGACAGCAGCCTTCTTGATCAGAATAGATTTCTGACACTTTAACTCCTCAGAACATCAGAATTCATCTCTTCCTTCACATCTAATTCTGAATTATAACCTCCCGTATTCGAGCTTTCTTCATCCGAACTACCGCTATAACCCGAACTATCATCACTTTCAGAGAACTCTTCTTTGTAAACATGCTTGATGTGATTGATGATTTTTGCATAACATGCAGTTCCTCCTCCTTCTTGATCACCATCTACAAACTGTACTGACTAGTTACACCCTTCATCAGCTTGAACTACTAATGCTTGGTTGGTGTTTAAAGGTCCAGACTGGTTTTGGTTGGTCGTGTTGTTCACAGCTACTATCCTTCTTTCACGGTTTTCTTGATTTGTGTTGGAAGTACTCGTCTAATTTCGGAATGGATTTTGATTGCCTTGTTTGCTCGGTCGGGTGCACTCACGTTTGAAGTGAGCCTTTTCACCACAATTGAAGCACGTAACGGCATCCTTATCGAAACCGTACTTCGTATCCTTCTTGCTTTCCAAGTTAGTTCTTCCAGTTTGACTCATATAATCTTTCTCCCTTCTAACAGCACTTGCGAACGCCCACTTAATATCCATTAACTCCATTTCATCACGGTCTATCTGTTGATAATCTTCATTTGTCAAATTAATGTTTCCAATTTGACCTGCGACCAATCCGCAATAGGCACTGACCATTGTATTAATAAGTTCCATATGTTCCTTTGCCACTTCGATGCTGACTTTAGAATGGTTTGTAGTATCAACTCTGACTGTGTTGGGGTTTTGGGTTTGAGGGTTGTTACTGTAACATGCTTGTTGTTGCTGTGGTTGAGCTTGTTGTGGTGAGGGAGGAAGATAGGCACTTGGATCAAATTGAGGTTGTGTAGTGGAAACTTGAGGTGGAGGTTGGGGTTTAGGGAGCCAGGCACTCGAATCGAGTTGAGGTTTTGAAAAAGCATGAGCTTGAGCAATAACATGCGTTGGTGAGAGATAGGCACTTGGATCGAAAACCTAAGGTGGAGCAGACTGGGGAAAAGGAAAGGAGCTTGTATTGGACATAAACGTCGTTTGTAGCTTTGGTTGCTGACTGGAACTGGAACTAGCTGCAGGATTAAACCCTCCAAGATACATTTCCGTATTTTGAGGAACTGCAATCCGTTTAGCCTTTCGCATTTCTTCTTCATTCTTGTGTTCCAGCTTCTGAACGAATTCATAGATACTAACAGTATCTAAAACACCCGTATGCTTTAACAATTCAATGAATGAACTCCACTTTGGGGGTAGAGCATCAGTAAACCTTGCAACCATTTCCTGTTGAGTTGCAATAACAGTATAAGAATACATTTCACTAATTAAATGATAAAAAAGAGTTGTCATATCATTTAGCGTTTTGTTTTCCATGAATTGAAATGCTTCAAATTCCTTTTTCAACAAATCGTGGCGTGTCTTTCTTGTAGCCGCATTCCCTTCTCCTCTTGCTACCAAGGCGTCCCATAAGGTTTTCGTGCTAGTACAATAAGGGAATTGATGATAAATGTCTTTGTGGAGTGCTTGTGTAAGAATAGCAAACGCCTTCTTTTCCAGATCATATGCCTTTTTGTCGTTTTCTAACATATTTGCGAGGGTCGTTGCATTTGATCCTGCTTCTTCAAGAGCTGTGTTATATGGCGTAGAGAAACACGTCCATAGCTCGGTGTTTTGCCCTAGAACATAAGTGTGAAAACGACCTTTCCAAGAAGGATAGTCGTTCATATGATTCAGCTTTAGCGGGCGATTGTTGCTACCCGTTTCACTCTCACTTAATAACAGATTCTGAATGCTTTGATTTTGGTTCGTCACGCATGCCCATTGACGTGCACTAATAGATTGTTGTGGCATAACATTCCTTAACCAAGCGGCTGCGGAGGTCTGAACTTGACCTGGGCTTGGGCCCGTGCTCCAATCCCATGGACTAGTGCTCATGATTAATGTTTGAATGAGAATACCTAGTCACACACTCGAAAAGAAATTGTTAAAGTACTTTTGAAAACCTTCTGTTGAAATTGTGACAAATGACACCACGAAAAACTAGGTTTTTGGCGAAAAACCAACTTAGATGAAAAATGGTTTTTCGTCAAAAACACTTGCCACAAAAAACAGGTTTTTCGTCAACAGCCCTTTTACGAAAAACAGGCTTTTTCGTCGAAGTTCTTTTGATGAAATACTAGATGATTCGTCGCTTGGGTTTTTCGTCAAGATATGGTCACAGACACAGACAGAGAGTTGGTGAGATTTTGTAAATCTTATCTTTTCAGTCAAAACACCCACATTCACCTAACAACACACCTTGCTTTACCAACCCAGCATGGTCTACCAATTCTTTAATCAATTATCAATTTTCTTTTAATTGTAAAACCAAGAACACTTTGAACACTTCAAGAACACATATGAAGATTTGAAGATTCCGGCCAAGGTTTTTCACCGGAGAAATTTTCGACACACAAATTTGCTTAAAACTTTCAATGAAAACCTAGTTTTACCATGTAAACATGCAATCTAACAAGGTTTTTGATAAAAATTTTAGCAAACAACAAGATCTAAACATTTTTTTAGAAACTTTTTAAGAAAATTATGAATGTTTTTCAAGAACACAGTTTCAGAAAAATCACAAACAATACTTGATAAAAACACAAATATGTTTGCTTTTAAACAAGGATAAGAGCCAATGCTCTGATACCACTTGTAGGTCCGTTTTCGGAG
This sequence comes from Helianthus tuberosus, assembly GCA_030545235.1. Classification (NCBI taxonomy): domain Eukaryota; kingdom Viridiplantae; phylum Streptophyta; class Magnoliopsida; order Asterales; family Asteraceae; genus Helianthus; species Helianthus tuberosus. The sequence goes on from CM060383.1 coordinate 72,910,644, forward strand.
GATCGATCACGAAACCAAATCCCTGTTTATAACAAACACGGTCACGAGTGCGGAATCCCCGTGACAATGCAAACCAAACACAGAAATAGCAAGAACACGATGTAACCAACGATTCACAGTCTATTGATTAAAACGGATAAGAACAAGCATCAAACACATACACACAATGTTTGAATGTAAACCTCACAGTAGGATATGCTCTCAATGTTTCACACAGAAACCAAGTGTGGTTAATATAGGCAGCCCAACCTAATGTCGACGAAAGACATAATGGGCCTGACGAAAAACCAAGGTCGACGAATAACCAGGTTATTCGTCGATGTTCACGAGGAAACATGGAGTTACCAACACAGAGGTTTTTCATCACACCTGTCTTCGACGAAAGATAGGTCTTTCGTCGAGGGCTGCAAAAACAGATATGCTGCGAACTGTCAAACAGTTTGCAGCAGACTGAATAAACACACACAATACATAAACTACCAACAATATGCAACATGCATCATTTTTAAACATTACAAACCAAATAGACAACCTGTCGGACCAAAGTAAGATAGGAGGATATCCGACTTGGTCGACTGACGGAGAAATAGACTTGGTAAATAAAAGACCATAAAATACAACGCTAATAAAGAACAAGTTACAGACACAAAATATGCATCAACAGGTGTGATCTATTTATATAAGTACTAAAGCTTTGTTCGTGATGTGTTGACGTCACAACGATAGTGACATCTAACATTCTTAACACAAAAGATTCTCATAAACATCTGACCAAATCTTATCATCTGATCTAGGCTATACTAAACACTGATAAATAAACACTGTTACATTGAGAAATCAATGTCTAAGATATCCTCTGTTGCAGTTGTCCAAACATCTATTTGGCCTAACAGATGTTTGGTCTTCTTCATCAGACCTTTGGCTGGATCATAACTTTGATCTTCAACAGATGCTAGCCTTTAATAGATGCTAGTACTCTTGAACAACGGTTCCAAGTCTTCATCAGATGTTAGTCATGCTCTTTGAACAGATGTTCGGAATACATGTTCAAGATTCACTATCTTTGAGGAGAGAATTGCTTCATTAACAGTTTATTTCTTGATCAAAGAATCATGTCTTGGCTTTTGAATATCATCTGTTCTTTTTGTAGGTCCAACATGTTTATTGTTAAAATGGATTACTGTTACTGACAGATTGTGCTCTATTACCCGGAGTTCTACGCTTCTCGTAGAGTGTCCCACGGGCACGTTATTTAGGCACCAATAACGTGTGCTCCTTCCGTGACGGAGAAATTAGTTCACGGCATCCCTAGGTACAAGTGTCGTACATAGCTACTAGGAGGCGTATGGATCGATCCTAGGATTACTGTAGGTATATGGTTTGTGAGTGCTCACACCCATCATACCTATTATTGTTCGGCTTAAGGGTACATCCTTATGATACAGTTTTCTTATGGACTTTTTTTTATTATCATATATTATTACTATTATCATTTTTACTGAATGTTATTGGTACAGTTGTTATTATTTGAGACTATTATTCCGTACGGGGCATTTTGCTCATTTCATATATTCTATTTCACTATAGGTTCACAGGTTACTTTGGGCGGGGTGAAGAGTGAAGAATAAACTCTAGGATGCTAACCGAAGATGTTTATTACTTTTATAAAATAACTATGTATTTTGGCCTTAGGGCTATGAACTATCTTATGGCTTGTAACCTTAACTTTTATATTAATGGAACTATGTATTATGTTTCTGATCACCGTTTCTAGTTACACACCATCCTTATCGGTTGGGGTGTTACATTTCTATTTAAAAGGTGGAACTAAGACGTTACATGGGTTTAGTGATAGTAGTCACTAGGTGGATGTCAACGATGGCGAAGTACAACGGGAATAGTCTATTATGGTGATGCACCAATAACATGGAGTTCTAAAAAACAAAGCTTTGTTGCATTATCGTCTTGAGATGCGGAGTTCATGGAGGCTACCTCATGTCAAGCGTTGTGTTTTTGAGGATTGCTATCGGAGATAACCGGTGAAACGGATGAGGTGCTGCCACTAAGAGTGGATAATTCATCGGCTAGTAATAAAGATGAAGCAATAAAACAGAAAACGACTTGGTTGTTGATTAGCAGCAACAAGAAAAACAACAAGATTAGCAATAAAATTATTCCGGTTAAAGCAAGAGAAGGATAGCAAGAAAGTAAGAGCAAATAGTAAGAACGATTAATACAAGCGTGGTCTGATGGGGAAGAGAGCAAGAGAAGTATGATAAAATTAGGATTAAGGGAGAATATTGGACTTTAACTCTTGAAGTTTAAGTAGTTCAATGAAGAAAGTTGAACGGATGATAAGAGTTTGAATTATTAATTTTTTATTTGTATGATTTTCGACTATTTAGTTTGAGTTATATGATTTACAAACTATAATAAAATACTTTTAACAATAAAACAATGTTTGCTAGGGGCGGAGGATAATGGAGGCCAGGGGGTGCCCCAGCCCAGGGTGGGGGGTGCACCCGTCCTCCCGAATGTTTCGATTAGAAGTGTAAAACACCCACGTTCACCTAACAACACACCTTGCTTTACCAACCCAGCATGGTCTACCAATTCTTTAATCAATTATCAATTTTCTTTTAATTGTAAAATCAAGAACACTTTGAACACTTCAAGAACACAGATGAAGATTTGAAGATTCCGGCCAAGGTTTTTCACCGGAGAAATTTTTGACACACAAATTTGCTTAAAACTTTCAATAAAACCCAGTTTCACCATGTAAACATGCAATCTAACAAGGTTTTTGATAAAAATTTTAGCAAACAACAAGATCTAAACAGTTTTTTAGAAACTTTTTAAGAAAATTATGAATGTTTTTCAAGAACACAGTTTCAGAAAAATCACAAACAACACTTGATGAAAACACAACTATGTTTGGTTTTAAACAAGGATAAGAGCCAATGCTCTGATACCACTTGTAGGTCCGCTTTCGGATGATCGATCACGAAACCAAATCCCTGTTTATAACAAACACGGTCACGAGTGCGGAATCCCCGTGACAATGCAAACCAAACACAGAAATAGCAAGAACACGATGTAACCAACGATTCACAGTCTATTGATTAAAACGGATGAGAACAAGCATCAAACACATACACACAATGTTTGAATGTAAACCTCGCAGTAGGATATGCTCTCATTGTTTCACACAGAAACCAAGTGTGGTTTATATAGGCAGCCCAGCCCAATGTCGACGAAAGACATAATGAGCTTGACGAAAAACCAAGGTCGACGAATAACCAAGTTATTCGTTGATGTTCACGATGAAACATGGAGTTACCAACACAGAGGTTTTTTGTCACACATGTCTTCGACGAAAGATAGGTCTTTCGTCGAGGGCTGCAAAAACAGATATGCTGCAAACTGTCAGTTTGCAACAGACTGAATAAACACACACAATACATAAACTACCAACAATATGCAACATGCATCATTTTTAAACATTACAAACCAAAGAGACAAACTACCCCAGCCCCACCGATTTTTCGTGCTTATTGTTAATTTTAGTGAAAATTTTTAAAAATTTGTTTTTTTAGTGTAAAATATTAGATTTTTAAGAGTACGGCTCCCACCAATTTAGATTTTAAGTCCGGCCCCTACTGAGTTTCCGTTCATGCTCCACCAAATGTTTCATGTTGCACATCTTGTCTCCTAATATTTTTCTGCCTTGACATCTACATAACTGAATCTTATTCTAATGATGATGTGACCTATGGCAAGATGGACAAAAGGCCGACATCGAATACATCAAATTCGGTGGACTAAAGCCATAGGCCCACTTTCTAGTTTCTACCATTTGAAATCTTGTTTAAAAGCCGCATAACGTACCTGTAGTGGTAAGACTATATGTAATCATTTTGGAAAATTATAGGGTACATTGATGCCGACTTTTCTTTGGGAAAATTAACTAACATTCATGTTCATGTATTGGGGAATTACCTACAGTTGTATGTTATATTGTGATAATGAGACATAAGTCATAAATCAAACTTTACACCTTAATAACCCATGATCATCTTTATTGTTTGCATTAAAAAATATATCAAGCAAAAATTGGTTAGAATGTAGTATAATCTTGTCATAATCTAATGTATATCATATATGGTACATTTTTGAAGGTTTCAAATTCTGGGTAACATTGAAATACTCCAATGTTCGAACCCACTTTTCTTGAGTCTTCAACCGATGAACCGCCACTGTATCCGGCCATAGCTCATGTGTACATCTTGTTGCTGGCTCAGGATAATCATACATAGACCACTTAGCATTATACCTGTTTTTTGCACGTCTTCCCTCTCGAATCCAGTCTCCAAAGACCTTATCTTCGGGCCCAACCAGATGTCGTTTCGGTATATCCGAATCTTTTAACCACTCAACGATATCCCACGATACCAGATACCCCATTCCCGACATGTAATGCACAAATGGATCCATACTAGGACATGGAACAACATACCCATAGTATAGATCTTCTCTTGGTAATGGCATTAAAGATTCCACCAAATTTGGTAGCCTGAAATACGTGTCATCATCGCCTTTGATGACATAATGGTAAGGCGGGTTGGCCGGGTTGGACTCGTCTTTCAGCATATCCGGCAGGCTCGAGAAGTATGTGTAAGTCTTTCCTTTATCCATGTTTTCCTTACAGTTCAATATTATGATATCATTGTATAGCATTATCTCAAGTGCTATTAGAATCCTCTGGTCTTCTTTTGTTAGGTTGCAAAAGACGAATTTTACATCGATCTTTGCGCCTGCCACTGTTTGTGTCCCATAAATTAGACGCAAGAAGTGGCGGCGTTGGTGGTTGTCCGCGAGTGTTAGAATCCCAATGAGGATTCTGATGTCATTTTCGGATGATTTCATGGGCAGTAAAGAGGTTTCTGAAGAAGGTGAATGGATGGCAGTACATTTTTTGAAGTTTGATAGATTGTTGAACTGGATTTCGTTGATGGACGCCAACGCGATCAAGAACGCGATGAAGAAGAAAGATATGATGATGATTTTCTTGCCATTTCCGAGTTTTGCTGCTTTCTTCATATTGAAGTGGGTTGATCTAGGAAATGAGGTATGAGATGTGTTGAATTTTGTTAGATATAAAGCCTATTTGATGTAAAGTTATGCATTCTTGAAGAGAAGTGTTTGATGGAAAACCAGATGTGACTAGACGAAATTGCCCCCTTGGGATGGATGGAGATGCAGCATGAGTTGACTAGCTTCTGGGGCGTTTTTGGTAAATTGCAAGGGATAATAAAGGTGTAATGGTGCTAAGCCTAACTTAAGTTGTAAACTAGTTGGTCTTGGTAATAGAGGGTTTTGCTTGAATAGTGTCTAAAGTAGTCTTGTTTTGAATGAAACTTTAACGGTGTGAATAGACAAATATACCCTTGGAGTAGCCAGCTTCTGATGAATTTGGTTGAGGATGTTTTTGGTAAATTGGCTTGAGAAAGAATAAGGGTGCGTGTTGACCATGTGATGGTGATTCTGAACCTAACTTAATTCATACACTATGTGTGTGAATAGACAATTTTGCCCTTGTAGTTTAAAGAGATAATGCTTGAGTTGACCAGCTTTGATACCTTGACTGAGGATATATTTGGTAAATTGTTATTTCTGGTACATCACCATATATGAACAATTTTGCTTGGAAAATGGCTAAAGTCACAATGGTCAAAACAGTTTTGTGTGAACATTAGGCATACATGCATGAACATGTGTGGACCGCTGAAATTACGTTAAGAGATGCTTCAAATACAGGTTATCGCTCATTTCAACGGATTTTTTTAATACTTTGTTTTGTAACTAGGTGATGCCCCGCCCGCGTTGCGGGGCGATGGCCGAATAATTCTCAACTAATTAAAAAAACAGTACTATAGTTTTGGTAGAAAGAAAAAGCAAAACGATGAAAACATCGTAATTTTGAGCTCAAGGCAAAACAGTAAGAACTAATTAGCGAGTGTTAGGCAGCTCCTTGACACAATTTTTAGCTGGGAGCAAAGTCATATTTTTATTTTAACCTGTGGGAAAATCAAATTTTTTCCCGAGGGTAAAATCGTAATTTTTAGCTAGGGGAAAACCATATTTTTATTTTGCACTGGGCGCAAAAACGTAATTTTGAATTGAGGATGATTTCGTATTTTTGAACCAAGGGGAAATTCGTAATTTTGAGCTCAGGGCAAAAGCATAATTTTATTTTGAACTGTGGGCAAAGATGTAATTTTAAACTAAGAGCAAAAACGTAATTTTAAAGTGGGTATAAAATAATAAACTGGTGTAAAATCGTAATTTTGAGCCGGGGAGAAAAAACAAAATTTTATTTTTAATTGGGGCGAAAACGTAATTTTGGCTGAGGGTAAAAGCTTTTTTTTTTACCGAGGGCAAAATCGTATTTCTTAGCTCAGGGCAAAAGGGTAAATGTATTTTGAAGTTGGGGCAAAAACGTAATTATAAAGTGGTTATAAAATAAAAACCTGGTTTGAACCGGTGATAGGGAAACACTATTCCGGAGCAAGAACGTAATTTTAAAATTGTTAAAAAATAATAAACTGTTTGGTCCAATAATAGAGCGGCAGCCGCCCATTTTAACCAATAACAGGGAAACACTATTCAAGACATCTTATCGCACATTTGGTTTGCCTTAAGGGGTAGAATATTGCAACGAAAGATAGACGTAGGTGATTCTCCTAAACATTTATACATATTAAAGGAAAGTCTTGATGAACACTAACTAACATAAATAAATAACTATTATAAAGTTTTTAGTGGTGTTTTAATTTTTTATTTTTTATTTTTTATTTAAATTTCAAACGTTCAATTCTTAAAATATTATTTATTTAAACTAAATATGTTTATTTTAGTTTGTTATAATCTTTTAATTCAACTAAAAGATATTTTTATTATATATATATATATATATATATATATATATATATATATTATTTATATATTATAGTAGAGGGACCATGAATAAAAAGTAGCTTTTTAAAGTATTTGTTTTAAGTATTGTTCATTTAATATATTTTTTTTAATAATTTGAGTACGTTAATTTTTTTAAAAATAATCTAAATACGCATCTATGTATTTTTTCCAACATTCTGATATAAATCTTTTTGAAAATGAATACCGTGTTGCTACCGTACCGAAAAGAAAATCGACTGGACAACATAAGTGCCACTATTCATATTTATGGTTTTCGGTAAATCTTATTGAAAGTAGATACCTTATCGCTATTGTACAAAACGTAAAACCAAACAAACAACATCGATATTTGGTACCGGTATTTATATTTATATTTTTAGTTTCAATAAAATGATACTGTATCAATACTGTACTGTATTGTACCATATTGAGCCGAACCGAACAACATCGCTATTGACACCGTATTCGTTTTATGGTTTTCGGTCGATGTAGAGCAGATGTTGATTGTTATACCGAATGCATGTATTGTGTCGGTACGGAAATAAACCGAATCAATATCGATCGAGATCCCGCCGCGAAACACAGGGGAAATCAACTAGTTGTTCTTATTGTAAAAAGCATATGAATCCATTCTCTATCTATATATTTACTAGGTGGAGGGAGATTAATCAAGATCTATATTTATATTTATATCTCAGGGAAGATTAAATCCCCTCACTTAGGTTTGGTTTTCCAATGGAGACTCAAGTTCAATTCCCACTTATGTGACTATTGAGGTGGATATAGGCAACGAAGGATTTGGACTAGGGCTTGTGAGGTTGTTAGTTGATTCCCGAGCCCAACCTGGTTTTCGTCCCACCTTGTGTTACGCCAGATAGTTCTGCTCTTGTGGTGGCACAACGACTATCAAGTGGCAGCCGGCGGTATGGTTCCCCGGAGGAACGCCCAAAAAAGTTAAACTTTGAAGCCAGCGTGGGTCCGGTTAAGACAACATAGTCTAGCCAAAGTGGGGCAATACGGGGCTCTCTGATTTGGAGAGTATGGTAACCTTATACACGAAGTTCACCGTTCAAAAAAATCTAGGGGAAGATTAAAGCACAATAGTCCTTAACGTGCGATACGTAGTCGTACAATAGTAAATTACGTATGTTATAAAACTCAAACCATAATCACGCATGAACAAAAACCATAATCATGCATGGTGACTATAATCACGCATGTGGTCACCAAAAAAACAACAAAATCACCCACGAGTATACCCTAATCACGCAAATTACACACGTCATGCATACTCATCACACATTAAACACTATTGTATTTTAAACTTTATATATATATATATATATATATATATATATATATATGGTGGGGTTTCGCTACAAAGTCCATTATTCCTACAAAGTGTACAAAGTCTCAAAACACCACAATTTCAGCCATAAAACACACTCAAAACCCACAAATAACATAATGAAGATCACCCAAACAAAATATCCAAACCCTAACATTCCTTAAAAACTTCAAACACACCATCGTACAACTATGAATACAAAACACAACATGATAATCAACATAAAACACACTAATGTTAGTCATTCGATAATCAAAGTCTTATCATTCAAAACACAATACAAAACCCACAAATATGGTGTTTTAATAATCTCCACTATGTTATTTGTGGGTTCTAAGTGTGTTTTATAGTTGACATTATGGTGTTTTATGACTTTGTACACTTTGTAGATAAAATGGACTTTGTAGCCAACTCTCACCCTATATATATATATATATATATATAGGAGAAGGATCCGTTAGGAACCACCCTTTATTGCGAGAACCGCGAGAATCAATGTGAACACAACCAAAAATACCTAAAAAATCTAAAAAACACCCAAAATTTTTTGTTTTACTAATTTTTTGGAAAAATCGCTATATTTCGTCAATAACAAAAAAATTCAAAAAAATATTCGAGTAACATTTATCCATGCACATGTGCATATGTATCATTTCTTTGACGAATTCCGTAATTCATTACAAATATTAGACAATTGCACTTTCATTTACACTACCATATGTAATACACTACTTTTTAAATTACCAATATTAGAAATGCACATGTGCATCTATATGTATCAACATGAAATAAGGTGTTTTGGTACACTACTTTGAATACACTTTCCATTTCATCTATCATATCATCCATAATACACTACCATTACCTTCTACCATCCATAATACAATACCTGTAAAAAGCATATAAATCCATTCTATATCTATATATCTACTAGGCGGATGGAGATTAATCAAGATCTATATTTATATTTATATCTCGGGGAAGATTAAATCCCCTCACTTAGGTTTGGTTTTCCAATGGAGACTCAAGTTCAATTCCTACTTATGTGACTATTGAGGTGGATAAAGGCAACGAAGGATTTGGACTAGGGCTTGTAAGGTTGTTAGTTGATTCCCGAGCGCAACCTGGTTTTCGTCCCACCGTGTGTTACGCCAAATAGTTCTGCTCTTGTGGTGGCACAACGACTGTCAAGTGGCAGCCGGCGGTATGGTTCCCCGGATGAATGTCCAAAAAAGTTAAACTTTGAAGCCAGCGTGCGTCCGGTTAAGACAACATAGTCTAGCCAAAGTGGGGCAATACGTGGCTCTCTGATTTGGAGAGTATGGTAACCTTATACATGAAGTTCACCGTTCAAAAAAATCTAGGGGAAGGTTAAAGTACAATAGTCCTTAACGTGCGATACGTAGTCATACAATAGTAAATTACGTATGTTATAAAACTCAAACCATAATCACGCATGAACAAAAAACCATAATCATGCATGGTGACTTTAATCACGCATGTGGTCACCAAAAAAACAACAAAATCACCCACGAGTATACCCTAATCACGAAAATTACACACATTATTCATACTCATCACACATTAAACACTATTGTATTTTAAACTTTATATATATATATATATATATAGGGAGGGGCTCATGCGAGAACTCCATTTATTGCGAGAACCGCGAGAACCACTTACAAGGACCAAATATGAACTTTAATTAAAGTTGTAAAAAAAAGGACGGATGGATAGATCTGTAATAACGAGTAACTGTGGATTGTATTTAGGGTTTATTGTAAACTATTCGAATACACACACAAACGACTCATCCGGCGGCGATTTGTAACAATTTCAGGTGATTACGATCAATAACCGGCGGCGATTACGGCTGTTCTAAGTTGTTGCGGAGTATTATAATCGCCGATAATACTGAATACACACACAAACGACTCATCCGGCGGCGATTTGTAACAATTTCAGGCGATTACGATCGATAACCGGCGGCGATTACGGCTGTTCTAAATTGTTGCGGAGTATTATAATCGCCGATAATACAATATAATGAATACAGATGAAATCAGTGAATCGGATGACAAACGTGAAACCAGATAGGGTAGATCGAAGGGCATTCTGAGGAAGAAGACTACAGGTAACAAATTATACATAGATTATGAGGAAGAAGACTACAGGTAACAAATTATACATAGATTTTTTGTATTTTTAGTTTACACATGTAAAATGTATAGTAATTTGAAATTGAAACACATATTTGTACAGTTACAACAAATTAGGGCACATTTCACCCGTATAACACATTTTTAGGTCAGTTCTGAAAAATAATATGGTATTTTAATGGCGTTTTTTTGTTAAATACAGTATTTAGTATGTTAATAGATGTAGATTGTATATTTTGTGGTGATAGTTAAATAATTACAATTTTTGTGTAAAATTATTGAAACAGAGCTTAATTTTTGTACGTTTTATTGATACACAGGTCATTTAGTACACAAATGTATGATTATGTTAGTTTTGACAAAGTATGCATATATGCATACAATGTGATATGTACATATAAAGTATGCAAAGTAATATGTGTACATTTACAGTTGCATATACAATATGTTTTACATTTACAGTTGCATATGGATTAATGGTATGCATATATGCATATATATTAATGGTATGCATTTATGCATATATATTAATGGTATGCATTTATGCATACAGGTTGTTGAATATACAGTATGTTTACATGTACAGTTGCATATAGATTAATGGTATGCATTTATGCATACAAGTTGTTTAGTATACAATATGTTTTATATTTACAGTTGCATATATATTAATGGTATGCATTTATGCATATTTATTAATGGTATGCATTTATGCATAAAGGTTTTTTGAATATACAATATGTTTACATGTACATTTGCATATAGATTAATGGTATGCATTTATGCATACAGGTTATTGTATATATAATATGTTTACATTTACATTTGCATATAGATTAATGGTATGATTTTATGCACATACATTAATGGTATGCATTTATTCATACATGTTGATGCATATACAATATTTGTACATGTACAGTTGCATATAGATTAATGGTATGCATTTATGCATATAAATTAATGGTAAAATATGTAAACGTACATGTTATCAGTTTTAGTATATTAACATTGTTTAATTGCATGTTTGTACAATAGGTGATGAAAAGGAACAAAGGAAAGTGACATTTAGAGCCGATGTTAAGAAAACTGATGCAAATCCAACACATATTAGAAAAAGGAAACATAATGATGATAAAGAAGATAATAAACCAATTGTGTCGATGATGAGGAAAACAAAAAAAAACAACGTTAAAAATAAAGATGTGGAGAATGTAAAAAATACAACAACAGTTGAACAACCAAGCAAAGGTACGACATACTTGTTTAATATAATGATATTAAGTGTGTATGTAACATAGGGATCCCATGTAACATAAACGTATAATGAATATCTTATTGGTTTGAATGCAGAAAACGATGAAGGTGTTAGGTTGAACAGACGGGTAAAGAGTGTGACAAAGAAGAAAGCAAATGCTAAAACAAAAAAGAGAACATTTTAATGGCATTGCAGTGTAGGATATCACCACACCGGTTGAGCTATGTGGTAAAAATGTTGTCAAAAGCACAAAGGGAAACGGTGGTTAACATGGGTTTTGGAAGGATGCTGACAATTAATACAGATTCAATACCATCAAAGCTTGCGTATTTCATAATGGATAGTTTTGATGAATCAACAATGGAGATTAAAATGCAAAATGGAAGCATAAAGGTCAATGAGACTGAGGTGAGCAATCTTTTAGGATTAAAGAATGTCGGTATAGTATTGGATGACAAGGAAAAAAAGAAAGATGCTGAAGTTTTGAAAAAAAAAGGAATGGGAAGCATTGTACAAATTGAAGTTGATAACACCAGCAAACATTGTAAAACGGATTGAAGAGAATAGTGATGATGTCAGCTGGAAATTCAAATACGATTTTTTGACAGTATTTATGAATACTCTTGTTGGTGTGAATATGGATGGACGGTGCATAACAGATTATTTCAACAAATTTGATGAGAGTACAGAAGTGGAGGACGTAAACTGGTGTGCATACATATGCAATAAGATAATGTGTTGCAAAGACAGTTGGAAAAAGGGAAGAAACAACAGTTCGTACAACGGGCCAATTCCAATATTGACTGTAAGTTTGTTTTTATAATAAATGATTGTATATTTGTGTATGTTTGTGAATGAAATCAGTTGTTTTGGATGATTATTATGTTGTTTAATATGTGATTGCAGATGTTATATGTGGATATGACGGTATGTGGAGAATTGAATAAAGAAAGAACGAATGGTCCATTACAGTTTTGGACAAAAGATATGCTGAGTAGGAGGGAAAAATATGAGATTGTGAATGGCGGGTTTGGAAGGGCAATAGTGAGGGACAGCTTTAAACAAGATGAATACAAAATGACAAAATGGATGTTGAAATGGAAGATACAAAGAAGGATGCGAATGAAGTTATATGGAATGAAGGAAGACCGTTTGAGGTATGTAAATATTGTGTGATGAAAAATGTATATTTTCCATATATAATATGCTAAATTGTTATATGATGCATTGTTTGATGTAATGTAGAAATACGCTGATAAGAAAGGAGATGTTAAAAAGAAAGGTGAAATTGAAGTAAAGGTGTCGGGGAAAAAAAGGTATTTATGCATATAATATTTGAAATGTTATCTATGCATATATGCATATGCACATGATGGTATAAACAAATGTGTATATTAACTTAATTATGAATATAAACGTATGAATATTAGTTGGTAATGGTATAAACAGAGGAGTATAGTAGGTATGTAATTAATATGCATATATGCATATGAGTATATGAAATGTATATGCATAAATGAATAATACGGTTAAATTAATAAAATATTTGAATGTATTGGGAATGTATATGTAGTAAATGAATATACAGATGTGTAAAAAATATGTTATTAGTATTATTATTATTATTATTATTAGTATTATTATTATTTTTTTAAATATAATAAGTTGAGTGTAAAATCACATATGCATATGCGTATAATCGGTTGATTATGTGTATGTGCATATGCATATGAGGGTATAAAATGTATATGCATAAACAAATTTATAGTATATGCATATATGCATATAATGATGTATAAATTGAATAATGATGTGTAATTCATAGGAAGATGTGAATAGTATAATAATGGTAATATTGTATAATATATATAATAAATTTGTTATTGGAATACTAAAAAGGAATGAAAAATAATAAATGCAGACACATATGGATGATATAGAAGATACGGTAATCGCATTGAAGCATCAGATGAATGACATAAAGGAAGAGTTGGAAAGACAGTTTTTGCTTAATCCAGACGATGAACAACTGTTGAAGGTGATTGGGATGTTTAATGAGTCTTTCAAGGAAGATGTAAAGATGGAAAAGGTTAAACAGAACATGGATGAAATTGTTGATGATGTTATTAGTATGTTGAAGAAAAACGTAAGGACGGATGATACAAAGGAAGGGGAGGAATGTGGGAAGAAAAATGATGAAAATCCAGATGATATAATGGAAACTAAAGATTGTTTGGATAAAACATATGTGAAAAAAGGTGGAAAAACAGGAATTGATGAAAGTGAGGGTGCTAATGATGTACAGACAGGTGATAAATCGGCAGCACAAAAGAAGGTGGCGGATAAGTATCGTAGGAAAGGGAAGAAGGTAGTTGATAAGTCAATGCCATCTTTTGTATTATTGACCCCAAGTTTGCAAGAAACAGATGATGATGAGTGCGAGGGGGTAGTACCGATGAATAAACCGTTGGACGAGACAGAAAAATTGTTATGGAATTTTGTGATGGTAATTGGGATGGAAAAAAAAGGTACTTATTGTTTGTTGTGCGTGTGTGTATAATTATATATAAATATGTATATGAATTCATATATGTATATATTTAGGTAGTGTGTTGTAGATTTTATTTGTATTGATTTGTAAAAAAAACAAAAAAAATATATTGTAGGATGGAAAGAAAGAAGAATGATGACGAAGATGGGAAAGGCGTATATGACGAAGATGGGAAAGGCGAAGTTGACACAATAAAAGAAAAAGGACAAATCCGGATTAAGATTTATGTAAGTTGTATATAGATATAATTATGTATGTAATTTATATGCATGTATGTTTGTTACGATATGCGTAATGCATATAAAGTATATAGAGTTGTAAAAAACAGAGTTAAAACAATTTAATTATTATTGGATAATTGAAAAAATATATGTGCATGCAGGTTGAAGATGTTTGAAACACAACATGGATTGTATGCATTGGGGCATACAATGAACACGCTAGATTTCGGGAAGGAGATATCAACGAATCTGATAGATTGTTGGGCAGCAATGTTAAATGTTAAGGAGAAAAAGATGGCGGTGAGCGGGAAAAGACGGTTGTTTTGTTATACATCAAACTTCGTAAGTGGATAGTAGGTTTATATATTAATATAAATACATATGTATAATATGCAAATGTAAACATGTGTTGGATAATAAGATAATATGTGAATATGCATATATGCATATATAGGATAATGTAATATGTCGAGTTAACAGATAGTATGCGTATATGCATATAAAGAAAATTATGATATGCATATGAATTAAATTATAATATGCATATAGGATTGTTAATAATAAAGTGATTGGATATGTATATATGCATATAGAATAAAATTTAATATATATATATATATATTTATATAAAACAAGTGATATGCAATAATGCATATGGATTGAAGTATGATATGCATGTATACATATGAATGAAAGTATGATATGCATATATGCATAAAATTAATAATATATATAAAAAATATATGTTTATAAAAAAAAAATAGAAATAAAAATAAAATAGATATAAAAATATTAATTTTATTGTTACAGTTTATATATATATATATATATATATATATATAAATATATATAATTGTTGTGACAAAAAACAAATTGCAGCCGGAATATATGCTGAAGAAAAAGAAAGATGAGGAGTTGGCTTTGATAACTGTGAAAAAGTTTTTGAGAGAAGTATTTGAAAGGGACGACACGCTGTTGGATTTGAGAGCTTTTAATATAATAGTGGTACCAATGATCGAGAAGGCACATTTTTATCTTATTTGTATGGATTTGGATACAGGAGATGTGCAGGTGACAGATAACATGGATACAAACAGAGATGCAGTGCATGTAAAGACATCATCAGAGTTTAGATACATGGGGACACCATGCAAAGTGGTATGTAAAATTAATGTAATATTTATGTATATTGTCAATTGATGTTAATTTTTTATTTTTGTTTTGGCGTTTATTATGAAGAAAAATTACATGTGGGCATACATGAAGTCAGTAAACCACCCGGATACAGAAAAGCTTAGAAAATGTGTAATAAAGAGATTGAAGATTACGTGGGGAACAAAAGATAATGTGAAAGATTGTGGGGTATTTGCAATGCGCCATATGGAATGTTACAAGGGGAGTACAAAGGAGTTTGATTGTGGATTCAGTGATTTGAAGGATGTGAAGCAACATCAGTTGAATAATATGCGAATGCGAATAGCAACAACATTGATGTTATCACCGTCAAACATTTATAGAAAAAGGGTGTTAGAGATGGCGAAGGTAGCGGTTGAGAATGTGAAGCATGTTAAGATAGAGGGTAAATTGAAAACAGTAGCAAAACTGCAGGAGGAGTGCTGGAGAGGATTAGCGAAACAGTAGGGTGGTTAGCAGTTATATGGTTTATTGAACGGGGTTAGAAAATGGTAAATAGACTTATGATATGGTTTGTTAAATGATTGGATAGGTAGTCTAACAATTGGAAAATGGTATGATATTATGAATATTGTTGGATTGATGGTGAAATGATATATGATATTATATATATATATATATATATATGGAGAAGATCATGCGAGAACCACCTCTTATTGCGAGAACCGCGAGAACCAATGTGAACACACCAAAAATGCCTAAAAATAGCTAAAAATCACACAAAAAATTTTTTTTTGATTTTTTTAATATTTTTTAGGTTAAAATCGCTACTTTTCGAACCCCAAAAAAAAATATTTTTTTTTTTTAATTTTTTTTTTTTTTTAAATTTTTTTTTTTTTATTCGAAAAGTAGCGATTTTAACCTAAAAAATATTAAAAAAATCAAAAAAAAAAATTTGGATTTTTTTTTGATTTTTTTAGATTTTTTTTAGGTTTTTTGGGGGTTTAGTTTTTAGCATTTTAGCTTGGGGGGGGTTTAGGTTTTTGGGGGGTGGGGGAGGGGGGTTTAGGCTTTTTTTTTGGGGGGGGGGGGTGGGGTTAGGTTTTTTTTAGGTTTTTTTTAGCTTGGGGGGTGGGGGTTTAGGTTTTTTTTTTGGGGGGGGGGGGGTGGGGGGTTTAGGTTTTTGGGTGGGGGGGGTGGGGGTTAGGTTTTTTTAGGGTTTTTTTTAGGTTTTTTAGCTATTTTAGGTTGTGTTCACATTGGTTCTCATGGTTCTCACAATAAGGGTGGTTCTCGCATGAGCCCCTCCCTATATATATATATATATATATATATATATATATATTTTGATGGTTGTTATGTTATGATGTTACTGGAGTTTTATATGTAGTGTGTAAAGTATGCATATGTTATGAAAGAATAATATATGCAATTTGTAAAATGGATTGTTAATTATTATTATTTTTTATTGATTGATATTAAAGGATGTTGGTGAATGTTGTTGTATATATAATGTTGTATGTATATTGTAAAATGAACAGGGTAAATGCGAACAATAGATATGGAAAGTAGTATGATGTACATGTATGCATATATGAATATGGTAATTAGAAGAATATAAATGTATGCATATAAAAATCATGTTGATACATACGGAACGAATGCACATATATATAAATTTATATAGATAGGATGTAACAAGATACGGTTGTATATGCATATATGCATATGATGTGTAATAATGTAGTATGTTGTAGTATAAATGGTTTTAGTTATGTAAATAGAAATAATATAATGTAAAATGGATGTATTTTTTATAATAATATAGAAATATGTAATAATTTATATGTACATCTGTATATCAATATGTACATACGGGTTTATGCATATATGCATATATAGATATGGAACGATTAGATGTAAGGTTGTAATGGTGGATGTGATGTTGCAATAGTTATATAAATATGACAGAAGGTAGCATGTGATAAAACAGTGTTAATATGCATATTACATATATATATATATACTTAAGTTATTCATATATGCATATTTAAACAGGTAAACATAGATTGTAATGATATGCATGTTAAAATGTGAATGAAACTGAAAAAATAAACACAACAGAATGTAACACATGATAAACGATATGTTTGATATAGTTGATACAAATAAAAATATTATCAAATGTTGCTAATAAAAATGCAAAGTTCAAACAGGGGAAAAACATATCAAACATCGTCTTCTGATTCAGTATGGTAAACATAGTTGGGGTCACGACGGGTTCTGGACGAATGTCTAATGGGTTGGTTAGATGTTTTTGAAGGTGTCGGGTCGACTTGTTGAGTATTTGTTGCAATCGTATCGTACACTATATCAATAGGGTAGTCGTTGTAGAACTCTTCACCAGAATCGGAAGATGCATATGTAGGTTCAACATCGAATTCATTGTCCGATACATCATATTGGGGAGGAGGAAGGTTGGCAGCAGCCGCAGCATCGCATTTGGCCTTGTAAGCAGCCCGTTTTGCCTCTTTGACTTTAATACAATTGCGACTATCATGATCAAATACATATTTATTACAATGGTTGCACAAACGCGCAGGACGTTTACGACGTTTAACAATTTTTTCACCCGGACCGACCCGTCTTTTCTTGGTGCCCGAACCTTTGTTTCGTATGCCCATAGGCGGCTGGATTATTGAAGATGAATGAATTGGAAGGTTGAGTATATCACTGATGTTAGCAGCCTTTGGGTTATGTTCTGGTTCATCAGGTAAATCTTTATATATTTCATTTCTGATGGATCGTATTTGTGTAGATAGTGAACGAAGTCGATCAGGGTTTTTTCCAATCCGATTCATGCATTGGGTAAGTAAATCAAGTATTTCAGTTTTTAGTGTACCAGTCTCACTCATCTCTGTTGAATACATGTGTGATAAGTTATACACGCTGGATGGGACCGCATCACGTTTCCATCGCCCACTTATGTATTGGATGGGAATACGGTCAATTGATTTGAACCAAAATACGCAAAATATAAGACGTCACAAATGACCGATACGTGTAAATCCCATGCAGGAACAAGTATAAGTGTGTGATGGGATATCAGCGTAAACCTGCATGAATATGAATGGTGTAAGTTAAATAACTATATAAGTGAAGTGGATGTTTATAAATATGAATGATGTATTGTTTGTATTGAATAACATAATAAAGTGGTATATATGCATATATGCATATAACATAATATAATAAAAATATGTAAAAAATTTATGGGAGAATGTATGATTACGTATGGAGTATGATGTATGTTCAGGTTTGTTGATGGATAGTTATAAAAATATGTAATAAATGTGTGTTGTATATTAGTATAATATAGATATCATAAAGCGGTATATTAAAATATGCATATGTACATACTGTGTACATGTTGTGGAATGTTATGAATATAAATATGTATGCATATGGTATTGTAGGCATATATGCATATTGTAGTGTTAGTTACATGTATGCATAATAAAATAGGAATATATGCAAGTATGCATAAGTTGGGATGAAGTAAATAATAAGTAATCAGATGATGTATGCATATATGAATAAAATGTAAATTATAATAAATATGCAGCACATATGTTATGCACATATGCATATATACATATATTTAATGTAATAAAAAAATAAAGAAAAAAGAAAAAAAGAAATAATTAATAGTTAACAAGATAGGTACCTCGAACGTGTTGACAGTAACTCTGTGTTTGTTAAGATGTCTAACATTATAAATAGAGTCGACAGACGTGGTGGGACGCTCAGAAATGATACAATGCAACAGTCCTCGATGAATCTCTTTTTGAACTTCCAAAAATATATTCCAGGTGTATATCTCAGATGCTTGAATTTCAATGGGAATGGTTGTTAAAAATTTTGGTGTGCGTGTGTCACTATCAAACTCATTCTTACGTTATTTATTACGATTGGAATCAACAGCAGTATCATAGCACATTAAGAATTGGACAAGGGAGTTTGTTTCTCTAGAGTTAGTTTTGAAACGTGCATTAGAACTTTCGCACCTGGATGTCGTTTTCATCAAACAACATAACGGAATATCTCTGAAATAACATGGTGCCCAACGTGTGCGAATGTTATACATATCGGTAAACCATTTGTGATTTTCAAGTTTATACTCCTTCATTAAAAGTTTCCATTGTGCTTCAAATGTTTCAACTGTTATGAACAAGTTCCAAACAAGTTTGTGTATTGATTTTCTCAGATTCCCATTTGCAAGTATATCACCAGATATCTGTAAGTGGTTGACAATTTATAAATAAAAAATATTAAATTATAATATTAGTAAAAGAATGATGATATATATGTACATTGAAATATTGAATAGGATAAAGTTAATAATATCGTTACCTTAGCGGGCAGTTTATCCGTTATGTGCCACATACATAAACGATGGGTGGATTCGGTGAATACATTTAACACAGCTTGTTTCATAGAAGCATCCTGGTCAGTAAGTATAAGTGAAGGTTGTTTTTTGTGGGCTTTAAGGAACATTTGCGGCAGCAAAGTGTATGATTCAATTGTTTCATCATATAGTAATCCAGCACCAAAAATTACACAACGTTTGTGGTGATCAACACCAGTAAATGGAACAAAAATCATCTTGTATCTGCAACATATGTATTGTAATATGTATTAATAATACAAATCATAAAATAAAGTTATGACATGTATGTAAAAAAATGTATGTTGTGGTATGTAGGTGTGAATAAACAGAATTTATGTGTATGATGATAAAATAGAATATAGTGTTATATTAACATATGCACATATGCATACGATGTAATGTATGTGTAAGGATATGAATACAAACATGTATGCAGATGATATTGTATGCATATATGCATGTGGTTAATGTTAGATATGTATATTTTAAATAGCATAATAGGATTATATGCAGTTATGCATAAGTTGATATGAGGCAAATAATAAATGAATATATGGTGTATGCATAAGTGCATAACATGCAAATTATAATAAATTTGAAGTAAATATGTTATCCATATATGTATACATATTTATATACAAAATGAATATACAACATATGCATATGTGAATGAATTACACATAAACATGTGATTATAAATATGTTGTTATTTAATAAATATTGAAAGTTGACATACTTGTTTGTATCATATGTAGCATCAAATCCACACACATCTCCAAAAGCTTTGTAATTACGTAAGGATACAAAGTCAGCCCAAAAAGCGGAACGAAGCTCGTTGTTTGTAACAACATATTCAAAGATGAAATCATGACGGTTTTGGCTTCTTGCTTGTAAGGTGTCAACAAAAAGGTTTGCATCGCGGTCACCAATGAATAATCGAAAGTCTCTACTTACATTTTTAAAATCCACTGTAGTACCCTTCACATTTTGTGGTCCACCTTTTAAGGAAACTTGAATATTGTGGGCAATGCTTGGCCCTATTTTGTTTAACCCGACCCGATGTATAAATTGTTGATTTTCATAAGTTACTTGTCTATTTTGTCTGAGAAGATCAGCATTTTCATTACTGATCATGCAATGATTATGTTGCTCATCAATGCTATATAATTGAAATTGATTTGTTGTTTCCAAATATCGAAAACGGGCACATGCACCACAATTAGAGACGGTGTATCGGCTACGTCGTTTGTTGTTTGTAGGTGGTAGTGAAGAATCGAAAGTGTTATGTTTTGGCTTGCCATTTTTTGAACATAAAAGATACCGATGTGTAGGAATTCTTATGCTGGGATTGGATGGGTCTGGCTTTGATTTCAAAGTGCCAATACGGACAGAAAATCCAGCCTTTGAAGCGTATTGTTTATACATCATGATAGCATCATCCCAGTGTTGGAAGACACTTCCAATGGATGGCATGTATTGAATGTCAACGTCGGGAGTCCAAAATTTGGTACCATCGGGGGACGAATAAACTGAACTTATAAATGTACCTGTTGAATGAGTAAATGAATATAAGGTTCATAATGCATATTATAAAAAAATAACAGAATTATGTTGTAACCTAATGTATGAATAGTGCAAGTATTAATGGATTGGGAATAAGATGTTGAAATGTCAGATTTTGTGATTGAATGTATGTAATGATATAGTAGTACATGAATGTGTTTATATAGGCATAGTATAATGTATGTATGAATAAAAATGGTCATGTATGTAGAAGTGTGTAATGAACATAATTCATATGCATATATGCATATTGAATATGGTAGGCATGTAATTGTGCAAAATTAATTATAATGGACATATGGTAGTATAACAGTTTTTTTATAGATTAGATTGTTGTGAAAAGATGATATTAGAATATTGTTATAAGTATTATAACAGAACGTGTATAATAATGAATCAAGTGTTGATATTAAATGAATGGTATATATGTAAATTGTTTTTAAACAAATGATGATGGAGTAATGTAATACCTTTCTGTTCTTTATGTAGGAATTGTAGTAGTTTTGGTGTTTTTGATGAAGTTGACACATAAGAAGACGAACCAGAATCAGAATATGACTGTGTGTTATACAGGATTTCAAAATTATCATCTGTCACAATGTTATATATGGGGTCGATAGCTGCAACAGCACAAGATAAATCAAGCATAGGAATTAACCCTTTATCAGATTGCATTGGTGTTGGACAATGTTGATCATTTCTAATAATATTGATTGGGGCGTTTACTGAAGACGAATCAGATGATGCCATAATATCTGCAATTAATGTGAGTAACATTTGTTGTTATTATATTGATCACATGTTGTATATTATGTATGAAAGTATATAAAAAAACATAGTATAATGTAACAATAGGTAGAATGACAAACAGTGTAACATTTGTAAATGTGTGTAGACAAATGTGTTCGTATTAGAAGGAACATAGATTCAAAAAGTAATGTATGTGCATATGTAATAAATAAAATAATGTAATAGTTAAATGTTAACAAATCAGTTGAATGTTTATGAAACAAGTGAAAATTTAATGTATGTATTAACAGAACATAAAACATTTCAGTTGTGAATATGTATACAGATCTTAATGAACAAATTTTTGCAGAAAGATATGTTGTAAAATGTAAATTATATAACACAGGTCAAACGTACATATATCTGAATTCAGGATTGATGGGGCATTTGATAGTATTGAACAATTCGATGGTGATTAATTGAGTTATTACAGTTAATTATTAGTAAACAAACAGTTGTCAATAAAATGTATACAAGTTAATGATGAAACAGACGGATGTGTTAAACAGGCATATAGAACATATCGATTATGAATTTGATTATAAGGTTGAGATTGTTGAAAAGAAGGTGTTAAAGTACACAATTAGATGCGCATTTTGAAGACATATACATTACCTTGTAAGCTGAAAAATGACGAAGATGTTGTAAGAATGTTAGGGTTTGCAGAAATTTGATGAATTGTCGTAATACATGAATTAAGTCGTTGAGGTGTTGCGAATGTGACCGGAATTAAAGATACATTGTCGGAATCTTCGATCGGTGGTCGGAATCGTGGTGGCGGAGACGGAGGCGATAGGCGGCGTAGGACATGAGTGAATAGTACCAATTTTGAATGGATACGATGACTGATTATCTGGAAATATCGTATTTTACATTCCAGCCCTTGTAGTTTGAGTATTGTTGCGTTCACACTTGGTTCTCGCGGTTCTCGCAATAAGAGGTGGTTCTCGCATGATCTTCTCCTTATATATATATATATATATGGTGGGGTTTCGTTAGAAAGTCCATTATCCCTACAAAGTGTACAAAGTCTCAAAACACCACAATTTCAGCCATAAAACACACTCAAAACCCACAAATAACATAATGAAGATCACCCAAACAAAATATCCAAACCTAAACATTCCTTAAAAACTTCAAACACACCATCGTACAACTATGAATATAAAACACAACATGATAATCAACATAAAACACACTAATGTTAGTCATTCGATAATCAAAGTCTTATCATTCAAAACACAATACAAACCCCACAAATATGGTGTTTTAGTAATCTCCACTATGTTATTTGTGGGTTTTGAGTGTGTTTTATGGTTGACATTATGGTGTTTTATGACTTTGTACACTTTGTAGGAAAAAATGGACTTTGTAGCCAATATATATATATATATATGTGTGTGTGTGTATATACATATATATGTGTATATATATATGTGTATATATATATATATATATGTATATATATAGGAGAAGGATCCGTTAGGAACCATCCTTTATTGCGAGAACCGCGAGAATCAATGTGAACACAACCAAAAATACCTAAAAAAATCTATAAAAACACCCAAAAATTTTTGTTATACTAATTTTTTGGAAAAATCGCTATATTTCGTCAATAATAAAAAAAATTCAAAAAAAATTCGAGTAACATTTATCCATGCACATGTGCATATGTATCATTTCTTTGACAAATTCCGTAATTCATTACAAATATTAGACAATTGCACTTTCATTTACACTACCATATCTAATACACTACTTTTTAAATTACCAATATTAGAAATGCACATGTGCATCTATATGTATCAACATGAAATAAGGTGTTTTGGTACACTACTTTGAATACACTTTCCATTTCATCTATCATATCATCCATAATACACTACCATTACCTTCTACCATCCATAATACAATACCTGTAAAAAGCATATGAATCCATTCTATATCTATATATCTACTAGGCGGATGGAGATTAATCAAGATCTATATTTATATTTATATCTCGGAAGATTAAATCCCAACACTTAGGTTTGGTTTTCCAATGGAGACTCAAGTTCAATTCCCACTTATGTGACTATTGAGGTGGATAAAGGCAACGAAGGATTTGGACTAGGGCTTGTGAGGTTGTTAGTTGATTCCTGAGCGCAACCTGGTTTTCGTCCCACCGTGTGTTACACCAAATAGTTCTGCTCTTGTGGTGGCACAACGACTGTCAAGTGGTAGGCGGCGGTATGATTCCCCGGAGGAATGCCCAAAAAAGTTAAACTTTGAATCCAGCGTGGGTCAGGTTAAGACAACATAGTCTAGCCAAAGTGGGACGATACGGGGCTCTCTGATTTGGAGAGTATGGTAACCTTATACATGAAGTTCACCATTCAAAAAAATCTAGGGGAAGATTAAAGTACAATAGTCCTTAACGTGCGATACGTAGTCGTACAATAGTAAATTACGTATGTTATAAAACTCAAACCATAATCACGCATGAACAAAAAACCATAATCATGCATGGTGAATATTATCACGCATGTGGTCACCAAAAAAACAACAAAATCACCCATGGTGAATACATCAGTTGTTAGTATGGCTAGGTTTGTAATTCTTGCCTAAATCGCTTTCTAATTCACAAGGGATTTGACGGTAGTTGATAATCGATTTTAATGAACAGAATCATCACTTATGATGCCAGGTTTCGAAGTTAGGGGTTCAAATGATTCAATCAAACAGTTTCCTAATCTTCAAAGATTGGTTTGTCATATAAAAAAATGTGTATTTTGATGTTTGTTACCTGTAATGGTAATTGGGCTGAGAGAAAAAAAAATTGCTTCATGATTAATTGAGTTTTCTAAAGACTTCCTTTTTTGGATTAATTTCGATTCGTTTACTTCTTTCTCGAGATTTTGTATTTTTTCATTGATTTTGAAATCGGGAAGAAGAGTCAAAGGATTAATATATTGAGATTCCAAACATTGTTTTACCGATTTCAAATCAATAAACTGCTGCTTCATTGCCTCCAACTGCAAATTTAAAAATCACAAACATCAATATTTGGTCCCTTGTACGTCTGACCAATTAAGCAAAGTTCGACACAGCCATACAATCACAAAAGAAGGTTGTTCCTTTTCCATAATACTTTCATTGTTATTATAGTTACTATTCCAGTTTATATTGAATACATCAAGTTTTTAGTTGCCTTGTGAATTTACAGCTGATCTGGTTTTTGCTTATTCATGGATGAAGCTCCCGGTTCCCTCGGGTTTCAACTCAGTCAACTAGGTGCTGAAATACGGTGGAAGCCTAGAAGCTGGAAAGGCGAGGAAAAAAGTGGTCAGTGTCGTTAACTTATTGAAATGTTGGAGGTTATGGATTAATAGAAATTATTAAGCTTTTAAAGGCACATCCTCTTCTTTATTCAAGTTGGTTGAAGACATAAAAGAAAATTCTTAGTTGTGGTTGAAGAGTCTATTTCTTTGCATTGCTTTTGGTTCATTTTTATCTTTTCTTCAATTGAATTCAGGACTAGGTCGTCAAAGGCACTCATTTTTTACTCATCAAAACCAATGCCACCTCAAGCAACTTTCAAGCAACTGTATATAAATAGCGGATTGCGTGACGTGGGACTACATTATCAGACCTATTCCAAAAAAATAATTTTACGTACTGTTTTTTTTTATGTAGTTTGTAATCTATCTACTTAACTATCTGTGCGTTTTATGTGGGTAGATGTACCGACAACACTATAATTTGCTGAAATGGCGTTGGTTTGTACCCAGTGAACTAATAATGCTTGGAAACTGAAATGATTTTTGCATTCCCCTGGTCCAAGTTTTTACTATTTTCTATTCTCTTAACAGTGTGTTCGGACTTTGGGTTGTAAGACGATGTGCAGAAACAATGCTACTCGGTTCTCAACCTTTTTAACACAAGTGTAGAGCCGTGTCTCACGGGTTAAGAAACGTGTCAAGTCTGTGTGTTTTTATTATAGTCCGAGTGGGGTTGACCCGAAACGCTTTTTGGATAAACTGATTGTTTATGCTCAAAGTCGATTTACAATGCGTTTAACCTATTCAGTTGTTTTTATTGAAAGTGTCTGTAATCACATACAATACAATAATTATTCATAAAGAGAGTTTTTTTTTTGTGGGTTAGTTAAAACCGGCCCACAATATAGAACACACTTAAACCTAAGGGCGTTTGACCGTCTAACCAGCCCACCTTGCGACCTCTTAAACCGCTAAAACCCCTCACAAAAAGTTAATAATACTTTCATTATTATATTAGTGGAATAGTAACTATTCTCAATGCAAAATATATTTTTAAGTTTTTTCCTCTAAGTGCGCTTTTTTTTAATCCCAGGATAGAGCTTTTTTGGGCGGCTTGAGCTTAGGCCCCAGGCCTGTTTTAATTGCCTTGAGTGCACCTATCGCTATGTTGTAATTATGTGTTTTTTGGCCTGCAAGAAGGTGCAAGAGCCAGAGCATGTCTTAGGAGAACAAACCATGATTCATCTCCACTGGTATGTCTACTACTCTACCTCTTTGTAGCATTTCAAGATTTATGTTAAAAAATAGGAATAAATGTTCATTAATGGGATGCAGAGTAAAATTATGTTCTTGTGGTTTTTTACTTGTCAACATGTCACATAACAGTGACCAAGTTTCTATATTACATGCATTTTTCATTATTATGTTTACATTATCATGGGTATTTTCTTTTTTTTTCCCAGCAATCATTTTTTTTCCAGCAATATAAATGATGGCTTATAGGATCGATCGAGGCGGCAACAATTTCGGTAGGTTGTGGTTTTCTGAATCTTTCTCATTGCGTAATATTTTGGTATTTTGTTTTACGTTTTAACACGTTTCATCGCAAACACACAGATCTGGTGTTGAACCACTACTTTCCGTTCATACTTAACGTCACTGAAACTAAAAAATACGAGTGGAAAACCGTTAAGATATTCACCGTTGATTACAACCAGCTATCGTTGATGATGCCGGTGAGTCAAGACCATACGGTGTGGACATCGGTGAGCCTGGATCATCCGGCGACGTTTGCCATGCTGGCAATGGATGCTAACGTCAAGGAGAGTGTAATGAATGATTTGAATCGATTTGTTGTGTGGAGAGAGTATTACTGGAGAGTTGGAAAGGCGTGGAAGAGAGGTTATCTGTTGTACGGTCTGCCTGGGACCGGGAAGTCGAGCTTGATTGCCGCCATGGCCAATTATTTGAATTTTGATACTTATGATTTGGAGTTGGCTGATATGACAAACTCTATGCTGAGGCAGTTGTTTCTGGCAACCGCGAACCAGTCGATATTGGTGGTTGAGGACATTCCTTTCTCCGCGAAGTTGCACGATCGAGCGGGTGCGAATGCGGTTACTGGAAATTGCCCGCGAGGGTATCGTCAACAACACAACTGTAAACTTTAAAACTTAAAAGTATGATTTGGGTGACTTTCAACCCGTTTGACCTATCCAACCCATCTGACATCATTTAGTTGAGGTTTTTATCTCTGACTCCAAAGAATTTGGATGATTTTCACTGGTTAAGGCTGGTGAAAAAAGATATATGTGAAAAATATTTGAAATTTATTTAACAGAATTGTTTGCATGTTTTGTGATTTTTTTACAGTCCAGGCAAATGGATTAAGTCTCGCAATTGGAATACAGACGTGGACTTCTTAAAGGTGAATCATTTATGGCAATGGGTCGGGTAACTTGATTCCTTTTTATGTTTGGTTATGTGATAATTTATTTAATTACATTCTTTCTGTTTGATAGAGGTTTTTGTTGGATGCTTGTCGCGATACGACCTTGATCATCTTGGTGGTAGTGGCTGCTTCTTCTTTGGCTCTAGGAATAAAAACAGAGGTAAGCGAATCATATCTTGTTTGTCATAAGATAATAATATTTTCGTTTCTTTTTTTTTTAAATCTTGTACTGTATTTTCAGGGGATCAAAGAAAGATGGTATGATGGAGGAAGCATAGCTTTGGCTGTTATAATCGTCATACTTGTTACAGTACTTCATTAAATAAACATCGATATTGTCAACGTTAGTTTGTGTTACGAGCAGAAACTTATTGTCTAAACGCTTGATTTGTGTTCTGTAGCTATAAGTGACTTAAACGCTTGATTTGTGTTCCGTAGCTGTACGTATATAACTGAAAAAACAAATTGAATATGGAATCATTCGGGACACCCGCTGCAACGCACGGGCATTCCCACTAGTCACACATTAAACACTATTGTATTTCAAACTTTATATATATATATATATATATATATAGGGGAAGGATCCGTTAGGAACTATCCTTTTTTGCGAGAACCGCGAGAATCAATGTGAACACAACCAAAATTACCTAAAAAAATCTAAAAAACACCCAAAAATTTTTGTTTTACTAATTTTTTGAAAAAATCGCTATATTTCGTCAATAATAAAAAAAATCCAAAAAAAAATTCGAGTAACATTTATCCATGCAAATGTGCATATGTATCATTTCTTTGACAAATTCCGTAATTCATTACAAATATTAGACAATTGCACTTTCATTTACACTACCATATGTAATACACTACTTTTTAAATTACCAATATTAGAAATGCACATGTGCATCTATATGTATCAACATGAAATAAGGTGTTTTGGTACACTACTTTGAATACACTTTCCATTTCATCTATCATATCATCCATAATACACAACAATTACCTTCTACCATCCATAATACAATACCTGTAAAAAGCATATGAATCCATTCTATATCTATATATCTACTAGGCGGATGGAGATTAATCAAGATCTATATTTATATTTATATCTCGGGGAAGATTAAATCCCCTCACTTAGGTTTGGTTTTCCAATGGAGACTCAAGTTCAATTCCCACTTATGTGACTATTGAGGTGGATAAAGGCAATGAAGGATTTGGACTAGGACTTGTGAGGTTGTTAGTTGATTCCCGAGCGCAACCTGGTTTTCGTCCCACCGTGTGTTACGCCAAATTGTTCTGCTCTTGTGGTGGCACAACGACTGTCAAGTGGCAGCCGGCGGTATAGTTCCCCCGAGGAACGCCTAAAAAAGTTAAACTTTGAAGCCAGTGTGGGTCCGGTTAAGACAACATAGTCTAGCCAAAGTGGGGCAATACGGGGCTCTCTGATTTGGAGAGTATGGTAACCTTATACATGAAGTTCACTGTTCAAAAAAATATAGGGGAAGATTAAAGTACAATAGTCCTTAACGTGCGATACGTAGTCGTACAATAGTAAATTACGTATGTTATAAAACTCAAACCATAATCACGCATGAACAAAAAACCATAATCATTCATGGTGACTATCATCACGCATGTGGTCACCAAAAAAACAACAAAATCACCCACGAGTATACCCTAATCACGCAAATTACACACGTTATGCATACTCATAACACCTTAAACACTATTGTATTTTAAACTTTATATATATATATATATATATATATATATATATAGGGTGGGGTTTCGCTACAAAGTCCATTATTCCTAGAAAGTGTATAAAGTCTCAAAACACCACAATTTCAGCCATAAAACACACTCAAAACCTACAAATAACATAATGAAGATCACCCAAACAAAATATCTAAACCCTAACATTCCTTAAAACTTCAAACACACCATCGTACAACTATGAATATAAAACACAACATGATAATCAACATAAAACACACTAATGTTAGTCATTCGATAATCAAAGTCTTATCATTTAAAACACAATACAAAACCCACAAATACGGTGTTTTAGTAATCTCCACTATGTTATGTAACACCCTAAATCGTACATGACAAAAGTCGCAGCGGAAAACACGAACCATAAAATTTCTTTCTTTATAAATACTTCAACTTATTTAAACTTTAACTTTAACATAACTCTTATTCATAAATCCGTCATCCTCTTATTTACTAATTAAAAACCATAACTTATGATTGCTACATTTTACATTCAACGTCCCCGTACAATCTATCTTGTGACTCGATCTTCGATCTCTAATCCTTGTGATAATCGCCCATTATCCGTACAACCTGCATTCACCACATACATACATAAAATTAGCACACATTAATAAACAAGATTCATTCGCGTATACAACACATTTCGTCATCTTTCAAGCTTTAAGCATGTCATCTGCGTATTCACTTCCTGGTGATGCTTCAATGATGTACCTGCATTACTTTTCATTCTCAAAGTACACCATTAATAACGTTAACTCCCAACGTCTCCAAATCATAATTACCTACGTACTTACATACGTACATACATGCACACATACATACATACACCTCTACAATACATACGTTCTTACATACATACATACGTACACATCTACATTACATACGTACTCACATACATACATCCATATCTACATTCGTACATATCTTTCCTACAACATTACATACATGCATACACTCGTCTATATCGTTATACATACATACATACATACATACATACATACTCATTTCATGCCTTCACACAACCTACGTACATGCATATCTTCGTACATTTTCGCTTTCGTGTATATATGTTCTACCTACACACACACCTACTTACATACCTAAGACATACATACGCATATACATACATACATGCCTTTCCACATGTGCTAAAAGGGCTTTTCGGGAGCTTAATAAACCATTGGGTCGAAAAACGATGCACCGGGATGCGTTACTGATCAGTCGGACGTACAAAACAAAGAAAACGGAGAAGGGGAAAAGACAACCCGTCGCCAACGGGTTCCATGACCGTCGGCGACGGCCTCTTAAATCGCCCGTCGCCCGCAATCATCCGTAACCAGTCAGTTAGGCCGTCGGCGACGCCCTCTAGAAACACCAAATTTCTGCAGATCCGTTTCGTCGTCCGTACACACTAATACGCGCGTAACTTTTGACCCGTTTACCCGTTTAACCTCCCGTTTCTTCCTACATGCTTGTAAATTCACATTCTATCATATGAACTTAAAATCCTATATCCGGATTAAGGAAATTATTAACTTACATGCATTCGGCTTATTATCATATTCTAATTATTTGACCCGTTCGTGCATTTATCAACATAATCTGTTTATTTGACCTCAATCTCATATAAACTTAATAATTTCATTGACGCCTATCATAAAAGATTAAATTCTCGGATGCCTTGCATCCTCTTAACCCATTTTCGCTTAAAAGCTCATTTTTGACCCGTTATGGATATTTGTGCATTAAATGGTCTATGACATAACAGAACCATCCTCTTCGCTTTCACACATGGCCAACACATTATTCTAATCGGTTCACTTGTTTCCAATCGACATTCAAGGTCGTTTGCCCGATATACCTATCAAGGGCGTTTTTGTCAATTTCACCCTATCCTTAACAACAAAGGAATTCCTTACACAAGTAACGAATTCTCCTACTTAACTAAAATTCTTAATCATACATACCTTGCTCGGATAAAAGCTAAGATCCATTTAATACTCATTGACATCATACAATTCATTCCTAATTGACCTCAATTATCACATTTAATTAAAATGCATATAACTTTACATAAACAACTAAGAAGTGATTACGGAATCACTTACCTCATGCATCCGTGTTCCCATTCGTTCCTCGCCACTTCTTGACCCGTTAGCCTTTCGTGCCTGATTCCGTCTCGACATGATTCCTATACTTCCATGTCATCGAAATCACGCTATCATTAGCATACTTATTTGTACATGATAACAATCGTATCAATCCCATATTTCACACTTAACTTTCATTAACCATTTCTAACAAACATAACTCATATAATCATGTTCGTATACGTTTAACTCATGTAACTCATCATGTCATTACATTTAACACGGATTGCTATTACATGTACCATACGACTTCTCATCAACCTACATTTACGACAACGAGTCAACTCATGTTTCTTATACTTAGTTGACTTTCAAAAGTCAACTATCAACCATACATAACTATCGACTTATCAACATATTCCCGTAACATCATAATCGACTATACGGACGACACTATATACATTTTATCATTCACTTGATGTACGTACTACCTTTTAAGCATAACGTACAACTTATTCATACACAATCTTCTAAATTCATACATAGTTCATCAAATGCTTCTACAATCCAACATGGGGTATTTAAATTAAACATCAAACATGTTATCATCACATTTTATTCACTTCATCTAACAACAATTCATCATTTCTTATCCCATATCTTTAAACATTCACACACGTGTATGATTCCAAACATTATTAACATAAGTGAATCATCAATTTACATTACATCATCTAAAACCCACTTCATAACTATTTGTTAATCACTCATCAATTTACATTACATCATCTAAAACCCACTTCATAACTACTTGTTAATCACTTACAAGTGATCTAATCTTAAGTTCTTCATAATTCATCTTACTTTTGATATATGTACTACCTTGTAAGCATAGTGTACAACTAGTTCATGCATATCATTCTAATCTCGTACACAATTCATCAATTTCTTCCTCCTAATCAACATGATTCATACATGCATAAACATCAAACATACTAGTATCACATTTCTTTCAATTCTTCTAACAAGAATACATCATACAACTCAAAATACATCAATATTAAGCAAGAACTTAGACATAGATGATTTACCCATGTCATCATCTTCACCATAACAAACGGGTTTCACCCTTAAACATCAAATTAACCTAATTCATGCATAATCCATGTTCCAAATGATGATTCTAACACATACTCATACTCAATTTCATACAAATTCGTGATTTACATCATAACCCGCTTCATGCATAATCACCAAACTAGCTTTTAAAACATACCTTGCGATCCCCACGAAGAGGTGATCATTAATCCGTGTTTATTCATGAATTTAGACCTTGATTTGCCCTTCAACTTGATGATCCTTCATGTTTAGGGTTTTGAGCTCTTATGGAGCTCCTGCTCTTCTAGAAGACACGTACGTGTGTGTGTGTATTTGTGTGTGTTTTTCATAAATAATATTCAACTTTCATTTTACCCTATTTTAGTCCCTCAAGTTTGCCACTAAATAATATTGGCACAACTATCATCCTTTAATTACTTTTTACCATATTCCTAACTAGGTTAAATAACCTAGTCACTTATTTCTTGATGTACCA
The DNA here is from genome assembly GCA_030545235.1 of Helianthus tuberosus. Classification (NCBI taxonomy): domain Eukaryota; kingdom Viridiplantae; phylum Streptophyta; class Magnoliopsida; order Asterales; family Asteraceae; genus Helianthus; species Helianthus tuberosus. The sequence continues at coordinate 72,944,270 of CM060383.1, forward strand.
TATCGTAACATTTAACGAATATAAAAATTCGGTTTTGGGGTGTAACAAGTCTACCTCTCTTAAATAGGGTTTCGTCCCCGAAACCTTTCTGATTTCCTTTTACCCACACACACATCTATGATTGACTTCATAGTCACATCATAATTATAAGTAATCATCCTATCTCATTTCATAATTATTCATACAATTGACCTCTTCTCCTTAACTAGTCTATACTTTCCATGGCATACTTTCACATAACCTTCTCATTTCCTTTGACCCGTTAATAACAGGTCAATATACATACTTATTTAAACTTATAATAATGCTTACCTTTATATGATCATTTTATAACAGATTAAATACCTTCATCTCATACTTTAAGATTTCATTCTATAGACGCATTGCATAACATTTAACCCTTGTTTTGTTATCACAACAAAACTACCATTTCATAGTCACACCTACGTGCTTAACTCCGTAGCTAACATCATTCTACATTTCTATAGTCTTTTGTATCATACATATCCTTGCGTTACTTGCACATTCGGATATTTTCATTCCTATCATTCTTTGGTTTATTTGCTTTACATTTACTTATATGACTTGTTTGATGCACACATGGTCAAGCTATCGACTTCTTCTTATGTAGACTAGTTCCGTCTTTTATATCTTAAATATGTTTCGCGAATTCGAACACATTACTCATACCTTTCGTACCTTCTTTGTTTTGAATCCGTCTCGCGGATTCAAGCATTGCATTCATACTTTAACTTCTTTCATGTTTCGAATCCGTCTCGCGGATTCTAGCATAGCATTTCATGTTTCAAATCTGTCTCGCGGATTCTAGCATAGCATTTCATGTTTCGAATCCGTCTCGCGGATTCTAGCATAGCATTTCATGTTTCGAATCCGTCTCGCGGATTCTAGCATAGCATTTCATGTTTCGAATCCGTCTCGCGGATTCTAGCATAGCATTTCATGTTTCGAATCCGTCTCGCGGATTCTAGCATAGCATTTCATATTTCGAATCCGTCTCGCGGATTCTAGCATAGCATTTCATACTCTCATTTTTGAGAGTCTTACATTTCTCTTCACCCTCACGTCCACCTACTACTTAATTCTAACGGACACACCTGTAACAATTATCACGGGCTCACGAAAGTCATGCGTTTCTTGTGTACTGGCCAGGTACACAATCCACACACTAGTTTCGTGTCTTCGTGTAATTGTCACCTTATGTCCGAAGAATTCGGTTTCGGCACGTGTAACATTTCCAAAACTTCATTACCATTCTTATCATTATTTTTCATTTAAAATTTTCCTTCACTTGTTTAATTATACCACTTCATACTCCCACACGTTGAATTTACATACCTGGGGTTCATTTGTCTTATCACTTGCCTTGATGCCGGTTCTAGACCGCATTCCCGGATCATCCTTTCCAAGCAGTTATGCTTACCTTACACATAATGTAACCGTTAGTTTCTTTATATGAATGCTTACATATACGTTTTCATTCCATTTCTACCTTCAGATCTTGACCGAGTCATGGATTGTACGGGTTCCTTATCTCAAGAGCACACAGGTTTGAGTTCAAGTACCTATACTCTCGTACTTAATTCTCTCAAACCAGGGCTCTGATACCAACTTGTAACACCCTAAATCGTACATGACAAAAGTCGCAGCGGAAAACACGAACCATAAAATTTCTTTCTTTATAAATACCTCAACTTATTTAAACTTTAACTTTAACATAACTCTTATTCATAAATCCGTCATCCTCTTATTTACTAATTAAAAAACATAACTTATGATTGCTACATTTTACATTCAACGTCCCCGTACAATCTATCTTGTGACTCGATCTTCGATCTCTAATCCTTGTGATAATCGCCCATTATCCGTACAACCTGCATTCACCACATACATACATAAAATTAGCACACATTAATAAACAAGATTCATTCGCGTATACAACACATTTCGTCATCTTTCAAGCTTTAAGCATGTCATCTGCGTATTCACTTCCTGGTGATGCTTCAATGATGTACCTGCATTACTTTTCATTCTCAAAGTACACCATTAATAACGTTAACTCCCAACGTCTCCAAATCATAATTACCTACGTACTTACATACGTACATACATGCACACATACATACATACACCTCTACAATACATACGTGCTTACATACATACATACGTACACATCTACATTACATACGTACTCACATACATACATCCATATCTACATTCGTACATATCTTTCCTACAACATTACATACATGCATACACTCGTCTATATCGTTATACATACATACATACATACATACATACATACATACATACATACATACATACATACTCATTTCATGCCTTCACACAACCTACGTACATGCATATCTTCGTACATTTTCGCTTTCGTGTATATATGTTCTACCTACATACACACCTACTTACATACCTAAGACATACATACGCATATACATACATACATGCCTTTCCACATGTGCTAAAAGGGCTTTTCGGGAGCTTAATAAACCATTGGGTCGAAAAACGATGCACCGGGATGCGTTACTGATCAGTCGGACGTACAAAACAAAGAAAACGGAGAAGGGGAAAAGACAACCCGTCGCCGACGGGTTCCATGACCGTCGGCGACGGCCTCTTAAATCGCCCGTCGCCCGCAATCATCCGTAACCAGTCAGTTAGGCCGTCGGCCAGTTTCGAACATTTGGGAGCCCGTCGGCGACGGGGGTGGGACCCGTCGGCGACGCCCTCTAGAAACACCAAATTTCTGCAGATCCGTTTCGTCGTCCGTACGCACTAATACGCGCGTAACTTTTGACCCGTTTACCCGTTTAACCTCCCGTTTCTTCCTACATGCTTGTAAATTCACATTCTATCATATGAACTTAAAATCCTATATCCGGATTAAGGAAATTATTAACTTACTTGCATTCGGCTTATTATCATATTCTAATTATTTGACCCGTTCGTGCATTTATCAACATAATCTGTTTATTTGACCTCAATCTCATATAAACTTAATAATTTCATTGACGCTATCATAAAAGATTAAATTCTCGGATGCCTTGCATCCTCTTAACCCATTTTCGCTTAAAAGCTCATTTTTGACCCGTTATGGATATTTGTGCATTAAATGGTCTATGACATAACAGAACCATACTCTTCGCTTTCACACATGACCAACACATTATTCTAATCGGTTCACTTGTTTCCAATCGACATTCAAGGTCGTTTGCCCGATATACCTATCAAGGGCGTTTTTGTCAATTTCGCCCTATCCTTAACAACAAAGGAATTCCTTACACAAGTAACGAATTCTCCTACTTAACTAAAATTCTTAATCATACATACCTTGCTCGGATAAAAGCTAAGATCCATTTAATACTCATTGACATCATACAATTCATTCCTAATTGACCTCAATTATCACATTTAATTAAAATGCATATAACTTTACATAAACAACTAAGAAGTGATTACGGAATCACTTACCTCATGCATCCGTGTTCCCATTCGTTCCTCGCCACTTCTTGACCCGTTAGCCTTTCGTGCCTGATTCCGTCTCGACATGATTCCTATACTTCCATGTCATCGAAATCACGCTATCATTAGCATACTTATTTGTACATGATAACAATCGTATCAATCTCATATTTCACACTTAACTTTCATTAACAATTTCTAACAAACATAACTCATATAATCATGTCCGTATACGTTTAACTCATGTAACTCATCATGTCATTACATTTAACACGGATTGCTATTACATGTACCATACGACTTCTCATCAACCTACATTTACGACAACGAGTCAACTCATGTTTCTTATACTTAGTTGACTTTCAAAAGTCAACTATCAACCATACATAACTATCGACTTATCAACATATTCCCGTAACATCATAATCGACTATACGGACGACACTATATACATTTTATCATTCACTTGATGTACGTACTACCTTTTAAGCATAACGTACAACTTATTCATACACAATCTTCTAAATTCATACATAGTTCATCAAATGCTTCTACAATCCAACATGGGGTATTTAAATTAAACATCAAACATGTTATCATCACATTTTATTCACTTCATCTAACAACAATTCATCATTTCTTATCCCATATCTTTAAACATTCACACACGTGTATGATTCCAAACATTATTAACATAAGTGAATCATCAATTTACATTACATCATCTAAAACCCACTTCATAACTACTTGTTAATCACTCATCAATTTACATTACATCATCTAAAACCCACTTCATAACTACTTGTTAATCACTTACAAGTGATCTAATCTTAAGTTCTTCATAATTCATCTTACTTTTGATATATGTACTACCTTGTAAGCATAGTGTACAACTAGTTCATGCATATCATTCTAATCTCGTACACAATTCATCAATTTCTTCCTCCTAATCAACATGATTCATACATGCATAAACATCAAACATACTAGTATCACATTTCTTTCAATTCTTCTAACAAGAATACATCATACAACTCAAAATACATCAATATTAAGCAAGAACTTAGACATAGATGATTTACCCATGTCATCATCTTCACCATAACAAACGGGTTTCACCCTTAAACATCAAATTAACCTAATTCATGCATAATCCATGTTCCAAATGATGATTCTAACACATACTCATACTCAATTTCATACAAATTCGTGATTTACATCATAACCCGCTTCATGCATAATCACCAAACTAGCTTTTAAAACATACCTTGCGATCCCCACGAAGAGGTGATCATTAATCCGTGTTTATTCATGAATTTAGACCTTGATTTGCCCTTCAACTTGATGATCCTTCATGTTTAGGGTTTTGAGCTCTTATGGAGCTCCTGCTCTTCTAGAACACACGTACGTGTGTGTGTATTTGTGTGTGTTTTTCATAAATAATATTCAACTTTCATTTTACCCTATTTTAGTCCCTCAAGTTTGCCACTAAATAATATTGGCACAACTATCATCCTTTAATTACTTTTTACCATATTCCTAACTAGGTTAAATAACCTAGTCACTTATTTCTTGATGTACCATATCGTAACATTTAACGAATATAAAAATTCGGTTTTGGGGTGTAACATGTTATTTGTGGGTTTTGAGTGTGTTTTATGGTTGACATTATGGTGTTTTATGACTTTTTACACTTTGAAAGAAAAATGGACTTTATAGCCAACTCTCATCCTATATATATATATAAGAGAATGATCTGTTAGGAACCACCCTTTATTGCGAGAACCGCGAGAACCAATGTGAACACAACCAAAAATACCTAAAAAAATCTATAAAACACCCAAAAAAATTTTTTACTAATTTTTTGGAAAAATCGCTATATTTCGTCAATAATAAAAAAATTTCAAAAAAACAATTCGAGTAACATTTATCTATGTACATGTGCATATGTATCATTTCTTTGACAAATTCCGTAATTCATTACAAATATTAGACAATTGCCCTTTCATTTACACTACCATATGTAATACACTACTTTTTACATTACCAATATTAGAAATACACACGTGCATCTATATGTATCAACATGAAATAAGGTGTTTTGGTACACTACTTTGAATACACTTTCTATTTCATCTATCATATCATCCATAATACGCTACCATTACCTCCTACCATCCATAATGCAATGTCATTACCAATATTTACACTTTACTACATGTATATCAACACCATTTATACAATACAATCAACATATTACATCATAAAGTGACAACTATAACCAAACCATCAACCACTAGATATAACTAACAAAAAAAAATGTATATGGGCCTACTTCTCCATTCAAAATCACAATTTTTTTTGTACGAAAACACGTTATGTCATAGTTATACATAATGATGCACATGTGCATTTTGAATATTGGTAATGTAAAAAGTAGTGTATTACGGATGGTATTGTAAATTAAAGTGCAATTGTCTATTACTCATAATGTATTACGGAATTTGTGGAAGTAATGATACATATGCATATGTGCATGGATAACTGTTACTCGAAAAAAAAAAAATTCTTTTTTTTAGTAACGAAATATAGCGATTTTTTTTTTAAATATTAAAAAAAAATTGAGTGATTTTTTGATTTTTTTTAGATTTTATTTTGTGTTCATATTAATTCTTACGATTTTCATAATAAAAGTGGTTCTCAAATAAACCTTACCCTATATATACTCACTCTATCATGATGGTATTCTGGTATTGTATTTAACTTCAACATCAATCTTCTACCATTGGGCCATGCTTAGCGGGTCTTTAAAAGAACAAAGGAATGGGCTCAGTATGCATCCAATCGGCCCACAAATAAATAAAACATTCGGTCAACAACAATCTACTCGGTCAACATCAAATTCGTTAATTCTCAATTCACGATTCACGTGTATGTTACTTTGGGAATTAATTCCATGTTTCACCCATTTGGGCACTTATGGTCCCTCCACTTTAATCTCATGTCACATTGAATTTTTCACTTTCACATATTGGATATTTAGGTCCCTTGACTTCTATGTCTAGCTCCCGAGTATTCATTTATTAACCGTGTTAACTCGATTCAATGCTCGACCAAGTATATTCAGTATTTTTTTTTCTATTTTAGCTCAAAACTTCACCAGTACCTATAAAAATATAAGTTTAGTTAAACCAAACAAAATCAACTCAAATACTAATAAAATACATTAAAATATTATACAAAATACATAAGATAAATAGTATGGTTTACACCATATCAGTTTTTTAATTCTAGTCTACATATGTTTCTTGGACATCATGTTTGTTTAGTATATACAGGAGTTATAGTTTAGGGTTATATGTACGTTTAATTTTAATCAAAGAGTTTTTTCTTGTTAAATCTATTGTTTGATTATCTTGAAGAAGACCTGATTTCCAACTATTGGTATCAGAGCGGTTCATCAATTTGGGAGGCTTGTTATCATCGACTAGATTGCCAACTAGTTGAAGATTTAATAAAATATTTGACGACATAGGGCGATCGAATAAAAGCATAAAAAATTAGTTATGTTTTGATGACGACAAATCGGGGTTGAGGTTTGAATCAAAATCAGATTTTCAGGTTGTTATTGTTATTTGAAGTCATGATTGTTATTTACTGTTTCAAGTAAGTATGGCTCAACCGGGTAACTAGGCGATAATTACCATTAAGGAGAACAACACTGTGGATCTTCAATGTTCGATGTTATCTTCAACAAACTACACGGTGTGGGCTATGAGGATGAGGGTTATTTTCAATGTTCATGGGGTATGGGAGCAAATCGAACTAGGTACGGGAGTGGATGCTAAGAAGAAAAATATTTCAATCGCTCTCATATTTCAACCTATACCGAAGATCAGATTTTGCAAGTTGGAAATTTCAAAACAACAAAGGAGAAATGGGATGTTCTAAAGACTCGTCATCTCATCTGGGTGCAAATCGGATCAGAGAGGCAAGACTTCAGACCTTAATGGCAGAGTTTCAAAATCTGAAGATGTACATGCCAAAGACGAGTTTGCTAATAAGTTGTCTGGATATGCCTCTCGAGCTGCCTCACTTGGCTCAGTTATAGAAGAAAACAAGTTAGTCAAGAAGTCCCTCAATAAAATTGCCAAAGTGTTTTATTCATTTGGTGGCTACAATAAAACAGGTTATGGACTTGAAGACCATCAGCTATAATGATATCGTGGGTCGGCTTAGAGCTTATGACATAAGGATCAATCCGGAAATCTAAACCAACTTTTGTTCACAAAATTAGATGAAAAATAAAAGGAAAAGGGAGCATAGATGTGAGCATTGTGGTTGTGGAAACTCGGATAGAAAGGATCTTTGAAAAGGCTGAGGTATAGATCAGGGGTATGGGAGAGATCAAGGAGATGGTCGAGTACAACGGCACGCCACGTCACGTGTTACAAATGCAATGAGTCCAACCATTATATATCGGAGTCCCTAAATTGGGAGAAAAAGGAGGAAGCCAACGTTACCCGATATGAGGACAATGGACCAGCTCTAATGTGATGAAAAATGTTTAACAAGATTGGGGGCGGTTGTTGGGTCTAATTTTGTCAAACTCAAAAGTTGGAAGATGCTAAATGGTTTAGTGTATTTTAGTATGAAAATTTAGGATTTATGTTAGTTTTATTTTGGTTGGAACTCGTAAAGAAGGTTGATACTAGATTAAAAGTTAAAGGGTCGTTTGTGTCAGATTGCGAAACTCATAGGTCAAGGGACTTAGTTGTAATTCTTGAATAGTTGTTTTTGGGGGTGACATGTTTATTAGGTCCCGGCCGTACTTATAAGCACCTCGGGCAGGTTTAGTAAATATAGTTTGTTTGTGCACGTTTTAGTGTTTGTAATCAAGTGTGTCTGACGTATTTTGAGCTTACTAGCAATCCTAGAGCTAAATATTTGTTATCCAATAGGAATTAACACTTCGTTGGATGTTTGTATGTTGTATTTCCATTTCTACTAGTTTCTTTCGATTTTCATTGTTTATACACATTCAAACACCTAATTCATAGGTGTTTGTGTGTGAATTGATCACTCACTGTGATCAGTAGTGTTTTTGAAAGTTTGTGGATGAAAACTATACAAAGTTTTCTTAAATATGAGGTGAAAATGGTTAGCATTAGTGTTAAGATTGGATTGGAATTTTCTAAAAGTGTTTTGGGACAGTTTAGATTGATATTAATATCATTTGGAATGGATTTAGATATGATCAAATTGGTTTTTGGTTAGTTTTTGAAATTGCATCTCTGTGTATTTGTTCATACCTGGCATCTTTATTTCAAAATTTGGCGTTTTGATGAAAATGGCCTTCATCAGTTTGGTTCTATTTGTTTTCGGCGTATTTACCAAAGGAAACTTTGGGAGTCCTTAATTTAGTCCCTTGCCACTTTATTACGGTATCGTTATTGTGTAGTCGATGTTTTTGTTACCTTGCTCCTGTTTCTCGGCTTATTTACCACTATGTTTGTCCTGTCTCTAGTCGTACTTGTCGAGCGAATTTGTATTCTATTAAATAACTTAACAACCTAAAATGTCACATAATCAATTAACACATGTAACTCAAGCTGAACTTGAAATTGTAACTACAACCCGTCCACCTAAGCTCAAGGGTGCTCATGACTTTGGCTCATGGAAGAACAAAATGAGATCATTTTACTACTTCACCGACCATACCCAATGGTTGTCTTCACCATTGGACCCCACATTCCAATGATCACAACAAAAAACGGTTCTAAAATCAACACTGGTCCTTCCACCTACACTGACAATGACAATTTGTTGTAGAACACAAGGCATATGTTGCTCTTACCATGGCTATTACCACTGACGACTACAACATGTTCGAAGAATACACAACTGCACAAAGTCAATAGGACGCATTGTGTGAATTCTACGAAGGTAACAAAGAAATGATCTAGAACATATGGTCCAAAAAGAGTATGATATGTTTGGAAGTATCAGTGGTAAAAGTCTGACGGATTACATTAACCGTTTCATGAATATGCTCACTAAAATGAAGAAAGCCGATAATCCCGTCACCAACCGTGCACCTATCAAGAAACTACTCGACTCACTCTCAAAGGAGTGGATTTTCTAATGCATGATGAAAAAGAAAGATCTCTTTTCCAATTAGAATCTAACAACTTTGTCTGATTTGACCAATACCCTGAAGTCATTTGAAATGGATATCAATTGGAGAGAGATGAACCAAGTTGGATACACTCCTAAACCTACTTCGTCTGCAACTTCAAAGAACATAGATTTTGTTGCTCCGATCATTGTTCAATCACCAAGTTCATCATCTGTGTCTGTTGCTAGCCCAAAAAGCCCGACGCCAAATCCTAGAAAAGCAACTTCTTCAAATGACAACACATTGGTTATTCCCAACATGCAAGCATTAGAAGTTTTCACTAAACATGTGACACTCTTTAAGATGTTCATGATGTGACAACCGGCAAAATAACTAGTAATTTTCGTACAACTTAATCACTATTTAAATATATAAATATGTGCATTAGACATAATTATGATATGATTGAGTCTCGTAAGCCTAGAAATCCCAGGAAACACATATACATTTGCATATCACATGATCGTATTCGTCGTGTCCCGATGCGATACAAACTATTTCCAAGACCGTTGGTAGATTGTTCGATTAGACTAGTCATGTCAGGAGGGTTCCGGTACTCCTCTAAACGCCATGTATAGGACTTACAATAATGTCCAACATGATATATACATAAAACCCCAAGTTGGGAAACAAGTATACATGATATAACCTTCTGAAAAAATTAAAAGGATTTAATTTGTCCGATCCAAGTCATAAACTAGCAATTTGCATTAAACCGGTAACAATTTAATAATTGTTGGGAACATATAAGATCCATAGATAATGTTAATCATCATAAATAATGTCCAAGGCATTGGAAATGCCCTAGGAATATCAAAACAATAATTACCAAACAAGTTATAAATTTATAATAACTAGAATTAAGCTCTCTGTGCGTTGCGGCGGGGCCACGTAACATTAAAATTCATCATCATCATCATCATACTCAGTAAATTCCACCAATAGCAAAGCTAAGGTAGGGTCTAAGGAGGGTAAGATGTAGACAACCTTACCTCTACCCCGTAGGAATAGAGAGACTGCTTCCAGTGAGATCCCCGACTCGATGGTAGTTTTGCATCAAACCTTGGACATAAGGCACATAACACTCGGCAATTAAGACAGGCCAATTAGTGCATGTACTCTCTTGTCTTTCGGCTATCAACGCCACCACATGATGCATAATTAACCATCCCCCCTTTTAACATTATTTTCACGAAATTAGTAAAATAACGTTAAAATTAGTGCACTTTCACTTTTGCCACCCGAGCGCCACACATATATACATTATATGCACATACCGCAAGCGGGGCGTAATAACATTAAAATTACATTTCTTATATATCAAACATCATAAGAAAAGCTACGGCTCAAGAGATATGTGATCGTTGAGTTGATAGATAATCCGATCTAAAAGCCTTGGTGAGACAAGCGAAGCTAAGTTGGCCTGTTATCGGAAGTGCCATGTCAGCAACATATTTCTGTGGAGTTGTGGCACTTTATGCTGTAGTTTGTTAGGGTGCAGACAAAATCGCGCTATCTGATAAGGTTTTCTTTACATTTGATTTGTCTTTGAGGTTTGTTAAATATTTCATGATCCAGTCACTACTTGGCCATAGAATCTACATTAGGATAACATTAAGCGTTTAATATGACGTCTAACATATGCATACATTTAAATAGGTACACCCACATAGTGGGGGGTTCAAATGAGAAGAAATTTTTTGTAAGAATAAAAAAGAAGAAATTTCAACTAATAAAAATCGTTCATTTTACTTCATTTAATATTTGTATTTTATATTAGTGTAAGGGCATATTGGTAAACTTAGATAGATCATTAATTGGTAGTCTTACTTTTAAATAGCTAACTACATTAAATTTGTAACTTATTTTCAAAAATTATATTTTTTCAGTTAAGAAAAAAATTAAATTAAAGTGTAGAATAAATTACGAGGTGTGTAGGATGGTTTACTAGCTATGTAGGATAAATTTCAATATTTGTAGGATAAATTTCAAAATGTGTAGGGTAAATTTTAAGACGTGTAGGCAAAAATTTTAGTGTGGAGGATGATAGTCTATATGACTAATTAATTAATCAAAGATAATAATAAATGAGATGAGAGAAAAACTATTTAATGTTTTACAATTATACCCTTTGTTCTTTTTCTTCACAATTTAATTTTATTCTCAAATGAACCTCCACCTACTCACATATGCATACATTTAAATAGGTACTCACATTACGTAGTGTCAATAGAAGCAATTGGATGTTTTGTTCTTTTCCATTTGACTACAACTTAACATCCTCGTCTAGTAATGCCAATTCGATCTGTATTAATACATAAATAAATATAAGGGTTAAAGATGAAACTAATTTACATGAAATAAATGATATGTAAAATTACAAAATTTACTTGTTTACATGGGCTTGCATCTTTTTCCGATTCTTGTGAAGGTTCTTTTGTTGCCCATGCCTTTTGCTTATCCAACGGAGATTTAGCAGAGTAAAACAAACAAATTATATTAGACCATGCCAAAAATAATAAGATAATTTGTATATGTTAGGAGGATTTAACGTAATTTGTGTAATAAACTTATGTGTCAACATTTAAATCTGCATGTTGAGACTCGCAATAAAAGAGATTAATCACATCATATGATCTTCTAAAAAATATCACCGAAGATGATTCTATTGATCCATGTTTCCTTATTTGTACTTCGCGGACATTATTTGTGCCCACCATTTATACAAAGTAAACTTCACCCACAATACTTGTGGCCCAATAACCCAGGGTAATGTAGGCCAGGCAAACGGGTTGGGTCAGTGGTGGTTTTGGTTATATAAGTAAACTAAGGCGTCTAAACTAAATATTAGCATAAACAGATTGAACCAAAAGCTGAAATTCTAAATCGAAAACAATTGATTCAAGTTAAAAACAAATACATAACTTAAGCATCTATACTGCATCAAATCACGAAGAAACTATTCGCGTACTCAAATCAAACCTCTAGTTCCTATAGTTGACCAGTCACTAAGTATAATCATCTTTTATCATTTTTATAGACAGAAACTTTGACCCGTTTGCTTCTGAATGCTCAGACTTGGATTGTGTTTTTATATTAAGTGAGTCATATCAAGGTATTTAGCTTAAAGAACATGTCAAACCGAGGGGTGTTTATGGCCTGGTTCAGCCAGTTTGAGTGTTTGTTTTTGGTAGGTTGAACCATACAAAACAGTTTGGTTATATGGTTAACCTTGGAAATCTAACCGTTTGGATCTCAAACTGACCAAGCGACTTGCTATACTTTGGGGTTTGTGGTTCTAACAAAACTGACCAAGTTTTGTAGATAAGTCCCTCAATAATAAGTGTTTACAAAATAACCCCTGAAAGGTGAAATGACAAGTATGCCCTCATGTGCAAGGCACATGACCATACTTAACCAAAAAAACCTAACTGAGTTAGGCTCAAAGGACAAAACATGCAAGATTTTGAAACATAAAGTACAAAACTCGTCAACTTTTGCGCAAAAGGACAGCTCCTGCAATTTGGTGTAAACGTAAAGGACAAAACTTGTAATTTACTCTATTTTAATTATATTTGTTCAATGAATTTATACAATACGTAATTTTATCTACTGAATGAATTATTTGTTATTTATTTTAATAATCCTTTAAGTTTTTATTTTTAATTATATTTATTCAATGAATTATATAATACATGATATTATTTATTTGTTATTCAGTGAATTATGGTTTTATTAACTAAATAAAAGAAATTAAAAAGAGTTTTAGTAAATTGCCAAAATCGTCCCAGTGGTTTATATTTGCCATTTCCATTCAAATATCCTTCAACTTAACAGAAAAATAAGCTAAGTTAGTGGTTTGGACGAAAATGGCAAAAAGTTACAAACGTGGGGGGCAAAATGGTACAAAAGTGTCATTTTGGACGAAAATGGCAAATGTGTCCAAACCTCAGGGACGATTTTAGCAATTAACTTTGAAAACAATGTATAAATTTCATTGTTTGTTAGCTCCAATTACACATTATGGCTCTCAAATGACCATCATTTGCAGTAAAGAAAGGTGAACTAGTATGAAGCCATCTTTCACCTCACCTAATAAGAAACCTAAGGCCGGAGGGTGTGAAGGGCGCCGCTCCTGCCACCTCACCACCGATAGCGCCGGAGGGGCGCCACCACCCAAACCGGGCAATGTAACAGGGGGCGCCATGGGTCTCTCGCCATTGTGTTAACATAAGAAAAAGGGTTTGCAGGTGGGGCCCACCTCTTTTCAACCAATGAAATCTTTTTTTTTTAATTTTGTTTAATAGCGGGGCTTTATCCCACTCCCTACAAGTTAAGTGAATGGGCCTTAAAGCCCCCTGTCTGACGTGTACGTGACGTGCCGTTGACATGGCGTACATCCTCCAGCCTAATCATAGTCACTGATGTTACAAATGCTTGAAATAATATTTCAATGATTAAAACTTAGATACCTGTAATTTCAGCTCAAATTCATGGATAACGTAGAATAATTACCGATATCCAGACTAGGGGTGTGCAAAAGACCGAATTAACCGACAAAACCGAACCGAAAAACCGAACCAAATAAAAACCGGTGGGTCGGTTAATGGTTTTTTTGAAAACCGAATGTAGCGGGTCGGTTATGGTTATCATTTTCTCCATACCCACAATAACCGAACCAAACCGACATGTAATAAATCTTTGTAGGATTTAGGACTTTTCACCATATTTTTAATACTTGATGTTTTTATTGAAGATTTTTAGTACTTCTTGGTTTTTCATATCATTTTATGGTTTTGGTTGAATGTTTATTTGAATTTATGGAATGTATCATATCACTTTATCTGAATATTTGATAATAATTGGTATTAATATTATAGATTATATGTATTTTTTAATACTATGTAATATACTAATATATAGAAATATGCAATAACAATTTATTCCATGTAAAAAATTAAGTTATTTTTAGCTAAGCTAAATACACGGTTAACCACCCATAACCGACCCGCTATAACTATCAAAACCGAATAACCATAACCATCATAACCGATCGGTTATGGTTATGGTTATCCAATAACCGACATCGCGGTTATGGTTATGGTTTTTGGTCAAAACCGACCCAAACCGACCCATGCACACCCCTAATCCAGACCAACAATTATTTGTGGACATTGGGATTCAACAATAACCTTGGTAAATTAAACATGTGTAGTACTCTATTAACTTTGCCAATATTTAATTATATATGAGTTTGATCGCTTTCAATTCCTTCCAACATCCTAAGCAGAGCTTGCAGACCACCCTTACCTAAAATGTTTTTGCTAATGTTTAAGCTCTCAATCTATAAAATAAGAAATAGAAAAAATATGCCAAACGCCTACACAGAACAATTAACAAAAATCACTTCAAATAAAACCAAACAAGTTTGGTATCTTATAAACTATCCCTTGTGCTGCTTCAACAATATATTCATCATGCTATGGAATCCATAGATTATAAGCCCCAAAAAGCATAATAACCCCCCCCCCCCCCCCTAAAAAATGATATATACACGTATTTTTTTAAACATGCTGACTACACCTAAAGGCTAAATTTGGTTATGAGAAGAACACTCACAATGAAAATAGCATAGAAATAATCTATAAAAAAACCCTACCTTGTAAGTGAATCTGAAAGCTGATTTTCGCATAACCATAACTCAGCAAAACAACATCGAAAAAAACAACCCAAATCCAAGAATGAATGGCAGTTCTCGCAAAAGGGGAGCGACACAATGAGACCATCGTTCATCTTGAGCCCCTTATCATCATCATCACTCAAGTTAAGACACCCAGACATCACCTTAGAACTGCCATCAACAGTTGATGTGACTTGAAACATAGGGTCAGGGAGAAGAAGTTGCTGCCATCGTCGTTAGGAGACGAAGGTGGTGTTCGCGAATATAACAACTCTCCCAAAAACCATTAAAATACCCCTATACATCTTAAAATACACCACGTATACGAAAAACGGACCTGAAATATCTTTATATTAAGAAAAATCAATTAAAAACAAAAATACAGGTCGCTCGCGGGGTGCGACCCATATAGCCCAAGGAGTCGCGGGCCGCGACAGCACGACACCAGGATGCACCCGGTTGCGCAACGTGTCCAGTCACGCGTCAAAGCTATACCTTTGACTCGACCAAGCTAGGCCCTAGCCTAGTGGCCTCGCGGGCCGCGAAGAATTAAGCACAGGGAGTCGCGGGGTGCGAACCGCCCCTGATCAGACCCTATAAATAGGAGATCGACGTTCAGTTAGAATTCGTTCATGAAAACTTTCTCTCTCAAATCTCTAATATGCTATAGTGCTATTACTCTCGGATATTATACCCCTAAAAAGCGAAGCTCTGCCTCGTTGTAAGTATTATAACCCCCGGTTACGTATTAGTTACTATGCCCGATTTATCTAGAGCTCTGTAACGCATGTCAAGGCTCTACCTGACTCAGTCGTTGGAGTTCTGTCTTGGGGGTATAGCTAATGTAAATTGGCTTATCTTACTAACACGTGTGCATTGTTTAATTTAATAGATTATAACCAGGAAGTCACCAGAAAGCAGTATTATCTAAAATAGCAAAGTGAGTACATTCACTTTATCTCACTATTTGTGAGTACATCTTATTTTTGTAAATCTTTTTGTGAGTCAAAATGTTTTCCCAAAACCTCAAATGTTTAAATTTATCTTAACAGTAATTGAGTATTTGTGATTCTACAATTACTGTCGGTATGTTGGGGTTTTGTATACATTACTTGTTACTACACTGTGAGTAGTAGCATGACCACAAGTCAGGATTAACAGTACCGTGGGTGGTAATTGAATAGAGATAAGCAAATGTAATTGCGGATGCCCTCAATACTGTAAAATGATAAAAGCTTGTTTTGATTAAACTGGGATGCACTCGCCAGTATTTATTACTGATAAAACTTTTTAAAACGCGTTTCAGGTAATAAAATGTGAAAGCCAAATAGAAGCCAGCTGGAGAGCACTGAAGGCTTGGAAAAGTGGCTATAAAAGTTACCTAAACGAGAAAGAAGTTTTATTTAAATAAATTACGGTTTGTCCCTATAAACATATTATAATGGAAAACTTAGGTTTTTCTTATGTATTTATTATTTATAAAAGTGTGGTATTTTACTCTGATAAACTATTTCCTAACTACGGTCCTGATGTAAATTTCTGCTGCCAAATTAATAAACACCGATACCACCAGCTCTACGTGCCGCGGCCGCCCGCCTCCCGGGGCAGGGGTCGGGGGTTGCGACAGAAGGTGGTATCAGAGCTACAGCCACTGCTTTGAGCCACAGAAGTGTTTTGCTGACACCAAAATTTATCAATTATGTTAGGAAGTAATCCATGTGACTATGTGTATATTATTGTTTTGTGTTATTTGACAATCTGTTGGTTTACAGTATGAGTGAGCAAGGTACGTCTGACGCCTATCGTCACCTAGCTAGTTCTCCCAAAAAGTGAAGGAACTTCATCACAGCCTACTCCTTCGGGGTATTATGCTGACACTGAAGAAGGAATTTTCATATTTAAGGCTCAATCCGAGGAACCATTCCCTTCGAAAAAGAGAGGATGGTTTAGTAGGGGAGCACACGAGAGGAGAAAACGAATGAGAAAATTGCAACAACAAAGAGCTTTAGCTGCAGCCAATAGGGAAGTTAATGCCCAGACCCAAGAAATGGTTAATAGACGGGTTGGCAAACTTTCATATACTAGCCACCACTGCAGCAGATCCAAACCTTGACCAGATAATTGCACCACAATCATTGCCCTTATTCCCAACCCAGCCAATGGAGATAGAACCTAACCCAGGAAACCAATTTCCTATACCAGCTTTTGACCCTAACGAGATACCTAGAATTCCAGCACCTAATCCTCTAGCATATGATCCATGGAATGATGAACATACGGAATATCAGGAACTTTACCCACAGGGAGAACCGATACCAAACCCCATAGCACAATATACCAATCTTAATCCTTTAGACCCGTACTGGAATGCCGATCAGTATGTTCAGGAAATATTAAACAACCCGTACCCATATGAAGAACCGTTACCTCAGTACCCTGACCCAGTACCAGCACCACTACCATCCATGAGTGAAGAAAATGTGCAGAACTTCGCACATTTGGTGAGGAATTAGTGGAGGAAGGAGAGAGGATAAAACAAATAAGAGAAAAGCTCGTGCGGAAATACGACGAGCGAGAGATGCAATTCTGGATGAATAACCCATAGTAATAATATATATATATATATATATATATATATATATATATATATATATATATATATAATATGATATATAAACGCATGTAGTTTGAAAAAAATCAATTAAAATAGATAACCTAATACCTATTGATGCATAACTAGTAATGTGTTTACATTTCAGTTTTAGATTGTAATACACACACACACACACACACACACATATATATATATATAGGGAGGAGCTCATGCGAGAACCACCCTTATTGTGAGAACCTTAAGAACCAATGTGAACACAACCTAAAATAGCTAAAAAAAAACCTAAAAAAACTTAACCCCCACCCCCCCCCCCCACCCAAAAACCTAAACCCCCCACCCCCCCCCCCCCAAAAAAAAAACCTAACCCCCCCCCCCCCAAGCTAAAAAAAAACCTAAAAAAACCTAAAAAAAACCTAACCCCCACCCCCCCCCCCACCCAAAAACCTAAACCCCCCCCCCCCAAAAAAAAAAACCTAAACGCCCCCCCCCCCCCCCCCAAGCTAAAAAAAACCTAACCCCACCCCCCCCCCCAAAAAAAAAAAACCTAAACCCCCCTCCCCCACCCCCCAAAAACCTAAACCCCCCCAAGCTAAAATGCTAAAAACTAAACCCCCAAAAAACCTAAAAAAATCTAAAAAAAATCAAAAAAAAATCCAAAATTTTTTTTTGATTTTTTTAATATTTTTTAGGTTAAAATCGCTACTTTTCGAAGCAAAAAAAAAAAAAATTTTAAAAAATTTTTTTTTTTTTTTTTTGGTTCGAAAAGTAGCGATTTTAACCTAACAAATATTTAAAAAATCAAAAAAAAAATTTTGTGTGATTTTTAGCTATTTTTAGGCATTTTTGGTGTGTTCACATTGGTTCTCGCGGTTCTCGCAATAAGAGGTGGTTCTCGCATGATCTTCTCCCTATATATATATATATATATATATATATATATGATAAAGAGTAAAAGTCGCATTGCTCTACAATTTTGATCAATTTGTTTGCCTGATTGTTTGCATTAAATTTTATTCTATGATATTAATACCTGGTAAATGTTTGTAAATTTAGATGGACAACGAAGTAAATCAGGAAAACCAGAATAATGATAATAATGGAAACCAAATAGATAACAGTGCCATCCAACACATAGTAGCACAAGGAATCATAGATGCTATGCCATATATTATCAAGACTGTTAAAGAAGCCGAAAATAATAAAACTAATAGTGAAAGTAAACGACCACCAACTGAACCCAGTCACAGCGTGAATGATGGACCGCTATCCAATTACCTATTCCAAAAAGAAGAAGAACCATATCGTATGGTTGTTCTTACAAAGAATTCTGGTCTTGTAAACCAATGGAATTCTCTGGCAATGAAGGAGCCATTGCAGCTCTACGTTGGATAGAAAAGACAGAGGCAGTCTTAAAAATAAGCAAATGTGCAGAAGAAGATAAGATTATGTTTGCTTCTAATCTTTTTAAGAATGCAGCCTTAGAATGGTGGAATAATATTCTCCAGTTTAGGGGAAGTGGCAGAGTTTATAATATGGAATGGACCAACTTTAAGGAATTGGTTGAAAGAAAGTTATGTCCTCCCAATGAAAAAGAACAAATCGTTAATAAGTTCTTAAACCTTAGAATGACTGGAATAGACTGCAAGGGTTACACTACCGTATTCTTCGAATATGCTAGAATAGTGCCAACCCTAGCTTCACCCGAACCAGTATTAATCTCCCGTTACATCTGGGGATTAATTAGTGAAATCAGACACGTAGTCAAGGCAGTTAGACCACAAACCACAGAAGAAGCCGTAGAACTAGCCAATACCTTGACTGGCGAATTGGTACGTACGCAAGAAGAAAACCAGAGAAAGAACCTAGCCTAAAACTTACCCAGGAATTTCGCTACGGTAATTCCAACCGTGGGAAAGGTACAGGTTCTACTTCTGCACCTTACTGTAAGTACCTGTCACACCCCGATTTCCACGTGTCACCGGTGGGCCCGGTGGGGGAGTATCGTGACATGGTTGGCAACGTAATAGTCAAAAAACAAAATATTATTATGCACAGCGGAAGCAAATTTAAAATATGATACAACCGAATTTATTTATTGTAATCAAAGTCACAATATCCGGATGTTTATCCACAGTAGGATCGAAACAAAATAACATTTAATGGTTCAACAGACTTCAGGCATCTTAAGCTTGCGAGACTTCTAATGATGCTTAGGAGAAATCCCAGCCAATTTCGCTTAGTACCTGCATTTAATCTTTTTGGGAAAATACGTCAGTTTACACTGGTAAATACATTCAACTGACTCATTTTGGAAAATGATTGAAAATTGGTTTGGATGCACAAGGCATAAACATTTTATTTAACTTGGGAGAATTATTTAATATTATAATCTTGTGAACGAATTACATGTTACTTATGCGTTCAGTAGCCCGGATCTAGTCCGGGTTAAAGATCAATGGACACACCACAATAATGAGTTATACACCGACAGGTGTACGCCTACACCCCGTGCTCAGGTCGTGGCCATCTCGTAAGATGATGCCAGGGATATCCGGGACATGGTCATTAACCCCCCAAAGGCTGTAAAGTAAACAAGATTGTTTAAACGAGCCGATCAAATTATTCAACTACCCACTAAGCGTGGAGATTTGATGCCCGATCAAGCGGTATGCTATATACCGTAACCCAAGCCCGTATAGGGAAACTAAGTTAAAAGTATTTACCTGATGCAAAGTATAATTCACAATAAGCAAAATGCACGTAGCTTTTACTGGTTCTCCTAATCTGGAACGAAGGTTTAATATAACCTATTAGAATACTAACGGGTCTTTAATTAAGCTTAAGCTTAGACCGACTAGTTTCAAAGATACGGTTTGTACGCACGATTAAGCGAAGACCGGATAGAATGTGATTTAGACCCGACAAGTTTGAAGACTTGTTTAGTATGGGTTTATTATTCACATTCTGGATTTTGAGATAAAACCGTTAAGGTTTGACCCGTTTCGGCTAATTTATGTAAACTTGTTACATAAACCGAACCGTACGCGTAATAAGCGTGACGGGTAGTCATGAGAGCTATATACAGGTTTCCTAAGTTAATTATGTCTCAATTATGTTGTGACATCAGTAAGGTGTCTTTCGTTATGCCCGAAACGTGTTTAGACACAAACTAGGCCCCGTAGGGGTAATTTGGTCATTTAAAAGTTTATAAAAGAGTTTAAGTGACAACCTGAGTTACAGGTCTGATGTAATTAGCAAATATACTCAATTTTCTAAGTTATATCAGTAGGTTAAATCATGTATGTGAAACTTATCATTTTTAACCAAACTAGGCCCCGTAGGGATATTTTGGTAATTTCACATAAGCCGAAAAGCTCGAAACTGAAGTCTGAGTTTATCAACCTTTGCTTACTGTTAAAATATTGTAATTTTCCTCTTATATCAGTAGGTATCACCCCGGTTATGTCCAATATGATTTTAAAACATACTATGCGTTAAAAACGCTAAATAAGGCGATTAAAGGCCATTTCCGGGTTCGATACTTAAATCTGATATTTTTATATTTCCAAAAGGCTTAAAATAATTTATTTATCATATGTGATCAGTGGCAAAAGGTTTGGGGTCGTTTAGATATGTAAAACTCATTTTATGGCCCGTAAGGGCAAAACCGACAATTACCGAATTAAGCCTACGACTATGAGTTATGCTCAGCCTAAAATTAATTAAAAATCTTTAAAAATCCCAAAATAATATATTACATCAGTGGGTAAAAGATTTGATACCAAAAAGTATGTTTAACTAGGCTAAACGCTAATTACGCCATTTTATTAACATAAAGCATTAATTTTGCGATAATGAGCATAACTCTTAATCTATAAGTCAAACTGATGTCAAACATTGCATACAAGTCTATATATTAGTAACAAAGGTTTCTACACTTTTACATTTTCATAAATCACATTTTAAGGTAATAAGGGCATAACGGTCAACATATGAGCAATTAACAGAAACATGCATATTAATTGGATAACTAATGAACCAAGGTGTATAATCACAGAGGGTTGTTCTAACATGTAACCTAGTCCAATTAAAGCTCCGAGGCATTTCTAAAATATGCCTAAACGGGTCAGAACTTAAAGTCAAAGCGAAAGTCAAACTATGTGACTTTCGGTTCCGAACCGGGTCTAAACAGGAAATAGTCGGGTTGAACATGTTTAGACATGTTCTTACACTTATTACTAAGTTATAACAATGATCAAACAGGTTATATATGTTCTAGATAGCTAATTATGCATAAATGACATTTTAAGCATTATGTTGACTTTTTAATTAAAAGTTTGACCCGACATTTGACCTGGTTAGGGTGGTGATCAGGGGAAACCCTTTTGAGGTTTTATTACCCATATAAATACCATCCTATAACTACTTTTAATTCGAGATATGACTGAGTCATTATTGACTAATCTCGAAGTCAAACCGTAATTACGACGGTTTGACTTTTAGCTAATTAACTAAGTTAAACTCAACTAAACAAGAACTAGCAGACTTACAAGAGTCCAATGCACGAAATATGATCACTTGTGGCTGCTTGATAGCTCTGGAAATGATCCAAGAGTGCAGGAGAAGTTGTGAGGAATGTTTGTAACATGAAGGCCCTTATATAGCAAGTTCAATCACCACAACATGTTGACAACAAAGTCTAGGACACACCACAACTGATTAACACTTGTTACTAGTGCTTAGGGGTGCCTAGGGGTCGTCCACATGTGAGAAAAACCGGCTAAATGGGTCAAAATCGCGCATAACAGGCAACAACCTGTTTTCTGGTTGCTGGGCGCAGCTTGCGCACCGCAAGGCTTTCCTTGCTACGGTGCACAAGGGTACATCAAGGACCAAACTTGTTTGTTTCTTGGTGTTTTGAAAGGCCAATCCACTTGCACGAATTTAGTACATTGTTTATCAGTTAGGGGCCTTTAAATTGTGTCTTGTACTATTACATACCCTACCACTTTGGGTTTGTTTGCTTTGAATCTAAAAACAAGACCCGAAAACAAAGGGTTTCCATTCTTTTTCTTTGTAGGAGTCCACCATATCAAGTTATGAATAATTCAATGTTATAATTCACTGAAGTTTATCATATACAAGATGTTTTTAATATGTTTTGAGTCTTGGGATTTACTACGAGGTCGTTCAGAGGTGCAAAAGTTAACATGGCGACACTTTTAAATCCTGTCAAACATTTTTTTATTAAATCCGGGTTTACAACGCGTTTTGTCTTACATGACACGTGTCGTTTTATTATTGAACCCGAAATTTTCGAGGTGTTACATCCTCACCCCCTTAAAATAAATCTCGACCCGAGATTTACTGAAACAAATGAGGGTACTTTTCTTTCATGGTGGATTCAACTTCCCACGTGTATTCGGGGCCTCTACGAGCATCCCATTTGACCTTTACAATAGGTATATGCTTTCTTCGAAGCTTCTTTACCCGTCGATCTTCAATCGACACAGGTTTTTCCACAAAATTTAAGCTCTCATCTATATGCACATCTGTATACGGTATAACCAGTGATTCGTCAGCGAAGCACTTCTTCAGATTGCAGATGTGGAACACATTGTGAATTCCACTGAGCTCTTCTGGTAAGTTTAACTTATAGGCAACTGACCCGACACGTTCGATAACCTCAAAAGGTCCTATGTATCTCGGGCTTAACTTGCCTTTCTTACCAAACCGCATCACTCCCTTCCAGGGTGACACTTTAAGTAGGACTTTGTCACCTACTTCGAAGTGAAAATCCTTGCGATTTGGATCGGCGTAACTCTTCTGCCTATCCCGGGCAGCTTTGAGATTTTCACGAATCTGGACAATCTTGTCCGTCGTTTCGAACACGATCTCTGGTCCTAACAACTGGACTTCTCCAACTTCCGCCCAACAAACTGGCGATCTACACTTTCTACCGTATAATGCCTCAAAAGGCGCAGCCTTAATGCTGGTATGGTAGCTATTGTTATAGGAGAATTCGATTAATGGTAGGTTCTTATCCCAACTACCTCCCAAATCGATCGCACATGCACGCAGCATGTCCTCCAACGTTTGAATAGTACGCTCACTCTGACCGTCAGTCTGAGGATGATATGCCGTACTAAAATTCAAACGTGTGCCCAAAGATTGTTGGAAACTCTTCCAAAAATGTGACGTGTACCTAGTATCTCTATCAGAGATAATAGCTACAGGTATGCCATGTAAGGCTACAATCTTATCAACATATAACTGGGCTAACATATCGGAGCTATAAGTCTCCTTGATGGGTAAGAAATGAGCTGACTTAGTCAGTCGGTCAACTATAACCCATATCGTATCATTTCCTTTCCTTGTCTTGGGTAACTTGGTAATAAAATCCATAGTTACCATTTCCCACTTCCACGTAGGAAGTTCAGGCTGTTGTAGCAAACCTGACGGTTTCTGATGCTCGGCTTTGACTTGCGCACATGTCAAGCATTTTGCTACATCGGCGGCTACAGACTTTTTCAAGCCTATCCACCAATAATTTGCCTTTAAATCCTGGTACATCTTATCAGCTCCAGGATGAATGGAGTATTTGGAACTATGGGCTTCCTGGAGGATGACATCTCGAAGTCCTCCATAAATTGGAACCCATATTCGCCCGTTTAACCGTAAAATTCCGTCCTTGCTGAGAGTTAACTGCTCCTCAGTTACTCCTAACTTTTCATTAGGATAGTTAGCTTCCAATACAGCTTCTTTCTGTGCAGCTAACAACCTTTCCATCAAATTATTCTTTATCTCCATACGCTTGGCGTTAATTCGGATGGGCTTAACTCTTTCCTTCCGACTCAAGGCATCGGCGACTACATTCGCCTTGCCGGGATGGTATTTGATTTCACAATCATAATCATTTAAATTTTCCATCCAACGACGTTGCCTCATGTTTAATTCCTTCTGATTAAACAGATGTTGGAGGCTCTTGTGATCAGAATAAATCACACATTTGACACCATAAAGATAGTGCCTCCAAAGCTTCAGTGCGAATACAACGGCACCCAGCTCCAAGTCATGGGTGGTGTAATTCTTTTCATGCACTTTCAATTGTCTTGAAGCGTAGGCAATAACCTTGCCTTTTTGCATAAGCACACACCCCATGCCAGTGTGCGAAGTATCACAATAAACCACAAAGTCTTCAATTCCGTCTGGCAATGTCAGTACTGGGGCGTTGCTCAACTTTTGCTTCAGAATATCAAAGGATTCTTGCTGCTTAGGGCCCCAAACAAACTTAACCTTCTTCTTAGTTAAGGAGGTTAGGGGTGCAGCAATCCTTGAAAAATTTTCGATGAAACGCCTGTAATATCCTGCCAATCCCAGGAAGCTACGAATCTCTGTAGGCGTCTTTGGCTCTTGCCAATTCATTACGGCTTCAACTTTAGCGGGATCCACCTGGATACCACGCTCACTGACCACGTGTCCAAGGAATTGGACTTCTCGTAGCCAAAATTCACATTTAGAGAATTTGGCATAGAGCTTCTCCTGATGTAGAAGTTTGAGAATACAACGAAGGTGTTTCTCATGGTCAGCTTGATTCTTCGAATAGATAAGAATGTCGTCGATGAAAACGATGACGAATTTATCTAAGTAAGGCTTGCAGACGCGATTCATGAGATCCATGAACGCGGCTGGTGCATTAGTGAGCCCAAAAGGCATCACTAGGAACTCGTAGTGACCGTAACGAGTCCTAAATGCAGTCTTGTGCACGTCTTCATCTTTGACCTTCAATTGATGGTAGCCTGACCTCAAATCAATCTTCAAGAAGTAACTTGCCCCTTGAAGCTGATCGAACAAATCGTCGATTCTGGGCAAAGGATACCTATTCTTGATCGTGACTTTATTAAGCTCGCGATAGTCGATGCACAGACGCATCGACCCATCCTTCTTCTTGACAAACAAGATTGGCGCTCCCCAAGGAGATGAACTAGGTCTAATGAAACCTTTGGCCAGTAATTCATCTAGTTGCGTCCTCAACTCCTTCATTTCTGTGGGTGCCAATCTGTATGGTGCTCTTGCAACTGGTGCCGCTCCGGGGATGATATCGATCCTGAATTCGACTTGTCTATACCAGGTAGATCTTCTGGAAACACTTCTGGGTATTCAGAAATGACAGGGATATCTTCTATCTTCGGTTTAGGCTCATCAACAATCACTTGCGCCATGTAAATGACACATCCCTTCTTCAAACACTTGGAAGCCTTGAGCATAGTCACTTGCTCAGGCAGCCCATACTGGGTATCTCCCCGAATGGTAAGTGATTCACCAGACGGAGTCTTTATTACCACTTGTTTCTGGTTACAGACAATTTGGGTCTGGTTATGAGATAACCAGTCCATACCCAGAACTATGTCAAAACCAGCCAACTTAAAAGGAAGTAGAGACAGAGGAAAAGAATGGTTCTTAATGGATATAACACACCCATCTAACACAGTAGAGACGGTTTCTATGGTACCATCTGCTAACTCTACCTCATAGTTCACTTTTAGGGTTTTGACAGGTAAATTCAACAATTTACAAAATTTATGATCTACGAAAGACTTATCTGCACCTGAATCAAAAAGTACTCTTGCAAAGACATCATTTACAAGGAAAGTACCTGTTATGACATTATCGTCTTGCATAGCCTCTTTCGCGTCCATCCTGAAGACTCTGGCATTAGTCTTCTTAGCCTCCTCAGGCTTCTTGTTGTATTTTGGGCAGTTGGTCTTGATGTGCCCCTTTTCATTGCAACGGTAGCACGTTGCGTCTTTTATCTTCTTGCAATCCAGGGTTTTGTGATCCGTGGATTTGCAAATTCCACAAGCAAAGGGTTTTGACTGAGTCTGAGAGTTCGACTCCAGTCTGCACTTTCCATAGTGCTGCTTCTTGCAAGTTTTACACTTAGGCTTTTCACCAGAATTATGCCCATCCTTCCTCGACTCCGACCCTTTCTTGTTGTCACCGCTCCCACGGTGCTTCTTGTTCGATCTTCGCGAACCATCATCTTCTCGCTTCCTCTTCTCAGCCTCCTTATTCCTCAGCGATCTCTGCCTGACCGCATCCAGAGTGAGGGATAAGGAAATGTCAGCTACAGACCTGAAGGTAGCTGGCCGAGAAGCTTTTACGCTTGCCTTGATTTCCGGGGCTAGACTACCGATAAATCTAGCGATTCTTTTTGGCTCCGGGGTTACCAGATAAGGAACCAACCGGGACAGCGTATTGAAGCTTGTCAGGTAAGCTTGACAGTCTAGGTTCGTTATCACCAACGATAGAAAGTCAGATTCTATCTTCTCCACCTCATGTTGAGGGCAGTAGTTATCCTTGATTAGGGCGACAAATTGATCCCACGTCATATTATACAACGGGTTTTTTCCGGTGGCCTCAATCAGAGATCTCCACCATGCTAACGCTTCACCCTTGAAGGACTGTGACACAAACTTAACTACATCCCTTTCAGCGCACCCGCTGATATCTACCACCGTGTCCATTTCGTCCAGCCAAGTCATACAGTCGACGGCTCCTTTTTCCCCAGTAAAGTCCCTGGGTTTACAAGACACGAAGTACTTATAGGTGCAACCCTTGTTACGGGGTTCTTGATGCAGTACTAAGTGCTGAGATGGGACACTTTGATGGTTGGTGGACTGACGGTCGTCACCATCTTTCTTGGGTCCATTCTTTTTGGGAGGAGGCTTGCTATGAGCCTCAGAATGTGTCTTGGGCTTTGAATGTGTTGCAGAGTGGGTCCTACTTCGAGTACCACTGTATTCTTCATACTGCCTTTCCAAATCCTGTGTAACAGCGCCGTCTATGATCGCTTTTAATTCAGCACCCGTTAACGTAATCTGGGCGTTCTCATTTGGCTCCACTGGATGGCTATTTATTTCATTTGAGTCATCCATTTGAATTGAACTGTTGCAGAAAACAAGGACAGTATTTTATTTGGGAGTTTATTATGGAATTACCCCTTAGGGTAACTCGTTAACCATGGTAAACAGAGACCATATTTGGTTAACTTATTAATCGTATTAATTTAGGATTTCAATTAAAATTCATCCTAATTATAAACAATAACAATATATATTAGCACATAAGGCTTAGTCACATGGACAATTTAAATTATAAGCTATGATTTCAGAGAATCAAGGCTTTTAAGGTTTAAATATATTTTATTACCTTTTTCAGACAGTGAGTCAAAGCTACAACTGTCTTTTGGCTCATGTAGAAATGAGCAAGGCCCGTAGGCATTATATTACCAACGTATGGTAAAATATGATCATCTTAATTGATGATCTTAACCCATGATTCAGAGATCATATAATTGGGTTGGAATCTTCTAAAGAATCCTTATACGTATAAAAATGACATGTGATTTTTAACGAATCACGTCTGCCAGGAGTGTTAACATGTTTTAAGATGTTAACAGGAATTTGAACCTTTTAAACAGGTCTTACCATCTTGGCCCGGTCTTATATTTGACACGAGGCTAGGTTTCACACTTTAAGATTCTTAATTTATAATTACATAGGCAGATTATTTTAAAAAGGAATGATTTTAATTTATTTATTTCATTTATAAAGTATATATGCACAAATGGCAATCATGAAATTTATAAAAAAAAAAAACAAACATTCCATTTATTTATTCAAAGTATTACATGTTGCCCTAAACGGGTCTTTTCAAATAACAGACTACCCACGCAGGGGTTAAACAAGTACTTACCCTCGCAGGGGCTTAATAACACACATGTCCACGCAGGGACTACATAATATAATAGTCCACGCAGGGACTCACACTAACAATACACCCACGTAGGGGTTAAAACAAACAAGCATGCCCACGCAGGGGCTCAACAGTAAGTACAGGAGAAAATAACTGTGTAAGGATTCAATGATCCTTCTTGTTCTTCCCCTTGATCAAGCTAGCCAATCCTTGGAAGAACGTCTGTCTTTCCCTACGTTCCTCGTGAGCTGCCCGTTCAACTTGCTCCAACCTCTGTAAAATTTCCTCCCTTTCTGGGGGAGAAAACCGTGGTGGCTGCGATTGCGTCCTGATAATGGGTCTATGAGGTATCGGGTATCCCTGAGTCGGGTAACTCACCCCCCATGGATCCCCATAGGGTCCTTGGGTGTTATAGTTCGCTGCTACCATGTACGGATCAGCCTCCCCGTAACCATAGTTGTGATGCGTTGGGGGTTCAAACGGGTTGTATCCCATGCCACCCGTATATGCTGGTATCGGGTTGTCAAAACCCATTGGCGGCGGCTGAGGCATCGCTGGGTTGGAGGGTCCACCCATGTGTGGGTCCTCCTGATGTGGCGGGTAGTGACTAGCACTTGACTGTCGTGGGGAACTGAGATGGAAATTCCCTGGTCGTGCCGATATGCGGGCACTGGTTCTCCTACGCCTTGGCGGTTGAGGAGGTGCTGGCTGAACTGGTGGCGGTGGTGGTGGTGGCGTAACTGCCACAAATCGGTGATCCTCAGATGAATCTTGATGATGCGGCTGCGGCTGTGGCTCCTGCTGCTCATGAGGCGATGAGTGGTGAGAAGGTGTATAGTACCACTCGTGCTGATTAAACATGGCTTGGAAACTGTCTGGACCACCATATGGTGATCCATGGAACGAAGACCCATCGGAGATCTCGATCGGATGGTTCGGAGTACCACTCGCCGGCATGACGGGGTCCGTATCCTCGTCCATGTCATCTGCATGATCTCTTGAAAAATGGTCATCTGGACCCAGTGGGTTAAAACCCACGGGTTCTTGTAAGTAGTTGGCCGGGTTAAACTGGCCCCTGAACACTGGAGTAGGGTCCCCATAGGAATGATGGGACAAAGATCTCTGCAGCGGTATGTAGGAAGGCAGAGGGTTGTTGGGCTCGTCTTCCGAATGTGGTCCGTATGAATTGTGGACCGGAGGTGTAGAGCTGTGCGAAACGGATCGTCTTGCCAGCTCGAACAGGTTTCTCCTGTTCTGACGTGGATCGTAGCTCTCCGAAGCAGATGGAGCTCGTACATTAGACGGTCCAGCTTCATGGTCATTGGGGGCGGTGATCGGCCCCTTTCCTCGTCCCCGTCTACGGAAAAATCTTGGAGGCATTTTGATATTCCTGTCAATAAAGCATAAGATAACGACAACAAAATATAAAATTTAAAGGACAAAACAAAACCCGAATAAGGTGGAATTTGTCCTATGTTATAAGTCTAGACTCTAAGGTTTAGATATGTGCAATTGTGTAACTGAGATTAAACACAAAAGGCTAGTGTTTAATTCACTCAGAGTTGGCTCTGATACCAACCTGTCACACCCCGATTTCCACGTGTCACCGGTGGGCCCGGTGGGGGAGTATCGTGACGTGGTTGGCAACGTAATAGTCAAACAACACAATATTATTATGCACAGCGGAAGCAAATTTAGAATATGATACAACCGAATTTATTTATTGTAATCAAAGTCACAATATCTGGATGTTTATCCACAGTAGGATCGAAACAAAATAACATTTAATGGTTCAACAGACTTCAGGCATCTTAAGCTTGCGAGACTTCTAATGATGCTTAGGAGAAATCCAAGCCAATTTCGCTTAGTACCTGCATTTATTCTTTTTGGGAAAATACGTCAGTTTACACTGGTAAATACATTCAACTGACTCATTTTGGAAAATGATTGAAAATTGGTTTGGATGCACAAGGCATAAACATTTTATTTAACTTGGGAGAATTATTTAATATTATAATCTTGTGAACGAATTACATGTTACTTATGCGTTCAGTAGCCCGGATCTAGTCCGGGTTAAAGATCAATGGACACACCACAATAATGAGTTATACACCGACAGGTGTACGCCTACACCCCGTGCTCAGGTCGTGGCCATCTCGTAAGATGATGCCAGGGATATCCGGGACATGGTCATTAACCCCCCAAAGGCTGTAAAGTAAACAAGACTGTTTAAACGAGCCGATCAAATTATTCAACTACCCACTAAGCGTGGAGATTTGATGCCCGATCAAGCGGTATGCTATATACCGTAACCCAAGCCCGTATAGGGAAAATAAGTTAAAAGTATTTACCTGATGCAAATTATAATTCACAATAAGCAAAATGCACGTAGCTTTTACTGGTTCTCCTAATCTGGAACGAAGGTTTAATATAACCTATTAGAATACTAACGGGTCTTTAATTAAGCTTAAGCTTAGACCGGCTAGTTTCAAAGATACGGTTTGTACGCACGATTAAGCGAAGACCGGATAGAATGTGATTTAGACCCGACAAGTTTGAAGACTTGTTTAATATGGTTTTATTATTCACATTCTGGATTTTGAGATAAAACCGTTAAGGTTTGACCCGTTTCGGCTAATTTATGTAAACTTGTTACATAAACCGAACCGTACGCGTAATAAGCGTGATGGGTAGTCATGAGAGCTATATACAGGTTTCCTAAGTTAATTATGTCTCAATTATGTTGTGACATCAGTAAGGTGTCTTTCGTTATGCCCGAAACGTGTTTAGACACAAACTAGGCCCCGTAGGGGTAATTTGGTCATTTAAAAGTTTATAAAAGAGTTTAAGTGACAACCTGAGTTACAGGTCTGATGTAATTAGCAAATATACTCAATTTTCTAAGTTATATCAGTAGGTTAAATCATGTATGTGAAACTTATCATTTTTAACCAAACTAGGCCCCGTAGGGATATTTTGGTAATTTCACATAAGCCGAAAAGCTCAAAACTGAAGTCTGAGTTTATCAACCTTTGCTTACTGTTAAAATATTGTAATTTGCCTCTTATATCAGTAGGTATCACCCCGGTTATGTCCAATATGATTTTAAAACATACTATGCGTTAAAAACGCTAAATAAGGCGATTAAAGGCCATTTCCGGGTTCGATACTTAAATCTGATATTTTTATATTTCCAGAAGGCTTAAAATAATTTATTTATCATATGTGATCAGTGGCAAAAGGTTTGGGGTCGTTTAGATATGTAAAACTCATTTTATGGCCCGTAAGGGCAAAACCGACAATTACCGAATTAAGCCTACGACTATGAGTTATGCTCAGCCTAAAATTAATTAAAAATCTTTAAAAATCCTAAAATAATATATTACATCAGTGGGTAAAAGATTTGATACCAAAAAGTATGTTTAACTAGGCTAAACGCTAATTACGCCATTTTATTAACATAAAGCATTAATTTTGCGATAATGAGCATAACTCTTAATCTATAAGTCAAACTGATGTCAAACTTTGCATACAAGTCTATATATCAGTAACAAAGGTTTCTACACTTTTACATTTTCATAAATCACGTTTTAAGGTAATAAGGGCATAACGGTCAACATATGAGCAATTAACGGAAACATGCATATTAATTGGATAACTAATGAACCAAGGTGTATAATCACAGAGGGTTGTTCTAACATGTAGCCTAGTCCAATTAAAGCTCTGAGGCATTTCTAAAATATGCCTAAACGGGTCAGAACTGAAAGTCAAAGCGAAAGTTAAACTATGTGACTTTCGGTTCCGAACCGGGTCTAAACAGGAAATAGTCGGGTTGAACATGTTTAGACATGTTCTTACACTTATTACTAAGTTATAACAATGATCAAACAGGTTATATATGTTCTAGATAGCTAATTATGCATAAATGACATTTTAAGCATTTTGTTGACTTTTTAATTAAAAGTTTGACCCGACATTTGACCTGGTTAGGGTGGTGATCAGGGGAAACCCTTTTGAGGTTTTATTACCCATATAAACACCATCCTATAACTACTTTTAATTCGAGATATGACTGAGTCATTATTGACTAATCTCGAAGTCAAACCGTAATTACGATGGTTTGACTTTTAGCTAATTAACTAAGTTAAACTCAACTAAACAAGAACTAGCAGACTTACAAGAGTCCAATGCACGAAATATGATCACTTGTGGCTGCTTGATAGCTCCAGAAATGATCCAAGAGTGCAGGAGAAGTTGTGAGGAATGTTTGTAACATGAAGGCCCTTATATAGCAAGTTCAATCACCACAACATGTTGACAACAAAGTCTAGGACACACCACAACTGATTAACACTTGTTACTAGTGCTTAGGGGTGCCTAGGGGTCGTCCACATGTGAGAAAAACCGGCTAAATGGGTCAAAATCGCGCATAACAGGCAACAACCTGTTTTCTGGTTGCTAGGCGCAGCTTGCGCACCGCAAGGCTTTCCTTGCTACGGTGCGCAAGGGTACATCAGGGACCAAACTTGTTTGTTTCTTGGTGTTTTGAAAGGCCAATCCACTTGCACGAATTTAGTACATTGTTTATCAGTTAGGGGCCTTTAAATTGTGTCTTGTACTATTACATACCCTACCACTTTGGGTTTGTTTGCTTTGAATCTAAAAACAAGACCCGAAAACAAAGGGTTTCCATTCTTTTTCTTCGTAGGAGTCCACCATATCAAGTTATGAATAATTCAATGTTATAATTCACTGAAGTTTATCATATACAAGATGTTTTTAATATGTTTTGAGTCTTGGGATTTACTACGAGGTCGTTCAGAGGTGCAAAAGTTTCCATCCTGTCAAACATTTTTTTATTAAATCCGGGTTTACAACGCGTTTTGTCTTACATGACACGTGTCGTTTTATTATTGAACCCGAAATTTTCGAGGTGTTACAGTACCGCAAGAAGAGGCATTCAGGAAGATGCTCCATATACTGCAACTTCTGTTAAGTATCTGGACACAAGGAAAAAGACTGTAGGAAGAAACCCAACAATAAGCTATGCTTCAACTGTGGAGAGACTGGTCATATCAAACCAAAATGTCCGAAACTAGCTCAAGCAACAAACATCAAAACTACTAAGAATGTCTGAGCATTTGTTCTGACAGCCGATGAAGCTAAGATGATTCCGGATGTGATTGCCAGTACATTTTTAGTTAATGATATTTTTGCTAAAGTATTATTTGACTCTGGTGCAAACCATAGTTTTATTAATACTTCATTCTGCAAATTTCTCAATCAACCATTAGCTAAACTTTCACAAGAATGTGTGGTAGAAACGACAAACGGAGAATCCATTAAGATTACTGAAACCTTGCAAGGAGCAAGAATAGAAATTTCAAACCATAATTTTATTGCTAACCTTTACCCAATGAATCTGGCTAGATTTGATATCGTATTAGGAATGGATTGGTTAGTAGCCAACCATGCCAGCATTCTATGTGATCAAAAGTCAATACAAGTAAGTTCACCAAAGGGTGAAAAGATCACAATTAAAGGAGATAAGCCAACCAGATCCACAAAATTCATCTCTGTGATGAAAACAACAAGCTATGCAAGGAAAGGATCACTAGTGTATATGATTTCTATAATTATTAACACTAAAGGAAAAGAATTAAAAGATATCCCCGTAGTATCTAAATTCTCAGATGTTTTTCCAGAATAATTACCTGGACTACCGCCAGATAGAAAGGTTGAGTTCAGAATTCACCTACTGCCAGGGGCAGCACCGATTGCCAAGGCACCTTACCGTTTAGCACCAACAGAGATGCAGGAACTGAAGAAACAATTGGACAAACTACTGGAAAAAGGTTTCTTACAGCCTAGTTCATCACCATGAGGAGCACCAATCTTGTTTGTAAAGAAAAAGGACGGATCAATGCATATGTGCATTGATTACCGAGAATTAAACAAGGTCACGATTAAAAATCGATACCCACTATTGAGAATCGATGATCTGTTCGATCAACTTCAAGGAGCTCGATTCTTTTCTAAGATCGATTTACACTCAGGATATCATCAATTGAAAGTTCAGGAAGAAGACATTCCTAAAACTGCTTTCAGAACAAGGTATGGTCATTATGAATTTACATTCATGCCATTTTGTTTAACAATGCCCCAGCCGAATTTATGGACATGATGAACAGAATATGTAAACCATATATGGATAAATTCATAATTGTCTTTATGGATGATATTCTTAAGTAAAGAGGAACATGCAGAACATCTGCATATACTTCTAAATTTGCTGAGAAAAGAAAAGCTTTACGCTAAATTTTCAAAATGCAAATTTTGGTTACAAGGAGTGCAATTCCTTGGACACCTGGTTAATCATGAAGGAATTCATGTGGATCCCACAAAGATCGAGGCAATTACAAAGTAGAAAGTCCATGAATCACCAACGGAGGTGAGAAGTTTTCTTGGACTAGCTGGTTATTATAGACGTTTTATTCAAGATTTTTCTAGAATAGCCATTCCCTTAACGAAACTGACTTGCAAATCAGGTAAGTTTGAATGTGGACCAAAACAGGAGGAAGCTTTTAGAATTCTGAAGCATAAGTTAACCAATGCACCCATACTAGCGTTACCAGAAGGAACTGAAGACTTGATAGTCTATTGTGACGCTTCTAAGTTAGGTTATGGATGTGTGTTGATGCAACGTCAAAAGGTTATAGCCTATGCCTCTAGACAACTTAAAAATCATGAAGAGAATTATACGATTCATGATCTAGAGTTAGGAGCCATAATTTTTGTCCTTAAGATTTGGAGACACTATTTGTATGGAAATAAATTCGTTGTCTTCACAGATCATAAGAGTTTAAGATACATTTTTGGGCACAAAGAATTGAATATGAGACAGAGACGCTGGATGGAAATTCTTAGTGATTATGATTGTGATATCCATTATCATGCAGGAAAGGCTAACGTAGTAGCTGATGCTTTAAGTAGAAAGTATCACGAAAAGCCAAGATGAGTACGTTCTCTTAAATTAAATCTGCAGATAGATTTAAATTAGCGAAATAGAAAAATACAGGAATCAGTAATCAAGGATGATACTGAAAAATTAAAAGGAATGCTTAAGGAATTAGAACAGGGAACAGATGGAATTTGGAGATTCCATAAGAAAAGAATCTGGATATCCAAACAAGGAAACCTACGCCACCGAATTTTAGAAGAAGCTCATAAGTCTAAGTATACAATACATCACATCCCAGTAGTGATAAAATGTATCAAGACTTAAAGAAGAATTTCTGATGGATAGGAATGAAAAAGGATATAACAACCTGTAATATCCAAAATCGGGAATTTCATCAACTTATGAAAATCTAAGTTAGAATTGGATGGAAAAAAAGTGCTAATGTAATTCTAAAATGGTTTTGAAATAGTATTAGTTAATTTGGTGGAAATAGCCGTTGAGGTAGTAAGATTCCGTTTTGAGGGTAGTTATAAAATAATATTTTATTAATTGCTTGGAATTATTAATTGAGGAAGATAACTTGTTGCGCAACGATATATTTTTACAGCTTGTATTTTAGTAATATAATTTGAGAAATATGACGGTTTCGCTTTAGGGAAATATCGTTACCGCATCTTGTGACTCACCCAAACTTAAATGGGCATTTTTGTAAGAATCAAACTTGAGGGTGTATATTGCAATTAGGCAATAGTTGAATGTATAAAAAGCCATATTTAGGCTCATTTGTGACAAATAATGGCTGGACTTAGAGAGACAAAAGCAAAGAACTAGAGAGAGAAAGAAAGTGGTGGTCCAATGGTGGTCCGATAGCGGTTTGCGGCGGCCGATGGTGGCCGGAGTTGCGGGTTTCAACCCAAAAATATTTCTAGATGATAACAATGCAATGGTAAGCTCCGTTTGCTCATAAATCCTAAGTTGAAGTCGTTTATAAATGTCGAAAAGTTAGATTCGTTAATGTGATTTCCGTTTTTATTTTATGTGGTCTAAAAGAAATGGTTGTTAATGGAAAACCGACCGTTGGATCGATCCCAAATTTTACAGTAGGTTTCTGACATATAGGTATTAACATCCAACGGTTGGAACTGAGAAATATGTCCTGGAGTTAAGAGTTTTACAGCAGCTGTTTGGATTTTCGGTACAAAAAATGTTGTTGTAAAGAATGAGTTGTTCCAAGAGATTCGACCGTTGGATTGAGCTGAAATTTGGATAGTAGCTTCCTAAGACATGGGTCATAAATACGACTGGAGGAAATTTCGATCAGATATCTGTAAGTGTGGTTTTGACACTAATCACTTTGTAACAGTTTGTTTGTGCGAAAATCAGGAACTTGATTGCGATGCATGGATGTTCTAATGGAGTTGTATATGCAATCCAATACCAGAAAAATGTTTGTGATGAAAAAATGAACAAAACTACATAAGTGGATCCTATTGCATGTCGGCTACAAGAAAATCCGCGTACATGATCCATACAAATAAGGGAACGAAAGCTTGGGAGTTGACGGGACAAGATTGACATTAGCAATATCATATTTTCCTACGGGCAAAGGTGAGTGGTTTATATCCACTTTGGTATGTATTGTTAGTTTTGGTTTCTTTTATGTTACGAGCATATAATATTGCTTATTCGATTATATATGTAGAAAGACCATGTTGTTCATTGATTTTAAAGATCCCGTAGGTCATTTCTCACTACCGGAAGTATGATATAACTGTGTAGTATTTTATTGGTCGTATGGAGCAAATACTCATGAAATGTAGAAATGATAAATGTTTATTTACGGACTTCGTTGGATAGCTTATAGAATCATTCTTGATTGACACGACTGTGTAAGTTGTTTGTTTTAGTACTTGTGTGCTCTAATAAGAGTTTAGCATAAATTTCTAGCGTATGTGGTTAAGAACATGGTTATTTAACTTATTAAAGTATGTGCATGAGTAATGCACGGTTTGTGTTTTTAATGAATATAGTTATGAATTCTGACTCTTGGATTGCTAAGATGGATTTACAAGCATCGGTATGTGGGAGAAGATGATATTCAAGAAGATTTGAATGCAGTTGACGAACTAGTCATGAGTTTGATTTCTTTTTTTTTAACCATGGTAGTAAGTATCTAACATTAAATGTTAGTACAGGTATAAACCTTTGAATTATTATTTTTTATGTTGTATTACTGAATGTACTTGTAGTGTGAGTAGAAACCCTTACTTAGCTTTGCTAATTTAATTTATGTTGGATGATGTCATCAGGTTCGCGGGTCTTGAAATTGATTTGGAGATAGAGGATCGGGTCTGAAGATTTGATAGTAAGTGAACGACATAGACGAATGATTTATAAACTAGCATACAAATACCACCTAAAATGAAAGAATTGTAACACCTGTATATTCTTTAAACATTTTTAGTTGGAAAATATATTGTTTATGTGTATTAGTTAACACAATTTTTTTGGGACCGTCTTTCCGCAACTAATTAAATAGCTAAGTTTTGTTTTCAAAATAGGGTGTTACAACTTGGTATCAGAGCCCGGATTTGAGGGATCCAAGTACAAATGAACATGTGCTTGAACTCAAATCAGTGTGCTCTTGGTAAGAGAAAAATGTATAATCTAAGACCCGATCAAGACCCGTAGGAAAGGTAATATAGAATGATTTTTGATACAATACAACTAACTGTGATGTTTTGCCGTAAGGATTAGGTTGTGAAAAAAAAAACCATGCTTCAGGTAGATGAAACAAGAAGGGATCCGCTGATTCAAATTTGGGTAGTACGTGAGGACATACTTTACACATTAGAAGGGAATGATCAAAAGGTATGATTTCTTGGTTTTGCAAGTAGTAAGTAAACTCAATTTGGAAAGAAAGTTGAAGGTATATGAATTCGGTTTGAACTTTGAGAGATAGGGATGATGAATACTTAAGTGAGAGATAAACCAAATAGGTTACCTAAAGGTGGATGAAAAATGAAATAGGAGTTAAAATTTATTTTAATCATAGTATGACGTAGTGACTATAGGAAGTCATATTAATGACTGAGAATGCTTGGACTTACACCAAAGCTCGTACGTAGGGTGTGTTCGCTCCAAGATTTGAAAGAGGTAAAACTTTACGATTTCGGTAATTTAATTTCATGTAGAATCTCATGATAGGGGTCATGAATGATGGGGAAAAAATTTAATTTACGTTTTTCACGTTTTAAAGGTCCCGAGTCCCTTTAACCCGTTGACCCCATTAAACTCCCGAAACACGCAGTAAGGCTATCAAAACCTATAAAACTAATTCATGTTGTGCTATAGTGTCTCGAAGCTAAAATTCATACGATTAGAAAGTTGTAAACGGATCATTCATTTTTGTGTGATTAGAAATATCAAAGAATGGAAGTTGACTATGTGGCATGATGCACGAGTCAAAGGATTGGAAATTTGTGTTAACCAAATAATGAATGAGTTTAGGATGGAAATGGGTTTACTCAGATTGGATATGGGTCAACTCAAGATGTACACTCGGTGTACGAGAATGAAATATCACCAGAATATAAAGTATGAAATGCGTTTAAAATTGGAAAGAAATGGAAGTAGTATAACCTTGAGTGCATAGGAAACACGATGGAGTGATATGCTCCACATAGATGTATACCATGGGTCAGGGAATTGATAGTAGACTTGAAGCAGGTTAAGGAAGTTCATGTGTTATATCTTGGAGTGAATGAGTTATTGCAAGAAGTACTCAAACCCTCTCATGATTGTTCATGGAGTGGTTGAAAAAGCAAAATAATAAAATAAAACAAGGCATATGAAATGAATTATTGCATAAACTATTGCAAGATGTAAAGATATGAAGCAAGAATGTTTTCAAAAATTAAAAGAAATTTGTAATGTAGAAGAGAATGAAATAAGGTTGGACTCCGTATGTAAGTGTGGATCAAACTTATATGAATGAAAGGTATGAATGAAAGTTTTGACTCCATAGGTAAGCACGGATCAAACTTATATGAATGAAAGTCTTGAATCCGTAGGTAAGTACGGATCAAACTTGTATGAATAAAATGTATGAATGAAAGTTTTGACTCCGTAGGAAGTACGGATCAAACTTATATGAATAAAATGTATGAATGAAAGTTTTGACTCCATAGGTAAGTACGGATCAAACTTATATTAATGAAAGGTATGAATGAAAGTTTTGACTCCGTAGGTAAGTACGGATCAAACTTATATGAATGAAAGGTTTGAAGTGAGTACAGATCAAACATATATGAACGGAAGGTTTGAATCCATAGGTAAGTACGAATCAAACGGGTATGAATGAAAGGTCGAATCCATAAGAAAGTATAGATCGAACATGAATGGAGGGAAGATATATCCATCTCTAACTAAGGAAGATTTGAAAGTTGTAAGTACATATGTTAATAACATAGTTAGGATACACATGTTGTTTGGTCAACGGAATGCATACATGCATACATGGTTGCAAAAGTCGCTAGGCGCTCCCTAGTCGGTCGACCGGGAAGTTGAGAGTACTCGGTCTACGCGGAGAGTACTCGGGGAGTACTCGGACATGTTAAATTATAAAGGAATTACTTTTTGGAGATTAAATATATGAAAAAATAACACAAATTTACTAATATTTATAACAAAATACGTGAAAATGATATTCATTCTTTAATATGATAGGCATAGAAATTATGTTATATTATTATTTAAGTCAAACTAAGCCCGAGTTGACCTACTAGATCCAATTCTGGCCGAGGTTGACCGCGTTTGACCGACTCCGAGTAATTAGGCGGAGTCAAAGAAAGTCGCATCGGCAGCCTGCCTTGTAGCGACTACTCGGGGAGTACTCGGCCTTGGAAACCTTGTTTTACAACAATGCATGCATATTACAGATATGAAAATTGGTAAGAGTGGAATGTAGCTAATTGTGGAAAGCTAGTTAAGAATGTATTGATCGTTTGACTTTATGAAAAGTTAAACATGCAAATTAGTAAGTGTAATGAAAGTATTAATAAGATTGCATGAAATGTTTATTGCAACCAATTGGGAACTATTAGTGAGGCAAGTAAGTGTAGTTACCTGTTGAGCATGTTAGTAATTGATTTATGAGAGTTAAGATGACTAATGGGCTAAGAACCAGACGAATGGCCTAAATTAAAAAAAAGGTAAAACGTGTACTTCAAAATGTACTTAAAAAAAGAAAGTTAATGACTAATGGTCATAAATTAGTAAGAAGTGGCAGTTTGACATTGAAAAGTTAAGTTGTTGAAAAGTTTGTAAAAAATAAAATAGAATAATAACAAACGAAATATAAGGATCTTATGTAAGAATGCTGATGTGCGGTAAGTGTCGTAATTATTAGGTGTATATTTTAAGCCCTTTTTAACACTTATTTTAGCCAAGTTTTAAATTTATAAAACACGATATTTTACTAACACTAAACACACATATGGGCAAGTGCACCCATCGTTGAGTGTGGTATAGCGTTGGTAAGATACCGAGGTCGTCCAAGGACACAAGAGCTTTTAGTACCGGTTTATCCTCAACGTCTAACCAAAATAAAAGTTTAGAAAAACGTTTTAAGCTAAGAAAAATAAAAACTAACTAAAATGCTGAAAATAAAAATAAAATAAAAAACAGATAGACAAGATGAATCACTTGGTTCCGACTCGTATCTAGTATAACCTTTGATTATTTCCGCACTTTTGCACATGATTAATAGATTATCTTAGTTATTGTAGTAGGCCCCTATTTTGAAGGTGACGTTACCCTCACCCCAGTAGTTTGAGTCAGCAAGGATACAATCCTAAAAGGGTGGATTATTGGAAGATAATGAATTAAGTTATTAATGCAGTATTGTGGTAGGCCCCGCTTTTGGCGGTGACGTTACCCTCGGCTAAGTAGTCTGAGTCAGCAGGGATACAGTCCTAAATAGCCGGGTTATAGTATTAATAGTAGTTAACTTATGAGGGGATCAAAGAGTTTGGACCCCCGCCATCCAATACCGTGAAGTATTGAAGGAGATCCTACTAAATTTGACCCAGGTCCATTGCAGGACCTCTAAACGCTGAACAATGGCAAGACCTTTACCAAACCGTTCCCTTAACCCCCGACCAGGTAGCCAACATACCTCCATATAGACCGTGGAGATATGAATGGTGAAAATCTTTTATTTTATATAGACAGTAAAATAATGCCAAGACACCACGGACAAACGATAAGGAAAGATCACCTTCAACATAAGTAACTAGTTATTAAAGTCATTAATACAAAACCAAATAAAAAGTGCAAAAGATTAGAAATAAAAAGTATTATACTAGACACTTTGTCTTCACCAAGTGATGTAAGAGACTTAGGCAAACATGGCCTTGATTGTCAAGAACTCTTACGATCAATCTTGGATCCCGAGACGACTCACACACTCTACGATGGACAATGGATGATGGTGGTGGATGATGGTGTTGTGATGGTGGTGGGTGGTGGATGAAGTGTGAGAGAGGTGGTGTGCCAAGGGATGAGTTGAAATGAATCCAAGCACTCCTATTTATAGGCTGAACAGAGAGCTGGGCACGGCCCCGTGTCCGCTGGGCACGACCCCGTGCCTGTCTGACACTCTCTCTCCTCATTAATTGTAATTCGCAATTACAATAAATGCGTCTGCTGTACTTTCAACACGCC
Source organism: Helianthus tuberosus (assembly GCA_030545235.1). Lineage (NCBI taxonomy): Eukaryota > Viridiplantae > Streptophyta > Magnoliopsida > Asterales > Asteraceae > Helianthus > Helianthus tuberosus. Next base: position 72,986,682 of record CM060383.1, read on the forward strand.
CCCGTGTCCGCTGGGCACGGCCCGTGGTGGGAAATAGAAGCTTCTATAGGTTTGTCTTTTCTGCTGCTTCTTGGGCACGGCCCCGTGCTGGATGAGCACGGGGCGTGTTCAGTCTTCTGACTTCTTTATTTTGCTTTGGAAGGTGCCGTTGAGGGGTCGGGCAGTCCACTAATGTTCCTTTTCTTGTATTTATGTTGGATTTAGCTGTCTTTTTGCTTCTTTTGCGTTTTTGAGCTCATTTAATCCTAAAAATACAAAAGGAAGACAAAAACACTCTTTTTCCAATATTAGTACTTAAAAAGGGTTAGTTTTATGCCTTATTTGATGTAATTTATATGTTGCATTTTACACACATCAAATACCCCCACACTTGAACTTTTGCTTGTCCTCAAGCAAAACTCTTTAATATGTGGCTTACACTCCCAAATGGAATAGGTAGAAGAGAAGGTTTTGGGCTTGTCGTATAGTGTCGGGATATCCAAGATCTTTTTGGGTTTTATTTTTATTTATTTACACTCCTATTCGTAATGATTTATTTAGAACTTTTCATAGGAGAAATTACTTATTTGGGCATAACATGCCTTTTTAAAATTCCATTTATATACAAGTTCACATACCTTACGGGAGAAATCACTCACACTCGGCCGAAGGTGTATTTTTAGTGAATCACTCGAGAGCGGCATGGAACTTATTCCTACCATAGGCTTGCCAAGAAATCAATCCTCCTCCTTTTTAACTTTTATACCTTTGTAAATATCAAGAGGACTTTATGGGTTAAGGGCTAGGCTTGGGTTAAAGGTAGGTGGTTGGGATAGTGGTTAGTGGTTAGTAGAAAAAGGGTGAAAAAGCGTAACAAGTGTCGGTCTTCGTAAGATTTTCTATTTTTGCAACTTTTTATTTTGATGAAGCTTTTATTCAAACAAGGTTATTTTTGATGAACTTGTTTGTTTATTTTCTTTTTGCTTCATCAACAACACACATTTTTTTTTCATACGAAAAACCGAACTTGTTACTAAAACAAAGGGTTAAAAATAAAAAGGGTTTTGGTGGGTAAAAGGGTTTTTTTTTTTTTGTTTGGGTGATGAAATGAAAAGGTTTAGGCTCAAAGGGGCTAACTAGGGGGATTTTTTTGGGTAGGTGGTAAAAGAAAAAGAAAAATAATGGTGTAGAAATAAAAAAAAAGGGTTAGTCCTAATGCCTCCATCATTTACTTACTCGGGTTTAAGTTGATAAGGACCGGGAATGTATCGTCATGGCAAGTTCTAGAGTCGTAAGAACCAAGCGGCTATTCACACAAGAAACGAAAAATGAGCATTTAGTTTTAATGATATGTAATTGTGCTCAATAAAGGCTCAAAAATCACTTTTGTGGGAATGGGTTTTTATGTGATCAAGTATATATAATCAAATTTTAACTAAGTTTGTCATGCCTTTTCATAATTTTCTTATGTTGGTTCTTTTTATCACTACGCTATTGGTTGTAAATTTGTAAAAATATAACCTTTTTGAGAACTTGAATTTCCCGAGTTAAACCTAGACAAGTAAAAAAATGAAATTTTTGAAAAAAATTTGGGGTGATTAGCGGTTCCAATAGAGTTTTGTGTAAGGCTTGTATTTAGGACTTGCAAAATTCAAGGTTTTAGCATTCCCCCCACACTTAAATTACACATTGTCCTCAATGTGTCCCAAAAATAAATTTTTAGGTTTATTAGATGTGTAAAATAGTGTTTAAAAAGCAAAAATTTGTGTTACTGGGCACTGAACACGGCCCCGTGTTATCCGGGCATGGCCCCGTGTTCAAGTGCCAGTAACAAAATTAAAATAAGAGAAACAGAAGTCTGGACACGGAGGCGTGTTGGGTGAACACGGCCCGTGTCCAGGTACCTGAACTGGGCGTTTTCCTGCAGGTGGTTCAACACGGGGCCGTGTTGGTTGGGCACGGCCCGTGTTGAACCTTCTGAACTGGAGAGAATTGTCGGGTTGCCTTGTTCTTGTGCATGAGTTTATTTTTCTCGTTCCCCTTTTCATCCTTTACCACCATGAGTGTGTTTTATTCCTGAAAATTAAAACTAACTAGAAAACATAAAAATTAATCTAAATTAAACTAAGGATAGTTCCATGGAATGCCTCCATGGTGCGCCACGTTTATAAGGGTCCTTGGCTAGACCCAAAGCCTGGTCATATGTTACCCAAGTGGGATGTGTTGCATCCCATGTTACACCGTCGGAGAGCGTCATCCAAGCTTGAGTCTATGACCTTCACGTAGTTGACCGGATCTTCTTCCTCTACTCGCTTTCCACATTCAAATTTCACTTCCTCATCCCCAAACTTCAATGTTAGAGTTCCGTCATTCATATCCACCAATGCTTGGGTGGTGGCTAGAAATGGCCTCCCGAGGATGAGAGGGACATCGGTGTCTTCTTCCATGTCTAGGATGAAAAAGTCGGTTGGAAAGACGAATTTGTCAACCTTGACTAGCAGATTTTCGGCGACACCTTGTGGGAATTTGACGAACCTGTCGGTGAGTTGTATGCTCATCTTTGTAGGGCTTGTTGTTCCTAGGCCGAGTCGCTTGAACATTGATGTGGGCATGAGGTTGATGCTAGCCCCAAGATCGGCTAAAGCATTTCGGACGAGGGACTTCCCAATCGAACAAGGGATTGTGAAGCTCCCGGGGTCGATTTTCTTTTGTGGAAGTTTGTTGAGTACTAAAGCTGAGCATTCTTCGCCTAAGTTAACTAATTGCAATGATTCAATTTTTCTTTTGTGAGTGAGGAAATCCCTCATGAATTTTGCATATTTAGGCATTTGGGTTAGGACCTCAATAAAAGGAATATTAACATGCAATTGTTTTAGTAAACTTTCGAACTTTGCGAATTGCTCATCGGTCTTTTGACGATTTAACCTACCGGGGTATGGAATTGGAGGAGTCTTGGTGGGCTCTTGATTTGGTGTAGAAGCCTTTTCTGGCGCAGGAGGAGTCATAGGCTGGCTAGAATGGCTTCTTTCAATTGGCGGCAATGGAGCATCCTCGGGACCCACGGTTCGATTTCTTAATGTGATGAGATGTACTTGTGCCTTCGGGTTCGTTTCGGTATTACTAGGTAACGCGCCTTGTGGTCTCTCGGAGAAATTTTGAGCTAGTTGATTTAATTGTTTTTCAACGTTTTGAATGCTAGCTTGTTGATTTCTGAAATTCGATTCCAATTGTTGAAATCGATCCGAGTTTTTCTTTTCAGTGTCAGAGATGAGGCGAGATACAGTATCTTCAAGCCTTTCTCTTCCACCTTGTTGTTGAGAAAAATTTTGCGGTTGTTGAAAATTAGTTCATTGGTTTTGTTGGTTACTACTATTGCCGGGATCTTTCCAACCAAGATTTGGGTGGTTACGCCATCCTTGGTTGTAGGTACCCGTTGGAGGACCCGACGGCCTAGGTCTATTATCCATGTAGTTTACCGTTTCAGTTTGTTCATCTAATTCTTTCATACAACTCCAATTTTCATGTGACCCACCACACCCTTCACAAGCCATAACCGAGGCCGTTTTTGTCATTTCTAGCCTTTTGATTTTTGAAGAGAGGGCCTCGATTTGGGCTTGTAAAGAGGTGCTTTCATCAACCTTATGGGCGCCCGGGGCAATAGATTATTACCTCGGGGAGTGTGCCATTGAAAATTGGTTTGAGCAATTTCCTCAATTTGGTTATATATTTCATTTGGGCGACGATTACCTAAGAGTCCCCCGGAGCTTGTGTCAAGTGTTTGTCTTGTGTGTGGCAACAACCCATTGTAGAAAGTGGATACTTGTTGCCACACCGCTAGACCGTGATGAGGACACTTTCTTAGAAGCTCCTTGAATCTTTCCCAAGTTTCATATAAGGATTCCCCATCCTCTTGTGAGTATGTAATAATTTCAGTCATTAATTTAGCCGTTTTAGCAGGAGGGAAATACTTATATAAAAACTTTTGGGCAAGTTCATCCCAAGTGTTTACCGATCCAACTGGGAGGGTGTTAAGCCAAGCCTTTGCTCGGTCTTTTAGTGAAAATGGAAACATTCGAAGGCGGATGGCGTCATTTGATGCTCCATTGATCCGAAAGGTATCACATATTTCTAAGAAGTTAGTAATATGTAGATGGGGATCCTCGTCCGCAAGCCTGTGGAAGGTTGCGGAGTTTTGGAGCATTTGCATCAAATGCGGCCGAAGTTCGAAGTTGTTGGCCTCGACATTCGGTGCATTGATAGCGGCGCCAAGATTGCCTACGGTAGGCCGTAGGTAATCCATGGGGGTACGTTGGTCCGCCATTGGAAGTGGGTCCCCCGAAGCTTTCTATAGATTTTTAGCTTTTAGTCTTTTTCTGAGAAAGCGCTCTGGTTCTTCTAGGGGTTCTTTTATGTCTCTACTAGAACTGGAGCTCATGCACTACGTAGGAGGTTCAAATGTGGCGCCTGGGTTCCAAGTCCTGCAACAAAAACAGAAAAGAACGTTGGTCAGAATGTTCACCACGGCCCCGTGCTCAGTGAACACGGCCCGTGGTCAGAAGTACAGTAATCGTTTTCTGTATCCCAGTTACTGGGAGTTGGACACGCCCCGTGTTGCACCGACACGGCCCCGTGTTCAGCTCTCTGTAACTCAGAAAATAAAAACTGCCAGTGATGATGCTGGGCACAGCCCGTGTCTGACCGGGCACGGCCCGTGCTGAGCTCTGCAGAAGCTGAAAAACTAAGAAAATCCTAAAAAATTAAAAAGAAAAAAAAATGATTAGGCCGTTGATTCCTAACTTTCTTAAAATCCTTGTGTCCCCGGCAGCGGCGCCAAAAACTTGATGTGCGGTAAGTGTCGTAATTATTAGGTGTATATTTTAAGCCATTTTTAACACTTATTTTAGCCAAGTTTTAAATTTATAAAACACGATATTTTACTAACACTAAACACACATATGGGCAAGTGCACCCATCGTTGAGTGTAGTATAGCGTTGGTAAGATACCGAGGTCGTCCAAGGACACAAGAGCTTTTAGTACCGGTTTATCCTCAACGTCTAACCAAAATAAAAGTTTAGAAAAATGTTTTAAGCTAAGAAAAATAAAAACTAACTAAAATGCTGAAAATAAAAATAAAATAAAAAACAGATAGACAAGATGAATCACTTGGTTCCGACTCGTATCTAGTATAACCTTTGATTATTTCCGCACTTTTGCACATGATTAATAGATTATCTTAGTTATTGTAGTAGGCCCCTATTTTGAAGGTGACGTTACCCTCACCCCAGTAGTTTGAGTCAGCAAGGATACAATCCTAAAAGGGTGGATTATTGGAAGATAATGAATTAAGTTATTAATGCAGTATTGTGGTAGGCCCCGCTTTTGGCGGTGACGTTACCCTCGGCTAAGTAGTCTGAGTCAGCAGGGATACAGTCCTAAATAGCCGGGTTATAGTATTAATAGTAGTTAACTTATGAGGGGATCAAAGAGTTTGGACCCCCGCCATCCAATACCGTGAAGTATTGAAGGAGATCCTACTAAATTTGACCCAGGTCCATTGCAGGACCTCTAAACGCTGAACAATGGCAAGACCTTTACCAAACCGTTCCCTTAACCCCCGACCAGGTAGCCAACATACCTCCATATAGACCGTGGAGATATGAATGGTGAAAATCTTTTATTTTATATAGACAGTAAAATAATGCCAAGACACCACGGACAAACGATAAGGAAAGATCACCTTCAACATAAGTAACTAGTTATTAAAGTCATTAATACAAAACCAAATAAAAAGTGCAAAAGATTAGAAATAAAAAGTATTATACTTGACACTTTGTCTTCACCAAGTGATGTAAGAGACTTAGGCAAACATGGCCTTGATTGTCAAGAACTCTTACGATCAATCTTGGATCCCGAGACGACTCACACACTCTACGATGGACAATGGATGATGGTGGTGGATGATGGTGTTGTGATGGTGGTGGGTGGTGGATGAAGTGTGAGAGAGGTGGTGTGCCAAGGGATGAGTTGAAATGAATCCAAGCACTCCTATTTATAGGCTGAACAGAGAGCTGGGCACGGCCTCGTGCCTGTCTGACACTCTCTCTCCTCATTAATTGTAATTCGCAATTACAATAAATGCGCCTGCTGTACTTTCGACACGCCCCCGTGTCCGCTGGGCACGGCCCGTGGTGGGCAATAGAAGCTTCTATAGGTTTGTCTTTTCTGCTGCTTCTTGGGCACGGCCCCGTGCTGGATGAGCACGGGGCGTGTTCAGTCTTCTGACTTCTTTATTTTGCTTTGGAAGGTGCCGTTGAGGGGTCGGGCAGTCCACTAATGTTCCTTTTCTTGTATTTATGTTGGATTTAGCTGTCTTTTTGCTTCTTTTGCGTTTTTGAGCTCATTTAATCCTGAAAATACAAAAGGAAACACTCTTTTTCCAATATTAGTACTTAAAAAGGGTTAGTTTTATGCCTTATTTGATGTAATTTATATGTTGCATTTTACACACATCAAATGCTGAACGTGTAATGTGGTTTTGTATGTAAATGGGTAATTTTATGAAAGAACTATAGATAGTTAGACTTTGAATGTGAAAGGAACCTTGTATGAACTACTGAAGGTCTACTGTTACGTAATGCAAGTATATGTCTAACTGTTGATTTTGTAGATATGAACGATAGAATTCTTGATGTGATTAAACCAATAGAATTGGTAATATGATGCTAATTCGAAACTAGTCATGTAGATGATTGAAACCAAGCCAGATGTGGCATGGGCTCAGGTTGAAGCGGGTCGACCCAACTTACGGAATGTTTGTTATTGCCATGAAAATGAGGTTAGTAATTTTTTAGCTTGTGATTGTTATATAGAAATTGGTAGGTTAAATAGTATTCTCCACATGAGTGAAAGGTAGCTCAAATATGATATAGTATGGAATGATAGGCTTTTAACAGTTAACATGAGAATAATTTTCAACTCAGAGTTGTTGTCATTGAGAGTAATCTCATTTCTTTTAATGGATGGGTATGATTAAAGTGTTAGTATCAATAATTTGTGTTATACGCGTATATAGGCATGGCAAGTGAGGTATGAAATAAGCTAACAAGTAATTTAGCATGAATGAAATTGCTTACAATTAACCCTTAGTGGTTGTACATAGAAGATTGAACAATTATTGACTATATAGTTGGTGTCTAACACTTGAGTATCTATGAATGAATATAAATGAGGTAGCATTTATGTTATTATAACAAAACCATAATTAGGTGTTTATGATATACGTATGTTCATATTTTGACTCATTTTGTGTAAAAAATATACTTGAAAGAATGTTAATAGTGGAATACTGCAGTAAGCTCGTAATGAGCGCCTTTGTAAATAATGGAAGATCAAGTATGGTTTATGAGTTAAAACATGGCACTAAACTGATTCATTGTGATTAATATGCATGAACCTGGAATCCTAAAATTTGTATCTTATTACGTATGAAATGAATTGAATGAAATACAAGAATGAAATGTAGAATTTGAATATTATTAAATAGATGTGTATGAATTGCAAGATGTGATGTTTACGCAAGTTTAATTCAAAATTCGATGATGAACAAAGAAGACAATGATACAAGTTGGCTCAGAGAATCTTGTATTTATAAGCATGCGTATGCCTTGCCACTAACATGGCTTATCTGGCGAACTAAATTAAAAAGTTGATAAAATTGAATAAATGTAGGAGACTAGGAAAGTGAAAGGCCTAGCTTGGAATGTATGTCTATAGAATACGATGGGCCTTTTCAAGAAAAGCTACGCATGTATGTCTTTTATTTTAGCCCATAGGAGGACAAGGTAGTCGGAAGGTTACAATAAACTTAATTTTGTAAAGATGAGGTTTCGGGGACGAACCCTCCTTTAAGGGGGGTAGACTTGTAATACTCAAAATCGGGAATTTCATTAACTTATGAAAATCTAAGTTAGAATTGGATGGAAAGAAGTGCTAATGTAATTCTAAAATGGTTTTGAAATAGTATTAGTTAATTTGGTGGAAATAGCCGTTAAGGTAGTAAGATTCTGTTTCGAGTGTAGTTGTAAAATAATATTTTATTAATTGCTTGGAATTATTAATTGAGGAAGATAACTTGTTGCGTAACAATATATTTTAACAGCTTGTATTTTAGTAGTATAATTTGAGAAATATGACGGTTTCGCTTTAGGGAAATATCGTTACCGCATCTTGTGACTCACCCAAACTTAAATGGGCATTTTTGTAAGAATCAAACTTGAGGGTGTATATTGCAATTAGGCAATAGTTGAATGTATAAAAAGCCATATTTAGGCTCATTTGTGACAAATAATGGGTGGAGTTAGAGAGACAAAAGCGTAGAACTAGAGAGAGAAAGAAAGTGGTGGTCCAATGGTGATCCGATAGCGGTTTGCGGCGGCCGATGGTGGCCGGAGTTGCGGGTTTCAACCCAAAAATATTTCTAGATGATAACAATGCAATGGTAAGCTCCGTTTGCTCATAAATCCTAAGTTGAAGTCGTTTATAAATGTCGAAAAGTTGGATTCGTTAATGTGATTTCTGTTTTTTTTTGTGGTCTAAAAGAAATGGTTGTTAACGGAAAACAGACCGTTGGATCGATCCCAAATTTTTACAGTAGCTTTCCGACATATAGATATTAACATCCAATGGTTGGAACTGCGAAATATGTCCTGGAGGTAAGAGTTTTACAACAGCTATTTGGATTTTCGGTACAAAAAATGTTGTTGTAAAGAATGAGTTGTTCCAAGAGATCCGACCGTTGAATTGAGCTGAAATTTGGATAGTAGCTTCCTAAGAAATGGGTCATAAATCCGACCAGAGGAAATTCCGATCAGATATCTGTAAGTGTGGTTTTAACACTGATCACTTCTTAACAGTTTGTTTGTGCGAAAATCAGGAACTTGATTGCGTTGCATGGATGGTCTAATGGAGTTGTATATGCAAATCCGATACCGGAAAAATATTTGTGATGAAAAAATGAACAAAACTAAAGTGGATCCTGTTGCATGTCGGCTACAAGAAAATCCGCGTACAAGATCCATACAAATAAGGGAACGAAAGCTTGGGAGTTAACGGGACAAGATTGACAATAGCAATATCATATTTTCCTACAGGAAAAGGTGAGTGGTTTATATCCACTTTGGTATGTATTGTTAGTTTTGGTTTCTTTTATGTTACGAGCATATAATATTGCTTATTCGATTATATATGTAGAAAGACCATGTTGTTCATTGATTTTAAAGATCCTGTAGGTCATTTCTCAATACCGGAAATATGATATAACTGTGTAGTATTTTATTGGTCTTATGGATCAAATACTCATGAAATGTAGAAATGTAGAAATGTTAAATGGTTATTTACGGACTTCATTGGATAGCTTATAGAGTCATTCTTGATTGACACGACTGTGTAAGTTGTTTGTATTAGTACTTGTGTGCTCTAATAAGACTTTAGCATAAATTTGTAGCGTATGTGGTTAAGAACATGGTTATATAACTTATTAAAGTATGTGCATGAGTAATGCACGGTTTGTGTTTTTAATGAATATAGTTATGAATTCTGACTCTTGGATTGCTAAGAGGGATTTACAAGCATCGGTATGTGGGAGAAGATGATATTCAAGAAGATTTGAATGCAGTTGACGAACTAGTCATGAGTTTGATTTCTTTTTTTTAACCATGGTAGTAAGTATCTAACATTAAATGTTAGTACAGGTATAAACCTTTGAATTATTATTTTTTATGGTGTATTACTAAATGTACTCGTAGTGCGAGTAGAAACCCTTACTTAGCTTTGCTAATTTAATTTATGTTGGATGATGTCATCAGGTTTGCGGTTCTTGAAATTGATTTTGGGATAGAGGATCGGGTCTGAAGATTTGCTAGTAAGTGAACAACAACTAGCTTACAAATACCACCTAAAATGAAAGAATTGTAACACCTGTATATTCTTTAAACGTTTTTAGTTGGAAAATATATTGTTTATGTGTATTAGTTAACACAATTTTTTTGGGACCGTCTTTCCGCAACTAATTAAATAGCTAAGTGTTGTTTTCAAAGTAGGGTGCTACACAACCTATGTTGCTAAATGTCTAACCTGTTCACAGGTTAAAGCTGAACATCAGAAACCCTCAGGTTTATTGCAGCAACTGGAAATGCCTATATGGAAATGAGAATTGATAATAATGGACTTTGTTACTAAATTACCCAAGACGCGAAAAGGTAATGATGCAATCTGGGTGATTGTAGACAGATTAACCAAATCTGCTCATTTCTTACCATTGAAGGAAACTTTCAGTATGGCACAATTAGCTAAGTTATACGTAAATGAAATAGTTTCATTACATGGAATTCCTTTATCTATTGTTTCTGATAGAGATAGCCGTTTTACTTCTCATTTTTTGGACTAGTTTCCAAAAAGCAATGGGAACCAAGTTAAAACTAAGCACCGCTTATCATCCTCAAACGGATGGACAAAGCGAAAGGACAATTCAGACAATGGAAGATATTCTTAGAGCTTGTGTAATTGATTTCAGAGGAAATTGGGACTATCATTTACCATTAATAGAATTTTCCTACAATAACAGCTATCATACCAGTATCAATGCTGCACCATTTGAAGCGCTTTATGGACGAAAGTGCCGAACTCCAGTCTGTTGGGCAGAAATTGGAGAAAAACAACTATCTGGACCAGAGATAGTACAAGAAACAACGGACAAGATTATTCAAGTCAAGGAAAGACTAAAAGCAGCATGAGATCGTCAAAAAAGTTATGCTGATAACATGCGAAAACCATTGGAATTTCAAGTAGGAGATAAGGTATTATTATTAAAAGTTTCTCCATGGAAAGGAGTGGTCAGATTCTTAAAAAGGGGGAAGCTAAGCCCCAAGTATGTTGGACCTTTTGAGATTACTAGAAAAATAGGACCAGTAGCTTACCAGCTACAACTACTAGAGGAAATGGTAGGAATACATGATGTATTTTATGTATGTAATCTCAAGAAGTGCTTAGCAGATGAATCATTAATGGTACCTCTTAAGGACATAGAGGTAAATGAGAAACTTAAGTTTGTAGAGAAACCACTACAAATTGAGGACAGAAAGATCAAGAATCTCAAACACAAGAGATTAGTTCTAGTCAAAGTGAAATGAGACTCCATGAGAGGACCAGAATACACATCGGAACTCGAAGCCGAGATGCAAAAAAATATCCACACCTGTTCTAGTAGACCTCGAGGACGAGATCTAAAACAAGGTGGGGAGGATATAACAACTCTCCCAAAAACCATTAAAATACCCCTATACATCTTAAAATACATCCCGTATTCGAAAAACGGACCTGGAATACCTTTATATTAATAAAAATCAATTAAAAACAAAAATACAGGTCGCTCGCGAGGCGCGACCCATATAGCCCAAGGAGTCGCGGGGCGCGACAGCACGAAACCAGGCTGCACCAGGTTGGGCCACGTGTCTAGTCACATGTCAAAGCTATACCTTTGACTCGACCAAGCTAGGCCCTAGCCTAGTGGCCTCGCGGGCCGCGAAGGATTAAGCACAGGGAGTCGCGGGGCGCGAACCGCCCCTGATCAGACCCTATAAATAGGAAATCGACGTTCAGTTAGAATTCGTTCATTAAAACTTTCTCTCTCAAATCTCTAGTAAGCTATAGTGCTATTACTCTCGGATATTATACCCCTAAAAAGCGAAGCTCTGCCTCGTTGTAAGTATTATAACCCCCGGTTACGTATTAGTTACTCTGCCCAATTTATCTAAAGTTTCGTAACGCATGTCAAGGCTCTGCCTGACTCAGTCGTTGGAGTTCTGTCTCGGGGGTATAGCTAATGTAAATTGGGTTATCTTACTAACACGTGTGCATTGTTTAATTTAATAGATTATAATCAGGAAGTCACCAGAAAGCAGTATTATCTAAAATAGCAAAGTGAGTACATTCACTTTTTCTCACTATTTGTGAGTAAATCTTATTTTTGTAAATCTTTTTGTGAGCCAAAATGTTTTCCAAAACCTCAAATGTTTAAATTTCTCTTAACAGTAATTGAGTATTTGCGATTCTACAATTACTGTCGGTATGTTGGGGTCTTGTATACATTACTTGTCACTACACTGTGAGTAGTAGCATGACCACAAGTCAGGATTGACAGTACCGTGGGTGGTAATTAAATAGAGATAAGCAAATGTAATTGCGGATGTCCTCAATACTGTAAAATGATAAAAGCTTGTTTTGATTAAACTGGGATGCACTCGCCAGTATTTCTTGCTGATAAAACTTTTTAAAACGCGTTTCAGGTAACAAAATGTGAAAGCCAAATAGAAGCCAGCTGGAGAGCACTGAAGGCTTGGAAAAGTGGCTATAAAAATTACCTAAACGAGAAAGAAGTTTTATTTAAATAAATTAGGGTTTATCCCTATAAACATATTATTATGGAAACTTGGGTTTTTCCCATGTATTTATTATTTATAAAAGTGTGGTATTTTACTCTCATAAACTATTTCCTAACTACGGTCCTGATGTAAATTTCCGCTGCCAAATTAATAAACACCGATACCACCAGCTCTGCGTGCCGTGGCCGCCCGCCTCCCGGGGCAAGGGTCGGGGGTTGCGACAACAAATGTGGCTTGTCCGTAAATTGGGGTCGTCGGAATGAGGAATCCACCCCTCTTTTCTGTCCTACTCAAACTCTCGTTAGAAAGGTAGAGTCGTGATCTAAGATGGGCATAACATGTTGATAACCTGGGTGAAAGTAAGTTGGCAGCTGTGATATCAAGAAGCTCCACCGCACCAAATAGTTGCTTAAAGAAGTTGTAAACAAAACATCAAGTACAACACCCTAATACACAACACAACAACTAAGCATAAAGTACAACTCCTAAAGCCTAAGAATGATACAAATTATAGTATTATATAATATATAATATGTAATATATAATATATAATATATAATATAATAAATCAATAAAAAATTAAAAAAAGGATTCTCATTAGTGTTGAAGAACATCCATGTTAGGGGCTGTTTGGTAGCCTCTTAATGACCATTCAGATGCTACCTCTTAATGGTTTAAAACCTCTGAATGAATAAGAGGTAACCTCAAGTCTGAATGGTTAAGAGGTAACCTCTTAATGGTAAATCATCACATGTCACATTCTTCTACCTTCTCATTGGTAAAATTCTTAATGGTTCTATTAAGAGGTAACCTCTTAATGACCATTCAGAGGCTACCAAACAGCCCCTTAGTATATATACATAGGATGGTAAGAAATTTGCATCAAAAGTTTAAATAATTAGAATTATTTTTCTTTGTTGTTATACGTATGTGGTTCTTCACCGTAGAGATGGTCATGGTTGTTAGGTACATGATTATTGTGCTTTATTAGGTTGTACTATGTATATGTTTTTATGTATTTTGTAGTTTGTGGCTCTGGAAAATAGTTTAGATGAAAAGATTTATATGAGATTCATATAAGATTCAGTGTGCTTCTGTTAAAAGACAACTACATGGCAGAATTGAAACACATTAGTGTTTTTCCCTCGATCAATAAGAGCCTACCCCATCACTCAAGCACCAATGAAATCTATCTTCTGTTCATAATCTGGATAAGGCTATGTGGTATGGGAGAGGCTCATCCTTGGAGGATGACCCGCTACGTAAGCGCCACGTCATAGTCCTTGGAGGATGCCCTACAAGGATGAAACCATGGAAATGAAGGATGAGCCTACCACACCAACATAATTTATTTATTTATTTAATTATTATTTTTAATTTAAGCCAGTGTGTACACTACACCATCACCTATACATACACTATTTGTATCAAATCTTCTTCTTTGCCAAAGATCGATTTTCCCAAAAACCCAAAATGAAATTTTGATCATCACCCTCATCATCATATCATCTCCAAATCAAAACCCACATCTTCAATCTGAATCTTGATGGTAAAAAAGGGGTAATTTATGTGGGTTTTCTGTTTCCTGATCATCATATCATCTCCAAATCAAAGCCCACATCTTCAATCTGAATCTTGATGGTAAAAAAAAGGGTAATTTATATGGGTTTTCTGTTTCTTGATCATCATATCATCTCCAAATCGAAACCCACATCTTCAATCTGAATCTTGATGGTAAAAAAGGGTAATTTATGTGGGTTTTTCTGTTTCTTGATCATCATATCATCTCCAAATCAAAATCCACATCTTCAATCTGAGTCTTTATTTTGTTATTTTCAAGGTTTCTTGATTCCACTATTTCTTGTTAATTATCTTGTTGATGATGGTTAAGAACATGCCACTCACATCATCAACATTCATATTATTTGTCTTTAGCGAGCGTCCCTATCGTCCCAGGGTTGACGATTGAGACGACGACGGAGGGGGGGGGTGGTGTGCAGGGCAGCGACGGGCCGTGATGCTCTGCGGACGATCCCCATACCGTCCAGCCTAAGATTATATACTTAGTATATATATTAATTAATTAATGGTGGTTGTGTTTTCGAGTTTATAAATTATTCAAACTAAAAGTTTTATATCGAAGTTCATAGTTTTTTTTAATTTAAAGTCTGCCTTGTCATCATTCTATATCAATTATTTTTTTGTTATGAATTTACATCAAGATAGTTGGTAAATGAACAACAAGTTGTGCCGCTACCCCGTTTTGAATAGCAAAACTAAGTCTTTTAAAAACTACGTCCATAGATCTCGGGGTCATAAGATTACTATGCATGACTTTTTACGGGTCATTACTTAGATCTGTCACTTCTTGCTTAATTGACTTGTACTCTCGAGATTACGATTATCGCTATGGGTTAAACGTTTTAAATTATATTCTACAATGCATTCACAACGCTTATTCAAAACGCAGTTATCGCATTTAACACTATTTACAAAGTATATTATTTAAACGCATTTTATCGCATATTACATCGCATGTTTATACTAAACGTACTCTCAACGCAATCACAGCGCAAACTCAACGCAACTCGAAACGCAGGCTTACTTTTATGCATTTTATGTGTTATGTGTGTTATTTGTGTGATTACATGTTTTATGTTATGGGGTTATCTCAACGCAACGCTTACTCACAATTCGCTTAAATGCAACGCAAAGCTTAACACACGAAACGAAAGTTGGAAAGCTAACTCGCACATCGCGGCTGTCCGAATGGACATCTGGCCGGATGGACATCCGTCCGGATGACCATCCGATCAGATGGCCATCCGACCGGACATCCATTCGACACCTCGCACTCTCCACCGCCTTAACTCACCTCTCACACTATAAATACCCGCCCGTACACCACTGTTCACTAATGTGACAGCTCCATTCGACCAGCACGCACTCCAGTCACTTTCAAGCACTTTTTCCCTTGATTCAAGGCCATTTCGTAAGTATTTCTCCCTAAGTCTTGTACAATCATCATCACTACACACTTCTCCATCATCTTCTCCATCAAAATCACTGGTTTTCTCCTTGAAATCGTCTGATTTGGACTCCTTGAAGGTGTTTCTCACTAAGTTGCTTATGCAAACTATTGTGTGACGTCATCTCATCAAGATTTGTCCAGATCTAAAGGATTTCCACACTATTAAACACGAATCCCAACAAAATCTTAACATTTTTCAACTGTTTTCTACTTTTCTTCAACATTCTACACAAAACCGATGGAATCTAGACTCATTCATGCTCTCTACTCATTCCCTAGTTGAGAACCGGCTTGAAAACGGATTTCCACCGGGGAGATGACCGACTAGCGGGTTGGACATGAAACTCCATCAAGAACAGTGAATCTGATCGAATGGGGTGATTTCCATCCGATCTAATGAGGTGATTCTTGGTGTATTTCCGTTGCTTGACACGTTGTCACGCCGTCTCTGTTAAATCGCAAAACTTTTAACTTAGAAAAACTTGGTGAAGTTATCAAACAAGAAGATCGCCCACTCGAGTGGCCATCTGATCGGATGACCATCCGATTGAATGACCATTCGACCAGGTGGTCTGACCTCTATACTATTCCTTGTTCAAAACAATTTGATTAAACTTCAAACTACCAACTTATCACTCGAACAGCCATCTGATCTAATAGCCATCCGTTCGAATGACCATCCAACCGGATGACTTGGCATCCATACTTTACAACTGTTTAAATGATACAATGAAAACTTTAAAATTTTCAAAACGATTTACAAACACTCACATCTCATTCGAATGGCCATCTGTTCGAATGGTCATCCGCCCGGATGACCATCCGATCGAATGGGTACTCATCTGTTCGACTCACCATTCGACACTCTGTTATGCACCGTTCAATGCTTACGCAACTGTTCTACGCTCAGGCCAACTCCAACGCGCTCCCTTCAATCCAATTCAAGGCTGTGTTTATTTGTTAAACACATACTGTGAGTATACTCGAACCCTTTTTCGCTTAACGCACTTTTGGGTGTTACATACGTTTTATATCAACACACAACGCACACAATACTCAAACTCTTTTATAAACGCTAACCGCTCTCGCATTCTATACGTGATTCGATGAGTGCTTGTGTGTTATGTTTACACAGTGACTGTTTACCTGACACCTTAGCAACGATAGTACTATAGTTTGGACTCAGCACCCGTTTGTTTAGGGGTTGTTAAGGGCCTTACTTCACATGTTCATAGTGGTGAAAATATGTTGCGCATTCTACAACTCGCAGTCATGTCGGTTGCATGCGTCATTGTCGATAGCTTACTTGATTCACATTTCTACATGTTACATGCTGGTTATGCGTAAACGCTTTCGCTATACTATATGCTATGCAAACTTGTGTAATCACCTTTACATTTTATGTATTGACTTTATTTTAACGTATGTGACAGGTTGATAGGATGCTATGCTTGCTGAATCTAGTAGGAAGTCTAGAAACTTCACTAAATAAATCTGAGTTGTCGGGATAGTTTATTTATTTATGAGACTGATATTTGTAACGACTATTTTGCTTTACATGTTTGATGGTATGGGATATGAAACGTTAAATATAATGACATTAATAGTTGTTATGGATTCTTGTGAACAATCTATTTCGCTCAGTGCCACGCCCCGATGTTTCCGCCATCGGTTGGGGTGTGACAGATTGGTATCAGAGCCATAACTATAGGGAATTAGGTCGTGTCTTAGGATTGACCTAGTCTATAGTCTAAGCACCAACAGACCGCCTCGTGCGAACCCGGTAGGGGTTTTGCGCGAGCCTACTCTTGTTACTCTTGCTAGAAAACTACATCTTTGTGTGAACACCGCATACTACAGCTTCGCGCAAAAGACAGCTTTTCCTAAAGCTGAAACCGAATATTTGCCTTTCATAAGGCTGACACAATACGCACGTTTTCAAAAACGCTTGCATAACACAAACGAGTGATCTTGTCGAGATTAGGTATGAAAACAAAGAACTCTCGATCATACCACTCACTCCACGAGTATTTTACTCTCAGCACGAGAATCTCTCGTCGAGTCAGGAGTGAAATCCATATCTCGACGAAATTCTCCATCTCTATCTCATGGTTTTACCACACCTTCTGGAACAAGTTACGAAGTTAGGGGTGAAACCCGCTTCTTAACAACCAGTTCTACTCTTTACTTCGATTTTACAAAACTCTCACCAAAGTCTCGATGGATTCCAATGATGGGATTCACGTAGTAGCCCAAAGGATGCGTGTTGTTCGCCATGCTTAGGCGAGAGCACAGTCTATTAGGCTAAAGCGTGTACTCGAGATCATTGTGGATAGTCGAATCACTTTGGATAGTCGATGTCTAACACCCAAGACAATCTATTTCGATTCTAAGCCCGCAGTCGCTGATTTTACGAGTTATCGATTTTATGTGTTTATATGCTTATATTTTCGATTCTTGGAGATTTTACGCTTTATCGCTTTTCACTTCCCGCTGTAATATAAAGCTCAGGAACTCGCCGCACCCGCAATCTAAAACGCTAACCAAACACAAAACCAAACAATGAACTCTCGTTCGCTACACTCGACGCTTATTTTACTCGCTACACTACTACTCACTTACGCTACTCGCAACTCTCAAACGCGCCTCGCGAAACTTGAAAGATAGGTGAATACATGCAAAATATGTAGGTGAATAAGTGCAAAATATAGGTGAATACGTGCAAAATATGTGCTTACGTGGATTATGTGCCCAAACGTGCTTATGTGCTTATGTGGATTATGTGCCTACGTGACTATGTGCCTATGTGTTTGACTTATTCCTTTGTTTTACTTAATAATAATAATAAGGATGTTTTACGAACGCTAAACTTTTCGAAAACCCGATATAATCGAATCTCGTCTGAATCCCATGACGATGTCTGCTGCAGACAATGTCATCATTTGGATCACACACCTCACGCGCAGCTCGCCGCAACCATGCTGACAAGCGCATCGCTTCGCTGGTAGCTAAGGAAATGGCCAAGGTCATACCTCAGATCTTCAGTGAGATCAATGATGTTAGCAGCAAGTCCTCTGTTGAATCGAAGAGCGACTCTCCTAAAGCTCCTTTAAGCTTCAAACAATTCAAGGCCTGCGGTCCTGCTAACTTCACGGGTGAAGATGGACCCAGTGCCATGTTCCAATGGTTTGACTCAATCTAAGTCACCTTCAGGCAAAGCGGATGCCAAGAAAATTTGCGTACGGTTAATGCTACTGGAGTTTTTCAGTCCAGGGCTCTGGACTGGTGGACTACTGAGCGCAACAGACGCGGTAATGATGCAGCTTACGGACTTTCATGGGAAGAGCTCAGGGAGCTTATGATGGAGTTTTGTCCTCCTCATGAAGTGCAAAAGCTGGAGAATGAATTCTGGCATATCAAACGAGAAGGAGGTGACAGCGCTGGCATCACCGCTCGCTTTAAACAGCTCAGTATCATCTGTCCTGGTCAAGTGACAACACCGGGCATCACGATCAAGAAGTACATTCGAGCTCTACCCGACTGTGTAGCTGACTTTGTTCAAACAGCTAAGCCTGCTACCATTGTGGAAACTTACCAAATCGCAGCCGAGATTAATGATAAGCGAGTTTTGGCTGGTTATTTCAAAAGCTCAACCAAGAATCTCAACCAAGTCACTTGTACTCCCACTACCAACACCGCAGCATCGCAAGGTTCGAAGACTTCACGCCGCAAGCACAAGAACAACAACAAGAACTATGCTACCGTCGCCACCCCTCCCACTGCAATCGCTCAACACAATAATCAGAACAGCCAAGTGGCAGCACATGTGACCAACGCACCGCCTGCTAAGCATGCGTACACTGGTCCTCATCCTCTGTGCCCTACTTGCACCTATCATCACCCAGCTGGGATAGCTAGCCGTTTCTATGTCCACTACAACCTCTACGGACACTTCACAGCAAACTGTCGCACTGGCCCACGTCAGCAAGCTCAAGCTCAAGCTCCTCCAGCACTACCAGCTCAACTCCCCACTCCTCAGGTCAACCAAGCAGCTCCTGCGCCCGTTGCCCATACGCGAGCTTGCTACTCATGTGGTGACCCGAACCACTTTGCTAATGTCTGCCCGAACCATGTGGTGAAACAAGAACCGCAACAACCACCGCAGCAGCAGCAACATCAACAACAACAGCAGCAGCAGCAGCAGCAGCCGCCACCGCCGCAAGCAGCCCACGGAAGAACTTTCAACATCAATGTCCGCCAGGCTCAAACTGACAACAATATTGTCAATGGTATGTTTCTCGTTAACGGTATTTATGCTTTGTGTTTGTTTGGTACTGGAGCCGATAACTATTTTTTGTCGTTTGAATTCGAAAAGCTCCTAATCCGTAAACGTGCTAACCTCCCAACGGCGTTCGACGTAGAAATTACCACCGGAAGAACCGTCACCGTTAGTTCCGTTCTCCGTGATTGTACGCTTAAACTCAACAATCACGTTTTCCCGATCGATCTCATTCCGATGCAACTCGGTAGTTTCGATATCATAGTAGGCATGGACTTTCTTCGTGAAAATCGTGCTGAAGTTGTTTGTTTCGAAAAGATGGTTCGTTTCTCTCTTGCTAATGGCGACCAACTCTGTGTTTATGGCGAAGTATCTTCAAAGGAACTTAAACTTATGTCGTGCATTCAAGCAAGCAAGTATCTCTGAAAGGAATACATGGCTTTCTTGGCTCACATCGTAGTAGCGGAGAAGGAAAAGGAATCAATGGAAAAGGTACTTGTGGTTTGTGATTTTCCTAATGTCTTTCCTGATGATTTACCCGGTCTACCCCCGTCACGTTATATTGATTTTCGTATCGACCTCATTCCTGTCGCTAACCCTGTCGCTAAATCCCCTTATCACCTCGCACCGTCCGAAATGCATGAACTCTCTAGTCAACTCTAGGAACGACTTAATAAAGGCTTCATACGCCCTATCACATCTCCATGGGGCGCACCTGTCCTTTTCGTGAAAAAGAAGGATGGATCGTTCCGAATATGCATCGATTATAGGGAACTCAATAAGCTTACTATCAAGAATCGCTATCCTTTGCCCTGAATCGACGATTTATTTGATCAATTGCAAGGTGCTACGTGTTTTTCTAAGATCGATTTACGCTCTGGTTAACATCAACTGCGAATTCAGGAAGAAGATATACTTAAAACCGCTTTTCGAACCCGTTACGGCCATTATGAATTCATCGTTATGCCCTTTGGTCTTACAAACGCACCCGCGGTTTTCATGGATTTGATGAATCGCGTGTGTAAACCCTTTCTCGACCGCTTCGTCATCGTGTTTATCGATGATATCCGTATTTATTCGAAGTCGAAAGCCAAACATGCGCAACATCTCTGTTTGGTTCTCGAACTTCTCCAAGGGAATCGCCTCTACGCCAAGTTCTCCAGGTGTGAATTTTGGCTTGAGGAGGTTCAATTCCTCGGTCACATCGTCAACAGTTAAGGAATTCACGTCGATCCCACGAAGATTGAAGCAGTTAAGAGTTGGATTACACCGAAAACTCCATCCGAAGTACGTTCTTTTCTTGGATTGGCGGGTTACTACCGTCGATTTATCGCTGATTTCTCTAAAATTGCCATTCCTCTCACCTCTCTTACGCATAAAGACAAGACTTTTGTTTGGGGAACCGAACAAGAGGATGCATTTCAAACTCTTAAGCGTATGCTTTGCGACGCTCCCGTACTCGCGTTACCCGATGGAAACGACGACTTTGTTGTCTATTGCGATGCCTCTAACTTAGGTCTTGGTTGTTTTCTTATGCAACAGGACAAGGTTATCGCGTACGCATCTCGTCAGCTCGAAGTTCACGAGAAGAACTACACAACCCATGATCTCGAACTCGGTGCAGTTGTTTTCGCGCTAAAGATTTGGCGACACTACCTTTATGGTACTAAGTGTACGGTCTTCACCGACCATAAGAGCCTACAACACATCTTGAACAAGAAGGAACTGAATATGCGCCAACGCATATGGGTTGAACTCCTTAACGACTACGACTGTGAGACACGATACCACCCAGGCAAAGCAAATATCGTTGCAGACGCTCTTAACCGACGAAGCTATTTACATAGTGTTCGTAAAATTCAAGCCCAACATGACCTCGAAGCTCTCATTCGCGACGCTCAACACGCTTGTTTTCTCGAAAGCACTTTGAAGGAAGAAAGAATACTTGGAATCGAAAACCAACTAGTGAATAAACCGAATGGCATTTTCCACTATCTCGATCGCATTTGGATACCTAGTCGTAATAATCTCCGAGAGATTTTGCTGACCGAAGCCCACAAATCCCGATATTCCATTCATCTCGGTGCCGATAAAATGTACCAGGACCTCCGAGCCAGTTATTGGTGGCAAGGAATGAAGAAGAATATCGCTCTCTAAGTTTCAAAATGCCTAAATTGCTCGAAAGTTAAGGCTGAACACCAACGACCCTTTGGCTTACTCGAACAACCCGAGATCCCGATGTGGAAATGGGAGAGTATAGCTATGGACTTCATTACGAAACTCCCTCGCACGCCATCAGGTCACGATAGCATTTGGGTTATCATTGATCATCTTACGAAATCCGCTCACTTTCTACAGATACGAGAATACTATAAGGTTGAGCGACACGAACCTATACCGACGAAGTCTTTTGTCGACATGGAACACCTCGTGACATTATCTTTGGCCGCGATGGTCGATTTACCTCGCGCCTTTGGGAAACTTTCCAATCCGCTCTCGGTACTACTCTTAATCTCAGTACCGCTTTCCATCCCCAAACCGACGGTCAGACTGAGTGCACGATTCGCACCGTGGAAGACATGCTTCATTCGTGCGTTATAGATTTTGGTGGTAATTAGGATTCGCATTTACCTTTATTCGAATTCTCGTACAACAACAGTTATCACGCTAGTATTCAAATGGCACCCTTTGAGGCATTATATTGAAGAAAATGTAGATCGCCTATTGTATGGCACGAGATCGGAGACGCGCAAATTACCGGTCCTAAGTTATTACAAGAAACGACTGACAAGATCCTCCAAATACGAGATAATCTCTTGAAAGCTTGGAGTCGTCAAAAGAGTTACGCCGATAAACGCCGCAAGCCCCTTGAGTTTGAAGTTGGTGATCACGTACTCCTAAAGGTTTCACCTTGCAATGGGGTGATCCGATCCGGAAAGAGAGGAAAGCTAGCGCCACGATACGTTGGTCCCTTTAAGATTCTGGAAAGAATTGGCAAAGTGGCTACCGACTCGAATTATCGAAGGAACTCAACAACGTACATCCGACTTTCCACGTCTCGAACCTCAAGAAATGCCTAGCCGAAGAAAACCTGCATGTTCCACTTGAGGAGCTGCAAGTTAATGAAACCCTACACTTCGTTGAAAAGCTAGTAGAAATCATGGACCGAGAGACCAAGAAACTTCGACGCTCTCGGATTCCTATAGTGAAGGTTCGCTGGGAAGGCAAACGCGGCGCCGAGTTCACTTGGGAACTCGAGAGTAATATGTAAGCTAAATATCAACATCTCTTTGTTACGCATGCGCCTTAATTTCGGGACAAAATTGCCTAAAGTAGGAGAGGCTGTAACAACCCGACTTTACGAGTCATTACTTAGATCTGTCACTTCTTGCTTAATTCACTTGTACTCTCGAGATTTCGATTATCGCTATGGGTTAAACGTTTTAAATTATATTCTACAATGCGTTCACAACGCTTATTCAAAACGCAGTTATCGCATTTAACGCTATTTACAACGCACACTATTTAAACGCGTTGTATCGCATATTACATCGCATGTTTATACTAAACGCACTCACCACGCAATCGCAACGCAAACTCAATGCAACTCGAAACGCATGCTTACTTTTATGCATTTTATGTGTTATGTGTGTGATTACTTGTTTTATGTTATGGGGTTATCTCAATGCAACGCTTACTCGCAACTCGCTTAAATGCAACGCAACGCTTAACACACGAAACGAAAGTTGGAAAACTAACTCGCACATCGCGGCTGTTCGATGGACATCCGACCGAATGGACATCCGTTTAGATGACCATCCGATCGGATGGCCATCCGATCGAATGGGTACTCATCCGTTCAACTCACCATTCGACACTTTGTTACACACCGTTCAACGCTTACACTACTATTCTATTTTCAGGCCAACTTCAACGCGCTCCCTTCAATCCAATTCAAGGCTGTGTTTATTTATTAAACACTTACTGTGAGTATACTCGAACCCTTTTTCGCTTAACACACTTTTGGGTGTTACATACGTTTTATATCAACACACAACGCACACAATACTCAAACTCTTTTATAAACGCTAACCGCTCTCGCATACTATACGTGATTCGATGAATGCTTGTATGTTATGTTTACATAGTGACTGTTTGCCTGACACCTTAGCAACGATAGTATATAGTTTGGACTCAGCACCTATTTATTCAGGGGTTGTTAAGGGCCTTACTTCACATGCTCACAGTGGTGAAAATGTGTTGCGCATTCTACAACTCGCATTCATGTCGGTTGCATGCGTCATTGTCGATAGCTTACTTGATTCACATTTCTACGTGTTACATGTTGGTTATGCGTAAACGCTTTCGCTATACGATATGCTATGAAAACTTGTGTACTCACCTTTACATTTTATGTATTGACTTTATCTTAACATATGTGACAGGTTGATAGGATGCTATGCTTGCTGAATCGAGTAGGAAGTCTAGAAACTTCACTAAATAAATCTGAGTTGTCGGGACAGTTTATTTGTTTATGAGACTGATATTTGTAACGACTATTTTGCTGTATATGTTTGATGGTATGGGACATGAAACGTTAAATATAATGACATTAATAGTTATGGATTCTCGTGAACAATCTGTTTCGCTCAGTGCCACGCCCCGATGTTTCCGCCATCGGTTGGGGTGTGGCAACAATGTCCATCCGCACATGGTCCATCCGAACATGGTCCATCCGAACATGGTCCATCCGAACATGGTCCATCCGAACATTTGCCATCCGAACCTTACCCATCCAGACATCGCTCATCCGGATACCAGCAGCCCTCAACTCTATAAATAGGAGACTCGTGTCTCATTTCAACACCCTTGTCACTCCAAACGCTCTCAAGCTTCAACCCGCGAATCTAGACCAATTTGTAAGCTTTCTCACTCGAATCTTCTTCATTATTCATCTCTAATCACTCCTACTCCATCTTCTTCATCAAAATCTCACAAACACTAACTTTTCTCTTGAAATCACCTGGTTTGGACCTCTTGAAGGTGGTTCCACTAGGTTTGCTTAGGCAACAATTGTAGAGCATCATTTGATCAAGATTGGTTCCAGATCTAACGGATTTCCACACTTTTGTAGGATCGGTTTGTGACCCAAACGAGTCGTTCAGAAGAGATTTTATCAGTTTCAGATGCGGAAAATAAGAAACCAATTTTGATACAGCTTGAATATCACTTTAATCTTCTTGTGTATTGATTTAACAACGATTACAGGCACAAAATATACCGGCAGCACTTCGGTACAAGTTACAAGGCTCTCTCCTGTTCGCTTCAAATGACAACACATGACCTATATATATACTACATGCTAGACAGCTTGAAATGACACATACACAGTTTAAGCTATCAGACATCTCAAGCTATCAGACATCTCAAGCTAACAGACATCTCAAGCTAACATACAAATTACAATTTCAAGCGATCATGACTATCAACCGAACATGGAATCTATTTTGTGTATTTGACTTTCAATGATGATATCACTTGTGATGTCACCTAGATGATGTCACTTGTTTAGATCCACAACACAACCAGAGACTCGATATAAGACGGAGACGACAGATGTATGCACCAACAGACTCCCCCTCAGATGTTGACGAGTCTTAAGTGTCGAGTCTTCAATGTGTTCAGTCTTTATCAGTCTGTTCACTTTCTTCAAAAATCTCCATTGTAAGCATCCTCAATCAATCTCTTACTCTTTCTCGTAATCTTCAGGATCCGAAACTGTCTCTACAATCTTCAGACTTCCTCTTGATGTCCTCAGACTCCCCCTTTCGCTAAGCTGGGATCGCAGTCTGGAATTCACTTTCCAAAGGTTTTTAGATCGTAACCTGGCACTCATCTAACTCAGGTTTCGGAACCTGGCTAACCTGCACAACTCTACCCAAAAATAAGTTTCACAAAGATTAAATCTTTAAAATTTATAAACTATTTGCACGAAATATTCAAAATGATTTATTCTCTGCAAACCACTTGTAAAAACTTCTTCATACACTCTCTCCCAAACCTGTTCATCAAGTTTAGCACTTGGAATTTTGAATGTCAGCCTTCCAACAACAGTTGTCGAAAATCTTTTTGGATTTTTCAAAATTTTTCCTAAAACACACTAAAATCTTTTTGAATTTTTTACTGAAATAGAAATGCAGAAAATGAAATATTTACAAACAATATTTTTGTGAGTTCGTGCAAGAGGATCATATCAGTTTTTGAGACCAATCACCAACACCGTTAAGCTTTAAACATTTTAAGCTCTAAACGATTCACATAGATTGACGATATTGTTGTCCACTTAAACTCAATCTAAAAACTTTCGAAATGCTTACCGATACGTTAAGGTATATTAATTTTGCACTAAGTTCTTATGGACCCCACGATCTCAGCATATCCCCTCATCATGCAATACACTGACTCAAGTAATGCCTTTAAACTTTTATCAACTGTGATTTGTGCAAAAAACAAAGCAGAATGTTTAAACATTAACAATCAAGTCGATACTTCCGTATACGCAGAGAAAGTCCAATGTTTAAACAAAATAAGAAAAATAAAACAAGTTGAATTTGTTTAGGCTTTAACCACCAGGTCGATACTCCCGTATACGCAGAGGAGGTCCAAAGCTTAAACGAAACACCAAAGAAAATAAAGCAGAACGTTTAGGCAACAACATCCAGGTCGATACTCACATATACGCAGAGGATGTCCAATGCTTAAACAAAATAAAGAAATAAAACAAGTTTAAATCTTCGCAAAATGAAATACACAATCACAATGACTTTTCAGCAAAGTTGTGAAAGTTCACAAACTTAACCAGTTTTATGTCTTTCGACAATCAGCGATTATTGAGTAGGCACACAGTCAAGAAGGACAAAACTAAGTACTATGCTTTTGACCATGTTTCCCACTAGAACTAGGCTTTTTCATTTAAGTTTGTATCGTTATCGCAAATCTACTAGTCTAGCTGAGCTTATCGTCACATCCTTAGTGAGACCGTTTATCACATTTTAACTTTCCATTTCTTTAGCATGTTGTGACAGTCCACTGATGTACTATCATTTCCTCTTTTATGCAACAAAAACTCATTTTTCATTTTATCATGTTTTTGGCTTTTTTCAAATTTTCTAATGTTTTTGGATTTTCTGAAAAATATACTCCCCCTAAAATACAAATACATCTAAAGAAAATTGAAAACAAACTGTACAAGAACATCACAACTGTCACACCCCTATTTTCCATGTGTCACCGGTGGGCCCAGTGGGGAGTATCGTGACGTAGTTGATATCATCATAGACAAACAACACAATATAATAATGCACAGCGGAAGCAAAGATAGATTCATTTCAACTTTAAATAAAATGTAATAATAGCTATCACAAGTAGTTGAAACGGATCCACAGGCGGATCAAAAACAAAATAAGATATTGTTCAACAGTTTATTGTCGTCCAAGCTTGCGAGACTTATTGTGGACGCTCTAGAAGACAGCCAACCTATTTCGTGTAGTACCTGCACTTAATCTTTTGGGAAAAATACGTCAGTTTACACTGGTAAATACAATTTAACTGACTCATTTTGAAAATGATTGAAAATTGATTTGAATGCTCATGGCACAAAATATTTTATAACTTGGGATAATTATGTAATATAATCTTGTAAAGGATTTACATGTTACTTATGCGTTCAGTAGCCCGGTTCGTGCCGGGTTAAAGATTAATAGACACACCACAATATTGAGTTATACACTTGACAGGTGTACGCCTACACCCCGTGCTCAGGTCGTGGCCATCTCGTAAGATAATGCCGAGGATATCCGGGACATGGTCATTAACCCCCCAAAGGCTTTAAGCAATAAAACACACATTCAAAACAAGGCATCTCAATAAATTTAACCTCTATTCGATTAAAGAATTCAATGCCGGACCAAGCGGTATTTTATATACCGTACCCCAAGCCCATATAGGGAAAATAAGTCAAAAAGTATTTACCTTGGTAAGTATTTATCTCAACAAGCAAAAAGGCAGGTAGCTTTTACTGGTGCTCCTAATCTGGAACGAAGGTTTATAAATAACCTATTAGATTTCTAACGGCCTTTATTTAAGCTAAGGCTTAGACCGGTTATTTAAAAGGACGAAACGGTTTAAACGCACGATTAAGCGAAGACCGGATAGAATGTGATTTAGACCCGACAAGTTGGAATACTTGTATAATATGGGTATACTAAATACATTCTGGATTTTGAGACAAAAATGATAATGTTTGACCCGTCTTGGTCAATTTATGCAAACTAGTTACATAAACCGAACCGAACGCGAAAGGAGCGTTACGGGTAACCGTAATAGTCATATGCAAGTTCCCTGATATAATATGCTATAAATATGTCATAATATCAGTAAGTTATGTTCTATTATGCCCCGAATGAATTTAAACTCAACTTATGCCTTATAAGGGCATTTTGGCCATTTAAAGATTATAAAAGAGTTAAATTTGTAATCTGAGTTGTAGGTCTGATTCATACAGTAAAAATACTTAATTTAACATATTATAACAGTAGGGTATGACCTATATATGAAACTTATCATTTAAAACCAAACTATGCTCGTTAGGGGTATTTTGGTAATTTTACAAGGGCTTAAAATGTCAAAATTGGGAATCTGAGTTTATAAACTTATACTTACTATTATTTTATAAAAATATACTAAAAACATCAGTAGGTATCAACCTTATAGGTTTAATATGATTATAGTACATACTATGCGATAAAAATGCGTAAAAAGGCGATTTGGAGCCATTTCCGGGTTTGTACAAGAAAGCTGATATTTTTATATTTCCAGAATGCTCAAAATATTGTATTTATCAAATAAAATCAGTAGAAAAAGGTTTGGGGTCAATAACCGACAATAACCGACAATAACCGATTTAAGGCTAAATCTCTATGATTCAGTTAGTTTAAAATTTATTAAAAATCCTTATAATTCCCAAAATATTATATAACAACAGTAGGTATACATCTTGATGTCAAAAATTAGGTTTTGATAGGCGTTATGCTCATAACGCCGTTTAATTAATAAAAACCGTTTTATTTGCGATATTGAGCATAACTCACAATCCAGACCTCGGATTGATGTCAAATTTTCGGTGCAAGTTTATAAATCAGTAACAAAGGTTTCTACTCTTTCACTTTTTCAAAAATCGCGTTTTATATTAAAAAGGGCAAAATAGTCATATTTAAACATAAACCGGGAACATGCATATGATTCGAATAAGTGTTGAACCAATTTGTAAAATCTCAGAGAATAAAACTTATATGAAAGTTGGTCCAAAATATGCTCTAATGCAGATCTCGAACATGCATGGATGGATCCGAACCGATAGTCAAAGAAAAAGTCAATTTATGTGACTTTCGGTTCCGATTCGGGTTTAAACTGAAAATTGTCGAGTTGATCATGTTGAAACATGTTCTTACATTATTTATAAAGTTATTTTGATGATCAAACAGGTTGCATGTAGCCTATATTACTGATTATGCTTAAATTTGTAAAAACACATTCTGTTGACTTTTTAAGAAATGCTTTGACTCGACAATTAACATGCTTACAGTGTGAATCTGATAATACCCTTTTAGGGGTTTGTTACACACATAAATACCAACATGTAGGTACTTTCAATTTGAGATTTGACAGAGCCAATCTCGTTTAATCATAAAGTCAAGTTTAAATTACGATACTTTGACTTTCGGTGAATACACTAAGCTAGAACGAATTTGAAAGAGTTGTAAACACTTACAATGGTCCTAAACAAGCTTAGAGATCACTATGAGGCTGCCTTGTCGTCCAGAAAGCTCCAGGAGAAGTCTTGTGAATTTTTGAAAGTTCAAGTGTTCTTAGTTTACTACATAAGGTGCCTTATATGCATATTTTGGAGTGTTGTGAGGCTGCCACAGAGGTTCACAGGTGTTGCAAGACCTGTACAAGTGTCCTAGCATGCATGAAATTCTATTGGGGAAGTCCCTGAGTCGAATACAGCTGCAAACAACTCGCAAAACTGACATAACTGGCAGCTGGTCGCGACTGTTGTCGCTGGGCACTTGATCGCGGGCCGCGAGGCTGGTCACGCAGGCCGCCTACCAGCAGACGACCAGTTCAGCAGGTTTTTGATAAATACAAATCAGTCCCTGCTCTTATGATACGTGTTTAAGCTATTTTATTTGCACTATAAACCCTTGAAATCTGATTTTTATGAACCTTGGGACTTTTATAAACATGGCAAAGTCCTTGGTTCACTTTGCGCTTACCCGAAAAGTCACGAAATTTACGATAACGTAATTAACCTTTCGTGTACGGTTTTAATCATAACTTTCTCATACGTTCACGAAACTTCATGAAATTTTTATCACATTTTCTCGTGAGTATATTTTATCATTACAAAGCTTCGGGTTCGCCAAAAGATCACTCAGAGGTATAAATTCAACATGTTGACATGTTTAGCCCCTGTAGTTTGTAATTCCTCACTTTCTTACATCTTTCGCTTCGTATGATCCATGATTCATCCGTTTAAGATTATAAACACCATGTGGGGTTATTTTAGAGCCTATTTATCCATTGTTGACACTTTGGACCCTTACATTCACATAGTTTCACTGTTTGTCAACTTTGGTCCTTCTAAAGTATGTTCTCACATATTCAAAGCCCATGACACGTGTCAGTATATTAATGGACGTAAATTTTCGAGGTGTTACATCCTCACCCCCTTAAAAGAAATCTCGACCCCGAGATTTACTGAAACAAATGAGGGTATTTTTCTTTCATCATGGATTCTACCTCCCATGTGTATTCGGGACCTCTACGGGCATCCCATTTGACCTTAACAATAGGTATGTGCTTCCTTCGAAGCTTCTTTACCTTTTGGTCTTCAATCGACAACGGCTTTTCCACAAATTTCAAGCTTTCATCTATATGTACATCCTTATATGGTATAACCAGTGATTCATCAGCGAAACACTTCTTCAAATTACAGATGTGAAACACATTATGGATAGCACTAAGTTCTTCAGGAAAGTTCAACTTATAAGCAACTGACCCGACACGTTCGATAATCTCGAAAGGTCCTATGTATCTCGGGCTTAGCTTGCCTTTCTTACCAAATCGCATCACCCCCTTCCAGGGTGATACCTTAAGCAACACTTTAGCACCTACTTCGAAGTGAAAATCTTTACGTTGTGGATCCGCATAACTTTTCTGCCTTTCTCTGGCAGCTTTCAAACGATCACGAATCTGGACAATCTTGTCCGTCGTCTCAAAAACAATTTCTGGTCCTGATAGTTGGACATCTCCAACTTCTGCCCAACAAATAGGCGATCTACACTTTCTACCGTATAAGGCCTCAAAAGGCGCAGCTTTTATGCTGGTGTGGTAGCTATTGTTGTAGGAGAATTCAATTAGTGGTAGGTTCTTATCCCAACTACCACCCAAATCGATCGCACATGCACGTAGCATGTCTTCCAAAGTTTGAATAGTACGCTCACTCTGACCGTCAGTCTGTGGATGATAAGCCGTACTAAAATTCAAACGAGTGCCCACAGATTGTTGGAAACTCTTCCAAAAATGTGACGTGTATCTAGTATCTCTATCAGAGATAATAGACACAGGTATTCCATGCAAAGCTACAATCTTATCAACGTATAACTGGGCTAACATATCAGAGCTATAAGTCTCCTTGATGGGTAGAAAATGTGCTGACTTCGTCAGTCTATCTACTATGACCCATATAGTATCATTTCCCTTCCTTGTTTTTGGAAACTTGGTGATGAAATCCATTGTCACCATCTCCCATTTCCATGTGGGAATTTCAGGTTGTTGTAACAAACCTGATGGTTTCTGGTGTTCCGCTTTGACTTGCGCACAAGTCAAACATTTAGACACATAAGCAGCTACGGACTTTTTCAAACCAATCCACCAGTAATTTGCTTTTAAATCTTGGTACATCTTATCAGCTCCAGGATGAATGGAATATTTGGAACTGTGGGCTTCCTGGAGGATAACATCTCGAAGTCCTCTAAAAACTGGAACCCATATTCTTCCATTCAATCTAAGCATTCCGTCTTTGTCATGGGATAACTGCTCCTCAGTTACTCCCAGTTTTTCTTCAGGATAATTAGCTTCCAACACAGCTTCCTTCTGTGCAGCTAATATCCTTTTGTTCAAATCATTCTTGATTTCAATGCGCTTGGCATTGATTCTTATTGGCTTAACTCTTTCTTTTCTGCTTAAGGCGTCAGCAACTACATTTGCCTTGCCTGGATGGTACTTTATTTCACAATCATAATCGTTTAGAGTTTCCATCCATCGTCTTTGTCGCATGTTTAGGTCCTTCTGATTAAACAAATGTTGAAGGCTCTTGTGATCTGAATAGATCACACACTTGGTACCATATAAGTAATGTCTCCAAAGTTTTAATGCAAATACAACGGCACCAAGCTCCAAGTCGTGGGTGGTGTAGTTCTTTTCGTGCACCTTTAGTTATCGTGAAGCGTAGGCAATAACCTTGCCTTTCTGCATGAGTACACAGCCCATACCAGTGTGTGATGCATCACAGTACACCACAAATTCTTCTATACCATCGGGCAATGTTAACACTGGTGCATTGCTTAACTTTTTCTTCAGAATGTCAAAAGATTCCTGCTGCTTAGGGCCCCAATCAAACTTAACTTTCTTTCGTGTCAACGCGGTTAAGGGCGCAGCAATCCTTGAAAAGTTTTCGATGAAACGCCTATAATATCCTGCTAAACCCAGGAAACTGCGAATTTCAGTAGGCGTTTTTGGCTCTTGCCAATTCATAACTGCTTCTACCTTAGCGGGATCCACCTGGATACCACGCTCACTTACTACATGTCCGAGGAATTGGACTTCTCGAAGCCAAAATTCGCACTTCGAAAATTTGGCGTAAAGTTTCTCTTGATGTAGAAGTTTGAGAATACAACGAAGGTGTTTCTCGTGATCAGCTTTGTTCTTCGAGTAAATAAGGATGTCATCAATAAAGACAATGACGAATTTATCCAGATAAGGCTTGCAGACGCGATTCATGAGGTCCATGAATGCGGCTGGTGCGTTAGTGAGCCCGAAAGGCATCACTAGGAACTCGTAATGTCCATAACGAGTCCTAAACGCTGTTTTGTGTACATCTTCATCCTTGACCTTCAACTGATGATAGCCTGACCTCAGGTCGATCTTTGAAAAGTAGCTTGCCCCTTGCAATTGGTCGAACAGGTCGTCGATCCTGGGTAAAGGATGTCTATTCTTGATAGTGACTTTATTAAGCTCACGGTAATCGATGCACAGACGCATCGATCCATCCTTCTTCTTGACAAACAAAATTGGCGCTCCCCAGGGAGACGAACTAGGCCTAATAAAACCCTTAGCTAACAGGTCATCCAACTGCGTCCTTAATTCCTTCATCTCCGTTGGTGCTAACCTATAAGGTGCTCTCGCTACTAGTGCAGCACCAGGGATGATGTCAATCCGGAATTCGACTTGCCTATCTGGTGGCAACCCAGGTAGTTCTTCGGGAAAAACTTCAGGATATTCCGAAATGATAGGGATGTCTTCAATCTTGGGCCTTGGCTCATCAATCGTAACTTGTGCCATATAAATGACACAGCCCTTCTGCATACATCTGGATGCCTTGAGCATGGACACTTGCTCAGGCAATCCATGCTGTGTATCCCCTTGGATGGTAAGTGACTCCCCAGATGGAGTTTTAACTATCACTTGCTTCATGTTGCATACAATCTGGGCTTGGTTATGCGATAACCAATCCATGCCTATAACTACATCAAAGCCGGCGAGTTTAAAGGGGAGTAGGGACAAAGGAAAAGAATGATTCCTAATGGATATAACACATCCATCTAAAACAGTTGAGGCTGTTTCTATGGTTCCATCAGCTAACTCCACCTCATACTTCACACTTAAGGCTTTTACAGGCAATTTTAACAACTCACAAAACTTATTATCTACAAAAGACTTATCCGCTCCAGAATCAAACAAGACTCTAGCAAAAACATCATTTACAAAAAAAGTACCTGTAATAACGTTGTCATCTTGAACTGCTTCCTTAGCGTCCATCTTGAAGACCCTTGCATTGGTCTTCTTTCCATCATCGGCTTTCTTAGCGTACTTTGGGCAATTAGACTTAATGTGCCCTTTCTCGTTGCAACCGTAACATGTTGCATCCTTCAGACCCTTACACTTCAAAGTCGTATGATCAGTAGATTTGCAGATTCCACATGGTCTCGTGTGGGACTGCGATTTTGACTCAAAACGACATTTCCCAAAATGGTTCTTCTTGCAGGTTTTACATTTGGGCTTATCCCCCGACTGTTGCCCATCTCTCTTAGATCCCGACCCTTTCCTGTGGTCGTTATTTCCTCGGTGTCTCTTTTCCGATCTCCGTGAGGTATCGTCCTCACGCTTTCTCTTATTCTCTTCCGAGTTCCTAAGTGCTCTCAACCTGACTACGTCCTGGGTGAGAGAGAGAGATAGATCAGCTACTGATCTGAAAGTTGTAGGCCTCGATGCCTTAACACTCGCTTTAATCTCAGGGGCCAAACCCCCAATGAAACGGGCATTATGGAACCAACCGAGATAGAGTATTAAAAGTGGTGAGGTATGCCTGGCAGTCTAGATTCTTCATCACCAAAGATACGAAGTCTGACTCTATCCTTTCAACTTCATGTTGTGGGAAAAAATTCTCTTTAATAAGGGCTACGAACTGATCCCATGACATACTGTAAAGTGTGGCCTTTCCGACAGCTTGTAAGAGATATTTCCACCATGCTAGTGCGTCCCCTTTGAACGATTGGGATACGTACTTCACTACATCCCGATCAGCACACCCGCTGATATCCACAACTGTATCCATTTCGTCTAACCAGGTCATGCAGTCGACCGCTCCTTTCTCCCCAGTAAAGTCTCTGGGTTTACATGAGACGAAGTATTTATAAGTACAGGACTTACTGTGCGATTCATGTTTCTGCTTGATCTTCTTTATCGGGACACTGTTTTGGTTAGAGGAGTGATGATCCTCATAATCCTTCTTTGGCTTATCTTTCTTAGGTACCTCCTTCTGAGAGGGCGGTTTGCTATGACCCTCCGAATGTGTTCTTGGCTTGGAGCGTGATGCGGTTCGGGTCCTACTTCGGGTCCCGCTTGCTTCGCTAAATTGTCTATTCAGTGCTTCGACCACGGCATCATTCACTAGTGCTTTCAATTCCGCACCAGTTACTAATATTTGAGCATTTTCAGGGTTTTGTGCCGGACGACTGTTTAGTTCTTCTGACTTAGCCATGTAGTCTTAAATTGCTACATAAAAATAAGGACAAGGTCTATTTAGAAGTCTAAACAGTATTATCGTTCTTGACGATTTATTAACCATGGTAAACAAAAGCCATATTAGTTAATTTTAATAATTTCATTCAGGATTTTTACTAATAATCTTTTTAGAACGAAATATAATATTGGCATAATAAGCCTAGTCACGTAGACAAATTTCTAAATTACAATTTTAGATCTTATAGGATTAAGGCTTGAATAAATGAGACAAATCAATCCTTTTCTTGGCAGGGAGTGCATAAACTACAGCTGCCTTTTGTTTTATATGACATTAATTATAACCCGTAGGCATTATGTCACAACCAATTATATATGGAATTATTAAACTTGGATATTTTATAAAAAGGGTGGCGTGTGTGATTTTACGGATCACATTAGCCAAGAATGTTAACATGTTTACAGATGTTAACAGAGATTTGAATCTTTTTAAACAGGTTTCACCATATTGGCTAGATTTATGACAACATAACAACTAGGTTTTACCTTTTAAGATCCTTATTATATTATTAAAATGGTAAATCAAAATATTAAATGTTATTTTTCATTTATTCATACACTATGTTTATACACATAATTTAAAAATGAAATTTAAATTAACCACTTCAAATAAAATTTAATCAGTACAAGTTGCCCTAAACGGGTCTTTTACATAAATCATATGCCCACGCAGGGGCCAAATAACAAAACAAAAAACCCACGCAGGGGTTAAATAAAAAGATATGCCCACGCAGGGGCAGAATAGAAGGAATTACCCTCGCAGGGGTAGAGTACCGAAATAAATAAATGTCCACGCAGGGACATGAGTACCAAACTAAAATAACCAACAAACAAAGGATTCAATGATCCTTCTTATTCTTCCCCTTAATCAGATCCGCTAACTTCTTAAACATCCCCTTCCTACGCCTCCGTTCATGCTCTCTCCCATGCCGCATCTCGTCTCTCACCTCATGTATCTCATGGATAATTTCTTGAAATTGCGGCGGTGACATCACCGGCGCCTGAGGTGGTTGTTGATAAAACGGGGGTTGAGGAGGCTGCGGTTGATAATAAGGAGGTTGAGAAGGCTGCGGTTGCTGGTACCCATATGATGGATATCCATAATTCGAGGGTCCCGTAGCCCAGGGACCTCCGTAGGGAGCTTCTTGATGGAAGGTGTTGGAGTTTGCTGCTATCCAGTATGGATCCTCCATATAGTTGTACCCCGTGTGAATCTGCTACTCGAAGGGGTTGAATGCTGCAGCATTAGTGTAAGCGGGGATTGGTTCTCCAAATCCCAATGGTGGCTGAGGTTGTGGCGCGACTGGCGCCGTTGCTACTTCAGAGACGGGGTTCGAAGATTCACCCATCTCTGGTTCTTCATGGACCGGTGAGTACCGGCTGCCACTCGAGAGTGGAGGGGTGCTGATGCGTATTCCCCCTCGTGCGGATATCCGCAGGGTAGTTCTCCTTCGCCTCGGAGGCGAGGGAGGCTGAAGTGGAGGTGCTGCTGCTGGCGGAGTGACCGCTACAAGTCGAGAATCCTCGGAAGGATTCTGCTGCTGTTGTGGCTGCTGCTGTGGCTGCTCCTGCTGGTGTAGGGGAGAGTGGTGAGGCAGGTGCAAAGGAGAGTTGTGGTATGACTGGTGCAGAGGGGAGTTATGGTAAGACTGGTGAAGAGGAGAGTGATGGGACTGGTGCAGAGGAGAGTTATGATAACTGGGGGTAAATACCCAGTCATACTGTTTGAACATCTCCTCATAACTATCGGGACCGTTGTAAGGCGATCCCATGAATGGTGACCCATCAGAAATCTCGATGGGGTGGTTCGGTGTTCCAGAGGGTGGCATGACAGGATCAGTATCCTCGTCGACATCCATCGGGTTGCCACCCGAAAAGTGGTCTTCCGGTCCAAGTGGGTTAAAACCCACTGCTGCTGCCTCTAAGTAGTCATCAGGGTTGAATTGACCCTGGGAGACAGGTGATGGTTGGTGAAAAGGAGAATTATGTCCTAAGGGAATGTAGGACCGCTGAGAGTAGTGGGGCTCATTCTCCGAATGAGGCCCATAGGAATGCGGGATCGATGGAGAGGTGCTTAGTGAGACTGAGCGTCTTGCTGATTCGGTGAAAGACCTCCAAAGGTCTTGAGCATCATTGCGGTGAGGATCCGATGGTGTCCGCCGGTGTGATGGTCCGGCCTCATGATCATTTGGAGCTACATATGCTCCTCGGCCTCTACCTCTCATTCTTGGTGGCATTCTCGTGAACCTGTTAAAAATCAACAAGTGATACAACAAAATATAATTTAGACAAGGTTAGAAAATTTAAACAAAAATTTGGAAATTTCCTAAGTTCTTTGTCTAGACTCGAGAATCGAGGATTGTGCAATTGTGTAACTGAGATTAAACACAAAAGGCTAGTGTTTAATTCACTCAGAGTTGGCTCTGATACCAACCTGTCACACCCCTATTTTCCACGTGTCACCGGTGGGCCCGGTGGGGAGTATCGTGACGTAGTTGATATCATCATAGACAAACAACACAATATAATAATGCACAGCGGAAGCAAAGATAGATTCATTTCAACTTTAAATAAAATGTAATAATAGCTATCACAAGTAGTTGAAACGGATCCACAGGCGGATCAAAAACAAAATAAGATATTGTTCAACAGTTTATTGTCGTCCAAGCTTGCGAGACTTATTGTGGACGCTCTAGAAGACAGCCAGCCTATTTCGTGTAGTACCTGCACTTAATCTTTTGGGAAAAATACGTCAGTTTACACTGGTAAATACAATTTAACTGACTCATTTTGAAAATGATTGAAAATTGATTTGAATGCTCATGGCACAAAATATTTTATAACTTGGGATAATTATGTAATATAATCTTGTAAAGGATTTACATGTTACTTATGCGTTCAGTAGCCCGGTTCGTGTCGGGTTAAAGATTAATAGACACACCACAATATTGAGTTATACACTTGACAGGTGTACGCCTACACCCCGTGCTCAGGTCGTGGCCATCTCGTAAGATAATGCCGAGGATATCCGGGACATGGTCATTAACCCCCCAAAGGCTTTAAGCAATAAAACACACATTCAAAACAAGGCATCTCAATAAATTTAACCTCTATTCGATTAAAGAATTCAATGCCGGACCAAGCGGTATTTTATATACCGTACCCCAAGCCCATATAGGGAAAATAAGTCAAAAAGTATTTACCTTGGTAAGTATTTATCTCAACAAGCAAAAAGGCAGGTAGCTTTTACCAGTGCTCCTAATCTGGAACGAAGGTTTATAAATAACCTATTAGATTTCTAACGGCCTTTATTTAAGCTAAGGCTTAGACCGGTTATTTAAAAGGACGAAACGGTTTAAACGCACGATTAAGCGAAGACTGGATAGAATGTGATTTAGACCCGACAAGTTGGAATACTTGTATAATATGGGTATACTAAATACATTCTGGATTTTGAGACAAAAATGATAATGTTTGACCCGTCTTGGTCAATTTATGCAAACTAGTTACATAAACCGAACCGAACGCGAAAGGAGCGTTACGGGTAACCGTAATAGTCATATGCAAGTTCCCTGATATAATATGCTATAAATATGTCATAATATCAGTAAGTTATGTTCTATTATGCCCCGAATGAATTTAAACTCAACTTATGCCTTATAAGGGCATTTTGGCCATTTAAAGATTATAAAAGAGTTAAATTTGTAATCTGAGTTGTAGGTCTGATTCATACAGTAAAAATACTTAATTTAACATATTATAACAGTAGGGTATGACCCATATATGAAACTTATCATTTAAAACCAAACTATGCTCGTTAGGGGTATTTTGGTAATTTTACAAGGGCTTAAAATGTCAAAATTGGGAATCTGAGTTTATAAACTTATACTTACTATTATTTTATAAAAATATACTAAA
The DNA here is from genome assembly GCA_030545235.1 of Helianthus tuberosus. NCBI lineage: Eukaryota > Viridiplantae > Streptophyta > Magnoliopsida > Asterales > Asteraceae > Helianthus > Helianthus tuberosus. The sequence continues at coordinate 73,025,753 of CM060383.1, forward strand.
AACATCAGTAGGTATCAACCTTATAGGTTTAATATGATTATAGTACATACTATGCGATAAAAATGCGTAAAAAGGCGATTTGGAGCCATTTCCGGGTTTGTACAAGAAAGCTGATATTTTTATATTTCCAGAATGCTCAAAATATTGTATTTATCAAATAAAATCAGTAGAAAAAGTTTTGGGGTCAAAAGGATTTATAAAACTCATTTTATAGCCCAAAAGGGCAAAACCGACAATAACCGATTTAAGGCTAAATCTCTATGATTCAGTTAGTTTAAAAATTATTAAAAATCCTTATAATTCCCAAAATATTATATAACAACAGTAGGTATACATCTTGATGTCAAAAATTAGGTTTTGATAGGCGTTATGCTCATAACGCCGTTTAATTAATAAAAACCGTTTTATTTGCAATATTGAGCATAACTCACAATCCAGACCTCGGATTGATGTCAAATTTTCGGTGCAAGTTTATAAATCAGTAACAAAGGTTTCTACTCTTTCACTTTTTCAAAAATCACGTTTTATATTAAAAAGGGCAAAATACTCATATTTAAACATAAACCGGGAACATGCATATGATTCGAATAAGTGTTGAACCAATTTGTAAAATCTCAGAGAATTAAACTTATATGAAAGTTGGTCCAAAATATGCTCTAATGCAGATCTCGAACATGCATGGATGGATCCAAACCGATAGTCAAAGAAAAAGTCAATTTATGTGACTTTCGGTTCCGATTCGGGTTTAAACTGAAAATTGTCGAGTTGATCATGTTGAAACATGTTCTTACATTATTTATAAAGTTATTTTGATGATCAAACAGGTTGCATGTAGCCTATATTACTGATTATGCTTAAATTTGCAAAAACACATTATGTTGACTTTTTAAGAAATGCTTTGACTCGACAATTAACATGCTTAGAGTGTGAATCTGATAATACCCTTTTAGGGGTTTGTTACACACATAAATACCAACATGTAGGTACTTTCAATTTGAGATTTGACAGAGCCAATCTCGTTTAATCATAAAGTCAAGTTTAAATTACGATACTTTGACTTTCGGTGAATACACTAAGCTAGAACGAATTTGAAAGAGTTGTAAACACTTACAATGGTCCTAAACAAGCTTAGAGATCACTATGAGGCTGCCTTGTCGTCCAGAAAGCTCCAGGAGAAGTCTTGTGAATTTTTGAAAGTTCAAGTGTTCTTAGTTTACTACATAAGGTGCCTTATATGCAGATTTTGGAGTGTTGTGAGGCTGCCACAGAGGTTCACAGGTGTTGCAAGACCTGTACAAGTGTCCTAGCATGCATGAAATTCTATTGGGGAAGTCCCTGAGTCGAATACAGCTGCAAACAACTCGCAAAACTGACATAACTGGCAGCTGGTCGCGACTGTTGTCGCTGGGCACTTGATCACGGGCCGCGAGGCTGGTCACGCAGGCCGCCTACCAGCAGACGACCAGTTTAGCAGGTTTTTGATAAATACAAATCAGTCCCTGCTCTTATGATACGTGTTTAAGCTATTTTATTTGCACTCTAAACCCTTGAAATCTGATTTTTATGAACCTTGGGACTTTTATAAACATGGCAAAGTCCTTGGTTCACTTTGTGCTTACCCGAAAAGTCACGAAATTTACGATAACGTAATTAACCTTTCGTGTACGGTTTTAGTCATAACTTTCTCATACGTTCACGAAACTTCATGAAATTTTTATCACATTTTCTCGTGAGTATATTTTATCATTACAAAGCTTCGGGTTCGCCAAAAGATCACTCAGAGGTATAAATTCAACATGTTGACACGTTTAGCCCTTGTAGTTTGTAATTCCTCACTTTCTTACATCTTTCGCTTCGTATGATCCATGATTCATCCGTTTAAGATTATAAACACCATGTGGGGTTATTTTAGAGCCTATTTATCCATTGTTGACACTTTGTACCCTTACATTCACATAGTTTCACTGTTTGTCAACTTTGGTCCTTCTAAAGTATGTTCTCACATATTCAAAGCCCATGACACATGTCAGTATATTAATGGACGTAAATTTTCGAGGTGTTACAACAACTGATATCGAATTGCCTCAATTCTCCATCCACTTGGCATAAACAATCAGAACTCCCCCTCACAACAAACTATTTTCCCATTGATCTCAAAACACTTAAGTTTGTTTTAATCAAAATGGTTTTTCCGGAAAATAAGTTTTGTTGATTTTGTAAAACCATTTGTAGGTTAGGGGTTTGGTTCATCACATTGTTTTTTAACCACTTGTAGGAAATCAGATACAACTTAATGTCCCTGATTTACCACTTGTAAGATCAATCCAATCAAGCATTTTCAATCAAACATCATCTGTTGGTTGAATTCTCAAGGTGCCGATTCCTATTCCACACTTACCAACCTGGGAGTTCCGGCAATTCACACTTATACAAAAACAATTTTCATACATAATTAAAGATGCCGATTCATGCTCCGCGATTACCAACTTGGGAGCTCCGGCAAGTCCGGTTTTTACTTTTTGAAAAATATATCCACCCAAGCCTGACCTTCCTTGGGTGTAACAACCTCTTCTTCATCTTTACTTTCAACAGACTTGTAAACATTCATTTTGGAAGCATAGAATTCTTTAACTCCTTGGACCTTACCATCGACCATTTTTCCAAAAATGTGTTTCACATTTCTGTTGAAAGCCTTATCAACATCAAATTTCTTCTTGTCAAAATAAAATTGATTTGAAATTTCAACGTTTCCAACTTTCTTCTTAAAATTTTCAGCCCGCAAAGGTGGAAAATTCACATCATCCACATTCGGAACTGATTTCTCAACCTTTTCTTTAACCCGTGGCTCCTCTGATTTTGTGGAATCAGATTCATCACCAGAACTGTTTCCTGAACCCTTAACCACCCATATTTGGTTTTTCAGATTTTCTTTTAGTTTTACCACATTCTTTGAACATTCTCCAACCTCAAAAGTTGAATTTTCAAAGCCTGTAAATTTTTTTGTTTTTAGTTCAGTTTTCTCAACAACTTTTTCTTTCATTTTACCAGAGACTTCCTGTTTTGGTTTGAATGATTTCGGACAATTTCTAGCAATATGACCAGCAGTTTTGCACTGAAAACAGGTTCTTGTCTCAGTCTTCTTCTGAATAACACTTTTCTTCATCTCATCTTGCTTCTTTGCAAGGAATTCTTGATTTGTCTGCTTTCTGAATGCTTGCTCTTTCTCATCTTCTAAATATTTTCCTGAAACAAACACAATTTTTGGTTTATAAAATTTTTCATTTTTATAATTTTTCGGTTGATTAAATCCTAATCCTTTCTTTTTGAAATTACAGTTATGATTTGGTTTTTTATGAATACCAGAACCAGAACTGTAACCCTTTTTCTTATTTAATCTTTGTTGTACTCTTGAGGTGTAACGTCTTGGATTTTTAGAAAGATTAATATCTTTTATTTCAGAAATGTTGATTTCTGTTAGTTTGAAAACCTTTTTAATCATTTCAGTTTTAACACCTCTTATTGGAAAAATCTCATCAGAATATAATTTGTCAGAATCTTATAAAGTATATGCTACTTTGACCGGTTCGTCATTCAAATTAGATTTTGATAGCAAAAATTCCTTATCATAAACCCGTTTGTCCTTTTTGATTGTTGACTTTGACTTATTGAACCCAGACTTTGACTCGGATTTGGACTCCGGTTTTGACTCCTCTATGCCATCTTTGTCTAACACCTGATCGACCACGCTTTTTATCAACTTTGACTCATGATTAGCATCGGACGATGTGAACGTGATATCAATATTTTCTGGTAAGTTATCCGACGACACAGACTCCCACTGTAAGTTAGTTGCCTGTTTGACTCTTTCAGAATTTGGATTTCGAGACAAATATCCATTTTCTACCGGGGGTGGACATTTGTTATAGACAACACTTGGTTTCTCACCAGAAATTTTCACTTCATCATCTTCTTTTGTCTCAGACTTCTTTTCTTCCGAAGTCTTCTCTTCCTCAAACGTCTTCATTCTTTCAACGATCGGATAAATCCTGTCAACAACAAAAGTAGAACATGAGTAACTTTTCAATAAATTGTTGACACATTCTGTTTCAATTTTTTGTGTTGCCAATTTCAATTCTAATTCAGCACACTTCTTTGTGTAGAAAGTGACATCATCAAGCTGTCTCATGTAAGCTCCTTTAAGTGTGTTCAATGCTACAGCTTGTTCACTGTTCGACTCAGTGTACTTGTTGATCTCCCTGTTCAAAATATCATATGATTCTTTCAACCTTTTAATGTTGTGTAACAGTTCATTGTTTTGTTTGATCAAAGAGTCACAATTTAGGCATTTTTCAGGAACTTTGACTGCTTCAGTATCAACTTTGATTTCAAATTCCGGAACTTCTTTGACTGTTCTACTCAATTGAAACATCTCAGCTCTTCTCTTTTTCTCAGCTTCAGCTTCAGCTTTTAATCTTTCTTCTTCTTCCTCTTCCTCTTCTTCAATCTTTCTCCATTTTTCTTCTTTAGCTTCTCTGACTTTTCTGCATTTTTCTGCCCATTTTAGATCGTAAGCATTAGCAATAAAAGCTTTAACATTCGACGTGTCTTTGGACATCTCTTTGGACATTAATTATTGATCTGGACAAAAATTGTCCCAATTGAAACCTTCAGGCAATCTTTCATCATCATGATCTGCCAAACACACTTTACTTGTTGTTAGAATGTATTTATCCCAGTTAAATTCACCATCCTTGCCCTGATTAACCAGACATGCTCTCTTAGAATCTTCAATCACATTCCTTCCATATGCAGTTTGAGCCTGATGTGGTGCCTGTTGTTGTTGATATGGCTGTTGTGTGACTTGATGATAAATCGCCTTTTGTAGTAATCATTATTTCCAAAAGGGTTTTGAGCTCCACTCGCTTCTCGATTTGTGCACTCTCTCTTGAAATGTCCCTTTTCCCTGCAACGAAAACAAGTAACTTTAGTCTTATCAAAACCTAAAGGTGAAACGTGTGCCTCGCGAAAATCATCTCTGCCTGTAATTTGTTTGAACTTTTCAGCCCGTCTCAACACACTAGCCATGCACCATTTAATATCCATCAATTCCATTTCCTCGGCATCAATTTGATCGTAATCCTCTTTTGTGAGCATTGGATTTCCGATCCTCCCTACAACTAAGCCTCCATAGGATTCAAGCACGATCACCAACAAAGACATGTGACTTTTTGCAACTTCCTCAGTATAATTCTGATCATTCTCAAGCTTTAAAGCAATGTTGCATTGAAGAACTTTGCCACTCTTTGTCGTAGAAAACTGTGGATCATATGTTGGAAATGAAGAGAATCCAGTTGTGCTGCTTGATCCCTGAGATGTACTTTCAGAAGAACCTTTTGCGTTATAAGCAGTTTCAACCTTTGGAGAAAAATTTGTCTTTTCACTAACACCACTCTTGAAATACAAACCGATGTCTTGTTCTCCATCGTAGTTCTTCATCCTGGCAATCTTTCTTTGCTCCATCTCTTGAGCTTCCAGATGTTTGATAAATTCACCCAGTGTTAACTTTTTATACTCTTTTCGATTGTTTCTCAACATCATCAGGAATGTTCCCCAAGTCTCATGTGGTAACGCATCAGCAAGTTTTTCAATTAGCTCATCAGTATCCTTTTTTATTCCCAATTTTGACATATTTCTCACCAAGTTACAATATCTTTCAATAATTTGCTTGGTTTTTTCAGATTTTAAACCTCGAAAAAGATCAAATTCTTTTTTCATGAGAGACATCTTGTTTTTAAGCATATCATCACTTCCTACAGATTTTGCTTCCAATTCAGTCCAGATCGAATAAGCACTTCCATCATGTTGAAGCAATATCAAAATGTCCTCTTTAATTGCTTGCTGAAGTAGACTCACCATCAATTTTTCATCTCTATATTTCTTTTTCTCATCAGCACTCATTTCCCTGATTGTTGTCTGAATACCATTTTTAGTTGGCCTTACATATGGTTCTTCAGTGTGATCCCATGCATCCAAGTGATAAGCTTCAACCCAATTTCCAAACCGTTCGGACCACACATTGTAATCATCAATATCCAAGAGCTTTGGCGGTTTCTGTGATGTCCCGGTTTCATTTTCCAAGTTCATATTCTGAGCAATAGAAACCGGAGTAGTCGGAGTAGCAAACGCATTGTAAAAATCGTTGTCTATGATTCGGATTTTCAAATGAGTTGTATCACCTTGTAAAAATACCTGTAAACAAACAAACAAACTATCAGTTTTAAATGAACTGAAAATGTGAATGTGAGTGACGGTTAAATCAATCTAGGACTCGTGTCGAAGATTTGCGGACTCGTTTAATGAATTCTTATATGAACACTGAATGAATAGACCACAACCAATGAACCACAAGATATGGACTAGAGCTCTGATACCACTTGTAGGATCGTTTTGTGACCCAAACGAGTCGTTCAGAAGAGATTTTATCAGTTTCAGATGCGGAAAATAAGAAACTGATTGCGAAACAGCTTGAATATCACTTTAAACGTCTTGTGTATTGAAATAACAACGATTACAAACACAAGGAATACCGGCAGCACCTCGGTATCAATCCCTAGCCTCTGGTCTGCCCGCTTCAAATGACTACACAACATGCCTATTTATAACCTATGCTAGTTCGCTTGAAAGACACCATACACATTCAAGCGAACACATGTTCAAGCGAACAAACATATTGAAGCGACCAACAAGTTCAAGCGAACTATACAACTTTGACTTTCAACCTAATCTAACTTTTGTCTTATCTGCACATTCAATATCATGAGATTTGATATTTCATGATGTAATGGATGATGTCATTAGTATGATGTCATCATCAAGTATGATGACATCATCCTTAATCCGAACCGCAACGAACCAAGACTCGATATAAGACGAAGTTGACAGATGAATGCACTAACAGACTCCCCCTCAGATGTTGACGAGTCTTAAGTGTCGAGTCTTCAACGTCTTTAGTCTTAATCAGTCTTGCACTCCTTCTCTCTAGCAAACTTCCCACGAACAATCTCTACTCAGATGTCTTCAGACTCCCCCTTTCGATATACTGGGATCGTAGTCTGGCATGTTGAAATCACAAAGTCCTCAGGTATCAGAACCTAACTCTCTATCTCTTTGAAACATGCACATCCTCTACCTCACAATAAATTTTCTGATGATAACTTGTAAAAACAAACTCACCATCTAATGAATCACTTGCAGGAGTTATACAATTAAAGAATGATTTTTCAATGTTAATCTTTTGATGAACCACTATAAGATATATCATTTTTTTTTTCAAAACAACACACTCTCCCAAACCATTTGTCATCATGTATAGCACTTGGAATTTTGAAAATTAACTCTCCAATACCAGTTGTCGAAAATCTTTTTGAATTTTTCAAAATTTTATGCTAAAACACACTAACATCTTTTTGGATTTTTGACTATAATGAAATGCAATAAAGAAATATTTACAGACAATATTTTTGTGAGTTTGTGCAAGAGGATCATATCAGTTTTTGAGACAAAACACTAACACCGTTAAGCTTTAAACATTTTCAGCTCTAAACGATTCACGTAGATTGACGATATTGTTGTCCACTTAAACTCAATCTAAAAACTTTCGAAATGCTTACCGATACGTTAAGGTATATTAATTTTGCACTAAGTTCTTATGGACCCCACGATCTCAGCATATCCCCTCATCATGCAATACACTGACTCAAGTAATGCCTTTAAACTTTTATCAACTATGATTTGTGCGAAAAACAAAGCAGAATGTTTAAACATTAACAATCAGGTCGATACTTTCGTATACGCAGAGAAAGTCCAATGTTTAAACAAAATAAGAAAAATAAAACAAGTTGAAGTTGTTTAGGCTTTAACCACCAGATCGATACTCCCGTATACGCAGAGGAGGTCCAAAGCTTAAACGAAACACCAAAGAAAATAAAGCAGAACGTTTAGGCAACAACCTCCAGATCGATACTCACGTATACGCAGAGGATGTCCGATGCTTAAACAAAATAAAGAAATAAAACAAGTTTAAGTCTTTGCAAAATGAAATACACAATCACAGTGACTTTTCAGCAAAGTTGTGAAAGTTCCCAAACCTAACCAGTTTCATGTCTTTCGACAATCAGCGATTACTGAGTAGGCACACAGTCAAGAAGGACAAAACTAAGTACTATGCTTTTGACCATGTTTCCCACTAGAACTAGGCGTTTTCATTTAAGTTTGTATCGTTATTGTAAATCTACTAATCTAGCTGAGCCTACCGTCACATCTTTAGTAAGATCGTTTATCACATTTTAACTTTTCATTTCTTTAGCATGTCGTGACAGTCCACTGATGTACTATCATTTCCTCTTTTATGCAACAAAAACTCATTTTTCATTTTATCATGTTTTTGGCTTTTTCAAATTTTCTAATGTTTTTGAATTTTCTGAAATTTCTTACTCCCCCTAAAATCCAAACACATCTAAAGAAAATTGAAAACAAACTGTACATCATACTAATGACATCATCCAGAAGAGATTTTATCAGTTTCAGATGCGGAAAATAAGAAACCGATTTTGATACAGCTTGAATATCACTTTAATCTTCTTGTGTATTGATTTAACAACGATTACAGGCACAAAATATACCGGCAGCACTTCGGTACAAGTTACAAGGCTCTCTCCTGTTCGCTTCAAATGACAACACATGACCTATATATATACTACATGCTAGACAGCTTGAAATGACACATACACAGTTCAAGCTATCAGACATCTCAAGCTATCAGACATCTCAAGCTAACAGACATCTCAAGCTAACATACAAATTACAATTTCAAGCGATCATGACTATCAACCGAACATGGAATCTATTTTGTGTATTTGACTTTCAATGATGATATCACTTGTGATGTCACCTAGATGATGTCAATTGTTTAGATCCGCAACACAACCAGAGACTCGATATAAGACGAAGACGACAGATGTATGCACCAACAACTTTTAACTTAATCTCAACAAGATTTCAACACTTTTCATCTGTTTTAAAACTTTTCTTCAACTTCCACACTAAACCGATGGAATCTAAGCTCATTCAGACTCTCTACTTGTTCCTTAGTCGAGAGCCGGCTTGAAAACGGATTTCCACCGGAGAGATGACCGATTAACGGGTTGAACATGGATCTTCGTCAAGAACAGTAAGTTCGACCGGATGAGCTGAGACCATCCGATCGAGTGAGCTAGGCTTGGAGTATTCCCGTTGTTTGACACGCCGTCACGCCATCTCCGTTAAACTTCAAACCTTTACTTAGAAATTTTTTACGGAAACTTCAAACCGCGAACCATCCGTGTAGCCATCCGTCCTAATGGCCATCCGTCAGGATGACCATCCGTTTGGATGACTTGTCCCTTATAATTTTCAATACTTAAACGTTTTTATTAAACTTCGAATTTTAAACGATTTACAACCAACACACACACTCATTCGAATGGCCATCCGCTCGGATGACCATCCGTCCAGATGACCACCCATCCGGATGACCATCCGCTCAGATGGGTTATCCCCATTTGTTCGGATCACCAGTCGAACGATTAATCTTTTAACGCTCTGCTCAACGACTTATGCTTCTGTACACAGGTTAACTCCACGCGCTCCCTTCAATCCAATCCAGATTGTGTTTACTCGTTAAACAAGCATTGTGAGTATACTCGAACCCATTTTCGTTTAACGCACTTTTGGGTGTAACATATGTTCTCTATCAAAACAAAACACTTAAACGCATTACAAACGCTAACCGCACTCGCATGTTATACGTGATTAGTTGAATGCTTGTTACTATGCTTATACGATGATTACTTGCCAGACGCCTCTAGCAACGATAGTACTATAATTTGGACTCAGCACCTGTCGTGGACAAGGGTTGCTAGGGATCCCATACTCTACTTACTTCACGTTTTCACAGTGGTGAACATGTGTCGCGCACACTCTACTCGCAATCACGCAGTTGGGAAGTCTCATTGTTGGTAGTTTACTTGCTTCGCCCGTTACGTGTTACATGCTGGTTATGCGTAAACACTTTTATTACTATATCTATGCAAACTTGTATACTCGCCAATTCATTTTTGTATTGACATTATTTTAACGTATGTTGCAGGTTAAACGCAGATTATCTCGAATCAAGACTAGGCTACTTAGAAACTCACCTGAATCAATGTTGTCGGATTTGTATTGTTTGAGATACATGAAATATGTGATAACCGTTTGTGAAATATTTGTTTGTTAGTATGGGATAATGAACTGCTTAAATATTGTCGCTAAATAGTTGTTATGAATTCTCTTGAGCAATATGATTCGCCTAGTGCCGAACCCCGATGATTCCTCCATCGGTTGGGGTGTGACACTGCATGCTCCCCAAAAGAATCCAAACACGCCTTATGATAAACAGGGCATAACTCATCAACCGAGAATAAAGGAATCATGAGGCGATACTTAAGGATACTACGGTACTCCACCGGCGACATATGTTGGCTCAACCCATCTAGGTATAGCAAAAAGAAAATCTTGTGCATGTGCTCCTCGTAGCCACTCAAAAACGGCTTTTTTCTAATGGTCAAGTCAAATTGCACTTCGATTTCGTGGACAATTTTAATAAAAAGAGCACTCGCCAATCCATGTTGGGCTTTAGGGGGTGTCCTTATTAGTGAAACCGCTGAAGTCAAAGCTTGGAATCGTATCACGAAGACAAGCCAAAGCACAAACATAATCAGAATCCATACCACATATGCCACTGTCTTTTAAGATGTAGTCCTGTAGCACCCACGATTGGACCCTCGAGGCCACAAAAGCATAGGATGAAGCCTTCACAGCCAAACACAACCGCAAACCCCTAAACCTAATAGGTAAGGAAGCAAGTCGCCACTAGAAGTCTCCAAAGAAAGGACCTCCATAAACCACCAATTCCCCAATCGCCTCACGCAAACCTTTGTCAAAGAACAAAGCTGCATCTTCCATGTGTGCAGGTTGGCATGTACTCAAGCCAAAGAAAAGTTTAGCAATGCCCATACAGGATCGAAGCAAGAGTAGTTCACTCTGCGGGTCACTTAATTTGGGTAGAAGACGCGTCAAATCTACCGCCTTAGCAGCTCTTTTCTTTGCCAACCTACTAATAAAGCTTGCGTCTCTACTAACGGCCCCCCAAGAAGCTTCACCCCCATCAGTGGCCTCCGGATGTCCGTAGGAAGTAACCCTTCACGAAATTTGCTACCATCACAAGAAGGCTTAAATAGCTCAGTTTTCTTAATATTAAGTTCAAGACCTAATGTTGGACCCGTCACCTATTGATGTCCAACACTCTGGCCATCTCTTCTAAACCTCCAATGACAATCCCATCATCAAGATACCAAGCATACAGGACCAAAATATATTTTAGTTGACAAAGAAATTTTTATTATTTTTTTAGTTGACGAAGAATTTTTTATTATTATTTTAGTTGACGAAGAAATTTCTTTTGAGTGATGCTACACGTGAGGTCGTACGTTCAACCAAACATCGTGGACCAAACTATAAACAACATTCTTTCAAAGAGAATTACAATTAAATAAATAGAAGCATAAGCATATCTCTCCATTTGTACAAAACGGACGATAAATGTTTATAGTGGCGTAACATTCTTTCAAAGAGAATAATAATTAAATAAATAGAAGCATAAGCATAAGCATAAGCATGATCCTGCATGATTGGAAGGTTGAAATTTTGAACATAACATGATTCATTTTTTTCATTTGTAATATATATATATATATATGGGAGGTTTCATTGGGGAACACTAAAAAAGTGGGGAACGGTGGAACACTCTTAAAAATTATACTTAACATGTTAAAAAAATATTTTTATAAATTTTTTTCGACGCTTTTTCTTATAAATACAAGTATAAACATTTTTGATAAAAAAATCAAAAACTAAAAATATAAAAAAATGTTTAAAAAACAGTTATATCTTATAGAATTAACTTAACATGTTAAAAATATTTATTTTTTTAAAATTTTTCAGCGCTTTTCTTTATAAAAAGGAGGAGAAACTAGTCGAGTAAAAAAATAATTTTTCTAAAAAAAACAATTTTTAGCCTTTTTTTATTGTTTATTTTTAATATTTTTAGTTTTTGATTTTTTTTATTAAAAATGCTTCTACAAGTATATATAAGGAGACGCGCAAAAAAAGATGTTTAAAAAATTAATTTTTAACATGTTAAGTTAAATTTTTAAGAGTGTTCCCCGGTTCCCCACTTTTTTAGTGTTCCCCAATGAACCTCACACTATATATATATATATATATATATATATATATATATATATATATATATATTATATATATATATGGTAAGGTTCATGCGAGAACCACCCTTATTGCGAGAACCGATGTGAACACAACCTAAAATAGCTAAAAAAATCCTAAAAAAAACCTAACCCCCCCCCCCCCCCCCCCAAGCTAAATGCTAAAAAGTAAAACCCAAAAAAAAAAAAAAAAACTAACCCCCCCCCCCCCCCAAAAAAAAAAAACCTACACCCCCCTCCCCCACCCCCACAAGCTAAAATGCTAAAAACTAAACCCTCAAAAAACCTAAAAAAACCTAAAAAAATCTAAAAAAAATCTAAAAAAATCAAAAAAATTTTTTTTTAATATTTTTTATGTTAAAATCGCTACTTTTAGTAGCCCAAATTTTTTTTTTCTTCGAAAAGTAGCGATTTTTTTTATAAAAAATATTAAAAAAAAAATTTTGTGTGATTTTTAGCTATTTTTAGGCATTTTTTGTTGTGTTCACATTGGTTCTCGCGGTTCTCGCAATAAGAGGTGGTTCCTAACGGATCTTTGTCCTATATATATATAAGGAGCCGATAAAATAGAAATCATCCTTAGTTGTAAGAACCGTGAGAACCACTCTCAACCAATCAGAATAGGGGGTATTTTGGTCATTTCCTTTAAAATGTCTAATCTTTTTCTCTCTCTTCATTTATTGTAACAGACTTTTATATATCTTTCTCCTCTCACTTATCTCATATCTCATCTCACTTTACCCTCATACTCCTTTCCTCTACAATCATCTTCTCCAAAGAAACCCAATACACACACAAAACCAACAATCAAGTACCTCTTTCATCTTTATCATCAGTTACACCACACCAGCCGACACCCCCTATTCCCTCCCTCTCGACAACTGACTGGCGCCGGAGCCAATTAACCGGCCGACTACCGGCGCTCCGGTGTTGTTTAATCAAGCCAGACGACACACCCACACCCCTTCACCGACAAACATCACAACCCCTCCTCCTCTATTATCGGCCGACCACCACCATCTTTTGGTGGTGGCATACGGCGGCTAAAGAGAAGATATCGAGGGAGATCGAGAGAGATTGAGCAGAGAAGGAGAGAGAGAGATCGGAGGATGAGAAGAAAGAGAATCGAGAAGAGAGAGGGAGACGTTAGTGGCCGATGCCGTCTCGGACGATGGCGATGGCCACATCCACTCTCCGACAAGTTTTCTGGTAAAATTTCCCCTTGTTTCTTTTTTTTCTGAAGTTTTGATGAGTGATGACGATGATGGTACAATGGAGACATCCGACGGCGGTGGTGACTGCAAGAGTTTCGTTCCGGTTAAGATTTGATTTTTGTTTGGGTTCGATATTTGGTCTCGGATCGGAGACGGGTCAATAAGTCAACCACAGTCAAGTGGTTCAGCGGATTCGGGTTGGGCATGGTCAACTGGTCAGCGGTTCGGTCAACTGTGGGCAACGACTTCGGTTCGGGTCTCGGGATTCGGGTCAGTTTTGATCTCGGTCAAGCTCGGGTCTCCTGGTTCGTGGTTCGGGTCTTGTCACGGTTCGAGTCAACAACAGTCAAAGAGAAGTCCAGTTCAGAGTTTGGTTCAGGTCGACTCGGTCAAACAGAGTCAACTAGGTCAAACGTAAAAAGTTTAACGTAAAACGTAAAATGTAAAAAGGTTAACGTAAAAACGTAAAAAGTTTAACGTAAAACGTAAAAAGTTTAACATAAAACGTAAAAACGTAAAACGTAAAAAGTTTAACGTAAAACGTAAAACGTAAAAAGGTTAACGTAAAACGTAAAAAGTTTAACGTAAAACATAAAAAGTTTAACATAAAATGTAAAGCGTAAAAAGTTTAACGTAAAACGTAAAAAGTTTAAAAAAATCTGTTAAAAAAATCTGAATTTAGAAATGCTTTAAAATAAAAAAATTATGTTTAAAAAATAAAAACTAATATAATAATACAAAAAGTAATAAAAAAACAATAAAGACAAAAAGACAAAATAAAGTAATTTTACTAAACTAACCTTTTGGATTAAAATATTAAAAACATAATAAGATCAAAAGTATTTAATATTATATTTAATTACTTTTAATCTCATCCATCCATTTTGAAGATCTAATGGTTGAAAAGTGGTTCTCCCGGTTCTTTCAACTAAGGGTGATTTTCATTTTAGCGGCCCCATATATATATATAGAAAGAGAGAGAGTCTATTACATTTAAAATCATGTTACCTAAACATGGCTTGCTTAACTCATCGATCTAATAAATGTATCAAAAGAGTTGTAAAAACAGGTGAAAGGGTTATAAACACGGTTAATGGATGGACCATAGCACCAACTGTTTAATTAAATACGTCAACCTAAGAGCATTCACGTTGATTCTTTATCCATGTCCATATAATAATTACACTGAAAACAATATTTTTCTCTCTCATTTTTAATTAAATAATATTTTTATACTTTTATTATTGTCTTTTCTCTGTTTTCCACTCACAACCATTTTTAAAAATATTAAAAAAAAATTTATAAACAATAAACAATGTTCCCGTATATTTACATATGCAAAATAACATTTTTTCTTTCCTTCACTCACAACTATTCATTATATATATAACTAACTCATTCACGTAAATATAAAAACCGGTTATAAATGCTCTAAATACTAACTTATATATTAAACAAGTAAGAAATGACCATCACTATTTCCGTTTAAACCCTACCTCTAGGGTCCTACCGTTCAGGTCAATAGATATTTTCATTTGGATACTAAATTATTTTCCAATGTCAATACTAATCTATATTAAATTATATTCCAATGTCAATACTAATAATTTTTATTGTTATACCAAACGCGTTTTAACAGGGAAACAAACGATCGTATGATATTCGGAGAAGAATCATTGGACCTTTTCAAGGTACTTTCCATGTCCAATTTTATGACCCCACTCGCGTTATACGTTTCTAATATATATATACAAGTCCTTACGACTATTACTCTATTAGTCTTCAGATATATTAAACATACCAGCCCCTTCATTTTCATTTATTGTTGTAACCAATTTCTTAATTAACTTTATTACTGTCTAATGGCTGCTCAAGACATGAATACCACCCGGAAACCGTCTTTGTTAGGCCTGCTAAAAACCACGGTTAAAAAGGTCCTATTCCTCATGAAAGCAACCAAAAAACCATGGCGTCTTGCGGCCGCCATCCTTGCATGTGGCCATGGTCGTGGACGTGGTGTTCGCGCTTTGAGCAGCAGGCGGTGGAGCTTCAACGAAGGCATTGGGTTGATGGCAATCATGCCATCCCCTTCCAACCATGATCGCAGCAACTCGTTAACTCCTTACATGACACCTTCTCCTGATTTCTCCCCAGAGCTACAAAACTCTAGAAGCTTTACTTTGCAAAGATCCAGCAGTTTCCCGGAAGAAGATGATATTGATAAGAGATCTAGTCTGTTTATAGCGAATTTTCGTCGACACTTAATGCTGGAAAGAGAAGCTTCTTTGCGACTCAGAAACATTATTGAGGCTAACTGCAGACGATCCAAATCTTTACCATAATCATGATCATGATAAGTATGCATGGGTCTTTTGCTTTATATTATATGAAGTAGTGAATATTTATTGGTGTTCTTAAGCAATTATTTTGGTGTTGATAATTTGTTCTAGGGCTGGATCAGATGGATGAAATAAGTTTTGAAGAAAGAGTCAACGGTTTGATCATATATACAATATTTGTCTTTATTTTGGTGATGAAATCTTCAGTTGTTCACTTTGTTTGTTTTTACCGTTTTCATAAACAACTATATGTAATTGCGGTTAATATAGTTGCTCTTTTCTGGGTTGTGTTTTACTATGTGAGAGCTTCGTAACCAACCAAACATTTTCCAAAACGTAGCTAGGAGGAATAAGATATCGATACTCAAAGTTGCAGTCAAGGTTGTGAAAATTTGAAAGAAGTTTAATGGAACTTCTCTCACATAAATGTGGGACAAACGTTGGACTAGTTTATAAGGACGGACAATCCTTTGTTATTGTATGTTTCCTCTAAGGAGACGCAAGTGGGGACCCTAAAGTCCACACCCTAGCGTGCATACGTGCATGCAAGGCGTGTGCGATTGGCAAAATATGGTGTTTTGGGATGTGTTTTGGTTCCCATTGCTCTCAAGAACACAAAAACACACTTTTTTCTAACAATTCCGATGGTGATGATCCACTCTGAAAGTACTAATAGTTTTTTGTTTTTTTTTTTTTTGTTTTTTTTTTACCCGGGTACGTAGACAAAAGTATTCTTAGTGGGGACACGAAATATGTTTTAACTGAACCGTGTAAAACACGGGCCTTAGAGCATTCTCATCCAATCCATCAAATTATACATACATTTCACTAAAAAACAACTCTTATATCAATATATTTTCACTAAAAACAAATACTTTTTCTCTCTTCTTTTCAATTAAATAATATTATCATTACATTTTTCTCTCTCCTTCACTCACAACCACTTTCAATATATATTAAAAAAATTATACTGGGTGAACAGTGTCCCCCCAAATATACAGATGAACAGTAACATTTTCTCTATCCTCCACTCACAACCATTTTTTATACCCTTTATAATATAAAAACTACCCCTCACATATTTTGATAGTTTGGATAAGAATGCTCTTAGTGATTTTACTTCTACTCTATTCTTAGTACTTTAATTTTCAATTGTAACCAGTAGTTCTGTTCCCTTTCAAGCTGTATTCATTTTCATTTATATTGTACCATATGTTCTTTTATAAAATTGAGAGCGATATCTCTAAAATATAACTCAAAGAATGATTATCTTTCAAGGAGTTCAATTTCAGTCTAGTTGTACAAACGCCCTAATAGAACTAGATTTGTATTTAAGGAAAAACTAAAACTTATTACGTAACCCCGGTCTTCGTTTTAGAAAAAGTCGGTTATTATTTGATGTTAATTAAAAAGGGATACTTTAACAAACGTTCATGTTTTGGAACAACATGTTTATAGATTATTTAAAGCAATGTGATCAAATTTTAGCAGACTAAATTGTAATTTACTTCCTTTAAGTTTAAACCAAATTGTAGGAATTGTCCTTTAACTAACGAAATTACACTGGATGTATTTTATGTTACTGTTACTAGTCAGATGAGGGCATTGTCCTTTCTTGCATGTTTATTGGTGTCCTTTTGCCCTAACTCAAATATTTTTTTATGTTAATTCTTGACACGTGCTACTCACGCGAGGGCATAATGGTCATTTCACTTAATATCTGAAGTATACTACATTTTATGTCCTTTAAGTTTCAACCAAATTTCAGACGGTGTTGTCCATTAACTTACGAAATTACAACAGATGTTCATTATGTTTCAGATTCTATACAGGCGGTATCCTTTTGGTATAACTCTTTTAAATTTAGCGTTAAATCAAGTCATGTGCCACTCACAAAAAGGGATGCTAGTCATTTTCGCTAATTACATCAAACAAAAATAATTTTAAATTACATATATAATACACACACACATAACAACAAAATAAACCCCTCTTATAGTTTTTTTTCTTTCACAAAACCACCACCTCCGAAAAAGTGTAATCGTCGGCCACCACCTGTCATCAGCATCTCTCTCTCTCTCTCTCTCTCTATCTCTCTTCTGTCACACTCGTTCGTAGTGGAAGCAAGAGGTGTGAACTTAGATAGGTTTTCATGGCATTCGATAAAGTAAACATGCAATATGAATAAACAAACCAAGATTCCATTTCCATGGATAGGTTCAAATGTCACATCACAAAAGTTAAGTATATTGTTCACAACCTTCCAAATGTAATTGTTTCATAAAATAACTATCACAAAATATAGTTTTCATAAACCGAGGTTTTAGCCACTATATCTCCCTAAAGAAGCGGCATATAGAAGGCAAATTCTCCCAAAAGATGGCATCCTTTTTGGTTTCCCAATTTTTTTGTCCATGCTTTATGACAACCCACAACTTCAGGCTACTACTTTAACCTAACTACAGTTAACTTAGACATACATTCATAGCACTGCATGTAACTAAGGTTAGTTAAATGAGTCTACGTTGGTAATTCGGGGAATTACCGGAACACACATGATAACTTTCAAACGTTGGTGACTAACACGAATACTAATTATAAACAGATGGTTTACATGATTAATGTGAATTATGTGTTTTAAATGTGAATTGCATGAGTTAGGTGCCTTGATGTGAACGTTGTATAGTTAGGGGGTGTCTAGAGTATTTGTGAAACTTCACTAAACTACTCCTAACCCTAAACCCTCCCTCACAAATCATTATACGACAGTTTACAAATCATTCTTCTCTAATCACACTCTAATCATTCTGGCTGCACATCACACAAATCATCTGGCTTGATCTTTCAATCCATCTAGAATCAATCTAAGGTAATTGCTTTATGATTGTACGTTGATATCTTTGCTCTTTGATTTCATGTAAACCCTAGAGGTCCAAACATGTGGTTATGTGTTTAGTTAATCATCCTGATTGAATGTGCTATAGTTTGAGAATGATTGTATAATTGTTGCCTGGTATTAGGACGCAATTGTTATGCTATAATTATTAAAATGTTGTTTGATTCATATGGTAGATTAGGTTTTGATCGTACTGATTGTAACTCTTGTATTGAAAACTACATTTTGGTTTTGTTGATTCAGAGCGTTTGTTTGTCGGGAGTTAACAGTCGGGCTTTGTGAAGTCACAAAGTCCGAGTTTACTCATGTCAGGACTTGTGCTACTTTGAGGGTCAGGGTTTTTAATGCCACACTTGGTCCGTGTGTAATTGAAAGGAAGTTCAGGGTTTGGGAAGTAAAAAGATCAGAGTTTATTAAGTCCTGATATATTAGTCTGAGTTTATAAATGATAATGAAGTCAGGGTTTATTTATGTTGGGTATTGTCCGAATTTATTATTAAAACCCAATAGGTCCGAGTTTAGACATTTTTATTTTTGAAATGTGTGAATTATTCGCGAATGTCGGGAGGTCTAGCATACGTTGTCTTAACCGGGTCTGTGCTAGAGATCCCCCTCGCACAATAGATCCCCAATTTAAACCCCTCAATGAGAAACCCCTATCACCAAAACTCGAACTTGAGACCTTGAGAGGAAAACTCCCCCGGGCCCACCATAAGTGGAACTTAAATACCCGTGGCCACCACTAGAGCACTAGTGATGGTTTCCGAGTTTATACATGTTAGCCAAATTCTTAAATTGTTCTGAGATATTATAAGATGTCCGAGTTTGGTAATACACACATGTTCCGAATTAAAAAGATTGCTTAGGGGGCGGGTTTCAAAGATGGAGTCCGAGTTTCATGAACATAACATGGCTATCCTAATTAATTAGCAAACAAGGAGTCAGGACATAAAGATGGGCCGGGTTAATTGAGTGTCCGAATTAAATGAGGGAGCGAGGAAATCCTGATTGATGAGGTTAACAGGTGTCCGAATTTTTGTTTGAAATAATAGGGTTCGAGTTTGGATGGGGGTGTTCCGAGTTTAGTATGTATCAGGAGATCCGAGTTTGACAAAGTAAAAAGAAAAATATCTTGAGCTTCCTCAAATGAATACCATCCGAATATACATTAATGAAGGTTGTCAGGATATATTTCCTTGTGGTCCGAATATACATTAATGAAGGTGGTCAGGATACATTTCCTTTGTGGTTCGTATTTTAATGTATGTGTTGTCCGACTTTGCATGGAGTCCGGATTTAAATGCGAGTCCAATGTTGTTCAACGTTCAGAGTTTACCAAGAATTATAATGATAACAACATGGTCCGAACATACCTTATGTAGTATTGTAAATTCTGAATATTCATATAATGGTTGTGGTGTTCGGTATTTATCAAAAAAAGAAGAGAAAGAAAGAAAGAGGAACCCGGACATATACCTCACATATATGAATTCCAAGATTTGCTAAATTTATCTCACTTCAATTAATATACCATTTACTCACGGCTCAATATGATAAAATATAATATTTGTGACAACTTCATAAGTGTAGTAATGGATTTACATTTATGTGCTAGTGGAATCAATAACAAAAAAAGTTTGGTACAAATTAATATATATGAATGATAAAGAAAATCACGTTTATGAATAATTGAATAGACATGTAGTCTGGATTTAATGTGAACATGGATATAGAATTGTTGTCGTGTTTACATCAGTTGAATTGGGCCGAGAACTATTTGTCATGTGGGCTGGTTAGTACCATAAGTAAAGTGGGGCAAGTGTAATAGTCAGAATATGTATATTTGATGAAGTGTCCGAATTACTCTTTGTAATGTTCCAAACTTTTGATAAAAAGTGCCAATCAAATGTAAACTAGTATTAAAGGTCCCCGCATTGCGGATAGACCGTACCAAGTAGCACTAATGTTACACAACTACCAGTGACCAATAACACCGGAAAAGCTCGTAAAAATAAAATAAATAAAAAGAAAAAAAATAACATCGAACGAAAAGCATACGTAAAATCGTTGAACCACGTATGCCAGTCGCGACATGTTAATGCATAGAAATAAGACTGAAATGTAAAAATAGAAAAGAATAACTAAGTCGATCTAATACCACGCGCGTTGCGACGAACCTGTCAAACAGAGAAAAATAGACGCGTTGTGACGGTCCTGTCAAACAGGAAAAATAGTCGAAAAAACTTTGAAACCCACACGTACGTTACGGCTTGTTTACTCGGAAAAGTAGAACAAAACGTAAAACGAAAAATTTGAAAAAGATGAAAAATACATGGATCAAAGTTGAAAATAAAAATGTGTTGGGGTTAAACTGCAAAAGATTAAAAGTTTTGGGTTAAAAGTAAAAAAACAAAAAGGTTAAAATGCAAAAAATAAAACCTTTGGGTTAGAAATGAAAAATCAATTTTTTTTTTGAAAAACTCCCCATGCTTAAAGTACAAGCCATAAAGCACAAACATCTTCCTAATTTATAATATCGTAATAATAACTTTGTGGGCCGGACTTAAAAGAGATATGGGGGCCGGCTTGTTAAAGCATGATCCGGTTACTTATATAAACTATTGTTTTTCAATGACGCGCGTTGCGCGAAAGGCATTGGTGTTTTCGACCGACATCATTCTTCAAACGATTCGAGATAAACGATGCGTAACCAACCATATCCGGCATCGTGGAGTGTATTAAAAAGGGAGCAATTGGACGATTGGATGATGGGCTAGGTGTTTCTTGGAATGCCCACGGATTGTTCGGGTCAAAACCACGATTATGAGGATTCATTTTTCGTATTGTGGTTGAATGAGAATTTTTTTTTTTTTAAAGATAGAGATGATTATAGAAGAGATGGAGTAGTTGTGGTAAAAAAATGAATAGAAGTGTGAGTATTTATAGTGAATAAATTTTTTTTTAAACACATAGCCGTTGCCCAACGGCTACTTGTCTTGGCCATTGAGATCCTGCCATGTCATCTTGATAGCCTCGTCCAACGCCCGGGCTGAAACCCCCGCCCAAGGGGCCACGCCGAAACCCAAGTCCACCCGGGGTGGTGACTTGGGCGTTTGTACCCAACCCACGCCACAACCCCGCCCCATACCCCATATTCTAAATTCACTGTTCATTTAGTTTGATTTTTATCATATATGAATTAAATGGGCTGTTGTGTAAACATACAGTGTTTAGATAAGAGCCCATATATAAATTGTTGTTAGTGGGCCTCTTTGTCCGAATTTATGAGTGCTATACTTGCTCCAAATTTATTATCGGTAAATGCATCCGCGCTAACAACCAACTGTGTGTCACTGTATGTGTTGTATGCTATACTTGTTGACTTGTGATCAATAAACATTTGTTGTTTGGACTTAGGGTATTGCATAACCCTAATCGTATACTCACTTATATGACATGATACCTTAGGTCGCGTGTAACGGACCTAACCATTAATTAAAGCTAGAAGTACGTTATCATACCGAGCAAAATAAGGCGAGTTCACTACTCTTTCACAAGCATGCATTCCGGGGGAGGGGGGGACAAACAAACAAATTATTATTCCTTGAAGGAATACTTTGTATAAATATTGTGGTTTAATTTCGATGTTAGTTAATAAACTCAACTCTATCACGAAAGTCCCTACTTACTACCGAGCTAGTTGCCGGGGAGGCAACGGGGTATTAGTTGATAGCGCTATTAGGCTTGACAAACCTCACACCATACCGGGGTGGACGGGCCTGAACTAATGACCTTAAACACATGGCCAATGTTGATAGGCATTGATGAGGGCAAACAAACATAACGTCACTTTGGTATCAAGTTTACTATTGGCATGTCTTTAAACTAAATATTTACCAACTTTGTGTTAAACAAAACTGTGAACTCGCCAGCTTTATGCTGATACACTTTTCTGCATGCTTGCAGGTCATTAGGTGACTTCATGGAACGGAGTGCAATCAGGGGAGCTGAGGATGTCATGGGTCGTGCCGTCTAATAATACATTAATGTTATGCTATGCTTAACGAACAGATTGTTTTCAAATTACTTAGAACAACTTCAAATGCTTCCGCTGAACGTATTCTTGTTTTTAATCAAGTGTTTGAAAGGCACTTTTCACGTTGAATAAGATTTCGAGTTTATTATTTTGCTGTTAGTTCAATGTGATTAGTGGCTAGATCCTGGTACATCACACGCCTCGCGGTGGATTCCGCATGTGGTATTTTGGGGGTATGACACGCTTGACTTACTTTCTTGAAATACATGTAAGTTAAAAAGTCAACAAAAGTTGATAAATTCATGTGTTTTGTGTTACTATCAAATGAATCTTTAAAATATTTAAAAATACTTGTATTGAAAACCCGGTATGTAAAGCATCTATGAAATCCGATGATCATTAATGTTTTGTAAGGGCATTAATATTTGTGCCGACATAGGAAGCAACCAAACCTAAACGATGTATGTCGATTCTCCTTGACTTGGGACACAAAAGCACTCCAACGGGGTCTCACGGACCAAGAGTGGCGCTCGCCAAAAATTAATAGATCTACCACTTTCGTTCATCGGTCTATATGTGTGATTAATGGCTACTTATGTATTCTACCTATGCACACATGGTCTATAGTTATTTCATTCCCTAACGTATCATACCATTTGTAACATGTATCTTACCCTAGTTTGGAAACATGAAAATGTATTTGAAAGAGGGGACATGAACTCATAGTTTGCTTCCATGCAATAGTTAACAATCATTTGTTTTTCTCTGTTTTGAATCTAACATATAAGTGTTCTAATTTCGTTAAGATACTTAGGTCCATAGTTTGATCATGTACAAGTCTTTCATCATGAACCTTGTTTGTTTTAAACTAGTGTTTGTTTTTATGTGTTTGAAAACCCTTGTTTGTTTTAGACTCGTTGGTAGTTGATTATCCATGTGTTTATTGTATAGTGGAGAGTTCAAATGAGAAGAAATATTTTGTAAGAAGAAAAAAGAAGAAATTTCAACCTATAAAAATGTTTAATTTTACTTCATTTAATACAACTATTTAATGTTACTATAAGAGTACATAGGTAAGTCTACATAGATCATTAATTTGTAGTCTTACTCTTTAATAGCTAACTACATGAAAATTTGTAACTTATCTTCAAAATATTTATTTTTCAAAAAGAATAAAAAAATAATAATATAGAGGGTAGGATAAATTACGAGATGTATAAGATAAATTACGAGTTGTGTAGGATAAATTTCAACATGTGTAAGATAAATTTTGAAATGTGTAGGATAATTTTTTATGTGTGCAGGCAAAAACACTATGAATACAGGGTTGAGCCGTACCTCATGCTACGGCTCCTAACACTATAGTTTCGCCCCTGGTGCATATTGTCCTTTACTATACAAAAAAAAAAAAAAAAAAAAAACTAAATTTACATGTACTGATGTACATAGATGAAAATGGTTGTGGAAGAACAAAACTTAATTAGATTAAATATCAATTAAAGAGCTACAATATTTTATGATTCATAGATGGAACATGGAACATAAAAGAACATTTATTTGCTCAAAGCCTGAGAGACAAATCAAGCTGATGAAAATCTTCTTGGCCAGTCTCACCATTATAATAATAACTATCCACCTCTCTCATCTCAACATGTGATCCCTGATTCATGAATGGCGGCTGCACCCAACCAACATGGCCTGAACCACCGGAATATATCTGGTCCCAGAGTTTATTAACTTCTGAGCTAAGGTATCTGCTTTTCTTAGCCAAGTTCCGCTCGAGCTTGTGAGCATTCTGGTGGCCTCCAAGAGCTTGAGAACTATGAAACTTTCTCCTGCAATAGTTGCATGAGAAAACTCGTTTTTCGGTGTTGCTTGACGAAGAAGTAAGAGAAGAATCATGCAAGAGGTCTACGGTGTTATCTGGTAGGTTTAGATCAATGAAACTCATGACTATCAAGGACAGATATATGTTATCGAGTAAATTTAAGTGATTAACAATCAAATTGCAAAGAATGTTTGAAGGCTTGCTTAAATATGATTTATGTTATGCCTCTATATATACACACACAGAGGGGAATTCATATATGTAAGTAGGGTTATGTATGTTGCATGAGAGAGAAGGATGGGCAATTGTAATGTTGTCGCCTCCATTAATGGCAGGACCAGAGTTCCTTGTCGGTGCATCGGATCTTCCTTATTTATTCGGAGAGATTGGGTACGTATGCTTTATAGTGATTTAAAAATAGTGATAATGTTTGCATTCAATTTTCTTTTGATCATCTGATTCTTTTGATATATGTTATATATATTTATTCTTTATTTTTGTGCAACTAGCCATATGTTAGTAGAGTTTTTTTTTTTTTTTTTTTTAATTTGCATGTGTTTTAATAAAATGATTTGTGTTTTGAGTTTTTGTAAGTGCTTTGGTTTTAAGGAGTTTGTATAGCATCAATTAACCTCTCTACGTGGTAAACGAACTATTTAAATACGCTGACATAGTAAAACTAAAAATGATAAATATGCTCATTTGACTCGCAGACTTCAGTTAACTCTGCTTGTTTGATTAGCGGACTTCACTCAGCATGTTTTTTTTCTGCGGACTCCACGTCTGTCACTTTTCTAGACCACGTAGAAATTAATTTAAAAAAGCACAAATTATTAGAAGAGAAAGAATATCTTTTTTTATTTTAACAAAATTTAAAAATTTTGTTAATGCTTTTTAGAGTAGTCATATACTTTGATTAATACTGTCTATCGTTATAAATATCCAAGAAAAATAGAAAGAAGAAAACTAATGGTAGAGTTATGAAGAATTTTTATTTCTTGTTATGAGTTATAACCTAGCTAGAAGTAAATAATAAGTCTGAAAAGCATTAGTTTATAGTAGTGGCGGAGCTTAAACAAAAATTTGGCGGGGACCGACTCTTAAAATCCAAATCGGTGGGGGTGAGCTCTTAAAATCCAATATTTTACATTAGTGATGTTTTTCATAAATTTTCGGTAAAATTTAACATTACGACCGAAAAAACCATCGGGAGGCAAGGGTGAAGCTCCTCAACCAATGGTTTATAGAAATAAATAGCTACTCCGTATAAAATACACTAAATATATCCTCGTATAAATGTTTGTACTTATGTATATAGATGGGATCAATCAATTAAAGAGACAATATTGCCAATGGAATCATGGGCATGTTTTGCTTTGGATTTTTTTACACAAAATTCAAATGATCTTCAAGTCTTCTTGTGATTTCTCCAAATTAAGTAGAGATATTTATGGGGATAGAAGCATGTGGACTAGACCAGAGAGGGAATGTATATAATAATTATTCAAGTTTTTGCAGTTTTGTCTGTGAACTAGCAAACAAGAATCCGCTTCAAATATCATACACATATGATATATGTTTGAAACATACCATAGGGAGCCCTCTTCGCCCACACCACCCTCATAAAAAGCGTATTTATAGTTGAAAAATAACTCACGATATATAAAAGGTGATATATTTTTATAAATTGGCATATTAATATTCATATATCTTAAGAAAAAAGTTCTAGTACATTCTTGCTAAAATAAGTTACAACAGGTTTTATTCACATTTACATGAAGTAGAAGAAATATAAAGTATATTAGTACTACTCCATAAAATGATAATATAGAAATACATTTTCAAGAACAGGAGCAGATAATATATGGCGTAGATAAAAAAGCATTATCTAAAATAAAAATGGGTTTGATTCTCAATCAAAGGGATCACTAATCAATGCCAATATATATGGGCTTTGAAAGCCACGTCATTGATTTATTATATATGGGTTTTCACGTACAAATTGTTGGACTAATCTTATCATAACTCAAAAGTTTAAAATTTTTAAATTGTTTAGTTTATTTTAAGTGAAAGATTTAATATTTATGATAGTTTTATTTTTATTTTTATTTTTAGGTGGAAGATTTAATATTTATGGTAGTTTTAGTTTTATTTTAGTTGGTTTATTAAGTTACTCGTTCTCTAAGGGATTGTTTAGTACAAATAGGGGTTATAGTTTAGGGTTTATGTAGCTTCAATTTTAATCAAAGAGTTTTTTATTCTTGAATTCATTGTTTGATTATATTGAAGAGGCTTGGTTTCCAACAATTGGCATCAGAGTGGTTTATCAATTTAGCAAGACCGTAGCAATCAAGGATCAATGATTGCAAACGTGATCAAAGGAGAAAACCCAGGTGTGGTGCCGTGTTAGATCAGATCAACAACAGACTTCAAAGGTGGTTAAGTAGCATGTTTGATCAAGGTGGAAGAGAAAGGATGTTGTTGCGTTTGTGGTTGATGGTTCAGATCATTAACAATACGTAATTGCATAACATTACTTGACAATGGACCATTACGTAATTACATATTTACTGGACATATTAATTTACATGAACGATTATACCCCTTGCTTGAAGCACATATAACAATATTTTGTGATCTCCTACGCTTTTATTGAAACAGAGATTCAGATTAGGGTTGAGAGTATGATAAATAACTGTAACACCCCGAATTTCGTATGACACGTTCTAATATTTTATCCGCAGAAAATTTTATGAAAAGAAATTGTAAACATAATTTTTACCATTGTTAAGGTTTTATAAATATTAGTAAACTTAAAAAGCCTTATGTTGCATGGATGTTTACTAGAGAATTATATAAATAAAAAGAAAGTGATATGTTCTAAAAAGATGAGGGGAGTTAAATGAAAATGTGAGATTAAAACACGTAACTCAAAAAAAATGCCCAGTATGTGTGTGGGTGTATGTTCGATCGAGAGAGAGATGCCAGGGGGAACTTCTCCTTCATAACCCTAGTTCTACAATTCCCCACAAAATTGAAGGAGTAAAAGGCTGAGATTTCAATGCATGAGCTAGGAATCATGATCCCCTAAGTTGTATAAGTGTCAAGTAAGTTTAATTTCATGATTTGGTGATGTTTGATTTAGTGGGTTTAGTGTAATTCGTGAATGCAATGTGAAATCTAGTATGAATAATGGTTGCTATGGTTGTGTAGACATCAAGATATGATAAATTCTGAATATGATGATGAATTTGGGAAAAAACCACTTATACACCATGAATGACTTGAATATTGTGAAATTCTATATGTTTGTTAGATTATTGATGATGATATTATGATGGGTATGTGATTTAGAATAATGTGTATATGCTCATAATGATAAATTGTGAAGTTAGAAAATGCTATGTTAATCAATAGATGAACTATGGAGAAAACATACTCTAAGTACTTGTACACTATGCTTAATTGTTAGTATGCACGTCAAGTGTTTGAAGAAATGCCATAGAATAATTTAGTTGCGTTATGATATGGAGTTTTGATAAAATGATGTTATTGAATGAAAATGAATGTATGCCTAGTCATATAACGCCATGACCAATGAATAAAATGCATAAGTAATGTAAAGCATACAAAAGCTAAAAGTGTAAAGTTATGACATATAGGCACGAAGAAGGAAGAAGGCGCAAGTCAATCGAAGTCACAAGCATCTCAAGATCGCGGTAAGTTCACATGAACTTTATCTACTCTACTTGTAGATTTATGAATGATAATCTTTAGTACTATAAATTTAGTGTAAGTTTCCTTTATGATTCATGATTGAATAGATACAAAGAGTTTATATGGAGAAATGTCCAGAAGATAATGTTTGAAGTAAATTGGAAATAACCCGTCTAATGGGTTAGAATTATAAGAAGAATGATTGTTGGAATGTTTGAGAATTTGATTTATTCATAACGGGTCAAATAATGTAAGTATAGTGAAAGATATGGTATATAGCGATTCGTTATAAATGAATCGGAAAGTGGTATGATGAATGTTTCCGAATGGAGGTGATAATGTTAGTAAAGTAATATGATATGTTAACGGGTCGAATAATGATACGGAATTAAAGGATTTCAATTGTTATGTATTACGAACTAACAATGTTTTGTTGTTATGAATGATAGGTAAATCCCTTGCTTGATTGCGGCGCGCTCGGACCGAACACACAATGTCGACTTTTTGTACACGCTTCTGGTTCAAGTTGTCTATTATGTATGGGTCAAAGTTTTCATTTTGTGATATGGTGTTAAACTTGTGTTTAGTATGTTAGTAAGTAGTTTGGATTTCTAAACCTTTTAGTGTAGTTTGTACAAAATGTTTATGGTGAACCTTATATGGTCACCACTTTGCTAGTTTTGAAAAATGTCGTACAACTTAATTAAATTGATGATGTTAAAAGCAGGTGGAAAAGTTCTTAATGCAAACGGGTCATGTCAAAATTTGGTAAAAATTGTATGAATTTTATGTTAATAGTCGAATGAGAAAAATTTGGGCGTTTCAAGTTGGTATCAGAGCCTAGGTTTGAGGGATTTAAGCATCAAGTGCTTGAACTCAAACTGAAAGCTCGTGAGAAGTGTGTGTTCGTTCTACGGCGCAAAGCAAGTAAGTATTTTAAAAGTTGAAATTTTTGCATTACGAATAATTTAGTTACGGAATGTTATGGAATGGTTACGGGATGTTGTGGAAAGATGTGGGATGAATCGGATCAGTTTGGGGGTTAGAACGGGTCAAAAAGGGGGTAAAACATGAAAAATCAGCCATTGTACGTTGGGCGTCACCGTAAGCTACAGTGGCCACCGTAGCTTACGGTAGCACCTGGGAGAAAATGGCCACCGTAAGGTAGTAGCCCAGTAGCGTAAAGGAAAAGGGGCCACCGTAAGCTACGGTAGCCACCGTAGCTTACGTTGGAGGCCATTTTCAGCCAAATTCAAAAATGTTGTTCTGTTTGATGTTTTTATCACACGAGAAGTATTAAAAGCGTTATATTAAGACTTTAAAGAATAAGAAAAGTGATACCAAGGTATATGGGATAAAGAATACTATGATTTTGGTTGTCGGAAACGTTGAGTTTCCAAAGAAAGTTTAAGTATGATTTAGTCGCGAGTAATTTATTTTACGTATTAGAAAGAATGAAAGTTACGTATTACTAGCATGGTTACATGATAGAAAGGATGAATGAATGTTAAAATAAAGAATGATGTTTATGTGTGGATGGCGGATACGAATGATGATGAAGCGACATAACAAGAACAACTAAAGACTATGATTTCGGAAGAAGTAACGAAGGCAATTGAGGCTAGCATACCGCGACTAGCTCAAGAAGTTGAAGGGCAAGTATTGGGGGTAGTTGATACCTTAGTAACATCCAAGGTGGAGGAATTGAAGGAAATGATCAATGAATTGCAAACGAAGAAGAGCACTCGAAGGTGCACGTATAAGGAATTTATGGCATGTAACCCCTTGCCATATAAAGGAGAAATTGATCCGATAGCCTGTCAAAGATGGATTTCAAGCACCGAGGCTGTGTTTGTAAGGAGTAAATGTGAAGTGGAGGATCAAGTGATGTTTGCTACGGGTCTCCTACAACTCCAAGCAAAGGATTGGTGGGACGCACATTCGAAGGAATTGGGGGATGACAAAGTACGAACGTTAACATGGCAAGAGTTCAAGGAGCCATTTCTGAAATATCATAGCCCACAATCCGCAATTGATAAGATTCAAGAAGACTTCTTACGTCTTCGACAAAAAGATGAAACGATTGATGAAATAACGAATAAGTTCCTCGACAAGGTGAAATTTTGTGGGGAGATAGCGGGAACTGAGAGGTTGAAAATCATACGTTATCATCCTATGTTAAAGGCTGAATATCGGGAGTTCGTAAATCCCTCCAAGTGTGCAACGTTGAATGAATTAATCGACTGGGCAAGAGATAGGGAGATCGAGTTAAGAAGGCAGGTTGAACGGGGAGAGAAAAGGGTGGCGGAGAAGCCTACCAACACGAACCCATTGAAAAAGGCAAAGTATCAAGATCAAAACAGGAAAGGGAAGACAAGTAATGGGATTCCGACTTGCAAGACATGTGGGAAACATCATTCGGGTGAATGTTTGTTGGGAAAGAAAGGATGCTACAAATGTGGGCAAGAGGGACATCCGTATTATAGGTTCCCCTAAAACTCAAAAGCGTGTTACAATTGTAATCAAACGGGGCACATTAAAGCATAATGTCCGAAACTCCAACAAGGGGCAAAGAAAGATGGAAAGAAGGATGAGTCTTCCAAGGCTCGTGGTGTCACACCCCGATATTTCCACGTATTACCGGTGGGCCCGGTGGGGAGTATCGTGACGTAGTTGATATCATCATAGTCAAACAACACAATTTTAAATGCACAGCGGAAGCAAAAGATAAATATATTACAACCCGGTATAAAGTAATATCAAATATTACAACGGAATGTAAGATGGATCCACAGGAGGATCTAAAATAGAAAGATAACACTGTTCAACAGACTTAAACATCTAAAGCTTGCGAGACTTGATTATTGATGTCTGGAGTAGCCAGCCTATTACGTATAGTACCTACATTTAGCCTTTTTGGAAAATACGTCAGTTTACACTGGTAAATACAATTAACCGACTCATTTTGAAAAGTTTAATAAAATTGATTTGAATGCACGTGGCACAAAACTCTTTATAACTTGGGATAATTATTTAAATATAATACTCGTAAACGAATTACATGTTTCTTATGCGTTCAGTAGCCCGGTTCGTGCCGGGTTAAAGATCAATAGACGCACCACATTATTTGTTTAGGCACTGACGGGTGTACGCCTACACCCCGTGCTTAGGTCGTGGCCATTTCGTAAAATGATGCCAAGGATATCCGGGACATGGTCATTAACCCCCCAAAGGCGTTTAAGCAAAAAAAACATATTTTTAAACGGGTCATCTCGATAATACTTAACCACCAATCGATTAAGGTCGAATGCCCGACCAAGCGGTATTTTAGATACCGTACCCCAAGCCCGTATAAGGGAAAATAAGTTAAAAGTATTTACCTGAGCTAATTATAAATTCAATCCCAGCCGTATATCAAATCAGCAAGTACAGATAGATTTTAGTGGGCTCCTAAATCTGGAACGAAGGTTTTTAATAACCTATTAGAATCCTAACGGGTCTTTAATTAAGCCTAAACTTAGACCGGTTAGTTTTAAAGAAAGATACGGTTCAAACGCACGATTAAGCGAAGACCGGAATAGAATGTGATTTAGACCCAACAAGTTTGAAGACTTGTATAATATGGGTAATCTAAACACATTCTGGATTTTGAGATAAAAATGATAAGGTTTGACCCGTTTCGGCTAATTTAAGCAAACTAGTTACATAAACCGAACCGAACGCGAATAACGCTTAACGGGTAACCGAATGAGTCACGAACAGGTCTCCTAAGTTAATATGCTTTAAATATGTTGTGATATCATTAGGATACCTTCCATTATGCCCAAAACGAGTTTAAATCTCAATTTAAGCCCCGTATGGGTATTTTAGTCATTTACATGATTATAAAAGAGATTAATTTTAATTCTGAGAGTCGGGTAGGAAATAATCAGTAAAACAACTTAATTTAATAGGTTATATCAGTTGTTGATAAGTCTTATATGCCAAAATGGTTTTAAACCCATACTAGGTGTTTAATACGCGTAAAAAGCCGTTTTAAGCGATTTCTGGGTTATACAGGAAATCTAAGTTTTCTGATTAGGTTATAAAGTTCAAAATACTTCATTTATTATATAAAATCAGTAGCAATTGGATTGGTGTCAAAATACTCTGTAGAACTCATTTTATAAACAAAAAGGGTATAATCGGTATTTACCGAATCAAGGCAATAACCTTAGGTTATAATCAGGTTAAAAATAATTATAAACCTTCAAAATTCCCAAAATATTATATTACATCAGTAGGTAAAAGGTTTGGTGTCAAAAATTGGTTTTAGATAGGTTTTACGCTAATTATGCCGTTTAATTAACAAAAAGCTTTTTAAGTGCGCTATTGAGCATAACTCCTAATCTAGACCTCTAACTGATATGAAATTTTAGGGACATGTTTATAAATCAGTAGCAAAGATTATTGTCCTCTCACATTTCCAAAATTCTCGTTTTAAGGTAAAAAGGGCATTATGGTCAACATTGAGCAATTTACGGAAACGTGCAAATGAATCGGACAATCAACGAATCAATCACAGAGGGTTATACTATCATGTAACCCGGTCCTAATGAAGCCCTAAGGCATTTCTAAATCATACTAATACGGGTCAGAACTGAAAGTCAAAGCATAAGTCAAAGTTTGCGACTTTCGGTTCCGAACCGGTCCTAAACTGAAAATTATCGGGTTGAACATGCTTAGACATGTTCTTACATTTATTACTAAGTTATATGAGTGGTAAAACAGGTTACACGTCTCCTACATTGCTAAAACAGGGAAAGGCCTTGAGCTCCAGAAATGATCAGAAGTTGAGTTGGGATGAATGATCAAAAATTGAAACATTGTGGCCATTATATAGTGATCTTGATTGCTCAAGATCATGCCAAACAATGCTATACATGTTCCCTGATGTTAAACATGTGTCCCTAGTGCCTAAAAACCAGTAGGGGTCGCTCATGGAAGTGAAAAATATCAATATAAGTCGGTTACTCGTTTATAACAGGCACCTGTAATATTTCTGTCGCTGTGGATGCCTTACGGACCGTAAGGCATGACCTTTACGGTCCGTAAGCCTTTACCAGAAGGAAAAAATTGTGACCTTTCAAGCTTCGAACAGTCAACTTAGGTTTTACGAATTTGGGCCTCTATTATCAGTAGGGGGCCTCTTGATCATGCCCTGAACAGTTAAGACCACCTTGCCATGTTCTAAAGTTGCCTTGGATTCTTTTGAAAGGGCCATAAACGAAGGTTTGTCAAACACATTCTTATATGATCCTATCTTTACAATTTGAATCCATTATTGTTTGCATTAACCAGATTTGGATGCTTATCAGATGTTTATAACACAGGTTAAGGGTTGGGATTTATACATAGGTCGCTCAGAGGTATGTATTAACATGTCGACGCTTTTAACCCCTCGTATACGAATTTTATCATAACTTTCTCATATGATAACGAAACTTGGTGAAATTTTTATCATGCATTCTACTGAGCATAATTAATCGTTACAAAGCTTCGGGTTTGCTAAAAGGCCACTCAGAGGTATACTTTAAACATGTTGACACATTTAACCCCTATAGTTTGTAGTCTCTCACTTTCTTTCACAATTAGCCTCGTATGATCCATGATTCATTCGTTTAAGGGTATAAACATCATGTAGGGTTATTGTGAAGTATATTTATCCATTGTTGACACTTTGAATCCTTTTATTCACATAGTTTCTTATTTGTCAACTTTAGTCCCTCTAGAGTATTCTTTCACACGTTCAAAGCTTATGACACGTGTCAATACACCATTGGACACGAATTTTCGAGGTGTTACATCCTCACCCCCTTAAAAGAAATATCGACCTCGAGATTTACTGAAACAACTGAGGGTACTTTTCTTTCATTGTGGATTCTACCTCCCACATGTACTCAGGACCTCTACGGGCATCCCATTTAACCTTTACGATAGGTACTTGCTTCCTTCGAAGCTTCTTAACCTGTCGATCCTCGATCGACACAGGTTTTTCAACAAACTTCAAGCTCTCTTCTATGTGCACATCTGTATGTGGTATGACTAGTGATTCATCAGCCAGACACTTCTTCAGATTGCAGATGTGGAATACATTGTGAATACCACTGAGCTCTTCAGGTAAGTTTAACTTATAGGCAACTGATCCGACACATTCGATGACCTCGAATGGTCCTATGTATCTCGGGCTTAACTTGCCTTTCTTACCAAATCGCATCACTCCCTTCCAGGGTGATACTTTAAGCAACACTTTGTCACCTACCTTGAATTTCAGAGGTTTACGCTTTAAATCTGCGTAGCTTTTCTGCCTATCTCTGGCAACTTTCAGGCGATCACGAATCTGGAAAATCTTGTCCGTCATTTCAAAGACTACTTCAGGTCCTGTCAGCTGGACATCTCCAACCTCCGCCCAACAAACGGGCGTTCTGCACTTTCTACCGTATAAGGCCTCGAAGGGCGCAGCCTTAATGCTGGTATGGTAGCTATTGTTGTAGGAGAATTCGATTAACGGCAGGTGGTTATCCCAACTACCACCTAAGTCAATCACACATGTACGAAGCATGTTTTCCAAGGTTTGGATTGTACGCTCACTCTGCCCGTCCGTCTGAGGATGGTAAGCCGTACTAAAATTTAAGCGTGTGCCCAAAGATTGTTGGAAACTTTTCCAAAAATGCGATGTGTATCTAGTATCTCTGTCAGAGATAATAGACACTAGTACGCCGTGCATATATACAATCTTATCTACGTACAATTGGGCTAACATGTCGGAGCTATAGGTCTCCTTAATGGGTAGGAAATGTGCTGACTTAGTCAGTCTATCTACTATCACCCATATAGTATCATTTCCTTTCTTTGTCTTTGGTAACTTAGTGATGAAATCCATTGTCACAATTTCCCACTTCCACGTGGGAAGTTCAGGCTTGCTGTAGCAAACCTGCCGGCTTCTGATGTTCAGCTTTGACTTGTGCACACGTCAAACATTTAGCTACATAGGCAGCTATAGACTTCTTCAAGCCTATCCACCAAAAATTTGCTTTCATATCCTGGTAATTGGACTTACCAATCTTCTGTCTACTAATAGATGTTTAACATTCCATCTATACAAGGTATCCAAAGGAGCAGCCTTGATACCTATATAACAACCATTATAGAAAAGCTTATTTTAAGGTGAGGTGGTTATTCCAACCACTGTTTAAAACTAATCTTAAGGAATAGCTAATCCTCGCTGCTAGTTGAACAAATCGACGATCCTGGGCAGCTGATGGCAATTCTTAATTGTTGCCTAATTAGGGTTGCGGTAATCAATGCATAAGAAAAATGAACCGCCTTTCTTAATTAACTATACCAAATTCTCAAAATATTGAGTTAGGCTATATGAATCTTTTATTTTTTAAAACATACTTAATCAGGGTTTCGATTCTCTCAATGATGGTACTAGCCGTCTTGGAGATTTCATAATAATAATAATACAGCCCTAAATGGGATGTAAATCTTAACTCTACTTGCCTCCCCGGAGGTCAACAGGGTAATCTTAGGAGAAGATAATCAAGATACGAGGAGGTTACATAGATTTTTCCAAATCTCAGGCTCCAGTTCATCCATCATTGCTTGTGTCAAATAAGTGACAAATTTATGTTACAAGTCCATGAATTCCTTAATCGGAAATATTTACTTGGACAATTCCATTATGGATGTCTTCTTTGAACACCATTAGCTGACTTTAGTATCATATGACCATCGGAACATCTTTGTGGTCCCATGCATTAAACCTCCATACTGATCAGGCATGGAAGCAATTTATGGAACATATTAAGATACACCAATCTTCATATGGCGCTTTTATCATCCCATCTGGTATTCGTAATCGATTGAGATCAAGGAGACATCAATTATATATTCTGACGCACTTGTTCTAGAGAGAAGATACTTCTAGAATTCTACTACTGAGGGTTTCTAACAGAAGGAATGGTTCTTATGATCTTTGCCTGTAAGTTTTACCTTACACTTAATATCTGGGGTTCTTATGGAAAATTTTTAAAAGTTTGCTAAACTTATGGTCTTATGAGAGACTTAGCAGCACCTGAAACCGAACGTATTTCTTAGCAAAAATAAATCACAGTAAGGGATTTACCTAGTGTCATTATTAATGTGAATTGCCTTTAATCATTCATCAGGAGGATTGAACGCCTTCAATCTTAATCCTTTTAAACTTAGCTGCGAAATCTTTGACAATTTTTAGGGCAGTCTTAGCTTTGACTGGTTATTTCTTAATCTATATAACGTGAGCGGCTGAGGTAGATCCACAATGGATTTATAATAATCAGGCTTTGAAACTTTAATGTGCCCACTTAATGTCGATGCTAACCACCAATAATCATTTGCATGAAGCTTAGATTTTGGGTAAATTGAATGGGGCACTATTTCAGCCAATGAATTAAGATTTGTGACATACTGTCGTCAGTCTAGAACTTTTATGGTGAGAGTCAGAAAACTCTTATTCCATCCCTTCCGCGATGCGGACAATAGGTTTTTCTAATAAGGCACTTAAAACTTGGACCATCCCATATTGCATAAGGGGATCCTTCTTGTGGACTTCATTAATGTTCTCACTAATTAAGGGTATTGTCATCGAATGACTGTGATGCATACATCACCGTGTCCTTTCCAGCACAACCGCTGATACACCTCATGGTTTCTACTTCTTTCAACAATTCCCTGAAATCGATGGCCCCCTTTTTACTATTAAAGTCTCTTGACTTCCAAGAGGCGAAGTACTTTTAAGTACATCCTAAAATGGGGCTCCTTGCCATATATGATTTTGTTTAGTTTATTCTTCTCATTTGAAGTATGAATAAAGCTCTTCTCATGAGCAGCGACATGTGTTTTAAAGTGAACATCATTCGGCTTCTTGAACCTTTTCATGACTTTTCTCATAGCCTTCCTAACAGCTGCGCAAATTACAGTTTTGGGAGATTAACTCCAATAACATTGAGGTTCACATTGGATGCACCATTAACATTTGTCGCATCTCCAGCATCGCGTCTGTTGTTTGTATCTTCTGAGTTTTCCATACTCGAATCTTTGGTATTAAACACCAAATTTAACAAGTGCTTGGGCAATCCATACCCAGTATCTCCTTGAATGGTCAAAGGCTCACCATAAGGAGTCTTGATAACTAATTGCTTCTCATCACATAAAGTATGGGTTTGGTTACAGGATGACCAACTCATCTTCTATTGTTATATCGAGTCCCTCTATTTTAATGGAACAAGGACAGTGGAAAAGAATGATTCCTAATGGATATAAAACATCCATCTAATATTGTTGAAGCAGTCTCTGAGGTACTACCGGTCAATTTTACTTTATACTTAACGCTTAGAGTTTTTAACAGGCAGATTTAATGATTTTTAAAATCTATTGTCTACGAAAGACTTATCTGAACCTGAATCAAATAATACTCTAGCATGAGCGTTATTGGTAAAGAGATTACCTGTTGTGACATTTTCATCCTGAATAGCCTCTTGATCATCCATTTGAGAGCTTCCAGTTTTGGTCTTCTTAGCCTCCCCAGGCTTCTTGGTTTTGTTTGGGCAATTAGTTTTGATGTGCCCTATTTCATTGCAACCATAGCAGGTTGCGTCCTTTATGTCTTGGCACTCCAAAGTCTTGTGCCCTTCCTTATTACAAATTCCACAAGGCTTAGCTTGTGCTTTTAAAGTGCCTTTTCCTTTAGTCGCCTTCTTTGGGCAGCTGGTCTTTATGTGCCCTTTTTCGCCACAACCATGACAGGTCGCATCTTCCAATTTCTCGCAATCCAAGGTCTTGTGCTCCTTGGACTTGCAGATTCCACAAGATGAAGGCTGAGATTCAGGTCTGTATTTCCCAAGGTGATATTTCCTACAGGTTTTGCATCTTGTCTTTTCACCTGGCTACTGGTTGTCCTTTAAATTCTTGCATTCATGGGTCTTGTGATCCATCTCTTTACAGATGTCACATCCCCTCGTTTTTTCATAGAAGCATTTTCCGAAGTGCTTCTTCTTGCAGGTTTTACATTTGGGTTTTGCCTCCTTTGGCTTGGACTGGTTATAGCTTGAACCGGTCTTACCCTTTTTACAACCTTTATTTGGGGTATTATCGCACTTTCGCTTATGATCCTTCAACATACGGTCCACAGCGTTTTTTACGACTGTATTTATCATAGCCTGTAACTCGGTGCTTGTTAAGTTCAGTCTTGCATCATCATTCTGATTAACTGGATGATTGTGAGCTTCAGAGGAGTCAGCCATGGTGAAGCTTTGAAGGGTACAAACCAAGTAGTAATAATTTGTTTAAGTATATAGCGGATTGTCAAATTTGATGATTAAATAGCCATGGTGCAAATAGACCATATAGGCCAATAGATAGTATTTAATTTATTTGATTATGTTTTGCCTAGGTTTTTAAATAAACCATCTTTGGTGTTTAAACGAAATATAATCCTTCATATTTATTAGACAGGGGACATAAGTCACGACTGTCAATGTCGTACTGACATTTTATATATATAGCACAAGGGCTTGTTCCAAAGGACTTTTTGATGGCATATATGCCTTGTCACTAGGGAAATCTTAAAACATAATTAATGATTCCTTTGGATCGGAAAATTTCATAGTTCATTGTCTTGACAAGAAGTTATGAAATAAAACTATCTTTTCCATGTATACATCTTTGCCCGAAGGTATTCATCCCAATGGATGTTTTGATGTGCTCATCATGTTCGACGTTTATTAGCCATGATTCCTATTGATCATTTAGGCAAAATAAGGGGTTTGGAAGTTCCTAATATAAAGAAGACAAGTGTGATTTTATCGCACCACCGTTGTTAGGAGTGTTAACATGTTTTCAGATGTTAACAAGGATCTGAATCTCCTTTAAACAGGTTTTACCATCATAGTCAGGTCTTTAATGACATTCAACCTAGGTTATACCCTTTAAGATTCTTTTCAATATGTATATTGGTAGGAAAGGAATGATATTTATTTTATTCAGGATTTTTATCATAAATCCTAATTTTCAAGTTAATAATAGCACAAATGGCCTAGTCACATAGACAAGTTTAATTTATAAGCCCAGATTTTATGGAATCGAGGCATTAAGGTTTGAATCAAAGTTCATTACCTTTTCTTGACAGGGAGTTGTAGGCTACGACTGTCTTTAGTCTCAGAGGACGTTAATTATAGCCCGTAGGCACTTCATCCTTAAGGGATGATTATATAAATAAGGGAAATTAGAATAACCCAATTTAAGAATGACTTATGTGATTTTATCGAATCACATTTTGTCAAGCATGTTAATATGCGTTCAAATGTTAACAGGGATTTGAATCTTTTGAATAGGTTTTACCAACTTGGCCATGTCTAAAATGACATGTGGCTAGGTCTTACCCTTAAGATTCTTTTTAATATTTAACGCAGAACAATTCTAAATTGAGATGTTAATAAGGATCTAAATCTAATTGAGGAACTACCATCTTGGCCTTGTCTTAAAAGGACACGTGGGCTAAGTCTTGTCCTTTTTAGGTTTTGTCATTTTATTATAATGGTAGATCTTATAAAAGGAATGATACTTTTCATTCATTTCATTTATTATATATATTGATAAGATGAAATTTTGATAAAG
Organism: Helianthus tuberosus; assembly: GCA_030545235.1. NCBI lineage: Eukaryota > Viridiplantae > Streptophyta > Magnoliopsida > Asterales > Asteraceae > Helianthus > Helianthus tuberosus. The sequence goes on from CM060383.1 coordinate 73,065,842, forward strand.
CATTCCAAGGATTTTAAAAGTATAGAATTTCCCTGAACGGGACTTGAAAGAAATGATGTTGTCCATGAAGGGACTGAAGATAAGTATGCCCTTATAAGGACTTTCTAAGGAAACGAACTTCTGTAAAGGAGCTTCTTCTTCATTTCATTTCTGAATGCTCTCTCCTTGGTTGCACGTTAAACCTAGTCGCAGTACGAAGCTCGGCCTTCCCTAGGCTCAAATGGGGAGAATTTCCACTATGGCTTCTTTGCTTGGCGACATATTTAAAATATATAGAATTGAAAGCAATAATTCTCCGAATAGAGCTGAGAATATTCCTATGTTAAGTATAGACTCAGAAGGTCAAGGAATGTTCTACTGTGTCACTGAGATTAAACACCAAAGACTAGTGTTTAATTCACTCAATGTTGGCTCTGATACCAACCTGTCACACCCCGATATTTCCACGTATTACCGGTGGGCCCGGTGGGGAGTATCGTGACGTACTTGATATCATAATAGTCAAACAACACAATTTTAAATGCACAGCGGAAGCAAAAGATAAATATATTACAACCCGATATAAAGTAATATCAAATATTACAACGGAATGTAAGATGGATCCACAGGCGGATCTAAAATAGAAAGATAACACTGTTCAACAGACTTTAACATCTAAAGCTTGCGAGACTTGATTATTGATGCCTGGAGTAGCCAGCCTATTACGTATAGTACCTGCATTTAGCCTTTTTGGAAAATACGTCAGTTTACACTGGTAAATACAATTAACCGACTCATTTTGAAAAGTTTAATAAAATTGATTTGAATGCACGTGGCACAAAACTCTTTATAACTTGGGATAATTATTTAAATATAATACTCGTAAACGAATTACATGTTTCTTATGCGTTCAGCAGCCCGGTTCGTGTCGGGTTAAAGATCAATAGACACACCACATTATTTGTTTAGGCACTGACGGGTGTACGCCTACACCCCGTGCTTAGGTCGTGGCCATTTCGTAAAATGATGCCAAGGATATCCGGGACATGGTTATTAACCCCCCAAAGGCGTTTAAGCAACAAAACGTATTTTTAAACGGGTCATCTCGATAATACTTAACCACCAATCGATTAAGGTCGAATGCCCGACCAAGCTGTATTTTAGATACCGTACCCCAAGCTCGTATAAGGGAAAATAAGTTAAAAGTATTTACCTGAGCTAATTATAAATTCAATCCCAGCCGTATATCAAATCAGCAAGCACAGATAGCTTTTACTGGGCTCCTAAATCTGGAACGAAGGTTTTTAATAACCTATTAGAATCCTAACGGGTCTTTAATTAAGCCTAAACTTAGACCAGTTGGTTTTAAAGAAAGATACGGTTCAAACGCACGATTAAGCGAAGACCGGAATAGAATATGATTTAGACCCAACAAGTTTGAAGACTTGTATAATATGGGTAATCTAAACACATTCTGGATTTTGAGATAAAAATGATAAGGTTTGACCCGTTTCGGCTAATTTATGCAAACTAGTTACATAAACCGAACCGAACGTAAATAACGCATAACGGGTAACCGAATGAGTCACGAACAGGTCTCCTAAGTTAATATGCTTTAAATATGTTGTGATATTAGTAGGATACCTTCCAATATGCCCAAAATGAGTTTAAATCTCAATTTAAGCCCCGTAGGGGTATTTTAGTCATTTAAAAGATTATAAAAGAGATTAATTTTAATTCTGAGACACGGGTATGAAATAATCAGTAAAAAAACTTAATTTAATAGGTTATATCAGTTGGTGATTAGTCTTATATGCCAAAATGGTTTTAAACCCATACAAGGTGTTTAATACGCGTAAAAAGCCGTTTTAAGCGATTTTCGGGTTATACAGGAAATCAGAGTTTTCTGATCAGGTTATAAAGTTCAAAATACTTCATTTATTAAATAAAATCAGTAGCAATTGGATTGGTGTCAAAATACTCTGTAGAACTCATTTTATAAACAAAAAGGGTATAATCGGTATTTACCGAATCAAGGCAATAACCTTAGGTTATGATCAGGTTAAAAATAATTAAAAACCTTCAAAATTCCCAAAATATTATATTACATCAGTGGGTAAAAGGTTTGGTGTCAAAAATTGGGTTTAGATAGGTTTTACGCTAATTATGCCGTTTAATTAACAAAAAGCTTTTTAAGTGCGCTATTGAGCATAACTCCTAATCTAGACCTCTAACTGATACGAAATTTTAGGGACATGTTTATAAATCAGTAGCAAAGATTATTGTCCTCTCACATTTCCAAAATTCTCGTTTTAAGGTAAAAAGGGCATTATGGTCAACATTGAGCAATTTACGGAAACGTGCAAATGAATCGGACAATCAACGAATCAATCACAGAGGGTTATCCTATCATGTAACCCGGTCCTAATGAAGCCCTAAGGCAGTTCTAAATCATACTAATACGGGTCAGAACTGAAAGTCAAAGCATAAGTCAAAGTTTGCGACTTTCGGTTCCGAACCGGTCCTAAACTGAAAATTGTCAGGTCGAACATGCTTAGACATGTTCTTACATTTATTACTAAGTTATATGAGTGGTAAAACAGGTTACACGTCTCCTGCATTGCTAATTAGGTGTTAATTCGAAAATCATATTTCTGTTGACTTTTTGTTATAAACTTTGACCAGACAAATGATCTAGTTAGAGCGGGAATCAGAGAGTGCCCTTTTAAGGGTTTATTACCCACATAATTACCAACTCATAACTACTTTTAATTTGGCTAAACATCAGACCATTAGTGATTAATCGATAAGTCAAACCTTAATTACAACGGTTTGACTTTAAGCTAAATAACTAAGTAAAACATGATTAAGGAAGGTCAAGGATACTTACCAAGGTCCTATGCACGATCAGTGATGCTTAGGGAAAGGCCTTGAGCTCCAGAAATGATCAAAAGTTGAGTTGGGAATGAATGATCAAAAATTGAAACATTGTGGCCTTTATATAGTGATCTTGATTGCTCAAGATCATGCCAAACAATGCTATACATGTTCCCTGATGTTAAACATGTGTCCCTAGTGCCTAAAAACCAGTAGGGGTCGCTCATTGAAGTGAAAAATATCAATATAAGTCGGTTACTCGTTTATAACAGGCACCTGTAATATTTCTGTCGCAGGGGATGCCTTACGGACCGTAAGGCATGACCTTTACGGTCCGTAAGCCTTTACCAGAAGGCAAAAATTGTGACCTTTCAAGCTTCGAACAGGAAACTTAGGTTTTACGAATTTGGGCCTCTATTATCAGTAGGGGGCCTCTTGATCATGCCCTGAACAGTTAAGACCACCTTGCCATGTTCTAAAGTTGCCTTGGATTCTTTTGAAAGGGCCATAAACGAAGGTTTTGTCAAACACATTCTCATATGATCCTATCTTTACAATTTGAATCCATTATTGTTTGCATTAACCAGATTCGGATGCTTATCAGATGTTTATGACACAGGTTAAGGGTTGGGATTTATACATAGGTCGCTCAGAGGTATGTATTAACATGTCGACGCTTTTAACCCCTCGTATACGAATTTTATCATAACTTTCTCATATGATAACGAAACTTGGTGAAATTTTTATCGTGCTTTTTAGTGAGCATAATTAATCGTTACAAAGCTTCGGGTTTGCTAAAAGGCCACTCAGAGGTATACTTTAAACATGTTGACACATTTAACCCTTGTAATTTGTAGTCTCTCACTTTCTTTCAGAATTAGCCTCGTATGATCCATGATTCATTCATTTGAGGGTATAAACATCATTTAGGGTTATTGTGAAGTATATTTATCCATTATTGACACTTTGAATCCTTTTATTCACATAGTTTCTTATTTGTCAACTTATGTCCCTCTAGAGTATTCTTTCACACGTTCAAAGCTTATGACACGTGTCAATACACCATTGGACATGAATTTTTGAGGTGTTACACGTGGGAGGATGTTCCAGTTAACCTCGGATGAATCTAAGACTAGCCCGGATGTGGTCTCAGGTATATTCTTGGTTAATTCTATGCCTATGAATGTATTATTTGATTCCGGGGCTAGTAGATCGTTTATTTCTAATGAATTGTTAGTTCATCCATCGTTTAAGCTTGAAAAGATGTTAGTACCCTTAGAAGTGGAAGTTGCTGATAGTAAAAGCTATTTGTTACATGATATTTGTAGAGACTATAAGATCTTAATCGAAGATGAGGAATTTAGTATAGATCTTGTCCCGATGTACATGGGGGAATTTAAAGTAGTTATAGGAATTGATTGGCTAGCCCAAAACCACGTTGAAATTCATTGTGAAAAGAAAGTCATTCATGTAGTAACCTCGGGGGGAAACGGGTAAGTGTTCAAGGAGATAGGGTCATCAAGTCGAAATTGTGTTCTATAATCAAAGATGTTAAACATGTGAAGAATGGAGGTAAGGCGTATCTATCTTACGTGATTGACACCAATCGAGGTGTTCCAAAGCTTGAAGACGTGAATGTAGTGAACGAATATCCGGATGTATTTCCGGAAGATTTATCGGGGCTTCCGCCTGAACGGGAAGTAGAATTCAAGATAGAGCTTAATCCGGATGCAAAACCGGTAGCTAAAGCTCCTTATCGGCTTGCCCAGACCGAAATGAAAGAATTGATGACGCAACTTCAAGAGTTGCTCGATAAGGGTTTTATTAAACCAAGTGTTTCACCATGGGGAGCGTCCGTATTATTCGTGAAGAAGAAAGATGGTTCGATGCGAATGTGCATCGACTATCGAGAGTTGAACAAGTTAACGGTGAAGAATCGTTACCCGTTGCCCAGAATTGATGACCTATTTGACCAGCTTCAATGGGCAAGTTGGTTTTCGAAAATCGATCTGCGGTTGAGTTACCACCAACTGCGTGTACGAGAAGAAGATGTGTCGAAGACTGCGTTTCGAATGCGGTACGGACATTACGAGGTTTTAGTAATGTCCTTTGGGCTAATGAACGCACCAGCTGCGTTTATGGATTTAATGAATCGGGTGTGCCGACCTATGCTTGATAAGTATGTAATCGTTTTTATTGACGATATACTAATATACTCCCGAAGTGAAGCAGAGCATGCTTCCCACCTACGTGATGTATTGGAAACGCTTCACAAGGAAAAGTTATATGCAAAGTTCTCAAAGTGTACCTTTTGGCTTAGAGAGGTATAGTTTTTGGGTCATATAATCGATGCGGATGGTGTCCATGTGGACCCATCCAAAGTAGATGCGGTAATGAATTGGGTACCCCCGAAGAATCTGAGCGAAATAAAAAGTTTTCTAGGCTTGGCTGGGTACTACAGGAGATTTATCCAAGATTTCTCCAAGATAGCCTCGCCTATGACGAAGTTAACAAAGAAGAGTGAAGAGTTTATATGGGGCGAAGAACAAGAAAAAGCGTTTCAGACCTTAAAGGAAAAGCTCTCAAATTCTCCAGTGTTGACATTACCAGATGGGACGGATGATTTAGTAGTGTATACTGACGCCTCCCACCAAGATTTAGGTTGCGTGTTAATGCAAAAGGGTAAAGTCGTTGCTTATGCTTCAAGACAACTCAAGCAACATGAAAACAATTACCCAACTCACGATCTAGAATTGGCGGCAGTCGTATTTGCTTTGAAAATATGGAGGCACTACCTATATGGGGTGAAATGTACTATTTACTCGGATCATAAAAGCCTCAAATACTTTTTTGAGCAGAAAGATCTTAATATGAGGCAATGAAGATGGTTGGAACTCATTAAGGATTACGATTGTGACATTCATTACCATCCCGGAAAGGCTAATGTAGTGGCGGACGCTCTAAGTAGAAAGGAGTACCCGCCTCCGATTCGGGTGAAATCTATGAAGATGGTAGTTACTCCTATAATCCTTGATGAGATTCGTGAAGCCCAAACAAAATCTTTAAATGCTGATGAATCGAAGAAAGAAAGGACGAAAGGAATTATTCATGAATTGAAAGAGAATGCAAATGGTATGAAAACGAGGTATGACCGAATATGGATACCTCGGGAATGTGGCGTGAAAGAATTACTTTTAGATGAGGCTCACAAGTCTCGGTACTCCGTTCATCCGGGAGCTACAAAGATGTATCAAGACTTGAGAATGAATTACTTGTGGTCGGGAATGAAAAGAGACATTGTTAAGTATGTTGCTAAGTGTTTGACATGTTCTCAAGTGAAGGCCGAACACCAAAGACCGTATGGAAAGATGCAGCCGTTGGAGATACCGGTGTGGAAGTGGGAGCATGTAACAATGGATTTGGTGACTAAACTTCCTAAGACAAGGAATGGGCACGATGTTATTTGGGTAGTCGTTGACCGACTAACCAAAAGTGCACATTTCTTACCCATTCGGGAAACCTATAATTCGGAAAAGATGGCGGAAGTTTATACGAATGAGATTATATCTCGACATGGGGTTACGGTGTCTATAGTGTCCGACCGGGATACCCGGTTCACATCTCGTTACTAGAGGAAGTTTCACAAAGAATTGGGGACCCAGTTACATATAAGCACCGCCTACCATCCACAAACCGATGGTCAATCGGAACGAACTATCCAAACATTGGTTGATATGCTAAGGGCGTGTGTTATGGATTTCGGAGGAAGCTGGGATGATCATCTACCTTTGGTAGAGTTTTCATATAATAATAGTTATCATAACAGCATAAAATCGCCCCCCTATGAAATGCTCTATGGAAGGAAATGTAGGACTCTGGTTTGTTGGGGGGAAGTGGGTTAACGAGAACTCGCGTCAAGAGAAGTAGTAGCCAAGACGAATGAAAAGATTGATATGGTTAGATCAAGGATAAAAGCAGCGCAAGATAGACAAAAGTCGTATGCGGATAGGCGAAGGCGACCAATTGAATTCCAAGTGGGAGACTATGTCTTATTGAAAGTTTCTCCATGGAAGGGTATAATTCGTTTTCGCAAACGCGGAAAATTGGGTCCTCGATACATTGGACCATTCAAAATACTCGCTTGGGTCAGGGCGGTAGCGTACCAGTTAGAGTTACCTCCCGCGTTGGATGGAATTCATAACACTTTTCATGTGTCGCAACTGCGGAAGTGCCTAGCGGATGAGACGGCATACGTGCCTTTGGATGATATTGAAGTAGATGAGAAGTTAAATTATGTTGAAAAGCCCGTGGCAATAAAAGATTCTAAGGTGAAGCAACTTCGCAAGAACTCCATTCGACAAGTGTTGGTCCAATGGCAACACCGAAAGGGATCGGAACTTACGTGGGAAGCAGAGGATGAAATGCGGAAGCTCTACCCAGAGTTATTTGGTATGTATTCTGGTTTCGGGGACGAAACCATCTTAAGTGGGTAGACTTGTAACACCCCGAATTTTGTATGACACGTTCTAATATTTTATCCGCAGAAAATTTTATAAAAAGAAATGGTAAACATAATTTTTACCATCATTATGGTTTTATAAATATTAGTAAACTTAAAAAGCCTTATGTTGCATGGATGTTTACTAGAGAATTATATAAATAAAAAGAAAGTGATATGTTCTAAAAAGATGAGGGGGGTTAAATGAAAATGTGAGATTAAAACACCTAACTCAAAAAAAAATGCCCAGTATGTGTGTGTGGGTGTATGTTCGATCGAGAGAGAGAAACCAGGGGGAACTTCTCCTTCATAACCCTAATTCTTCAATTCCCCACAAAATTGAAGGAGTAAAAGGCTGAGATTTCAATGCATGAGCTAGGAATCATGATCCCCTAAGTGTTATAAGTGTCAAGTAAGTTTAATTTCATGATTTGGTGATGTTTGATTTAGTGGGTTTAGTGTAATTCGTGAATGCAATGTGAAATCTAGTATGAATAATGGTTACTATGGTTGTGTAGACATCAAGATATGATAAATTCTGAATATGATGATGAATTTGGGAAAAACCCACTTATACACCATGAATGACTTGAATATTGTGAAATTCTATATGTTTGTTAGATTATTGATGATGATATTATGATGGGTAGGTGATTTAGAATATTGTGTATATGCTCATAATGGTAAATTGTGAAGTTAGGAAATGCTATGTTAATCAATGGATGAACTATGGAGAAAACATACTCTACGTACTTGTACACTATTCTTAATTGTTAGTTTGCATGCCAAGTGTTTGAAGAAATGCCATAGAATAATTTAGTTGTGTTATGATATGGAGTTTTGATAAAATGATGTTATTGAATGAAAATGAATGTATGCCTAGTCATATAACGCCATGAAAAATGAATAAAATGCATAAGTAATGTAAAGCATACAAAAGCTAAAAGTGTAAAGTTATGACATATAGGCACGAAGAAGGAAGAAGGCGCAAGTCACTCGAAGTCACAAGCATCTCAAGATCGCGGTAAGTTCACATGAACTTTATCTACTCTACTTGTAGATTTATGAATGATAATCTTTAGTACTATAAATTTAGTGTAAGTTTCCTTTATGATTCATGATTGAATAGATGCAAAGAGTTTATATGGAGAAATGTCCAAAAGAAAATGTTTGAAGTAAATTGGAAATAACCCGTCTAATGGGTTGGAATGATAAGTAGAATGACTGTTGGAATGTTTGAGAATTTGACTTGTTCATAATGGGTCAAATAATGTAAGTATAGTGAAAGATATGGTATATAGCGATTCGTTATAAATGAATCGGAAAGTGGTATGATGAATGTTTCCGAATGGAGGTGATAATGTTAGCAAAGTAATACGATATGTTAACGGGTTGAATAATGATACGGAATTAAAGGAATTCAATTGTTATGTATTACGAACTAACAATGTTTTGTTGTTATGAATGATAGGTAAATCCCTTGCTTGATTGCGGCGCGCTCGGACCGAACACACAATGTCGACTTTTTTTACACGCTTCCGGTTCAAGTTGTCTATTATGTATGGGGTAAATACCATAAAAAACCAATATACTTTCTATTTTTTCTCACAAAAGTCCCTCAACTTTTTTTTTGCATATAAAAGTCCCTTAACTTGTTAAATTTGAACATTATGGTGAAAATTTTAAAAAAGGAGAACTGGCAACCGGTTGTCCCGGTATCCGAAAACCGGATTATCCGATCTTGAACACCCCTAACATCAGCAATAAATAGGCTATTATAATTTATTTTTTACATTATTTTTTATGTTATAATTTAAATGAGGTGTGTATTTTATGATATAATTATAACTTAAAAAGAGAAATTAACATAGATTTTATAATTTAAATATGATATTATTATATACATTTATGTTTTTAAGTAAATAATTTTAATATATAAATTTCAGAAAAAAAATTAAAAAATTTGGGTTAAACGGGTCGTGTTCAGGTCAACCCATGAAACTTCGGGTCGTGTTCGGGTTCATATGTATGATACGATTTTCGGGTCGGGTCGGGTTCGGGTTCATGTAAAATTTTCGGGTTCGGGTCGGGTTGAACCCGCCAACCCGCGAACACGACCCGTTTAGCACCCCTAATTATAAGTCATTTCACCATAATGTTCAAATTTAACAAGTTAAGGGACTTTTATATGCAAACAAAAAGTTGAGGGACTTTTGTGAGAAAAAATAGAAAGTATATTGGTTTTTTATGGTATTTCCCCTTATGTATGGGTCAAAGTTTTCATTTTGTGATATGGTGTTAAACTTGTGTTTAGTATGTTAGTAAGTAGTTTGGATTTCTAAACCTTTTAGTGTAGTTTGTACAAAATGTTTATGGTGAACCTTATATGGTCACCACTTTGCTAGTTTTGAAAAATGTCGTAGAACTTAATTAAATTGATGATGTTAAAAGTAAGTGGAAAACTTCTTAATGCAAACGGGTCATGTCAAAATTTTGTAAAAATTGTATGAATTTTATGTTAATAGTCGAATGAGAAAAATTTGGGCGTTTCAATAACGATGTTCTTGTTATTAGAATTGGTAAATGTAAAGTTAATACAATGAATAGATATATACTCGACGGTGGATTGGATAACCGTCGATACTTATGATATCTATATAATACATGTAATGTCACATAATAACATAATATAATTAACTATTATATCTAGCTTCTAATCCTTCTAATATTCCCCCCCCCCCCCCCCCCCCCCGTAAGCTAGATTGGATTAACATGTAGGAGTTCTTTAATGCGTTTGAATTCCTTAGGTTGCAGTGCCTTAGTGAGAATGTCTGCAATTTGTTCTTTTGTTGAGCAGAAGCTAACTTCTACATCATCATTCTTTATGAGATCTCGAATAAAATGATACTTGACCCAAATGTGTTTACTTTTCCCATGATAAACAGGATTTTTGGCCAAACAAATCGTTGATTTATTATCACAGAAGATAGTTGGAGGACAATCCATGTTCATGTAAAGTTCATTCAGTATTCCCTTCAACCAAAGAGCCTGACATCCAGCCACTGATAATGCTATATATTCCGCTTCGGTTGACGATAATGCAACTACCTTTTGTTTCTTTGATTGCCATGCAATTGCTCCAGACCCTAAGTTAAAAACATACCCAGATGTGCTTTTACTATCATCGATATTTCCAGCATAGTCACTATCACTGAAACCCACTAGCTTCCCTTTACTGCCTTTGGAATAAACAATCCCATGATTTATTGTTCCTCTTATATATCTTAAGATCCTTTTCCCGGCTTCCCAATGACTCATTTTCGACCTTTCCATGAACCTGCTTACTTTGCTAACTGCAAACTTGATATCTGGATGAGTATTCGTTAGATACATCAGGCTGCCCACTAGACTTCTATACAGATTTTGGTCCAATTCCTCTTCAGGATCATCCTTGGTTAGTCGTTGACCATACTCCATGGGAGTTGAAATTGTGTTACAGTTCTCCATCTTAAACTTTTCAAGCAGACCCTTTGCATATTTTTGCTGAGACAACAAGATATTTCCATTGTCGTATCTAACTTCCATACCTAGAAAGTAATGCAGAATTCCCAGATTTGTCATTTCGAATTCATATTTCCTCGAGGCCTTGAGCTGATCTATCATGCTTAGAGAGTCACTCGCTATAATAAGATCATCCACATAAAGACAGATAACCATCCTTGAACCTTTTGTGTTCTTTATAAACAATGTATGTTCATAAACACATTTCTTAAAACCATTTGATCTAAAAAAAAATCATCTATTCTGCTATACCATGCCCTCGGGGCTTATTTTAAACCATATAGAGCCTTCTTAAGATGACACACTTTTCGTTCTTCTCCTGGTTTTATGTATCCCTCTGGTTGCTCAGTATATACTTGCTCGTTTAAATTACCATTTAAGAATGCTGTTTTTACATCCATTTGATGTAAGTGCCAGTTGTTACGTGCAACTAAAGCTAATATCAATCTAACAGTATCAAATCTAATCACCGGTGCAAAAAAACATCCTGGTAATCAACACCATATTTTTTATTATAACCCTTTGCTACTAATCATGCTTTGTACTTACTCACATTTCCATGCTCATCATACTTCGTTTTAAAGATCCACTTTACATCGATAGGTCTTTGATCTTTTGGAGGATCCACCAGTTCCCAAGTTTCATTTCTTTGAATTGATTCCATTTCCTTGTCCATTGCTTCTCTACATTTGCTATCTTTATGTGCCTCCCCGTATGTTGTCGGATCTGCATCAGCATATGAAACAAAGTTTGATGCATCCTCGGTCATGAACTGAGTCTTATATAATTCGTTTACTTGTTCCTTTGTAAGTTGTTGAGTTTCTTCATATATATCTAAGATGTTTCTTGTTCTTAACTCTTCATTTTTCGATGAAGATGATGAGTCTTCCTCTTCTTGATTATCATTCTGAATTCCTGTCTCCCGATCACTAAACTGGTTTCCTTCCTGGTCATTCTCTTCTGTAGTGGGTTCAATATCAGGGTTAGCTTTTTCTTTTCTTTGACTGTCATCATCTGGATAATTCAATTGAATGCTCAAGTCTTTCTTATTTGCTTCGGTTCCTTCCCAGTCTTGGTTTTCATCAAAAAAGACATCTCTACTAATAATAGTTTTATTGGTTACTGGATTATAAAGCTTGTAAGCCTTGCTGTGTTCACTGTACCCTATCATGATTGCCTTCTCTGTCTTATCGTCTAACTTGCCACGGTGTTGCTTTGGTATGTGAGCATATGCTACACTTCCAAAGATTCTTAGATGTGATATGTTTGGTTTTCTTCCGCTCCATGCTTCCTGAGGAGTCACATGTTGTACTCCTTTAGTTGTGGCTCGGTTCAAGAGATATGTGGCAGATGCCACTGCTTCTGCCCAGTAAGAATGAGATAACCTCTTCATCTTCAACATACTTCTGCTAAGTTCCATAAGAGTTCTGTTTTTTCGTTCGGCAACCCCATTCTACTGGGGAGTATAACTCGTGGTGAGTTGATGACGAATTCCATTGCCTTTAAGAAAATTTTGAAATTCATGACTGCAATATTCTACTCCTCTATCCATACGTATCCCTTTTATTTTAAAATCCACTTGATTTTCTACTAAACTTTTGAATGTCTTGAAATAAACTAAAGCATCAGACTTCAACTTTAAGAAATAAACCCATGTTTTTCTTGAGTAATCATCTATGAAGGTGATGAAGTATCTACATCCCCCAATTGATACAGTTCTCATAGGACCACATATATCAGAGTGCACGAGTTGCAGGGGTTTGCTTGCACGCCATGTTGTTTGTTTCAGAAAAGATTTCCTGACATGTTTTCCAAACAGGCAACCTTCACAAACACTCTGCAGTGACTTGGAGTTTATTTTCGGTAGCCCTTTCGCAACTTCTTTCATTCCCATGTTATGCAGAGTTTCGAAGTTAATATGGCCATATCGTCTGTGCCATAAAACTGATGGGTCTTGAGTCATTACATTACACACTCGTGGAGTCACATCATAATTCAGATTTAGCGGGAACATTTTATTTCCAGTCATGTTGACAGTTCCCATATGCATTCCTGTCGGATCTTTGATAACACATGCATGATTATGAAAGTTCACTTCATATCCATTTTGCATGAGTTGACCTACACTTAAAAGATTGTGCTTTAGGCCTTCTACGTAGAAAACATTCGTACCCTCTTTTCTACACCTCTCACTTTGATGGTTACATCACCACTACCTAGTACTTCGAGTCTCTTGTTGTCACCGGTCCTTACTTCTCTTCTTTCGGATTCATTTAGAGTAGTAAACAGTCTTTTATTTCCGGTCATATGAATGCTACACCCACTATCTAAATACCAGCAATCTTCTTTTGTAACTTCTTCTATATTGAAAATCATAAACAGGGTTTCATCGTTTCCCTCATCTGTTTCATCTTCATGCAACAGAACACTGTTATTTTTATCACTTTCATCCCTTTTCTGAGAAAAACGTGTCGTATGCCCTAATTTTTGACAATTATAGCAACGAATTTTTCCATTAAATCTTCCTCTTCCTCTACCTCCTCCTCTTCCAGTGTAGTCTGATCTAAAAGGTCTTGAACGATCCTGATTAAAATTATGTATTTGAAACGCTTGTTCCATTGCAACATCATCATATTGCTTTAGTCTTAATTCATGAGATTGCAGTATCCCAAGTAATTCTTCTGTAGTTATAGCGGTTAAATCCTTAGATTCTTCTATGGCCACTACCACTGATTCATACTTAAGTGTTAAACTTCGAAGGATTTTCTCAACAATGCGTTGTTCAGTGATATTTTCTTCATTTAATCGTAACTGATTAACTATCACCATTGTTCTGTTAATATATTCTTCGATTGTTTCACTATATTTCATTTGCAGGGAATCGAATTCGCATCTTTAAGTTTGGAGTTTTACCTTTTTCACTCTATGTTCCCCTCTGTAAGCCTTGTGAAGAATATCCCATGCTTCCTTGGACGTTTTGCTTGTTGCAATTCGTTCAAACACTGTTTCATTGACTGCTTGAAATATAATATGCAGAGCCTTCTTATCTTTCTTGACCGTTTCTTTGTGATTGTTCCGATCGTTTTCTGATGCTCCGGCGGCGAGTTCTCTGTATCCTTCTTCTACATTCGTCCATAGATCTTGAGACTCCAACAATACCTTCATCTGTATATGCCAGTGATAATAATTTTGTCCCAGTAATTTTGGGATTTGAGTTTGAATTCCTCCATTCGTTGTTGCCATTGTGTTTAGATAAAATAATGATTTTCGAGGGTTTTGAATCTTTGAGTTTTTTTTTTTGTGGCTCTGATACCACTTTATTGAAACAGAGATTCAGATTAGGGTTGAGAGTATGATGAATAACGATGTTCTTGTTATTAGAATTGGTAAGCGTAAAGTTAATACAATGAATACATATATAATCGACGGTGGATTGGATAACCGTCGATACTTATGATATCTATATAATACATGTAATGTCACATAATAACATAATATAATTAACTATTATATCTAGTTTATAATCCTTCTAATAGCTTTACACACTTTCAGCCTCTTGTAAACCATTTCCACTAAATATGTATAGTTAACACAGAAATTGAAACTAAATACATATTTAGATGATCTGTATGTTAATTTTAAAAGTTAAATAACTTCAAAAACATAAGAACTTAAATAATTAATCTGTTAATGTATTGTGTCATTTATAAAATATCAACCTGAGCGACACACTATGACACTAATCATGGAGTGGTGGGAATTCTTATATCAATTCGAGATTTGCCAAATGCTTTAAGGATACTATTTTTTATGCGAAGTTAATAACTAAAATTAAACTGGGCTTCCTACGAAGCAACAAGAGTGTATGGATCTCTGATTGCGTCATGTACTCATGTATCTAATCAAGTAATCAGTGCCGACCGATGAAGATGTTCACCAATCATGTAATAAATGTTTTCAATCTAAAATCAAATTGTTTACTCTTTTTTTATGTTTTTAGAGACAACCCAATATTCAGCTGAGCATATGTTTTATGGGCACAAAGTATTCATTTATTCGAATAAAATTTATCGTGTAAAGGCATTTTAAAATTGTAATAATCAAATATTTCGATTTCAAAGACGCGAGCATTATTTTTATAACAATTGTCCAAGAGTACTACTGCTTGCCAGGTAACTTGGCTGTATAGTTGTGCATGTATATATTGTTTGTTTGAGATAACAATAATTCTAACAAATATAGTAATATTGTTGTATGTTGGGGAATTTTATGAAACCGGACGATCAGATAGGCATGTATTCACTATCAGATCAAATTATTTTGGTGGTTCTATCGAATAATTCAATCGGATACAACTCTGGTTTCGAGAATTAGAACAACAGTATGTGTGTGTAATTCGTATGAACCAGTGTATGACCAAAAAACTCTATTACGAATTTTGGGGATGATCTGCAGATAACTGCTCCTAGGCATTCATATTTCAAATTTTGAATTTAATTAAACTGTCTATAACTACCTTAACTTTTATCTACAAAAATTGTGACGAATTTTTATCAACCCAGCCAGGGGCTCTGCCCCTTGAACCCCGTCAAGGGGCGTTGCCCCCTTAGAACCCCCATTCGGGGCTCCGCCCGAATGCTTGGAATTATAACAACTCGAGAAAGCGTGCACTCCCACACCTCCTAATTCGATGTATATCATAATTCCTTATGCAACATATGTACGTAATTACATAACGTGATCATCAACAAGTAAATCATAACGCAACATAGACACACACTACTACAATATGAAGCATTAGACGGTGGTCAAGATCTTTTTAGACGGTGTTATAATAATAACACCGCCTTAAAATCAATTCCTCACATGGCCGTTGTGCCAATCCAATTAAAATATTCAACAAAATTCCATATAACCCCGTCTTATGCTTAAACCCCGTCTTAAAATCAATTCCTCACCCTTTAAACGGTGTTCCCTTTTAACACCGTCTTATGCTTATATATGCACCCTTTAGATGGTGTTTTTGAACACCGTCTTATATACTCATTTTAACAATTAGCGAATAGCGACAAGTTTCGACCCAAACCAAAACAACCCTTTTTTATAATTGACCCGTTTTGACCCATGACCCGATCCAACCCGACCGGCCCGTTTGCCAGGTCTAATATGTGTATATATATCTTAACTGTTTATTTTTTTAAAACTTAGAAGGTTTAGTTGATTATATAGTTGTTTTTAGATGTATATAACATGTAAATATATACATAACTTTATTGACGATGTTGTTACCGGCTTTTCTCTTTGCTTTATTTTTAGTCTATAATATTTGTAATAACTATTTCTATCTACTTTTATTTTAGATGTGGCACGACACGAGAGAGGCTACGGATAATGAAATAGATGTTTTGTTGATGCCGAAGTTTTTTAAAGAGTTAGGTATCTCGTTAGATTAGCTTATGTAGTTTATTTATACAATTTAACGTAGTTTGTTATGCATTCAACAAATGTTTGTAATTTGACGGGTTTATTTCCGAATTGGATGTCTATGGGTTTATTTCCGATTTGAATGTGTATTGTTTTGGTTTGATTTGAAAATATTCCATTGCTAAGTTTGATGTATTTCTGGAAAACCTATTTTATTGTAAATGTTTTTTTTTTTCAGCAGATGTTTATAAGACGGTGTTAAATAATATTTGTTTTAATTAAGATTGGAAATATTTTTATATTAAAAGACGGTGTTCATTAAGTTTAAGTCGGTGTTAAAATTGAACACCGTCTAATAAGACTTGATTTTAAACCAGTGTGCTTTAAGACGGTGTTGAAAACACCGTCTTAAAACCCATATCACCCCGTCTAAAGATCTGTTTTGTAGTAGTGACATAGTTAAGCAAAATATGTTTATAATTACGCAACATATGTAGATAATCATGCAATGTTATATAAAAATATCAACGCTTAAAGAAAAATATAGCTCTAGCATTCTCAAATTATTATAGATATAGAATTCTTGATTTTAAGATCTGCGACGATCGTGCCATCGTGGTCGATTAACGTTGAGATCTATAGCCTTGGAAATAAATTTTATCAGTTGTGATGTTGAATCCTTCTTCTTTGGGAATGCATCTTCCACCATTTGCATATAATGGGGAGGGAGATAGAGATATAGGAGTATGCATGTTCACTCGGTTTTCACATCATATGAAAGTGGTGATCAATTAATGTTAAGATTGTAAAATTGTAGGCTTCCTCTTTTTTTTTTTAATATAAAAATTTAACATAACACCCCAATACACACACAAAATATACTTCAAAAAAGAAATAAAAACATATTTTTAAAATATATGTTGGTAATCCTTCAGTAATATAAGTGCCGGTTATTGACATTTGTGACAAAATTCCGTCGTTGGTCCATTAGATATTGAGAAGATAAGATATTCGACTAGATTTCATCTTAGTTGGTGGGATTGTATCTTGTTAAACTTCTTCTCTTTCATTAAATGTATAATTCAATTGAATAATTAGTTAGATCAAACCCAATACAATGCATTTTAGGTGGATTTGTAACATGGATGATGGGTTAGAGGAAAGAGAGAGGGGGTAGAAAAGTTGGCTAAGTGCTTGTATTTACGGAGAGAGATGAGGTTTGCGAGTAATGAGATCTTAAAGGAGAGAGAAAAAAGAAAGAGAGTTAATACTCAGTTGATTTGACAAAAGATTGTGCAAGAATTTTGATATTGCACTGGTGATAGTCTTAAAGCATCCTCAATAGAACGTTTTTGGTGATGTTTTTTCACATTTTTGCCACTTCGTCCGTTTTTATTATTGTAATTGTTGCTTTTTAGGGTTCTTTTTACACAAAAACGCCCAAAAATAAGTTATTTGTGGGCCCCACACTTTTAATATATATAATATAGAGAGAGAATAAGTGGTGTAAATTAATGGGTAAAAATTAAATAGGTGGTGCAGATGTGACAATTGTTTTGTGTGTTTTAGGTTTTCTTAGTTGTGTTTTGGTGTTTATGAAAAATAAGAACATGTTTTTATGATGTGACAGTTGACTATACGTATATTTTGGTGTTTTTTGAATTTCTTATTGTGAATGGTCAAAACCAATCCCAACACAGATGCAGATGCGGACTCCCTCAACCATTTCTAACTAAGACCGTACTGTGTGGAGGGCTTGAAAGAGGGCGTTATTTGACATGTCGACGTCACGTCAGCGCACGTCAGAAAAGTGGCGTGGTGGAAAAAAAGGGGGTGTGGGAAGGGGTGTGGAAGAGGGGCGTTATTTGACACGTGGCACCTATTTAATATTATTATTTTCTATTTAAAAACTATATATTTTCTATTAATTTTGTTAAAAGCCTTTATTTTCTGTGTGTTTCTTTCTTGTTGGAGGTTGTTGAACACGTGGATTTCTTCTTGGAAGTCGGCCAAAGCGGGGTTTTCTCATCACTCGTAGTAGATGATTTTTGGGCCCGTTTTTTTTACTTATCTCTTCCTGATGGTCGTCCGGCTTCAAAATCATTGTCGCTTAGGTTGATTTCAAAGTCGGTGCGAGCATCCGAGCGACTAGTGGAGGAACAACTTTCGGACCTTTTGGAGGACGATTGTCCCGCTAAAGGTACTCGTGCCCATTTTGGCGAGTTTTTCGCAATATGCCAACAATGAGTGTATTTAAAGATGTCACACCCCGATTTCCACGTGTCACCGGTGGGCCCGGTGGGGGAGTATCGTGACGTGGTTGGCAACATAATAGTCAAACAACACAATATAATAATGCACAGCGGAAGCAATTTAAAAATAATATACAACCGAATTTATTTATTGTAATCAAAGTCACAATATCCGGTGTTTATCCACAAAACGGATCGAACAAAATAACATTTATGGTTCAACAGACTTCTGGCATCCTAAGCTTGCGAGACTTCTATTGATGCTTAGGAGACAATCCAGCCAAATTTCGTTTAGTACCTGCATTCAGTCTTTTTGGGAAAATACGTCAGTTTACACTGGTAAATACATTCAACTGACTCATTTTGGAAAATGATTGAAAATTGGTTTGGATGCACGTGGCATAAATCATTTTATTTAACTTGGGAGAATTATTTAATATTATAATCTTGTGAACGAATTACATGTTACTTATGCGTTCAGTAGCCCGAATCAAATCCGGGTTAAAGATCAATAGACACACCACTTTAAGTGAGTTATACACGGGAGTACGCCTACACCCCGTGCTCAGGTCGTGGCCATCTCGTAAGATGATGCCAGGGATATCCGGGACATGGTCATTAACCCCCCAAAGGCTGTAAAGTAAACAAAACTGTTTAAACAAGCTGATCAAATTATTCAACTACCCACTAAGCGTGGAGATTTGATGCCCGATCAAGCGGTACGCTATGTACCGTAACCCAAGCCCGTATAGGGAAAATAAGTTAAAAGTATTTACCTGATGCAAGTATAAATCACAATAAGCAGAATAGCAAGTATCTTTTACTGGTTCTCCTAATCTGGAACGAAGGTTAAATATAACCTATTAGAATCCTAGCGGTTCTTTAATTAAGCTTAAGCTTAGACCGTCTAGTTTCGAAGATACGGTTCGTACGCACGATTAAGCGAAGACCGGATAGAATGTGATTTAGACCCGAAAAGTCTGAAGACTTGTTTAATATGGGTTTACTATTCACATTCTGGATTTTGAGATAAAACCGATAAGGTTTGACCCGTTTCGGCTAATTTATGTAAACTTGTTACATAAACCTAACCGAACGCGTAATATGCGTAACGGGTATCCGTAAGAGCCATATACAGGTTTCCTAAGTTAATATGCTTCAAATATGTTGTAACATCAGTAGGATGTCTTTCGTTATGTCCCGAACTAGTTTAAACACAAACTATGCCCTGTAGGGGTAGTTTGGTCATTTTAAGGTTTATAACAGAGTTTAAACGTTTAACTGAGTTACAGGTCTGATGTAAACAGCAAACATACTCAATTTGGTGAGTTATAACAGTAAGCTAAAGTATATATGTGAAATTTATCATCTTTAACCAAACTAGGCCCCGTAGGGGTAGTTCGGTAATTTCACATAAGCCGAAAAGCTCAAAACTGAAGTCTGAGTTTATCAACCTTTGCTTACTGTTAAAATATTATAATTTTCCTCTTATATCAGTAGGTATCAACCCGGGTATGTCAAATATGATTTTCAAACATACTATGCATTAAAAACGCTAATTAAGGCGATTAAAGGCCATTACCGGGTTTGATACTTAAATCTGATATTTTTATATTTCCAGAAGGCTTAAAATAATTTATTTATCATAACCAATCAGTAGAAAAAGGTTTGGAGCCGTTTAGATGTGTAAAACTCATTTTATGGCCCGTAAGGGCAAAACCGACAATTACCGGATTAAGCCTACGACTACGAGTTATGCTCAGCCTAAAATTAATTAAAAATCTTTAAAAATCCCAAAATAATATATCATATCAGTGGGTAAAAGATTTGATACCAAAAAGTATGTTTAACTAGGCTATACGCTAATTACGCCATTATGTTAACATAAAGCATTAGTTTTGCGATAATGAGCATAACTCTTAATCTACAAGTCAAACTGATGTCAAACTTTGCATGCAAGTCTATATATCAGTAACAAAGGTTTCTACACTTTTACATTTTCATAAATCACGTTTTAAGGTAATAAGGGCATAACGGTCAACATATGAGCAATTAACGGAAACATGCATATTAATTGGATAACTAATGAACCGAGGTGTATAATCACAGAGGGTTGTTCTAATATGTAACTTAGTCCAATTAAAGCTCTGAGGCATTTCTAAAATATGCTTAAACGGGTCAGAACTGAAAGTCTAAGTGAAAGTCAAACTATGCAACTTTCGGTTCCGAACCGGGTCTAAACAGGAAATAGTCGGGTTGAACATGTTTGGACCTGTTCTTACACTAATTACTAAGTTACAACAATGATCAAACAGGTTATACATGTTCTAGATAGCTAATTATGCATAAATGTCATTTTAAGCATTATGTTGACTTTTTAATTAAAAGTTTGACCCGACATTAGACCTGTTTAGAGTGGTGATCAGGGGAAAACCTTTTAAGGTTTTATTACCCACATAAATACCAACTCATAACTATTTTTAACTCGAGATATGACTGAGCCATTATTGACTAATCTCGAAGTCAAACCGTAATTACGACGGTTTGACTTTTAGCTAAATAAACAAGCTAAACTCAACTAAACAAGAACTAGCAGACTTACAAGAGTCCTATGCACGAGATTGATCACTTGAGGCTGCTTGAAAGCTCCAGAAATGATCCACAAATGCAGGAGAAAGGTGTGAGGAGTTGTGTTGCAACTAATGCCCTTTTATAGCAAACTTCTCACCATAACTTCTTGACAACAAGGTCTAGTGCCCACCACAATCAATCAACAGGTGTCCTAGAGGCTTAGGGGATGTTTTAGGGGCCAGGAGAAGTGGAAAAACGGGTAAAGGTCGCGAATATACGCAATGGCAGACATTCAGCAACATTTGCGGAGCTGGGCACCCCTCGCGTGACGCGAGGGACCCGTCGCGCGACGCGACCCCCTACCAGATCAGCTTATTGATTTTTCTTTGCAATCCAGTCCTTGACCCTTCAAACTCCGATTAGGCACTTGTTTTATGCTTGGTAAACTCTTATAACTGATCTAGTAAGGCCTTAAAACATATACCCACTTTGCCAAGTCCCCGGGTAACTTTATTTTCACCCGAAAAGTCCTAACTTTTGACGTTTACGCTTTAACGCTTCGCACACGAATTTGATCATATCTTTCTCATACGTTAACGAAACTTTATGAAATTTTTATGGTACATTCCCGTGAGTATAATTAATATTTACAAAGCTTCGGGTTTGTCAAAAGGTCACTCAGAGGTATAAATTAAACATGTTGACACATTTGGTCCCTGTAGTTTGAAATCACTCACTTTTAGCTTCGTATGATCCATGATTTATTCGTTTGAAGGTATGAGCATCTTGTAGGGTTAAAATACAATATATTTATTCACAGTTGACACTTAGAATACATATATTTACATACTTTTCACGTTTGTCAACTTTAGTCCTTCCATAATATTTCTTTCACACGTTTAAACTTTATGACACGTGTCAACATATTATAGGACGTGAATTTCCGAGGTGTTACAAAAGATGACCCCAGTTTGCCTTCTGAATACAAGGACATCGCACGCGTCAACATGTCGGTGTCCGTTTCGCCACTTTTGGGATGTTCTTTAGGTTGTTGTAGTGGTCGTTGAAGGCGGTCATGGCGGTGTTTATTTTACGCCACTTAGACGAGAGATTATCATTTTTCCGATAGAAATCTCGTCCCAAAGTTTTGTGGAAAAGATCGTTAAATTGGTTCCAAAAATCGTCACTATCTTGATTGATACCTATCAAAAAAGTATATATTTTAAAATATATATATATATATATATATATATACCTCTAACCAAAAATGGAATGTATTTTTACAATAAAAAAATAAAATTATACCTATAACCGAATTCTCTGAAATCGAAAGTCAAGCTTTCGTCAACACCAACTCTTCTTCGTCTGTCCACGGATGTACACGACGCTCCTCTTTTGTTTTTTCCTTTTCGGACTCGTTTTTTTATGGTTTCATTTTCTTCTCGTAGAGGATTCGGGTGGTGTAGGTTGAGTTTCTGGTACGAGTTCGGGTGTAGCTGGAGTTTGTAATAGAGGAGTGAGTGGTTGTGGTGGAAACCTAAAAGGTAGGTTGGAAAGAAGATGATCGTACGCTAATAAGTGTGCAACGTTAAAAAGGGGTTGCATCGGTTGAGACCCTTGAGGCAGCGAAGCGGTGTTCGGCATTTCGCCGAAACCATATGGGTTGTTCGGATCAAAGTTACGGTTGTGTGGATGCATTATTTTTTATAAAATGTTGTAGAGATTTTATAAAAAATGAGAGTTGAGAAGGAGTTGGGTAGAATGAAAATGATACTTTTATATATAGAGGAGGTGAAATATTTTTTTTAAATGAAAAATCTATTTTTTAAATAATGTCGTTGGGGTCCAACGGCTAGTGGGGACCCCCAATCAAACCACGCCACGTCAACACTCAATTACTCTCAACGCCGGTAGGAAATCTCAAGCCCACATGAAAACACTGGCCCGGTGTGGTGTGTGGGGCGTGGAAAGGCAACAACGCCGCTCCACCCGCCCACACCGTGTGGCAGGCCTAAATAGAATGCCATTGTATTAGCTTTATTTCCAGTAATTTTTTTTTAGTATTATCACTTTTTATGTGACAACCGGTAATTTACGCCCTTAATTACGTGATTAACAAGCGATTAACGCAATAATAAATAGTGCTTACAACACGAATAAACTTAATTAGGCCTTTGGAGTGCCTAGGAATGCCTGATCGACTTTACAGTACGCGCATGACGGTCCACAGAGAACCTGCTAAACGATAAATGTTAACGATCTGAAACCGTACGAAATACTGACGACACCGACAAATATGGATATTACACGAATATTTTATGCTTATGGAGTTTGGGTTGCGATATCGGGTCTCGTAGGAATTACGGGTCACTTACACATGAGATGGGCTTGTGGGCCCTAGGCCCAAGCCCAAAACCCACAAGCCTAAACCTACACCTAATATATTAAATCTTGTCAATATCTTAAAGATCTCTACAAAATCTATGCTAAATCTCTTGAAAATCTATACAAATCCTAGAAAGATTTACATGATCTCTTCAAAAATCTTTACAAGATTCATAAGATCTCCACAAGATCTTGACACCCTTATATAAAGGTCCACAACCCTAATCCTCATAGTGCAGACAAAGCAATACACACTCATATTCACTCTCATCCTCTCTCGATCTATACATATACAATAAACACACACAAAACCCATTTCTCTCATCTCTCTATATACACACAAAGAACATTAGCTACCTCCCGAAAACTCACACACAAATCTCCTGCTACTCTCTCGAATCCCACCTGTTTTACCCCCCCCTGCTGATTATCGGATGATGGTGGTGAAGCTTGACCTCCGACAGCCCCCCTTCCTTCGACCCGTGTAACGACCACCACCACCACCACCACAGTCCGGTGGTGGTGCGGCGACGAAGACAGAGTCGGGAAAGAGAGAGAGAGACGGTGCGCGAGAGAGAGAGAGGGAGGAAGAATGGCGGGGTGGAGCAGCACCGCCGCTTACGGTGGCGGAGGTAGAGGAGACGACGGTGGTGATTATGTTTCCGACGAGTTTCACGGTAACTTTTCCCCTCCTCTATTTACTTCTTCTTATATTGATGTCCGAGGATGAAGATGGTGATGTTATGTCAGTCCAGATCGAGTTGTTCGGTTCGTATACAGATTCAGATGTGGGTTCGAGTCTTGGTTCAGCCGCTCGGGTCAACACCGGGTCAAAGTCAGATTAGTGCGGTCTTGGGAGTCTCGGGTCAATCTGGTCAACATCAAGTCAATGACTCGGTTTCGGGTTTCGGACTCAGCGGGTTCGGGTCAATTGTGGTTCGGATCAAGATTGGGGTGCGGTCAACGGTTTTGGTTGACTCGGTCAACTCAGTCAACGTTCGACGCGAAGATGGGTAAAGTCTAACGACACGTTTAATATTTACGTAATTTTAATTATTTCGTGAACGAGCTCGACCCGAATTGATTTGATAATATTTACTTTTGGTACATTTGGGAAAATTTTACATATATAATGTTTATATTGTTAAAGTTTTGTTGAATTTTGATATAATAACAACAACTGGTGTTGTCGGGGGCGTCCAAAAACAGAGGAAACTCTGCCCTTTTTTCGAGAAAATCTAGACACGTTTTATTGTAAAACGACAACTAACGAATTCAAACAACTTTCGTAAAACAGGATATTACGTACGACAACAACTTGCAACTCACGAAAACGACGATACGGAAATTATTTCGACTACAAATAAATATAGTTATTATATTTATTTTAAATATCAAACAACATGGTTTCAATTCATAAAATAAATATAGTTTATATATTTATTTCAAATATCGAGCAACACGAGTTCTTTTATAAAAATAAATATAGTTATATATTTATTTTCAAATACAACTCGACGATTCTTTTGTAGAATAAATATAACTCTTTATATTTATTTCAAACGCTAAAACGGCATATACGTATATTTTGGCAAAGATATACAAGACGTAATATATATAATACAAGTTTATTATATATTACTTACATACGAATATTTCTATATTCACAACGACTTCTCGAGGCGACTAACGCGGAACTAAGTCCTACAAAACTTATTAATTATTACCGACACTAGACGAAACTTAACAAGTATAATTTCTTCGCTTCTTTTAAGTTAACAACTTATCGTCGAATCGTTTGATTAATGATTCGGTAGAGCTCGATGACACGTAGTTTAGTTATCGTGTTTACTTAGAAACTTATAAGATATTCCGTGTTAGGAATATTGTAGAACGCACGCTAGCAAGTCAAGTCTTGGAAACGACATCACAAAGTCGTATACAGCTAGCTTTGCACAGGAATATTCAGGTGAGTTCATAACCCCACCTTTTTACGGTTTTACATTTTTATAAATGTTTTCGGGGTGGAAAGACATGCACTTTTTGCAAAGCATACAAGAATTACATATTTCTAAACAATTTTACAAGCAAGTTTTAACTGACACAAATGGTTTAAAGAAAAGTGAGTTCATGCTCCCCCTTTTCCTTAACTATTTTCAGTTTTATAACTTCGGGGGTGAAATACATGTTGCTGAATGTTTACAGGAAAGTTCGTGTCCCCACTTTTAATCTTTTACATACTTTTAAACTTGGGGCGAACACATGAAAATTGATACTTGATATAATAAACGAGAGTTGACACTTGATATAATAAACGAGAATTGATACTTGATATAATAAACGAGAGTTGACACTTGATATAATAAACGAGAATTGATACTTGATATAATAAACGAGAATTGATACTTGACATGATGAATACATAAACAAGAAGCACTCTTGGTGATCACTAGTACCAAGTATGATGCGTTTTGAGGAATGATACGAGAAATCATGTCACGAATAGGGTACCATAAGCACCATTAATCGTGTACATACTAAGACCGCAGAACAAAAGGTTAGATCTAACGGGTGTCCGGGCAGCCACACTCTCGGTGAACACTAGTACCGAGTAGTGCTTTTGCGTCTCCGTCGTGAATCGACAACTAGAAAAATGCCTATGGTTTGGTGACTTCCTATGTCGTGTCACATGTTAATGGCCTTGCAACCCATTAACTACACAAGAATACTTTATTCGGTTCATACCACAAGAATACTTTATTTACACAAGAATACTTTATTTTACAAGAATACGTTATTTCACGAGAATACTTGATTTATACAAGAAAACATGATACCTACAAGAATACTTGATTTATACAAGAAAACATGATACATACAAGAATACTTGATTTACACAAGAATACTTGATTTATACAAGATACATACCATGTTTTCATACAAAGTTTCCATATAACTTGACAAGAAAATGATTTTAAATTAGTTTTCTCAACAATACATCAAAAACCGGTTATTCAAAAGATTTAGTTCAAATCTTTTACAAACAAACTATGAACTCGCTCAACTTTATGTTGACTTTTTCGCATGTTTCTTTCTCAGGTTACTTTTCAAAGTTTTGGCACGGTTGGAATAGGAGAACCATGTGGAGTCGAGTACTTAGTGGCGTTCAATTTTCTAAAAGACTTAGCTTATTTGCTTCCGCTGTGCAATGAAGATACCGGTCCAGTCACGCCAGCTTTGATAATTTCGGGGTGTGACATTTTATTATAAAGGAAGAACATAAATGAATTTCTGATGGGTAATTTGTGTTGGAAACTAGGTCTTCTTCAATATAATCAAACAATGAATTCAACTAGAAAAAAAAACTCTTTGAATAAAATTGAAGGTACATAAACCCTAAACTACAACCCCTATTTATACTAAACAATCCTTAAGAGAACAAGTAACCTACTTCTATAAAGAAACCAAATAAAATAAAACTAACTATTATAAATATTAAATCTTCCACCTTAAATAAACTAAACCATTTATGATCCTCTAACTTTTGAGTTATGACAAGATTAGTTCCAACAATCACCCACCTAATCTTGTCAAGTTCCTCCTAAGTCTTGAATCCAAGTAAGACACGATCCACCTTTGCTGCAGCCGACACACACAACACCGCACCCCTGTTTTTCGACTCTTTTGGGATCACGCCCATAACTTGTCCAAACACTTACGTAACGTTACAAAATCATGCAACATTATACTTGTTTCAGAGTAAAATGCATATTACATAATTACGTATTGTTAACGTTATACAAAAAATCACGTAACGTAATACAAAATTGCGTAATCATGTAGCTTGTAAAATAAAAATTTTAATAATTAAAAAAAGTATACCAATATCCTACTCAAATTTAAAAGAATAAAATGTAGTGGTGCAAACGAGCCGAGCGGCTCGCGAGCTACTCGAGATCGGCTCGAGAAAAAGCTCGAAACGAGCCGAGCCTTATCGAGCCTGAGCCGAGCTTGAGCTTAAAAACAAAGCTCGTTTGTTTATCGAGCCCGAGCTCGAGCCTCGCATCTGAAGCTCGTTAGGCTCGTCGAGCCTTAGTGTAAACGAGCCGAGCTTATTTAAACTTGTTTACAAGCTGAGCTCGAACCTGAAAGTAAGCTTATTTAGTAAACGAGCCCGAGCCCGAGTTTCACTTATTGCGAGCTTAAAAAGTCTATTATTTATATTATTTTTATTTAATATACTAATTAATGGAAAACAAACTAGCCGAGCCCGAGCTCGAGCTTGAGAAAATACAAACGAGCCGAGCTCGAGCTTTGAAAACAAAGCTCGAATCGAGCCGAGCTCTCACAAGTTAATCGAGCTCGAGCCTGGTCGAGCTCGGGCTCAGCTCTGCTCATTTGCACCCCTAATAAAATGTTTGTTTTTATGGTGTAGTTTTTTTAGAAAAATAAAATATAAACATATAAAAAGTCATGAGTATTTAAAAATCGTGTGGAAAGTAGGTTTAACATAAGTATTCAAAACAACTTTTTTTTTCTAATGTAATACATTTATTTAGGGACTATTTAAATGTCATCCATTGAATTTTTAGATCAACTAGGATTAAGATCCGTCCGCGTTGCGGCGCGGGTACATCGTAAACATTGAATGGATTGGTCCAAACGTTATATGATGCATTAACTATATGAAAACATATTTTCGACGTATCCAGTTGAACTCAATGTAACCTGTATAAGCATTGTGCTTGGATCAAACGTAAAGTAAATCAAATTCATATCGAACAATCATAACGTATTATATGTGACCCAACTCATACATAGAAAACGTAACGGGTATGAAGGAAAATCTGCACGTGTAATCGAAAGAGATTAATTAGAGCTTTCGAAAAAGAGAGAGAAAAAGAAATCATAATTTGACCCCACTCGATTCGAAACATACATAAAATAAACACGAAAAATATTATATTTGACCTAAATCATTTCCCAAAAAAATTTACGTCGAAACGTAGAACAACTTGAATTTATACCAAAGCGTTCGTACACCGTGCCAAGTAGCACCAATGCCATAACGGCATCGACTCTCAACATCGTAAAAATAAAATATATAAAATGGGAAAAATTACACTGAACGAAAAGCAGATTTAAAATCGTTGAACCACGCACACCCGTTACAGTGTATTAATGCGTAGAAATTAACCAGAAACGTAAAACGTAGAAAATAATAACTTAGTCGATCTAGGACCCGCTCGTTGCGGCGAACTTGTCAAAAGGGAAAAAATGGACACGTTGCGACGGGTCTGTCAAATATTTTTTCCTCACATGCACGCTACGACGTGTTAACTCGCAAAATTTAGAACGAAACGTAAAACTTGCGAAAGATAAAAAGTTTGGGGGAACAAAGTTGTAAATAATTAAGTGTTGTGTTAAATTATAAAAGATGGAAAACTTTGGGTTAAAAGTAAAAGTTAAAAGAGGCTAAAATACAAAATATGCAAATATTTGGGTTAAAAATGAAAAATCAAAGTTTTTTTTTTTTTGAAATACTCCCCAAGCTTGGGGTACAAACCACAATACAAGAAAGACTTGCTAATTTATAATATGGGAATAACCTATTTTTCTAATGTGATACATTTATCTAAGGACCATCTAAATCTCAACCATTAAATTTTTAGACTTCTTACATATTTATTTACACACCAACTGATTTGTTTTTTTTTAAATTAAAAACAAAACTAAATATGTGGATTATATGCTACTTTAATTGTACAAGAGCATCTCTTTAAATATTTATTTACACACCAACTGATTTGTTTTTTATTTTTTATTTATTTATTTATTTATTTGTTAGTTAAAAACAAAACTTAATATGTGGATTATATACTAATGTCGTTAGTTGGATATAGAGGCAGACCCACTGCATGGTATAGGGGTCCAGTGATCTCCAATGATTGTTTCGGATGACTCCTATTTTTATTTGTGTTAAGAATGTTATTCCTAACACATGTACACTTAAAATCATGTAACTTAAATGTGTGTCGTCGAATCCATTAACTTGGTAATTATAAGTGGAAATAAAATGTTAAGTAACCAATTTACTTGATTTTGTGAAATTTATATTGAACATAAGCATTTTTATGTAAGAATAATTGTCAATTAACCATAGGCAAAGTATTCGGTGAAACTTGACCAACGGGTAGAAAAGATTGGTTAAAAACTTGGAATTTGTTTTATGCATAGATATATAGCTAACTTATTGTTAGCTACAAACTTATACTCATCAAACGCTTGTAGTCTAGAAGGATCAAAGCAGAGACCACCCTAGGGAGGGGCAAAGTAGACGACCGTCCAGGACCCACCGGGGGAACTCAACGATTCAGCGAAGTAGCGAACTGATCAAACAAGGAGGCTGTGAACAAAGAAGGCCACGAATTTGGCATCTGGGATTGAAACCTGTAGTTTTAACGGATGGATTGAATTTTTAAACCTGATCAAACAAAGAGGGCAGAGGGTTGCAATCAAGTATGAGTTATTGAATTTTGCTTCAATATTATTTTGTTTATTGTTATCACAATTTATGGGTTAAGTTATTCTACAAAAGTTTCTAATTGTAAGAAGTGTAAGAACGCTTTATAGAGTGATAAGTGTCCAAGAACCTAAAACCTAAACCCACTACACCACCACCCAAAAAACACCCACCTCACCACCAAAACTATACCTCACAAAAAATCTAACACCCCCCCCCCCCCACCCTTCCCCCCGCAAAAAAATTAAAAAAAAAATTGGTGGGTGTTGGGGGGGTGAGGCTTTAGGTTTTTTGGGTGATGGTGGTGGTATTTTTTTTTTTTTTTTTTGTGAAGTGTGTTTATTTTTAGAAGCCTTTGTACACTTTTTATTTTTGGGAGACAAACAGACCTTTAATAATATAATATCTCACAAAACGACATTAAGTATACAGGAAAAGGAAAAGCAAGATGATTATGTATCTGAGTTGTTCAAGAAAGAAGTATGTTGATTGAACTTCTCTTACTATACAAGCAAACCCAAATTACAAAACCTACAGAAAACCTAAAATGTACTTCTGCAATCTAAACAGTTCGCTAACGACAGTTTAAAAGCAGTTATTCCAGTCCAGAAAATTTCATTCATCTTCCTCTATCTCAACAATCTGCGCCCGTCTTTCCGCAGCCTTTTTCCTGACAAAGAACCCCCACCGCATCGCCGCCTTTATCTTCAGCCAACCAACTACCGCCTTCCCAGAGCGGCTTCGGTCCTCATCAAAGTCGAAATTTAGAGCCGGTGACGGCATAAATGACGGAAAAGAAAACCCATCTTCCGCCATGTTACCACCTTGACCACCATGACCGCCACCCATGCTGAAGAGTCGAAGAAGATGCTGCATATCTTCGTTCTCGAGCATCTCGTGACTTCTCATGCGAATTTCCTCCTCCGACATGAATTCACCGGTCCCTTTGTCCCGGCTGTTCTGTGACCAGTCGTCAAACATGTTCATATTGGGCTGCTGCGGAACAGATGCATTGTTCATATTCACCGGATGAAATGATGATGATGACGATTGTGGAGGACCGAGGGCTAGCTCGGATCTATCATTGTACCCGTTGTTTTGTATTTGCTGAGAGTTCACCATATGACGACCATTTGTAGCAAAATTTATGTCGTACTGGGTATTGGTGTTCACAAGTTGTGGCGCGGTTTGGTACACATTATCCATATTGTCATTATACCCTAAAAACCCGAATGATAGAAAGGGATTGTCACACTCCAATTGTAAACAAACGATGAGCTTATCGTGAGCATAATAAATTATCGAGTAAAATGCCATTTTCGTCCCGGAGGTTTGGCCAGTTTTGCGACTTTTGTCTAAAGGTTTGTTTTTCCGCATCTGGATCCTAAAGGTTTGAAATCTTGCAATTTTCATCCGGCTCGCTAACTCCATCCATTTTACTCCGTTAAGACATGGTTATTTTCGTCCTTATTGTTAACTTAAGGGAATTTTCGTCTTTTTTAATACTTGTACATTACACTAAATGCTTGTACGTAAAGTGAAAAGAACTGAGCTGCCCTTTAAGTTTACAAAACAGACAAAAATACCCATGCCTTAACGGAGAAAATGGATGGAGTTAACGAGCCGGATGAAAATGGCAAGATTTCAAACCTTTTGGATCTAGATGAGGAAAAACAAACCTTTTGACGAAAGTCGCAAATATTGCCAAACCTCTGGGACGAACATGGCATTTTACTCTATATTATTAAAAAGAAGTGTGTAAAAAGCTTGTAGGTTTTACCTCCTAATAGCAGATTCGAATCAACGGATAGAGAGTCAGATGGACCCACGACAGGATGACGAGGTGGCAATTGCTGATTATTTGAAGATCTTGGATACTCTATCGATCCCATTGAATAATCATTCCGTGACGCACCTGACCGTTTAGGTTGCTTGAAGCTCACAAGTGACTTGCCGTCATACTCTACAACTTGGTTCCAGTTATCATATGCTTTCTTAACCAGTGCATCCACATATACCTGCATTACGAAAAAAATCAAGCTATCACCCAAATCCACATACTCAAGAAGAATGATATATATACATATATACACACACACACATATAGGGGATGGATATAATGAGACCCACCCTGAGTTGGAAGAACTTTGTGGACGCCTTGAAAAAAAGGTTTTATTTTTTTAGCCAAAAAATTTTAAGATTATGCAAGTTTTTAAAAAAAATCGTATACGGAAATTTACTACAACGTAACCCGCAAAAAAGGGTGACGTCATCTGTTTTTGAAAAAAAAAATTACGGCAGGGCGATCAAAAACCCTACATAAATGAACGCTAGCCTTTTTTTCTTTTTCTTTTTTTTTTTTTGAAAAACTTGCATGATTTTAAAAAAATTTGGTGAAATTTAAAATTAAAAAAAAAACATTTTTTTCAAGGAGTTCTCAAGTTCTTTCAACTCGGGGTGATTTTCATTCGTTCTCACGGTTCTCGCAATATTTAGCGTTCTCAAGATATATATGCATAATAATGTGATATAGTGAAGGTAGCAAGAACCTTTTGGGCATCAGAAAGAGAATCAGCTGGTTGATATTGGTCACCGGCAATAAGACCACTGAGCTCATATATGTTGTTGAAAATAACACCGACATTTTTGTTATCCTCCGGATAGTACACATAAAACTTCCCACTCAACACACACGTTTTTGCATGCTCTAGCAAAGCCTCCCACATTTTATTTGACATGCCACTTCCAAGAATCTAAAATAGAATTAAAAAAATGAGAACTAATTACATACTTAAACAATAGAACACAATAAAGCATAGTAAATTCTTACATTACGTAGCTTTTGGGAATCCCGCACAACAAGACGAAGGAAATCTTTAACTTTAAAAATCCCTTCTTTGTTCAGCCTCTTGTGGAATGATCCATCCTTGCCGATTTTCTCTAGTCTCCACACCTCATCGTTTAAAGTAGGTGGGTAGTGTTTCTTGTACACTGTCAATGAGAAGCACAATTCATAGTTTAAAAAAAGGGTAAAATGCCATTTTTGTCCCTGGGGTTTGGCCAGTTTTGCGACTTTTGTCCAAAGGTTTGTTTTTTTGCATCTGGATCCAAAAGGTTTGAAATCTTGCCATTTTCATCTGGCTCTTTAACTCCATTCATTTTTCTTTGTTAAGTCAGGGGTATTTTCGTCTTTTTTGTTAACTTAAGGTCCTTTTCACTTTATGAGAATACTTGTACATTATGCTAAATACTTGTACATAAAGTGATAAAGACCAAATTGCCCTTTAAATTAACAAAAAAGATGAAAAAACCTCTTACCTAACGGAGAAAAATGAATGAAGTTAACGAGCCGGATGAAAATGGCAAGATTTTAAACTTTTTGAATCCAGATGCGGAAAAACAAACCTTTGACGAAAGTCGCAAAACTGGCCAAACCTTAGGGACGAAAATGGCATTTTAACTGAATGATACTTGAAATGATTAACAACAATCCAACATACATTCTCCTCTATGATCTCTAACGGCAAATGCTTCAGTCTTCGCTTCACGTACACGTACTCCTTCACAGAATCCTGAAGCTACCTTTAACCCGAGCCTAAACTTTCTGCTCCTAATCCAACTCGAATTGTCTGTAAAAGTCAACTCCCCTAACGTCCCAACACCTTCTTTGAGTGTGACCTGCACATCTCCGGTCAACAACGGCCTCTTTCCTTCACGTTCTTTAACAACATGACTTTCGAAATCTTCTTGTGTCCAGCCTACATCATCTTCTTGTTGAAATCACCTTCAAGGACAACGACATCTAGTTTTATCGATGATTCGGGTCCTGATGTAACAACACGGGCAGTGTTGGCGTCAACTAAGACGATATGTATAGCGGCACCGTGTTCGCCTTCGACTTTTCCTCCAGTGTAGAGGGGTAAAGACATTCGGGATCGGAAGTGAAGCTGCAGATTTCTTCCGTCGGGTCCTTCAATACGCTTAGGTGAAGACCTGAAATTTATCCCACAAGTTAATTGGAATAGCACTGTACTACAAAGAGATCACTATGACTATTGATACCTTACGAATGCAATGTTAAAAAATATATATAACACACCTTCCATTAGTTAACTGAGCAGGGCCTAGCTTTGCTAAAGCTCGCTCCACTTCCTCACTAACCTGTTCACAGATAACAGTTTTTTAATGTAAAGACAATAGCTTTATAGAGTGAAGACGAATATTTTAAGTAGAAATGAGAAAGGCAGCATATCTTACAACTCTTCGAAGAATAGGTTCCAAAGATGAGGCAAGCTTTTGGAGACTGTCCACCTTCAAAGCTTCCACAATTACACTGCATAAATAATTATGTATCAAAAGCAGAAATCTTCCAAATTTTCGAAGAATAGGTTCCAAGGATGAGCAAAGCTTTAGGTTTTAACCATTTGGTTGGTGATGATGAGCAACAAATCTAGCTTATTTTTTGTGAACTGTCATTAGTTTTGAACTTTTGGCATTATTTTAATGATTTTAATTCATCATCATCATCATACTCAGCAAATCCCACCAATAGCAAAGCTAAGGTAGGGTCTGAGGAGGGTAAGATGTAGACAACCTTACCTCTAGTCCTCTACCCCATAGGAATAGAGAAGTTGCTTCTAGTGAGACCCCCGGCTCGATAGTAGTTTTGCATCAAGCCTTGGACATAAGGCACATAACACTCAACACACAATCGGGACAAAGGCCTATTAGTGCATGTACCCTTTTGTGTTTCGGCTGTCAACGCCACCACATGATGCATGATTAACCGTCCGCCGCTTTTAACGTTATTTTCACAAAATTAGTAAACAACGTTAAAATTAGTGCAATTTCACTTTTGCCCCCCGAGGGGCCCACACATATATACATTATATGTGCACACTGCAAGCGGGCCGTTAAATTTTCTAATTGTGGAATCCATGGTTTTAAAAAACGGTTGAGGCGTGCGCCTCGAGGCGCGCCTCAAGGCGAAACGGCCAAAAAACGATTCTGAGGCGCGCCTCAGGGGGTTTCTACTGTTTGTGCGCCTACGAGGGGCTGAGGCCCGAAAAAGGCTGCGCCTCAGGTGCGCCTCAGGGGTTTTAGATATTTGTTTTTTATGTTTTTGAGTTTTTGTGTCAATTTCAAGCAATTTCTGTCTTTTTGATGTATGTTTTTTATTATTTTGATGAATTTGATGATGAATTTAGTTAGTATTACTATTTTTATAAGATATATAATATTTATATTTATTTTTTAATTCCGCCTCGGGCTTACGCCTCGGTTCGCCTCGAGGCTTACGCCTCGTGAGGCGAAGTGAAAACGCCTCGAAACTCGTTTCCGTTTTTTTAAACCTTGGTGGAATCATATTAAATTTTTAAATTTTCTGTGCCTCAAACATTTTTTTTATTTTACCATTATTCTTGGAAATGCCTCGAATCAAATTTGTACTATGTAGAGTTAATGAATACACAGGCCATGCAAGTATTACTGAAATGTTATGCTAAGGCCACCCATATTTCAAAACAGGACCTGACTTTCAACTTGGTTTCATTTACTCCAAATCTAGTAAAAACATAGTTGTCAAAAGCGCAAAAGGCGCGCGCCTATAGCGCCTGGTGGTAGCTTAGGCGCAAAAATGGGTTTTTTTGGTTAAAACGGCGCAAAAGGCGAACCATGTTGTCTTTAGGCGCAGTGATACCATTAAAAACGAAAGAAAACAAAAGGTAACAGCACAATGACCATTAAAAGAATCCGAGTTTCGCGGGCCCGGGTTTTCGGAGCTGCATTCGTGTCCGCGGGACGTGCGGGCACGCACGAGTTCAACCAAATTCCAGTTCAGAAACACATTTTTTGCACCCCACCCCCCATGCGCTCGGGTAGGACTTGTGGTAAAACATGTCATAAAGCAACATTGGAGTAGTAAAGGCTTTACCTTATAAACAACCACTCACTTTGTTCCCACACCAATGTGGGACAAAGTATTTACCACCTTTTGAGACTTTCATTCACACACCCAAAACTTACAACATACAAGTCCTAAACTTTTGCTACTAACTATTAGCTACATGATCTTAAATGGCATATATAATAGTTTTTTTTTTATATATGTGGAATCTTATTTATTTTCAAAGCGTAACATATTTTTTTTCTCTATGTGCGTTTTTTTTAATAGCCCACGCTTTTTTTGCGCCTTGCGCCTAGGCTCCGGGCGAGGCTGATGCGCCTCGCCTGCGCCCTGCGTCTTTGACAACATAGAGTAAAAACAAGCTCATACCTTGCCAAACTTTGATGCAATGTTAAAACAAAATGTGCTTTCAGAAATAGTATTCATCTTGATGAGACGATGAGTACACCTTTCACAGATTGACTCCCAACTTTAAAAATCTTTACTTCCAATAAAAAGTTGTGAAGAGCATTTTAGTACTTTCAAATTCAAGTTTTTGGTAGGATTTAGCATAAATGAAACCAAATTAACACATGGATGGCCTGAAATGATGTTTCGATACTTAGGATGCCTTAGTGTAACCTTTTGAATACTTCGGTGATGCCTATGAGAACGTTATCAGTTATCACTACTCTGTAATAAGTTATAAGCAACCACTTTCATTCAAGAATCACATTTAACAAATCCTCGTAGATTTGAACTATAAGTGGTGAATTAGTGTCCGAGCTCGTGTTTGGCAGACAGAAGTGACAGAGCTTATCAACTAATCAATAATAGAAGCAAAAACCTAATATTTCATTTTCATTCTATTCAGCATTCAGATCAAAGCTGCATGGAAGAAACTATATGCTGAAACCAAATGCAAAAACAAAACGACATGGACAAACATAACTGAACCTAAAATAGTGAACAGTGATAGCATCTGCATCTGTTCCTCAGTCCTACATTCCTTTAGGCACAGGCTAAGATCCCCCCCCCCCCCAACCATAACATACACCCAAACATAGTTGACAATAGCAGCTATTGCGACAGCTATAGTGCACTATGTAGCGAGGCGAACAAGTGTCACTATTTGGGTCATAGCGACCAATAGCGTGAAATGAATAGCGACAGTTCGTTTTTTTATATTTTTGATGTAAATAGCAATTAGATATAGCTATAAAATAGCTGGATTTATAGGTTTTTGTTCAATATACATGTAAAATAGCATATATATACCAGGGTATTTTGATGTAATATATATATATAAATTATCAAAATTCTTTTTCTAGTGTATCGCTATTTATAAAATAGCAGTCGCTATTTGTCGCTATTCGCTATCAACAACTATGCACCCAAAGTTGCACCTATATAGCCTGACATCCATCTTAAAAATGTTCTTCCTTGTATTTTTAGCAGTCAACAACAAAATAACTAATGTAAGTAAGTAACCCTGTCGCCATAATACCTATATTGATCTCCTAGTAAAATCCCCCTTATCATCCAAAATTGACTCAAGATATGAAATCTTGTGCTTACTGCTTAGTATGACAAAATTCTTCAAACTCATATCAGCTATACCTACATCGATATTTCCTACACTTAAGATGTAATACATCACAACCTGAACAACCAATCCTACTAGCACAACAAAAACAGCATACCATCAACGCATACAAAATCAAACTATTACAGTCAACACACTGCATATTACAAATATTCAGAAAACAACAAACAATTTAGCTGCACAAAAACTCCAATTACAAAACAGATCTCAATCACACCACACACCAACAAACAATATGTAAATCAAACTTCATTAATTACCTAGCTAAAGCCGGCCTCTTTCTCTCCGGCTGTTGCTGCTCATCTTCACCTTCCAAACCCCGTTTCCCCCTTTCCCTAATCGAATTTATCCTCTCCATATTCCTCGTATGCATCTTCGCCCAATTTTTCAACCTCAAAACACAATCTACACAGCTCAAAACAATAATATTATGAAAACGAAACCCTAGAAACCGTTATATCCAAAAAAAAACCCTAATTTGAAGGTAAAACTCCACATGATAATCAACAAAGGATGATTATATATAGTTGTAGCTAAATTATGTACAGTACCTGTGAGATTTCTCTATGGATACGTAGTTTCTCTCTCTCTAGTTTCTCTCACTAAAAACATACACAGTGACTACTACGGGTCTGGAAAAGTCGCCTCTGAAGACTATGAGTGTCGTGATGTTTTACTCTTTCGGATGGAATATTAGCCGTTGGATCTGATTAGTGAGCCGTACAATCCCACGTCAGACAGACAACTTTCGTCTTGGCTAGCTGCCAAAGTTTGGGTTAAGTGCCACCAATTATTTGTTTACATGCGTGTTCTGAAACTGGACCGCACCGGCCACTCAGAGTGTGACCCGGTTGTTTTGGTGGTTCGATTTCATACGGTATTAAGGGTGGAGGTATAATGTTCGGTGAGTGGGTGATTGAGTGGGAGTCACCGATCGGTGACTATACCCCCATGATTGAGTTAGGGTGTTTGAGTAGGAGAGATTGTGAGAAATCGTGGAGTATTCACCGAAGTGTAGAAGGAGTGATGGAGGAGAGAGAGAGGAGAGAACAACTAATCAAAAAATTTATAACTCAAACAACCTAGGGTGATTAACCATACCCCCTGATTGAGTGTAAAATGGGGAGTTGACATGGCATAATATTATTGGGTAGCATTTCACTCAATCACCCTAGAGTGATTAACCATACCCTCCACCATAATACGTTTTCTTTAGAAACGGTCGGTTTGGGTGGGCGGGCGAACTGGTGTATGGAGGCTTTTAACCGGCCCTAGGGTAAAAGGCCGGTCAGCCCTAACTAATATTAATATCTATTAATACCTATTAATGACACAATCCAAATGAATAATGGCTAACAGGTGATGCCACTATTCAATTAGGTCACGTTTTTTTTATGACACATGTAATTGTCTGAAACTAGCAATTGCCATGCATCCAAAAACCTACTAAAAACCCACCGACCATTCTCCATCGTTCAGAAAATCACCCCGGAGATAATGATATAGAGAGAGAGTATGCGCATGAAGGATCAAGATCTGGTAGCCAATGATGATGATGGTCTTCGTTGATCGTCATCAATCATCATCTATGGCATGATTCAATGGTGGCTCCGGTGCTCCAGTTCGGTGGCTAGGGTTTGTTCAGAGTTTTCCCAACGATTGAGGTAAGTTTGGATTTTTTTTTTTTGGTTGATTGTTGTTTGCACACCTCGCTTGCTGTATGCGCATATAATGTATATACGTGTGGGCTATCGGGGGCAAAAGTGAAAATGCACTAATTTTAACGTTATTTTACTAATTTCGGGAAAATAACGTTAAAAACTAAGAACGGTTAATCATGCATCATGTGGTGACGTTGATAGCTGAAAGACAAAAGGGTACATGCACTAATCGGTCTTTGTCCCGATTGCTGAGTGTTATGTGCCTTATGTCCAAGGCTTGATGCAAAACTACTATCGAGCCGGGGGTCTCACTAGAAGCAGTCTCTCTATTCCTACGGGGTAGAGGTAAGGTTGTCTACATCTTACCCTCCTCACACCCTTCCTTTGTTTTGCTATTGGTGAGATTTACTGAGTATGATGATGATGATGATGGTTGATTGCTGTTGGATTTGACTTTTTATGGTAATTAGGTTATTAAGGTTTGCTATTGTTAGTTTCATATGTTATTCTGAATTGGTGATGTTCAAAGATTTGTTTAATCGTCGACTTTGATTTCAAGTCGTTTTAGTCAAGTGTGTAAGTGGGGTTTAGCATTTGTGAAATAAGTGTTACTTTGGGAGTACTCTTTTTAATCTGTTTGATTCTTTATACTTCATAATACATCTTTCATCAATACGATTTTTTTTACTAATATATGGGAATGTACAATAACTTCAAATCCAGACTAGAAATTGAAATGGTGCTAATGTGATATGATCTTGAATCTCTACACTTGAGATTCAGTTAATTATACTTGATAGTGAATCTTTGTATCATATGATTATGAGAATTGTATATGAATTTATGCTCTAAGTCTAAGGGAATTAATAACAATAAGACTTGTGGTGAACATGTTGTGTATGATTT
Source organism: Helianthus tuberosus (assembly GCA_030545235.1). Taxonomy (NCBI): domain Eukaryota; kingdom Viridiplantae; phylum Streptophyta; class Magnoliopsida; order Asterales; family Asteraceae; genus Helianthus; species Helianthus tuberosus. The sequence continues at coordinate 73,105,969 of CM060383.1, forward strand.
TGGGAATTATTTGTTGAATTGTTTATTTCTAATTTAAAGGATTGAAATAGTGATGTAAGAAACAGAGAAAAAGAGGGGGAGAACGGAGAGAAAATTGTGTTAAGCGGTTGCATTTGAAAGTTGTAATAAGCGGTGACAACACATTTTTTTTAGTAAGGTTAAAGTATTTTCATCTTTTGAAGTTGAAAGTTGAGGTAATTAGGCTGGAGAGTGTGGGGGTCGTCCCCAGCCCGTCTCCCCTCCGACGCCGCACCAGCCCCCATCCCCCCCCCCCCCACCGGCGTCGTCCTGCACGTCCACCCTACGACGATTGAGATGCCCCACTAGAAGACAAAACCATATTCACACACACACATATACATACAACTCATATATATATATATAAGGGGAGGTTCATTTGAGAATAAAATTTAGTTGAGAAGAAAAAGAACAAAGGGTACAATTGTAAAATATTAAGTAGTTATTCTTTAATCTCATTTATTACAATTTTTAAGTAATTAATTACTCATAAAGACTATTATTGTCTACACTAATTTTCATTGCCTACACACATAAAAAGTTATCCTACACATTTCGAAAATTATCCTACACATGCTCTAATTTATCCTACGCAACTCGTAATTTATCCTACACACCTAGTAATTTATCCTACACTCTAAATTTTTTTTTATTTTTGAAAAAATATATATTTTTTGAAAATAAGTTACAAATTTAATGTAGTTAGCTAGTAAAAAGGAAGACTAGATATTAATGATCTATATAACTTTACAAATATACCCTTACATTAAAATTAAATGAAAATATTAAATGAAGTAAAATGAAACATTCTTATTGGTTGAAACTTATTTTTTTTTTTCTTCTTACAAAAAAATTCTTCTCATTTGAACCTTCCACTATATATATATATATATAGCGGATCGCTAAAATGAAAACCACCTCTAGTTGTAAGAAACATGGGAACCACTTTCTAGCCTTTAGATCAACAAGATGGATGGATGAGATTAAAAGTAACAAAAATTAATATTAAATACATTTTGTCTTATTATGTCTTTAATATTTTAATCCAAAAGGATAGTTTAGTAAAATAATTTTTTTTTGTCTTTTTGTCTTTATTATTTTTTTTGTTTTATTATATTATTTTTTAGTTTTATTATATTACTTTTTATTTTTTAAAAAGTTTTTTTTTATTAAAAACATTTTTAAATTCAGATTTTTTTAACAAAGACAATTTTTTTTGCGCGCCGGTTTTTTCACGCCGTTTTTACTCATCGTTTTTTAATGGGTCGTTTTTTCACGCCGTTTTTTACGCTCGACGTTTTCAAGCGTCGTTTTTTTAACGCGGCGTTTTTTACATCCCGTTTTTTTCGCGACGTTTTTATGCGCCACATTCACGCCCCTTGTTTAGGCGCCGTTTTATCACACGGTTTTTTACGTTTTACAACTTACGTAGAAAAAGGTTTACGTTTTGTGTTTTACGTTTTACATTTTACGTTAAACTTTTTACGTATTACGTTAAACTTTTTACGTATTACGTTAAACTTTTTACGTATTACGTTAAACTTTTTACTTTTTACGTTTTACGTAAAACTTTTTACGTAAAACTTTTTACGTTTTACGAAAAACTTTTTACGTTTTACGTTTTACGAAAAACTTTTTACGTTTTACGTAAAACTTTTTACGTTTTACTTTAAAACTTTTTACGTTTTACGTGAAAACTTTTTACGTTTTACATAAAACTTTTTACGTTTTACGTTTTACATTTTTTACGTTTTACGTTAAAAAGTTTACGGGTTAACTTTTTTTTTTTACAAAAACTTCTTTACGCAAAAACGAACGCACCCAGAAATCGCAAACTCGGGAGATGTCTCAGATATATCGTTATCATCATCGACTAGGGGGGGGGATTAAAAACCAACAACATCAAAACAAAGTCTATCTCGAAAAAAACGGGGTTTGGCTCAGATTAACGGATAATCAAAAGGCTGCAAAAGAGGTGTTGCAGGTTTAAAAAACCTACCCCCGCCGTCCTTGCTGCGTCATCGTCATCAAAATCGGCGTTTTTTTTTTCATCATCGCCGCCCACATCCAACATATCAAACCCACAAAAGTCCACTGATCAAAATCACCAGATAAACAAGAACACAGGAAAAAAATCAAAGAAACCCAACCAAAAAATCAAATCATCAAACCCACATAGTCCACAGAGTTCATGAGACAAAAAATCAAAGAAACCCAACCAAAACAAAATTGAAAACCCACCTTCTCTAACCCAACTCAAGCCATCATTGAGCACCCACCACCTCCGACATCGAGCACCCTCCACCTGCCATCGAGCACCCACCACCTCCAACAACGAAACTCCACCACCGTCATCGAGCACCCACCACCTCCGCCATCGACACTCCACCACCGCCGGAGATAACAACACAGGTCAGCAACATCAAAAACACCGCCGGAGATAACAACACAGGTCCCATCGTTCACCGTCAAACCACCACCAACTAACCCTAAACTCCAAATCGGAGCTCACTACCCCAAATCGGAGCTTTCGGGCGGTGGTTTTAGACAGTTGCCCACGCATCTCGACTTTCTCTCTCCTTTGGGCGGTGGTTTTGTGGCAGTTGCCCACACATCGGAGCTTTGGGTGGTGGGTTTGTGACAGTTACCCCAAATCGGAGCTTTTGGGCGGTGGTTTTGTGACAGAAAATGGAGATGAAGGAGATAAGGTGTTTCACCTTTAAGATCAAGATGAGAGGATTTCAATATATGCTAAAAAAAGAAACACAGAGAAAGAGATGACTTTTAAATGAGAGAGGAGAGAGGTAATTAAAAATTGAGGGAATTAAATGAAGAGAGAGATGAATTTGACATTTGGGGTAAATGACTAAAACACCCCTTCTTCTGATTGGCTAAGAGTGGTTCTCGCGGTTCTTACAACTAGAGGTGGTTTTCATTTTAGCGGCTCCATATATATATATGTATGTATGTATGTATGGGAAGGCTTAAATGAGAACGCTAAATATTGTGAGAACCGTGAAAACAAATAAAAAACCGCGAGAACTTGGTAAAAAACAATTCAAATTCAAATTTTTTTTCTACACTTATCATTATTATTCGAATACAATGTTGGAAAATTTAATTTACACGTTTAAATTTACGTGAATTCGTAAATAAAGAAAATTTACACATGTGTAAGTTTGCCATTTACACATGTGTAAATATGTTATATTTACACATGTGTAAAAAATCTAAAAAAAGTGATTTTGAAAGGAGAAATAAATTATTTGATGTCGTAAATTCTTTTTTTGATGTTGTATCTTAATTACAATGAGATTTGTACTAAAAAAAATGGTTTTGATTGGTTTTTTCATTCGTTCTTACGGTTCTCACAATATTTAGCGTTCTCAAGATAACCCTCCCATATATATATATATATATATATATATATATATATATATATATATATATATATATATATATATAGGGAGAAGTTCATGCGAGAACCACCCTTATTGCGAGAACCGCGAGAACCAATGTGAACACAACCTAAAATAGCTAAAAAAACCTAACCACCACCCCCCCCCCCCCCAAAAAAAAAAAAAAAAACCTAAACCCCCCTCCCCCACCCCCTAAGCTAAAATTCTAAAAACTAAACCCCAAAAAACCTAAAAAAATCTAAAAAAAATCTAATTTTTTTTTTAATTTTTTTTATGTTCAAATCGCTACTTTTAGTGGAATTTTTTTTAAAAAAATTTTAATTTAATTTTTTTTGGCTTCGAAAAGTAGCGATTTTTATATAAAAAATATTAAAAAAAAATATTTGTGTGATTTTTAGCTATTTTTAGGCATTTTTGGTTGTGTTCACATTGGTTCTCGCGGTTCTCGCAATAAGAGGTGGTTCTCGCATGATCTTCTCCCTATATATATATATATATATATATATATATATATATAGGGAATAGCTAGAATGAGAACCACCACGAGTTGTAAGAACCACGAGAACCGCGCCCCGCGGGTGGCCGTTGACCACGAAATTTTTTTTACACCTAGATCCGTATATTTTAACACGGGGGGTAAATTTTGGGTTCAAACGGCGCGCCCGAGGGGGTAGTTTTTTACGCCCAAAGTTTGGTTAAAAAAAAAAGAAAAATTAAAAAAACCCAAACTTTGGGCGTAAAAAACTACCCCCTCGGGCGCGCCGTTTGAACCCAAAATTTACCCCCGGTGTTAAAATATACGGATCTAGGTGTAAAAAAAATTTCGTGGTCAACGGCCACCCGCGGGGCGCGGTTCTCGTGGTTCTTACAACTCGTGGTGGTTCTCATTTTAGCAGCTCCCTATATATATATATATATATATATATATTAGGCTCATCCCCCATTTCCTTACCTCCATCCTCTTTGTCTCATCCTCACACCCGATCTATGTGGCGCTTACGTGGCGGATCATCCTCCAAGGATGGGTCATCACAATACCGCATAGCCTTAGGTCTGGATACAACCAATATTTTTGCTGAATTTAAAAAAAAATCATCGTTTTAACCTTTTGCTTTATTGATATTTACAATATCTTTTGAAATTTTATATTGAAATCGGAATAAGTAAACCAAGTATAGCCAATGAGGTAGTGGTGTAGTGGTTGGGGAAAAAACTTGGTGTTCCTTGTGACCCAGGTTCGACTCCCACTCTTCCCATTATTTTCTACGGCATCCAGGTGAAGGGCGAATACGGTGACGCTGGTTCGTCTTGGATGGGAGACGAGGTTTTACTGATTATTCCACTGTCGTGCCTTCGGGCGGGTGGAGGTCGGGTTTCCGCGCATCTGGGAGAGCCAAGTGGCTGGCAGCGGTTGAGTAATCGAACTTGGCCACAGCGCCCGGTGTCACGATGGTTGACACGTCATTCCTTGTGGTTCAAAAAAAGTAAACCAAGTATAGACTTCATGATTGCCGTTCGTTGTCGTTCAAAAAATAGCCACTCATTAGCTCAACGTTTGACTACAAATTGACCTCACATTTTTCAAAACATGTTATGGACACAACCCATTTCGAAGATGGGCTAATTAAATAAAAATAATTTGATCTCTACTCTATTGGTGGGCAGGTAAATATAAAGTAGCCTAAGGCTTCTTGATGTGGGGGGCGTCCAGGCCTGGCCTGGGACGGCGCCGCCCCTAAACACCATTTCCTTTGTTGCGTGTGGTCGTCGAGACGGTCTTGGACAAGACTTCGAGGACGGGCCGGATGAAGACAAAAATAGCCGTTGGAATCAGATATTCAACTAGAAATAAAAACAAAACAAAAAAACAAAGCCCATTTGGGATTTTGAAAGTGCTTTGATTTTTCAGAGATATTAAGAACAGAATAGGGGTTGAAATGGGAAGAAATATTACCTAGAAAGAAGATGGATGTAAGAAGTTGTGAGAATCTTAATGAATGGACAGGACTTACTAGCAAACACGAAGACAACGGATCCTGTGAGTGAGGGCAAAGATTAAGAGCGGATGAGAGAGATAGAGAGAGTGATGAAGATGGGACACATGCAATATAATAATAATATATATGTGTGTGAGTGTGTGTTTTGATGTGTATGTATGTGTGTATATGTATATACACACATATGTCGGTATGTGTGAGAGATGAGGCATGTATATTTAATTTGTCAAAATTAAAATAAATAAATAAGTGGGGAGGTCGTCAACCATTTCCCTTGTTCCATCCTTGGAGGGGCATCCTCCTTGGATGTTGACGTGGCGCTGAGGTGGATGGGCATCCTCCAAGGATCTGCTTCCTCCCACACCGAGTAGCCTAAGGGGAGCGTAGCATAAGAATAAAGATAATATGTGTTGTATGTTTGAAGGTCCTGTACATTAATTCAAAAGTGTGAGAAGTGTGAGAAATATTGTGGAGATGACATGTGTCCTCAATCTAAATTAATTCAAAAGGGTAAACAAGTAATTTTCTTATTGATTCAATTAATTCATAACCTTCCATAACTGCCACCCTTTATTATAGTAAATACGAATTAAGAATTAATCTATAAATTTGTCTCATCTTGTTCATCAATTATTAATTCTGAAGATCGCAGAATGAAAATTTATAGAGTGTTATATAGTGATGGATGCAGAATGAAGGTTTTATATAACACTACAAATCTGTATAAAACACTACGAATAGCATATAACACCATATATCCCTTTTATAACTCTGTATAACACTACAACATTATATATAACACTGCAACTACCATTCAGAACTGTATAGTGTTATATATTTTTATATTGTGTTATATAGTGTGACATAGTGTTATATGGTGTTATATAGTGTTTTTGGTGTTATATACTGTTATATGATGGATGTATAGTATTATATAGTGTTATATGGTGTTATATTACTACGTCAAAAAAAGCTTATGGTCACACAAAAAAAGTGTGACCATACACCTTTCGCCACAATTTTTTTTTCAACTCAAGTGTGACCAAAGGTCGAGTCATCGTATGTATCATACATTCACATTCACGTTTAGTGGCTGTAGCAACTTAAAAGTGTGGCTAAAGGGTACCACTATTTCTTGCTAGAATCAAGCATTATGTACAATAAGTGTGGCTAAAGGGTTGCAACAACCACATGAATTTATTGTAAGTGTGGTCCTTTCTATTATATAGTCACATAAAAGTTTGTTTTAGCCACATCAATTTAAAAAAAATGTGGCAAAAAGAGTTGTTGTAATCAAGCATTTCATCCATTAAGTGTGACTAAATGGTAGCAACAGCCACATGAACTCACTGTAAGTGTGGCTGTTTTATTATTTAGTCACACGAGTTTACTATAAATGTGGCTAAAAACTATTTCTAGACACACAAAACAACTTTGTACTTTTAAATGTGACTATTGTCTAACATTTAGCCACACATAAAGTTTTGTAATTTTAAACGTGGCTATTGTTTAACCTTTGGTCACACATACTTTTTTTCACGTGACGTTTGCTATCATTCTGTCCCACAAAAAATGACCATAGTGTGGCTAATGTTTATGTAAAGCCGCATGAAGTTTTGTGTTTTTAAGTGTGGCTAATGGCTAACCTTTGGTCACATATATTTTACTTTTCTCGTGACGTTTGCTATCATCCCGTCACATAAAAACAAAGTAATGATAATGTGGCTGATGATTATGTAAAGCCACATGAAACTTTATAATTTTAAGTGTGCCTATTATCTAACATTTGGTCACACATATTCATTTTGCCCATTACGTATGCTATTATTCTGTCACATAGAAAGGACAAAATAAGGATGGCATGGCTAAAAGATATGTAAAGCCACATGAATTTATTTTTTTATTTTTAAGTGTGGCTATTGTATAACATTTAGTCACACATAACTTTTTTCCCATGATGTTTGGTATCATTCAGTCACACAAACAAAAAACAAAGTGATTATGGTGTGACTAATGGTTATATAGAACCACACAAAATTTTGTAATACTAAGTGTGGCTATTGTCTCACCTTCAGTCACTCGTAACTTTTTTTTTCCCATGACGTTCACTATCACTTCGTCACACAAACAAAAAACAAAGTAACAATAGCGTGGCTAATAGTTATGTAAAGTCACATGATGTAATTTTAAGCATGACTATTACTTAACCTTTGGTCACACGTATTTATTATGATTCTATGTGGCCATTTTCATGTAATTATTTATTTTATTTTTATTTTTTGTAAAATAAAAACTGATGTAAACATGAGATAATCTAGAAACCAGATGATATTAACAATAATATCCTAAAATTCATACATAGGTTTTCAATTTAAATACTAACTAAAGACAAACTTCTAATAAAAACCTATCTATAAAAGTTTGAAAGGGAAACAAATGTACACAAAAACTAAGAGCTATTTCTAGGTTGTTTTCTTCGAGCCCATATACTCACTGCTTGAATACGAGCAACATCCCATATACTCACTGCTTGAATACGAGCAGCACTATTGCCTTTGCTTCTTCACCCTGATATTTCCACGTATTACCGGTGTGCCCGGTGGGGAGTATCGTGACGTAGTTGATATCATCATAGTCAATTAATCACAGTTTAATGCACAGCGGAAGTCTTAAAGTAATAATAATACAAACCGAATTGAAAGTACAATAAAATATTATACAACGGATTGTAGATGGATCCAAAGGCGGATCAAAACAAAAGAAATATTGTTCAACAGACTTAAAGTGATAAAAGCTTGCAAGACTCTTTATTTAATCACTCAGGAGTTTCCAGCCCATTACGCGTAGTACCTGCACTTAACCTTTTTGGAAAATACGTCAGTTTACACTTGTAAATACAATTAACTGACTCTTTTGAAAAGTGTTTATAAAATTGATTTAAATGCACAAGGCACAAATATTCTTTTATAACTTGGGACAATTATTTTAAAATAATCTTGTATACAGATTTACATGTTTGTCGTCCGTTCAGGACCCGGTTAGAAGAGTCGGATTAGATTAATAGACACACCACAAGTATAAGCCCACAAGAGAGTGAGATACCGTTTATACATATGCAACTGTCAGGTGTATGCCTACACCCCGTGCTTAAGCCGTGGCCATTTCTAATGAATGAGCCGAGGATATCCAGGACATGGTCATTAACCCCCCAAAGGCATTGCATCAAACAAGACAGATTAAAACGGGTTATGCATCTTTTTAATCACATTCCGATTGTATGATTTCATACCCGACCAAGCGGTATTAATATAATACCGTATCCCAAGCCCGTATAATGGAAAATAAGTTAAAAGTATTTACCTGAGCTTAAAATATAATTTTATTCTCAGCCGTATATCAAATTAGCAAGTACAAATAGCTTTTACTGGGCTCCTTAATCTGGAACGAAGGTTTTAATAACCTATTAGATTCCTAACGGGTCTTATTTAAGTTATAACTTAGACCGGTTAGTTTTAAAAAAAGTTTACGGTTCAAAACGTAAGATTAAGCGAAGACCGGATTAGAATGTGATTTAGACCCAACAAGTATGAAGACTTGTATAAAGTGGGTAAACTAAACACATTCTGGATTTTGAAGTAAAAATGATAAGGTTTGACCCGTTTCGGTTAATTTATACAAACTAGTTACATAAACCGTACCGAACGCGAAAAATGCATAAAGGGTAACCAAATGAGTCATGTACAAGTTCCACAAGTTAATATGCTTTAAATATGTTATGATATCAGTAGGATATCTTCCATTATGCCCAAAACGAATTTAAAAACAATTTATGCCCCGTATGGGTATTTTGGTCATTTTAAAGTTCATAAAAGAGGTGAAATGGTAATCTGAGGTTCTGGTCTAAAACAATCAATAAAAATATTTATTTTAATAAATTACATCAGTAAGATATCACACATATGTGAATTTTATAATTTATGGCCAAACTATGCACCTTAGGGGCATTTTGGTCATTTCACATATGCTATAATGGTCAAATTTGGAAATCTGAGTTCTAGACTTATACTTACTGTTAAAGTATAAAATTTTATTTTTAAAATCATTAGGTATCAAGTCTTAGGTGCTAAATATGGTTTTAAACCATACCATGCACCAAAATCGCATAAAAGTCGGTATTTGACGATATTCGGGTTGTTTAAGGAAATCTGAGATTTTGACCGGTCTCTACAGTTTAAAATAACTTATTTAATGTATAAAATTAGTAGAAAAAGGATTGGTATCAAAATGATATATAAAACTCATTTTATTAACAAAAAGGGCATTATCGTCAATTACCGAGTCTATGCAAGAACTCTATGTTACGGTCAGTTTAAAATTAACAAAAATTTCCAAAAATCCCTAAATATTATATCTTAACAGTAGATAGCAAGTTTGGTGCCAAAAATTTGGGTTTAAATATGATTTATACTAAAAATGCCATTTAATTAATAAAAGTTTTCAATTTACGATATCGCGCATAACTTCTATTTTAGACCATGAACTGATGTCAACTTTTTAGGACATGCTTATAAATCAGTAATAAAGGTTTTTGTCCTCTCACATTTTAAAAAATATCGTTTTAATGATAAAAGGGCATAATGGTCCATTTTAAGCATTTACCGGGAACATACATATGAATCAGATTTCTATGGAACCTTATAGTATAATCTCAGAGGATTTTACTAACACGTAATGTGGTCCCAAAAGAACCATAAGGCATAACTAAACTAATCTAAATTGGGTCAGAACTGAAAGTGAAAGCAAAAATCTAATTTTGCGACTTTCGGTTGTGAACCGAGCCTAAACTCAGAATTGTCAGGTTGAACATGCCTAAACATGTTCTTATATTATTTACCAAGTTATTTTAGTGTTAAAACATGTTCTACAACTTCTGCATTATTAGTTATGAATTAATTTGTAAAAACTGACTCGTTTGAGTTTTTATTAATAAGTTTGACTCGACAATTGACTGAGATAACGTGATAATTTGAAGGTGCCCTTTATTACCTACATAATTACCAACAAATAGCCACTTTCAATTCGAATAATGGCTAGACCGTTTGTGATTAATCACTAAGTCAAAGCTTAATTACGCTAACTTTGACTTTCGGTCATTATACTAACGAAAACTTAATTACAGAGGCTAAGTACACTTACAAGAGTCCTTAGCACGAAGATTGAACTAGAGAAAACTTCTTAGAAGTCCCAGGAGGCTCCAGAGAAGTGAGTTTTGAGAGTAAACTTCAAATGTGTGCAAGAACAAGAACAAAACAAGGGCCTTATATAGGAAGTTTGATGCTCCAAGATCAATCCATTTGTCCCTATGTTGTTACTAGATGTTCACAGGTGTCCCTAGGGCAATAAAAACCATGTACAAGCCCTAGGTATTGCTCAGAACCCATGCAAAGGTGGTGGAACAGGCTGCAACATGAAGTTGTCCCTTTTTTGGTTGCTGGCACTGCTCTCGCGGCCCGCGTAAGAATTGGAGTCTATCTACGCGGCCCGCGACAATGGGTAATTCCGGTAAACAGTTTCCAAACTTTGCAATTTCAGTCCTTGGTCCATTTTAAGTTTAAATAACTTCCATTTATTGCACTTATGACCCCCATAGTTAACTATTAAGGGCCTTGGGTCACATATTAACTTCGTTAAGCTCCCGGTTAGTTGCTAGATCACCCGAAAAGTCTTGTTTTCATCGAAACTCCATAAAATTATTATCCAATATTCTTCAGAGCAAAGTATACAATTATTACAATGCTTTCGGGATCGTTAAAAGGTCACTCAGAGGTAATTTTTAACATGTTGACACTTTTAACCCTTATGCTTCGTAAAATTCTCAATTTAAGCACGAACGGCTTTCTATGTTCGACTATTTTATTCATCAAAGAATACGAACATCTTATGAGGTCATTCAGAGGCACGAGCTTGGCATGATGACACATTTGATCCTTTTACTTACATATTTACATTGTTTGACAATTGTAGTCCTACCAGATTAATTCATTACACATTTAACCTTCATGACACGTGTCTTCATTATATTGGTCGTGATTGTGCGAGGTGTTACATCCTCACCCCTTAAAAGAAATGTCGACCTCGAGATTTACTGAAATAAATGAGGGTATTTCTGTTTCATTATGGATTCAACCTCCCATGTGTATTCTGGGCCTCAACAGGCATCCCACTGAGCTCTTCCGGCAGATTTAGCTTGTAAGCTACAGTTCTGACACATTCGACGATCTCGAATGGCCCTATGTATCTTGGACTTAGCTTGCCCTTCTTACCAAAACGCATCACCCCTTTCCAAGGTGACACCTTGAGTAGCACTTTATCACCTACCTCGAATTTCAAAGGTTTACGCCTTTTATCTGCGTAGCTTTTCTACCTATCCCTGGCAGCTTTGAGAGGGTCACGGATTTGCACAATCTTATCCGTCGTCTCTAAGACTATATCTGGTCCTGACAGTTGGACATCTCCAACTTCCGCCCAACAAACTGGCGTTCTGCACTTTCTTCCATACAAGGCCTCAAAAGGCGCTGGTTGAATGCTCGAATGATAACTATTATTGTATGAAAATTTAATTAAAGGAAGATGATCATCCCAACTTCCTCCTAGATCAATAACACAAGCCCTGAGCATATCCTCGAGTGTTTGAATTGTACGCTCGCTTTGCCCATCCGTCTGAGGATGATAAGCAGTGCTGAAATTTAATCGAGTGCCTAAGGATTGCTGAAATTTTTTCCAAAAATGAGACGTATATCTTGTATCCCTATCAGAGATAACAGACACTGGCACTCCGTGAAGAGATACAATCTCATCCACGTACAGCTGAGCTAGCTTGTCAGAGCTGTGATTTTCTTTAATCGGCAAGAAGTGGGCTGACTTGGTCAGCCTATCGACTATAACCCAAATTGTATCATTCCCATGCTTTATCCTTGGTAACTTAGTGATAAAATCCATAGTTACCATTTCCCATTTCCAAGTGGGAAGTTCAGGCTGTTGTAGCAAACCTGACGGCTTTTGATGTTCTACTTTAACTTGTGCGCACGTCAGACATTTAGCCACAAAAGTGGTTATAGATTTCTTCAAACCTATCCACCAATAATTTGCCTTTAAATCCTGGTACATCTTATCACTACCAGGATGAACTGAATATTTGGAGCTATGAGCTTCTTGAAGAATCACATCTCGAAGTCCTCCATCAATTGGAACCCATATTCGACCATTCAATCTTAGGATTCCATCCTTTCCGTATGACAATTGATCGGCAGTCACTCCTAACGTCTCATTCGGATAATTAGCTTCTAATACAGCTTCCTTTTGAGCGGCTAACAACCTTGCATTCAAGCTGTTCTTCAATTCAATGCTCTTGGCGTTGACCCTAATGGGCTTAACCCTTTCCTTCCTGCTCAAAGCATCATCGACTACATTCGCTTTGCCTTGATGATATCGGATTTCACAATCATAATCATTCAAAGTCTCCATCCATCGACGCCGCCTCATGTTAAGATCCTTCTGGTTAAACAGATGTTGAAGGCTCTTGTGATCAGAATAGATCACACACTTTGTCCCATAAAGATAATGCCTCCAAAGCTTCAGTGCAAATACAACGACACCCAATTCCAAATCGTGGGTGGTGTAATTCTTTTCATGCACCTTTAATTGACGTGAAGCATATGCAATAACCTTGCCTTTCTGCATAAGCACACAACCCATGCCGGTGTGCGATTGTCACGGCCCCCGACCCGGTTTGACTCGTTTCAGGAGCCGCGGGACATAAATACTGCGGTATTTAATTAATTGAGTTTGACAGCGGAAGTTTTCATCAGGATCTTTTAAAATGTAAATATTTCCCGATTATTTTATTTCACAACGCGGGATAAAACTCCGGTAATTTACAATCATTTGATTTCACGAAGAAATCTTTTATTTTACAAAACATGTTTCTTTATTTTATACTGAGCCACTTCTTTGAGCTTGTAGTGCTATATGGCACTTTTCCTGGTTCATAACAGGTCACCTGAAACATGTTTGAAAAAGGTTTTGTCAGCGGGAAATACTGAGTGAATCATTCTATTTTGCATAATGATGCATAGTTATTAATTACAGCATAAGAGCGATTACAATGGCTTCTATCTTATCTTTATCTGGCTCTATGTCACAATGGTGACATGTCACAATGGTGACGATGGTCATACCACTATTTAGATCAATGAACCTAAATAGTGACGATTATCCCTGTAGGTCAATGAACCTAACAGTGATTATCCCGAGTAGGTTAATGAACCTAACTGGGAGAAAATTAGTAATGTGCACAATACCCCACTAACCAGTAATTCAAGATATCCACGACTTAGTCCCTGTAATTATAACCTTGAAAATAATTTGAGGTATTGTAAAATAGTTGATAAAAAGAGAATGACTCACAAACTGTGAGAAAAGGAGAATGACTCACATTGCAGATTTATACGGGCAGAGTTTAGCCTACTGATTTAGCCTTTTATCCTAGATTCAATAACAAGCACACAATTCGGGGTTAGTAATCAATCCAGCATTTACGATAACTCACGAGATCAAATTCTCACAACGAACGACAAAGTGCGATACTTCATCCATCGAATTAACGACGATTCATCGAATTAACGACGAACGACAAAGTATAACCCTAATGTGGGCGGCACTTAAATATCCATTGGATATATTGATCGATCGGAAAATGAATCGTAATAGCGATTGTGCTAATACCCTGATTGCGGCGTCGATTTAGTGCCTGTGTGTGTTAATTGGAGTATACAGAAGATATCTCGGAGCATAGAACGAATTTCTTCGTCGAACATACGCAGAATTTCAAGTGCCAACCTCTGCTATTTATACACAAATTTTGGATTTGTTACGGACCGTAACAATTAATCCTTACGGTCCGTAAGGGTCTTGAAATTTGCATAGGGTGGCCACGTGTGGGACTAGCTCAGCTGAGTCGACAGTTTTCGTAAATTCCTTGTTGCCAACGTTTTAAGTGGATAATCGTCCACTAGGGTTTATCCCCCCTGAGTTTTAGGGGCCCTAATCCTGATTCTGAAATTTCTGAAAATTTTAGGGTTTGCGCAGAATCACTTGGGTGTCTCAATTAGGGTTTCCTATTGGTCAAATTAATTTAATAATTATAACTTTTGATGAGAGTTGTTACAGCGATGCGTCACAATAAACCACAAATTCTTCAATTCCTTCTGGCAATGTCAACACGGGAGCATTGCTTAATTTCTGTTTAAGAATATCAAAGGATTCTTGCTGCTTAGGACCCTAGTCAAACTTGACATTTTTGTGAGTTAACGATGTTAGGGGCGCAGCAATCCTAAAAAAGTTTTCAATGAAACGCCTGTAGTATCCTGCTAGACCCAAGAAGCTGCGAATTTCAGTAGGTGTTTTGGGCAGTTGCCAATTCTTAATTGCTTCAATCTTAGTGGGATCCACCTGGATACCATGCTCACTTACTACATGTCCAAGGAATTGGACTTCACGAAGCCAAAACTCACATTTGGAAAACTTGGCATAAAGTTTCTCTTGCTGTAGAAGTTTGAGAATACATCGGAGATGTTTTTAATGATCGGTTTGATTCTTTGAGTAAATAAGTATGTCATCAATAAAAACAATGACAAACTTGTCCAAATATGGCTTGCAAACGCGGTTCATGAGATCCATGAACGCTGCAGGTGCATTAGTGAGCCCGAAAGGCATCACTAAGAACTAATAGTGACCATAGTGTGTTCTGAATGCGGTCTTGTGGACGTATTCATCTCTGACCTTCAACTGGTGATAACCTGACCTTAGATCGATCTTTAAAAAGTAACTTGCTCCTTGAAGCTGATTGAATAGATCATCGATCCTGGGCAATGGATATTTGTTCTTGATTGTAACCTTGTTCAGCTCGCGGTAATCAATGCATAGGCGCATCGATCCATCCTTTTTCTTCACAAACAGAATCGGTGCTCCCCATGGGGACGAGTTAGGTCGAATAAATTGTTTTGCCAACAAATCATCCAACTGTGTTCTCAATTATTTCATCTCAGTTGGTGCCAACCGATAAGGTGCTCTTGCAATTGGTGCAGCTCCAAGAATGATATCGATTCTGAACTCCACTTGCCTATCTGGAGGTAAACCAGGTAACTCTTCAGGAAACACGTCTGGATATTCAGAAATAACAGGGATGTCTTCAATCTTTGGCTTTGGTTCATCAACAGTCACCTATGCCATGTAAATGACACATCCTTTCTTCAAACATTTTGATGCCTTAAGCATAGACACTTGCTTAGGCAATCCGTACTGTGTATCTCCTTGTATTGTAAGTGGTTCACCATAGGGAGTCTTAATAACCACTTGCTTCTTATCACAAACAATTTGGGCTTGGTTAGAAGATAACCAATCCATGACTATCACTATATCGAATCCTGCCAATTTCAACGGAAGCAAAGATAGCGGAAAAGAGTGATTCCTAATGGATATAAAACATCTATCTAGAATGGTTGAAGCAGTCTCTATAGTACCATTGGCCAATTCTACCTCATATTTTATGCTTAGAGTTTTAACAGGCAGGTTTAACAATTTACAAAATTTATTGTCTACAAAAGACGTATCTGCCCCTGAATCAAAAAACACTCTAGCATAAACATCATTGATAAGGAAGGTACCTGTTATAACATTGTCATTTTGAATGGCCTCCTAAGCATTCATCTGAAAGACCTGCGCATTGGTCTTTTTAGCCTCCTCAGGCTTCCTTGGATTTTTCGGGCAGTTAGTCTTAATGTGTCCCTTTTCGTTGCAACCATCACATGTTGCATCCTTCAACTTCTTGCATTCCGAAGTCTTATGCTCTTTGGACTTGCCTATCCCACATCCAATAGGCTTTGACTGCGAATGCGATTTCGATTCAAACCTGCACTTCCCAAAATGATGTTTCTGGCAGGTCTTACGTTTGGGTTTGTCACACGACTGCTGGTTATCCTTTTTGAATCCAGAACTCTTCTTGTGATCTGAGTTCCCTTTCCTCTTCTTGTCGGAGCGATGAGAACTCTCATCCTCCCGCTTTCGTTTACCTTCATCAGAAATATTGGCAGATTTGTTTCTGATAGCATCCAGTGTGAGAGATAGAGACAGATCTGCCAATGACCTGAATGTGGTAGGTCTGGATGCTTTCACATTTCCATTGATTTTTGGAGCTAAACCTCCAATAAAACGAGCTATGCATTTCGATTCTGGTGTGACCAAATAAGGAACCAATCGAGAGATCGTGTTGAAGCTTGTAAGATATGCCTGATAATCCAAGTTTTTCATGACCAAAGTCAAGAGGTCGGTCTCGATTTTTTCCACCTCATGTTGTGGATAGAAGTTTTCTTTGATCAATGCAACAAATTGATCCCAAGTCAGATTATACAATGGGATCTTTCCTGTAGCTTGGATTAGTGACCTCCACCAAGCTAAAGCTTCACCTTTAAAAGATTGTGAAACAAACTTCACAATGTCCTGTTCTGCACAACCACTGTATCCATCTCATCGAGCCAAGTCATACAATCAATGGCTCCTTTCTCCCCTGTAAAGTCCCTAGGCTTGCAGGAGACGAAATATTTATAAGAACAGGTCTTAACACGTGGCTCTTGATTGAGCACAATTTGCTTAGATGGAGTACTTTTCTGATTCGACGAATGATGAGAATCGTCCTTCTTTGATTCGTGTGTTTTTTAAGAGGGCTTACTATGAGCCACAGATTGAGTCTTAGTGCGAGTACCACTTGATTCCTTGAACTGTCTGTCAAGAGCTCTAGTAACGACATTGTCTATCAATGCTTGAAGATATGTACCAGCTACGTTTACTCTGGTGGTATCATTTCTCTCCCTTGGATGACTGTTAACCTCTTCTGATTCAGACATGCTGAAGCTTGATTTCTATAAAATAATTGACAATAGTTTATTAAGAGGTTTGCTATAGAATCATCATTTTTGATGATTTATTAACCATGGTAATATAAACCATATTGGTTAATTTGTCAGTCAAGCTTTTATTTTAAACTTTTTGTTATAATTAATCCCTAGTTATAAAACATTAAGGGTATTATTAAAGGCACATAAGGCCTAGTCACAAGGACAATTTTAAGCCATGATTTCATAGAATCGAGGCATTAAGGTTTGAACGTAGTTCATTACCTTTTATTTTTTTTTGAACGACAAATTTGGATCACTGATGGACCACTGGAGTATCATCGTGCCACCAGGGCAACCACCCGATCATATCCATCTCCACTAGGCATAATGCCACACCAAATCAGGAGGAAACCCAATAAATATGGGAAAACCCCCCTTGTGGGAATCGAACCCAGGACCTATTGGTCCCAAAGCCTTATCCCACCACCATGATGCCACTAGACTATAAACCTTTTATTGACAGGGAGTCATAGACTACAATTGTATTTTGTCTTATAAGACAATAAGTGTGGCCCGTAGGCACTTCATCGCTAATGGATGTCTTATATGTGATCATCTTAATTGACGATTTGAACCCATGATTTCTAGAACATTAGGCTAGATAAGGAATCTGGAATAATCCAATATAAGGATGACATGTATGACTTTACTGAATCACATTTGCCAAGAGTGCTAACATGTTTTCAGATGTTAACAAGGATTTGAATCTTTTAAATAGGTTTTACCATCATGGCCAAGCCTAAAGTAACATATCGGCTAGGTTATACCTTTAAGATTCCTTTTAATATTTAATGGTATATCAATTATAAATTGGAATGATATTTTAATTTATTTTATATAATATTCATACATATAACGACAAAGGAATTTTAAATTAAAACATTCCATTAAATGAAAGAAGTACATAATTACCCTAAACGGGACTTGGAAGAAATAACATTGTCCACACAGGGACTAAAATAAGAAATACAAGTCCTCGCAGGGACCAAATACATAAATAAAATGTCCACGTAGGGACTTAATTGAAATAAGCAACAATACAGATAAATAAGGATTTTAATAATCCCTCTTCTTCTTCTTCTTCCCCTTTATTAGGTCTGCCAAACCCTTAAATAGACCCCGGCGGCTTCTACGCTCCTCCTGTACCTCTCGTTCCACCTGGTTCAACCTTTGAAGGATTTCCTGCTGCTGCGGTGGTTGGATCTGTGGCGGCTGCGGCTGAGGTTGAGGAGGTGGCGGGTATTGATACCTATATGCTGGGTACCCAGTTGTCACACCCCGATTTCCACGTGTCACCGGTGGGCCCGGTGGGGGAGTATCGTGACGTGGTTGGCAACATAATAGTCAAACAACACAATATCAATATGCACAGCGGAAGCAAATTTAAAATATGATACAACTGAATTTAATATTGTAATATCAAAGTCACAATATTCGGAAGTTTATCCACAGATGGATCGAAATAAAAATAATATTTATGGTTCAACAGACTTCAGGCATCTTAAGCTTGCGAGACTTCTAATGATGCTAAGGAGAAATCCCAGCCAATTTCGTCTAGTAACTGCATTTAATCTTTTTGGGAAAACACGTCAGTTTACACTGGTAAATACATTCAACTGACTCATTTTGGAAAATGATTGAAAATTGGTTTGGATGCACATGGCATAAACATTTTATTTAACTTGGGAGAATTATCTAATATTATAATCTTGTGAATGAATTACATGTTCCTTGTGCGTTCAGTAGCCCGGATCTTGTCCGGGTTAAAGATCAATAGACACACCACAATGTTGTTTTGTGCACTGACGGGTGTACGCCTACACCCCGCGCTTAAGTCGTGGCCATTTCGTAAAATGATGCCAATGATATCCGGGACATGGTCATTAACCCCCCCAAAGGCTTTAAGTAACAATACTGTTTAAATGAGCCGATCAAATTTATTCAATTACCCACTCAACGGTGGAGAATTTGATGCCCGATCAAGCGGTATGCTATATACCGTAACCCAAGCCCGTATAGGGAAAATAAGTTAAAAGTATTTACCTGAGCAAAGTATAATTCACAATTAGCAAAATGCACGTGGCTTTTACTGGTCCTCCTAATCTGGAATGAAGGTTTTATAATAACCTATTAGAATCCTAACGGGTCTTTAATTAAGCTTAAGCTTAGACCGGCTAGTTTCAAAGATACGGTTCGTACGCACGATTAAGCGAAGACCGGATAGAATGTGATTTAGACCCGACAAGTTTGAAGACTTGTTTAATATGGGTTTATTATTCACATTCTGGATTTTGAGATAGAACCGTTAAGGTTTGACCCGTTTCGGCTAATTTATGTAAACTTGTTACATAAACCGAACCGTACGCGTAATAAGCGTAACGGGTATTCATGAGAGCTACATACAGGTTTCCAAAGTTAATTATGTCTCAAATATGTTGTGACATCAGTAAGATGTCTTTCATTATGCCCGAAACGTGTTTAAACACAAACTAGGCCCCGTAGGGGTAGTTTGGTCATTTAAAAGTTTATAAAAGAGTTTAAGTAACAATCTGAGTTACATGTCTGATGTAATCAGCAAAAATACATAATTTTCTAAGTTATATCAGTAGGATAAAGCATATATGTTAAATTTATCATTTTTAACCAAACTATGCCCCGTAGGGGTATTTTGGTAATTTCACATAAGCCGAAAAGCTCAAAACTGAAGTCTGAGTTTATCAACCTTTGCTTACTGTTAAAATATTATAATTTGCCTAAAATATCAGTAGGTATCAACCCGGGTATGTCCAATATAATTTTGATACATACTTTGCGTTAAAAACGCTTAATAAGGCGATTAAAGGCCATTTCCGGGTTCGATACTTAAATCTGATATTTTTATATTTCCAGAAGGCTTAAAATAATTTATTTGTCATATGTGATCAGTAGCAAAAAGGTTTGGAGTCGTTTAGATATGTAAAACTCATTTTATGGCCCGTAAGGGCAAAACCGACAATTACCGGATTAAGCCTACGACTACTAGTTATGCTCAGCCTAAAATTAATTAAAAATATTTAAAAATCCCAAAATAATATATTACATCAGTGGGTAAAAGATTTGATATCAAAAAGTAGGCTTAACTGATGTCAAACTTTGCATACATGTTTATATATCAGTAATTAAAGTTTCTACTCTTTTACATTTCCAAAAATCACGTTTTAAGGTAATAAGGGCATAACGGTCAACATATGAACAATTAACGGAAACATGCATATTCATTGGATAACTAATGAACCAAGGTGTATAATCACAGAGGGTTATTCTAACATGTAACCTAGTCCAATTAAAGCTCTGAGGTATTTCTAAAACATGCCTAAACGGGTCAGAACTGAAAGTCAAAGTGAAAGTCAAACTATGTGACTTTCGGTTCCGAACCGGGTATTTACAGGAATTTGTCGGGTTGAACATGTGTAGACATGTTCTTACACTTATTACTAAGTTATAACAATGATCAAACAGGTTGTATATGATCTATAATGTTAATTATGCATAAATGGCATTTTAAGTATCCTGTTGACTTTTTATAAACTAGTTTGACCCGACTTTTGACCTGGTTAGAGTGGTAATCAGGGGGAACCCTTTTGAGGTTTTATTACCCACATAAATACCAACTTATAACTACTTTTAATTCGAGATATGACTGAGCCATTGCTGACTAATCTCGAAGTCAAACCGTAATTACGACGGTTTGACTTTTAGCTAATTAACTAAGCTGAACTCAATTAAAGAAGGATAAGCAGACTTACAATAGTCCTATGCACGAAATGTGATCAGTTGAGGCTGCTTGGGAGCTCCAGAATTGATCAGGTATGCAATTGAAGGTGTGAGGAATGAGTTGAACACTTGTGGCCTTTTATAGTGAATTCAATCACCACAAGGTGTTGACAACAAGGTCTAGCACACACCACAACCTTCCCACTTGTGTCCTAGATACTTAGGGGGTGCTTTAGGGGTCAAGAGATGTGGAAAATCGGGTAAAGGTTGCGCACAAAGGCAATGGCAGGCAAAAACCCAAATTTCTCGGAGCTGGGCACCCCTCGCGTCGCGCTAGGCCTCGTCTGGTCAGAATTTTATGATTTATTTCATTTTGATCCTTGCCTCTTCAAAACTCGATTAGGCACTTGTTTTCTTGCATTGTAAACCCTCATATTTGATCTATAAAGGCTTTAAAACATATACCCACTTTGCTAAGTCCCCGGTTAACTTTATTGTTACCCGAAAAGTCCTAACTTTCAACGTTTACGCTTTAACCCTTCGCACACGAATTTGATCATAACTTTCTCATACGTTAACGAAACTTTACGAAATTTAAACCGTGTATTCTAGTGAGCATAATTAACCGTTACAAAGCTTCGGGTTTGTCAAAAGGTCACTCAGAGGTATAATTTAAACATGTTGACACATTTGGCCCCTGTAGTTTGTAATCTCTCACTTTTAGCTTCGTATGATCCATGATTTATTCATTTGAAGGTATGAGCATCTTGTAGGGTTAATATACAATGTATTTATTCACTATTGACACTTAGAATACGTATATTCACATACTTTCCATGTTTGTCAACTTTAGTCCTTTCATAATATCCTTTCACACGTTTAAACATACGACACGTGTCTACACATTATAGGACGTGAATTTTCGAGGTGTTACATCCTCACCCCCTTAAAATAAATCTCGACCCGAGATTTACTGAAATAAGTAAGGGTACTTTTCTTTCATCGTGGATTCAACTTCCCACGTGTATTCGGGACCTCTACGGGCATCCCATTTGACCTTAACAATAGGTACATGCTTCCTTCGAAGCTTCTTTACCTGTCGATCTTCAATCGACAAAGTTTTTTCCACAAACTTCAAGCTCTCATCTATATGCACATCTGTATGTGGTATAACCAGTGATTCGTCAGCGAAGCACTTCTTCAGATTGCAGATGTGGAACACATTGTAAATTCCACTGAGCTCTTCTGGTAAGTTTAACTTATAGGCAACTGACCCGACACGTTCGATAACCTCGAAAGGTCCTATGTATCTCGGGCTTAGCTTGCCTTTCTTACCAAACCGCATCACTCCCTTCCAGGGTGACACTTTAAGTAGGACTTTGTCACCTACTTCGAAGTGAAAATCCTTACGCTTAGGATCAGCGTAACTCTTCTGCCTATCTCGGGCAGCTTTGAGACGGTCACGAATCTGGACAATCTTGTCCGTTGTTTCGAACACTATCTCTGGTCCTGATAATTGGACATCTCCAACTTCCACCCAACAAATAGGTGATCTACACTTTCTACCGTATAATGCCTCGAAAGGCGCAGCCTTAATGCTGGTATGGTAGCTATTGTTGTAGGAGAATTCGATTAATGGTAGGTTCTTATCCCAACTACCACCCAAATTGATCGCACATGCACGTAGCATGTCTTCTAACGTTTGAATAGTACGCTCACTCTGACCGTCAGTCTGAGGATGATAAGCCGTACTAAAATTCAAACGTGTGCCCAAAGATTGTTGGAAACTCTTCCAAAAATGCGACGTGTACCTAGTATCTCTATCAGAGATAATAGCCACAGGTATGCCATGTAAGGCTACAATCTTATCAACGTATAACTGGGCTAACATGTCGGAGCTATAAGTCTCCTTGATGGGTAAGAAATGTGCTGACTTAGTCAGTCTATCAACTATAATTCATATTGTATCATTGCCTTTCCTTGTCTTTGGCAACTTGGTGATAAAATCCATCGTCACCATTTCCCACTTCCACGTACGAAGTTCAGGCTGTTGTAGCAAACCTGACGGTTTTTTATGCTCGGCCTTGACTTGCGCACATGTCAAGCATTTAGCTACATGGGTGGCTACAGACTTTTTCAAGCCTATCCACCAATAATTTGCCTTTAGATCCTGGTACATCTTATCAGCTCCAGGATGAACGGAGTATTTGGAACTATGGGCTTCTTGGAGGATGACATCTCGAAGTCCTCCATAAATTGGAACCCATATTCGTCCATTTAATCGTAAAATTCTGTCCTTGCTAAGAGTTAACTGCTCCTCATTTTCCCCTAGTTTTTCGTTAGGATAGTTAGCTTTCAACACAGCTTCCTTCTGTGCAGCCAACAACCTTTCAATCAAATTATTCTTTATTTCCATGCGCTTGGCATTGATTCGGATGGGTTTCACCCTCTCCTTTCTACTCAAGGCATCGGCGACTACATTCGCCTTGCCGGGATGGTATCTGATTTCACAATCATAATCATTTAAAGTTTCCATCCAACGGCGTTGCCTCATGTTTAATTCCTTCTGATTAAACAGATGCTGAAGGCTCTTGTAATCAGAATAGATCACACACTTGACACCATAAAGATAATGCCTCCACAGTTTTAGTGCGAATACAACGGCACCCAATTCCAAGTCGTGGGTGGTGTAATTCTTTTCATGCACCTTTAACTGTCGTGAAGCATAGGCAATAACCTTGCCTTTCTGCATAAGCACACACCCCATGCCAGTGTGTGATGCATCGCAGTAGACCACAAACTCTTCTATTCCATCTGGCAATGTCAGTACTGGGGCGTTGCTCAGCTTTTGCTTCAGAATATCGAAGGATTCTTGCTGCTTAGGGCCCCAAATGAACTTTACTTTCTTCTTAGTCAAGGAAGTTAGGGGTGCAGCAATCCTTGAAAAATTTTCGATGAAACGCCTGTAATATCCTGCCAATCCCAGGAAGCTACGAATCTCTGTAGGCGTCTTTGGCTCTTGCCAGTTCATAACTGCTTCAACTTTAGCGGGATCCACTTGGATACCACGCTCACTAACCACGTGTCCAAGGAATTGGACTTCTCGAACCCAAAACTCACACTTAGAGAATTTGGCATAGAGCTTCTCCTAATGCTGGAGTTTGAGAATACATCGTAGGTGTTTCTCATGGTCAGCTTGATTCTTCGAGTAGATAAGAATGTCGTCGATGAAAACGATGACGAATTTATCTAAGTACGGCTTGCAAACGCGATTCATGAGATCCTTGAACGCAGCCGGTGCATTAGTGAGCCCAAAAGGCATCACTAGGAACTCGTAATGACCATAACGAGTCCTAAATGTTGTTTTGTGCACGTCTTCATCTCTAACCTTCAGTTGATGGTAGCTTGACCTCAAGTCAATCTTTGAGAAATAACTTGCTCCTTGTAGTTGATCGAACAAATCGTCGATTCTGGGTAAAGGATACCTATTCTTGATCGTGACCTTATTAAGCTCACCATAATCGATGCACAGACGCATCGACCCGTCCTTCTTCTTTACAAACAGGGCTGGCGCTCCCCAAGGAGACGAACTAGGTTTAATGAAACCCTTAGCTAGCAGTTCATCTAGTTGTGCCCTCAATTCTTTCATCTCCGTTGGAGCCAACCTATAGGGTGCTCTGGCAACTGGTGCTGCTCCGGGGATGATATCAATCCTGAATTCCACTTGCCTATCTGGTGGCAAACCAGGTAGTTCTTCTGGAAAAACTTCTGGGAATTCAGAGATGACAGGGATGTCTTCTATCTTCGGTTTAGGCTCATCAATAATCACTTGTGCCATGTAGATGACACAACCCTTCTTTAAACACTTGGAAGCCTTGAGCATAGTTACTTGCTCCGGCAATCCATACTGGGTATCTCCCCGAATGGTAAGTGATTCACCAGACGGAGTCTTTATCACCACTTGCTTTCTGTTGCAGACAATCCGGGCCTGGTTATGAGATAACCAGTCCATACCCAGAACTATGTCAAAACCGGCCAACTTAAAGGGGAGTAGAGACAGAGGAAAAGAATGGTTCTTAATGGATATAACACACCCATCTAACATAGTTGAGACGGTTTCTAGTGTACCATCTGCTAACTCCACCTCATAATTCACGTTTAAGGTTTTGACAGGTAATTTCAGCAATTTGCAAAATTTATGATCTACAAACGACTTATCAGCGCCTGAATCGAAAAGTACTCTAGCAAAGACGTCATTTACAAGGAAAGTACCTGTAATAACGTTGTCGTCTAGAATTGCTTCCTTTGCGTCCATTCTGAAGACTCTAGCATTAGTCTTCTTGGCCTCTTCAGGCTTCTTGGTGTACTTAGGGCAGTTGGTTTTAATGTGTCCCTTTTCATTGCAACGGTAGCACGTTGCGTCTTTCAACTTCTTGCAATCCAAGGTTTTGTGATCCGTGGACTTGCAAATACCACAAGCATAAGTTTTTGATTGAGTCTGTGAGTTCGACTCAAGTCTGCACTTTCCAAAGTGCTGCTTCTTGCAAATTTTGCATTTGGGCTTCTCACCAGAATTATGCCCATCTTTCCTTGAATTCGATCCTTTCTTGTGGTCACCGTTCCCACGGTGCTTCTTGTTCGACTTTCGTGAACCATCATCTTCACGCTTTCTCTTCTCAGCCTCCTTATTCCTCAGCGATCTCTGCCTGACCGCATTCAGAGTGAAGGATAATGAAATGTCAGCTACTGATCGAAAAGTAGCTGGCCGAGAAGCTTTCACGCTTGCCTTGATCTCGAGGGCTAAACCACCGATAAAACGAGCTATTCGCTTTGGTTCCGGGGTTACTAAATATGGAACCAACCGAGACATAGTGTTGAAGCTCGTTAGGTAAGCTTGACAGTCAAGGTTTATCATCACCAAGGATAGAAAATCAGATTCTATCTTCTCCACCTCATGTTGAGGGCAGTAATTTTCCCTGATAAGGGAAACAAATTAATCCCATGACATATTATACAATGGGATTTTCCCGGTGGCTTGAATCAGAGATCTCCACCATGCTAAAGCTTCACCCTTAAAAGACTGCGACACAAACTTGACCACGTCTCTTTCAGCGCATCCCCTGATGTCTACAACCGTATCCATCTCATCCAGTCATGTCATACAGTCAATGGCTCCTTTCTCCCCATTAAAATCCCGGGGCTTGCACGAAACAAAGTATTTATAAGAGCAACCCTTCTCACGGGGTCCGTGGTTCAGTACAACTTGCTGAGACCGAGCACTGTGGTTCGAGGAGCGTCGATCATCATCTTTCTTCGGGTCGTCCTTCTTGGACGGTGGCTTTGAAGGCTGTGTAGATAGGGTCCTACTATGAGTCCCACTATACTCTTCGTACTGTCTTTCCAAAGCCTGTGTAACAGCGCCGTCTATGATCGCTTTCAATTCAGCACCCGTTAGATTAATCCGGGCGTTCTGGTTATTCTCCTCTGGATGACTATTACCCTCGTCCGAGTTAGCCATTTTAATTGAACTGTTGCAGAAAACAAGGACAATAGTTTATTTGGGAGTTTATTAAGGAATTGTCTTTTATGGCAATTCATTAACCATGGTAACAGAGACCATATTTGGTTAATTTATAAATCATATTTATTTAGGATTTCTATTATAATTTATCCTAATTATAAAACATTAGCAGTTTTATTTGTGGCACAAAAGGCCTAGTCACATGGACACTTTTAATTTAATCTATGATTTCAGAGAATCAAAACATTAAGGTATACTGGCACAATAGGCCTAGTCACAAGGACAATTATAAATTATATGCTAGGATTTCAGAGAATCAAAGCATTTGAGGTTTGAACCTAGTTCTTTACCTTTATTTGACAGGGAGTCATAGCTACCACTGCCTCTTGGCTCATATGGAAATGAGCAGAGCCCGTAGACACTATATTACCACGTATGGTAAAAATATGATCATCTTAATTGAAGGTTGGGGGTTGTTGGGCTCGTATGGTAAAAAAAAGCAGGTGTAGGACCCCGAAAGAATGATGCGACAGGGATCGTTGCAATGGTATATATGAAGGTTGGGGGTTGTTGGGCTCGTATTCTGGTTGCGGCCCAAAAGGGTTAGGAGGTGTTGAGCTATGTGAGACCGACCGTCTAGCCGGCTCAACAAGGTTTCTCCGGTTCTGCCGGGGATCGTCACTTTCTGTCGTAGATGGAGCTCGAGCATTCGAAGGTCCAGCTTCATTATCGTTGGGGGCGGTGACTGTCCCCTTGCCTCGTCCTCTCCTTCGGAAGAATCTTGGCGGCATTTTTAAATCCTGTCATTATAATGTGAGATAACAACCAAAAATATATGCAAACTAAAGGACAACGCAAACAAAGTGGAATTCGTCCTATGTTATATGTCTAGACTCGAAAGTTTAGAAATGTGCAATTGTGTAACTGAGATTAAACACAAAAGGCTAGTGTTTAATTCGCTCAGTGTTGGCTCTGATACCAACCTGTCACACCCCAATTTCCACGTGTCACCGGTGGGCCCGGTGGGGGAGTATCGTGACGTGGTTGGCAACATAATAGTCAAACAACACAATATCAATATGCACAGCGGAAGCAAATTTAAAATATGATACAACCGAATTTAATATTGTAATATCAAAGTCATAATATTCGGAAGTTTATCCACAGATGGATCGAAATAAAAATAATATTTATGGTTCAACAGACTTCAGCCATCTTAAGCTTGCGAAACTTCTAATGAAGCTAAGGAGAAATCCCAGCCAATTTCGTCTCGTACCTGCATTTAATCTTTTTGGGAAAATACGTCAGTTTACACTGGTAAATACATTCAACTGACTCCTTTTGGAAAATGATTGAAAATTGGTTTGGATGCACATGGCATAAACATTTTATTTAACTTGGGAGAATTATCTAATATTATAATCTTGTAAATGAATTACATGTTCCTTGTGCGTTCAGTAGCCCGGATCTTGTCCGGGTTAGAGATCAATAGACACACCATAATGTTCTTTTGTGCACTGACGGGTGTACGCCTATACCCCGCGCTTAAGTCGTTGCCATTTCGTAAAATGATGCCAAGGATATCCGGGACATGGTCATTAACCCCCCCAAAGGCTTTAAGTAACAAGACTGTTTAAATGAGCCGATCAAATTTATTCAATTACCCACTCAACGGTGGAGAATTTGATGCCCGATCAAGCGGTATGCCCGTATAGGGAAAATAAGTTAAAAGTATTTACCTGAGCAAAGTATAATTCACAATTAGCAAAATGCACGTGGCTTTTACTGGTCCTCCTAATCTGGAACGAAGGTTTTATAATAACCTATTAGAATCCTAACGGGTCTTTAATTAAGCTTAAGCTTAGACCGGCTAGTTTCAAAGATACGGTTCGTACGCACGATTAAGCGAAGACCGGATAGAATGTGATTTAGACCCGACAAGTTTGAAGACTTGTTTAATATGGGTTTATTATTCACATTCTGGATTTTGAGATAAAACTGTTAAGGTTTGACCCGTTTCGGCTAATTTATGTAAACTTGTTACATAAACCGAACCGTACGCGTAATAAGCGTAACGGGTATTCATGAGAGCTACATACAGGTTTCCTAAGTTAATTATGTCTCAAATATGTTGTGACATCAGTAAGATGTCTTTCATTATGCCCGAAACGTGTTTAAACACAAACTAGGCCCCATAGGGGTAGTTTGGTCATTTAAAAGTTTATAAAAGAGTTTAAGTAACAATCTGAGTTACAGGTCTGATGTAATCAGCAAAAATACATATTTTGATAAGTTATATCAGTAGGATAAAGCATATATGTGAAATTTATCATTCTTAACCAAACTATGCCCCATAGGGGTATTTTGGTAATTTCACATAAGCCGAAAAGCTCAAAACTGAAGTCTGAGTTTATCAACCTTTGCTTACTGTTAAAATATTATAATTTTCCTAAAATATCAGTAGGTATCAATCCGGGTATGTCCAATATAATTTTGATACATACTTTGCGTTAAAAACGCTTAATAAGGC
Organism: Helianthus tuberosus; assembly: GCA_030545235.1. Taxonomy (NCBI): domain Eukaryota; kingdom Viridiplantae; phylum Streptophyta; class Magnoliopsida; order Asterales; family Asteraceae; genus Helianthus; species Helianthus tuberosus. Next base: position 73,135,218 of record CM060383.1, read on the forward strand.
GATTAAAGGCCATTTCCGGGTTCGATACTTAAATCTGATATTTTTATATTTCCAGAAGGCTTAAAATAATTTATTTGTCATATGTGATCAGTAGCAAAAGGTTTGGAGTCGTTTAGATATGTAAAACTCATTTTATGGCCCGTTAGGGCAAAACCGACAATTACCGGATTAAGCCTACGACTACTAGTTATGCTCAGCCTAAAATTAATTAAAAATCTTCAAAAATCCCAAAATAATATATTACATCAGTGGGTAAAAGATTTGATATCAAAAAGTAGGCTTAACTAGGCTATACGCTAATTACGCCGTTTTATTAACACAAAGCTTTAATTTTGCGATATTGAGCATAACTCTAAATCTACAATTCAAACTGATGTCAAACTTTGCATACATGTTTATATAATAGTAATTAAAGTTTCTACTCTTTTACATTTCCAAAAATCACGTGTTAAGGTAATAAGGGCATAACGATCAACATATGAACAATTAACGGAAACATGCATATTCATTGAATAACTAATGAACCAAGGTGTATAATCACAGAGGGTTATTCTAACATGTAACCTAGTCCAATTAAAGCTCTGAGGTATTTCTAAAACATGCCTAAACGGGTCAGAACTGAAAGTCAAAGTGAAAGTCAAACTATGTGACTTTCGGTTCCGAACCGGGTATTTACAGGAATTTGTCGGGTTGAACATGTGTAGACATGTTCTTACACTTATTAGTAAGTTATAACAATGATCAAACAGGTTGTATATGATCTCTAATGTTAATTATGCATAAATGGCATTTTAAGTATCCTGTTGACTTTTTATAAACTAGTTTGACCCGACTTTTGACCTGGTTAGAGTGGTAATCAGGGGGAACCCTTTTGAGATTTTATTACCCACATAAATACCAACTTATAACTACTTTTAATTCGAGATATGACTGAGCCATTGCTGACTAATCTCGAAGTCAAACCGTAATTACGACGGTTTGACTTTTAGCTAATTAACTAAGCTAAACTCAATTAAAGAAGGATAAGCAGACTTACAATAGTCCTATGCACGAAATGTGATCAGTTGAGGCTGCTTGGGAGCTCCAGAATTGATCAGGTATGCAATTGAAGGTGTGAGGAATGAGTTGAACACTTGTGGCCTTTTATAGTGAATTCAATCACCATAAGGTGCTGACAACAAGGTCTAGCACACACCACAACCTTCCCACATGTGTCCTAGATACTTAGGGGGTGCTTTAGGGGTCAAGAGATGTGGAAAATTGGGTAAAGGTCACGCACAAAGGCAATTGCAGGCAAAAACCCAAATTTCTCGGAGCTGGGCACCCCTCGCGCGACGCCACCCCCCCTCGCGTCGCGCTAGGCCTCGACTGGTCAGAATTTTATGATTTATTTCATTTTGATCCTTGGCTCTTCAAAACTCGATTAGGCTCTTGTTTTCTTGCATTGTAAACCCTCATATTTGATCTATAAAGGCTTTAAAACATATACCCACTTTGCTAAATCCCCGGTAACTTTATTGTTACCCGAAAAGTCCTAACTTTCAACGTTTACGCTTTAACCCTTCGCACACGAATTTGATCATAACTTTCTCATACGTTAATGAAACTTTACGAAATTTAAACCGTGTATTCTAGTGAGCATAATTAACCGTTACAAAGCTTCGGGTTTGTCAAAAGGTCACTCAGAGGTATAATTTAAACATGTTGACACATTTGGCCCCTGTAGTTTGTAATCTCTCACTTTTAGCTTCGTATGATCCATGATTTATTCGTTTGAAGGTATGAGCATCTTGTAGGGTTAATATACAATGTATTTATTCACTGTTGACACTTAGAATACGTATATTCACATACTTTCCATGTTTGTCAACTTTAGTCCTTTCATAATATCCTTTCACACGTTTAAACATACGACACGTGTCTACACATTATAGGACGTGAATTTTCGTGGTGTTACACCAGTTGGGTACGCGGCTTGAAAGGGTCCTTCGGGGTGAAGAGCATTGTAGTTTACCACCTCGAGGTACGGGTCAACATTGGAGGCATTGTAGTAGTTGTAGCCAGGGTAAGCTGGCTGCTCAAAAGGGGTATACGCCACTGCACCGGCGTAAGAAGAAATTGGGTTATCATAACCCATTTGTAGTACTGGTTCGACTGGTGCAGAGTTGACTTAAGAAACTAGGTTTGAAGGCCCACCTATTTGTGGGTCTTTATACAACGGCGAATAGTTGCTGTTGCTGGAGTGTTGGGGGTGCTGAAGTGAAAACCCCCTCGCACGGACATCCGTGCACCTGTTCTTCTTCGCCTCGGTGGTTCTAGAGGCAGCTGCTGCTCTATCGGTGGCGGTGGTGGTGGCGTGACCGCCTCAAAATGTGGGTCCTCAGAGGGGACCTGTTGGTGTGGTGATGAGTTGTGGGAAGGTGTGTACTCCCACTTATAATTACTCCACCATTGGGCAAATGAGTCAGGGCCTCTATATGGCGAACCATGGAAAGATGATCCGTCTGAAATCTCAATGGGACGCGTTGGTATAACTACCCTCCCGAATATTTTTCTGACACCCTAATATATTTTAATTACCCCTATATGTCTTAAAATACACCCCGTATGTGAAAACCGAGCCCAAAATACGTTATAACATTTAAAATAAATAAAAAACAAAGAAATTGGGTTTCAGGCGTGCCGCGTAAACCACCCCGTAACCCTTACGCGGGCCGCGACAATGTAAAAAGCTGGCGAAACCCTGGGCCGCAACGTGGCAGCCACACGTCGAACCTACCCTGTGACCCGGACACCCTAAACCCTGTGTAGGATCGTTTTACCGACCAAATGAGTCGATCAGAAGAGTATTCAGACATAATCAGAGGTGAAATTCATTGATTCTGTCTTTGTTTAGCTTGTATTCACTATTAACTGTCTTGTTTATTGATCTGGTAACAATTTACAGCACGGAGACACTTCGACAAAGCTTCGCCATCGGAAAACAACTTTCTAATTCCGTTTCAAATGAAATGGACCTACACCTATATATAGACAGGTAATTCCGCTTGAACATGACTCAAGCGGAATTACATGTTCAAACGAAATCAGCATCTCAAACGAGATTACATGTTCAAACCAAATTAGGTTAGTAATTTCAAGCGGAATTACCTTTGAGTAATTCCGTGCGGAATTACCTTCAACCATAATTTCGTATGTTTTCTCGTAAAACGTGCCTAGATCTGTCAATTCTAATCTAAGACTCGAACGAAGAAGAAGTCGACAGACAATTGCACCAACAGACTCCCCCTTGAATGTTGACGGAATCTTCAGTGAGAGTCTTCATCATGATGACTCTTCAATCTTGATCAGTCTTCTTTCTTTCTCAGCATGTTCCAGGATCTATCTCTGGCTCTAACCTTGTCAGACTCCCCCTTTCATTATGCTGGGATCGCTGTCTGGAATTAGCTATCACCTTGAGTTCAAACCCTGGCTTTAACTCTGTTTAAGACCTTTACAGGTTCTGAAACATCTCCTGGCTCTTTGTAGCAACAGGATCAGAAACCTAGCTTCTTAAATATTTCCTGCACACATTTTCTCAACAAAACATAAGTTTTTACTTAAATCAATAAGAAAAACTTACTGGTAGAAACCATTCAATCATAATAGTTACATCAAGTTCAATTTAATGACTTTGATTAACTGATCAAACTTTTCTCAAAACAAATTTATTCATTTAAGCACACATACCCATCCCTGTTCATCATGTTCAGCACTTGAAATTTTGAAAATCAGCTCTTCAACATCAGTTGTCGAAAATCTTTTTGAATTTTCAAATAAAACTAAACTTCTAGAAAGAACAATATAGAAATGCAGTAAGAAATATTTACAAACACTATTTTTGTGAGTTTGCGTAAGAGGATCATATCAGTTTATGTGACCAATCACTAGCACCATTAAGCTTTAAACATTTTCAGTTCTAAACGATTCACATAGATTGACGATATTGTTGTCCACTTAAACTCAATCTAAAAACTTTCAAAATGCTTACCGATACGTTAAGGTATATTAATTTTGCACTAAATTCTTATGGACCCCACGATCTCAGCATATCCCCTCATCATGCAATACACTGACTCAAGTAATGCCTTTAAACTTTTATCAACTGTGATTTGTACGAAAACAAAGCAGAATGTGTAAACATTAACAATCAGATCGATACTTCCGTATACGCAGAGAAAGTCCAATGTTTAAACAAAATAAGAAAATAAAAATAAGTTGAAATTTTTTAGGCTTTAACCACCAGTTCGATACTCCCGTATACGCAGAGGTGATCTAAAGCTTAAACGCAACACCAAAGAAAATAAAACAGAATGTTTAGGCAATAACATCCAGGTCGATACTCACGTATACGCAGAGGATGTCCAATGCTTAAACAAAATAAAGAAATAAAACAAGTTTAAATTTTTGCAAAATGAAATGCACAATCACAGTGGTTTTTCAGTAAAGTAGTGAAAGTTCACAAACTTAACATGTTTTATGTCTTTCGGCAATCATCGATTACTGAGTAGGCACACAATCAAGAAGGACAAAACTAAGTACTATGCTTTCAACCATGTTTCCCACTAGAACTAGGCTTTTTCATTTAAGTTTGTATCGTTATCGCAAATCTACTAGTCTAGCTGAGCCTACCGTCACATCTTTAGTGAGACCGTTTATCACATTATATCTTTCCATTTCTTTAGCATGCTGTGACAATCCAACTGATCTACTATCATATCCTCTTTTTCACAACAAAACTCATTTTTGCTTTTTTCAATGTTTTTGGAATTTTCAAATTTTCAAATTTTTAAATTTTTTTTTACTCCCCCTAAAATCAAAATATGTCTCAATTTTGATTTTCTGAGAAAATTTGAAAACAAACTGTACAAGATAAAGTGACAACACGATGAGAATTATTTCAATTCTCCATTTTCTTGTCTTAAACAATCATAACTCCCCCTGACAACAAAACAATTTTCTCATTATGATTTCAAAACACTTAAGTTTGTTTTAACCAAAATGATTTTTCCGGAAAATAAGTTTTGTTGATTTTACCACTTATAGATTAGGGGTTCATCACATTGTTCTTTCAACCACTTTAAAAATGTAACAATTTTAAGTTTTAACAACAATATCACTTGTAGAAAATCAAGTACAACTTAATGTCCCTGATTAACCACTTGTAATTCGAAATATCACAAAAGTGAATTTCTCAAGAAAGATGCCGATTCCTGCTTCACACTTACCAACCTGGAAGCTCCGGCAAGTCAGGTTTTTCATTTAAACAGATTTACCCAAGCCTGACAGTCCTTGGGTGCTTTTGAAATTCCGTTTGACAATGATGGAAAATTTGCATCATTCATTGTCAAACTGGAATCACCACTTTTTACCTCAACACATGGCTCTTCTGGCTTTACCACACCAGATTCATCGCCTGAACGTGGCTTGTCTGACTTTGATGAGTCAGATTCATTGCCAACAACTGGCTCCTTTGTTTCCAGAGAAACAAATTCATCACCAGAAAGTGAAGATTTTACTTTCTTTTGTTTGTTAATCTCTTGATTAACCCCTTTATCTTTCTTCATTCCCTCTTTCGTCCTCAGATTTGTATCTGATGAATCCGTTTTGCTTGATTTGTCATTCTTTGGCGAGCAAGACGATTTATAAGAACTGCTATCTGATTTTCTTTTTGTATCCGAGGATAAAATCCTTTCGAGATATTCTCTTGCTTTCTTTCTCTTCTTCCTAAGTCTGTCTTTTTGCCCCTGCGAAAGCTTCACTTTCTGTTCTAGAACTTTCTTTTCTTGAACTTTCTGTTCTTTGGGCTTTGCTTTGACACTGACTGGTTTCTTTGCCATTTTCTGAGATTCAGCCCTCGATCTTCCCTTTAATCTCATTGGGCAATCCCTGGCAATGTGTCATTTGATATTGCATTCAAAGCATCTTCTCGTCTCATAACTCCAGTTCTGGCAGTTAACATCAATGTGTCCTCTCACACCACAATTGTAATACACTCTGTTATCATACCATTCACCACTTTCATACCAAACGTTCAAGTCATAGCACTGTTTGGCCTTGTGGTAGTCATCATTCTCTTTGAAAACTGGATTTGTCTTTTGAGCACTGTGCTCAAACTTGCACCACTTATTACCAACAATTTTTGTGTTTTGTTTTTCAACTTTTTGTGATTTTATATCACGATTGGATGATTGAACTGATGAGCTTTTATTTTCTTTTTGAAAATTTTTGGGCTTTTTATCCTTTTGTTTTTGTTCCACATTATTCTTTACAGGTTTTTGCGTTGAGCGTTCACCTTTCTCAGTAGAATGTAAAACAGTTTCTTGAAATTTTTCTTTTAATTTCAAAAATATTTTTCTTTTCTCAACTTCATCATCAGTTTTCTCATCACAATCTTCAATTTTGACTTTGTCAAAATTTGTGACATTGTCACTTATTGGAACAGAATTGATCGGTTTTGGACAAGGATGATTCAAAAATTCTGACGAGGTCACAAAACCTTTCAATTTCTTTTCAAGCTCATCAATTTTATTCTGAGCTTTTTCAGCTTTATTTTCAAGATGAATGATTTTCTGAAGATGAGAATTTATTGCAATTTGCTTTTCAATATTATTTTTTACCAAAAATAGATTTCTCATCTTCTAAAATCTTTATTTGATTTTCAAAATCCTTTTCTTTTTCTTTTAAAAATTTCTTTTCCAATGTCAAACTCTCCACATCTTTTAAGAGTTTGACATTTTCTGATCTGGATTTATCACAAATTAAGCACATCCCAGGAATCTGTTTATCATCAGCTTCATCCTCAATCTTTAAATCTGGAATCTCTTCAACCTGTTTTTTCATCACTTGAACATTTTCTTCCACATTTGCTGTCTTTTGATCCTTCATTTTTGTAGCTCGTTTATTTTTTAGTAACTCCAATTTTTGCTGCAAGAAGCATATTATACAAATCAGGTGACAGCAAAACTCTATAAAATTCAAGTTGGCTAATTGCTTTACTGTCATCATCACTCTCTTCATCTAATGAGTTATCAAACATTGGAGCTTTCTCCGAAACACTTTCTGAAATATTCTCAGTTTTTTCTGAATCAACTTCTGGATTATTTTCAACCTTATCCAGAGCAGTTTTTTAATCCATTTTTACTGAAACTGGTTCTTTTGAAATTGATTCTTCAAAAACTGGTTCTTCTTTAATCTTAGTATAACTCTCTTGTTGAGATACAAAGTAATACAATGCAATATGTTCTTCAGTTTCCATGTTTTGGTAACAAATTTCACAATAACAATCACTTTCAAACGAAATTACACTTCAAACAGAATTCCTTTCAAACGAGATTACCAACACAAATGAAATCCTGTTCAAACGAAATTAGCTTTGAAACGGAATTACTCTAATTTCGTTTGTAATGACAATCTTTCAAACAGAATTGTAATTCCGCGTGAAACCACTCAAACGGAAATACCAACTGAAACGGAATTAGCTGATTTCGTTTGAATTTTTCAAACGGAATTATCTTTTCAAACGGAATTAACTGGTTTCGTTTGAAATTACATCAATTTTTCAAACGGAATAAGGTGTTCGTTCAAACGGAATTACAGTTTTGGTCCAATTTTGCCACTTTTAGACTGAATTTGGGTCTCAAACTTTCAAGGGTTTGTTAAAACAGTATTTCGCACGTTATATGTGAAAATCAGTCCATTTTAACCGTGAAAACTTGATTAATTTTGAAAAGAAGGTGTAGAAATCAGAATTTTCCAGTGAAAACGAGCTAAACGGTAAGAACTCTTCTTCCTGAGCTCTGATACCACATGTAGGATCGTTTTACCGACCAAATGAGTCGATTAGAAGAGTATTCAGACAGAATCAGAGGCGGAATTCATTGATTCTGTCTTTGTTTAGCTTGTATTCACTATTAACTGTCTTGTTTATTGATCTGGTAACAATTTACAGCACGGAGACACTTCGCCGTCGGAAAACAACTTTCTAATTCCGTTTCAAATGAAACGGACCTACACCTATATATAGACAGGTAATTCCGTTTGAACTTGACTCAAGCGGAATTACATGTTCAAACGAAATCAACATCTCAAACGAGATTACATGTTCAAACGGAATTAGGTTAGTTATTTCAAGCGGAATTACCTTTGAGTAATTCCATGCGGAATTACCTTCAACCCTAATTTCGTATGTTTTCTCGTAAAACGTGCCTAGATCTGTCAATTCTAATCTAAGACTCGAACGAAGATGAAGTCGACAGACAACTGCACCAACACCCTACCCGGGCTATTACGCGGGCCGTGTAACCCTTGGGTTACACTTTACGCGGGCCGTGTGAGGACCAGAATCAGGCCCTATATAAGGAGGCCTCGGGCTTCAACACAATTCGTTCATTTTTCTTTTCTCAATCTCGAATTCTCACATTATAGGCATAATTCTTGAGTATAATACCCCCTAATTAGCGAGGTTCTGCTCCCTTGTAAGTATTATAACCCCAGTTTCGTATTAGATACGCTGCCCGATTGATTTAGGGTTCCGTAATAACTGTCGTGGTTCTGCCCGACGTAGTTGCTGGAATACCGTCTCGGGGAGGGTATCGTTAATATAATTAAAGGGTTATTATACTAACATATGTACATTTGTGTAAATTATAGATTAATCCCAGGAAACCCTTACACGAAGTCTAAGATAGCAATGTGAGTTTATCCGCTTTTTGTAAACCCTTTTGTGAACTGTTTTACAAAACCTTAAATGTTTTACAATGTGATTAAGCAGTGATTGAGTCTTTGTAGTTCTTCAATTACTGCCAGTATGTTGGGGTTTTGTATACAAAATGTGGAACACGTTACCATTGGACGACGAGTTAGCCAATGTGTAATATGACCCACCAGTCAGGATTGACAGTACTGAATGAGTAATTGTTTAGAAATAAAAAATGTGATCGCTCTCAATACTGTGTTAATTGATAAAATGTTTCTTGATTGAACTGAGATTCACTCACTAGTATTTTCCACTGACAAATGTTTTTAAAACGCGTTTCAGGTAACACAATGTGACTGCCAATTAGTAATAAGCCAGCTGGAGAGCACTGACGACTTGGAAAAATGTGGCTATAAAAGTTACCAAAAAGACGATGTTTTAAATTCAATAAAATAGGGTTTATCCCTATAAACATATTGTAATAAAGAAACTTGGATTTTACCCATGTGGTTATTAATATAAAATATGGTGGTTTTACTCTGATAAACATTTCCTAACTACGGTCCTGATGTAATTTCCGCTGCCAAATTAATAATTGATACCACCACAAACGAATGTTCGGGGCCGCCTGTTCCCGGGACAGATACAGGATCGGGGGTTGCGACAAAGGTGGTATCAGAGCCTAGTCACTGATTCAGCCACGGTAGTGTTCTGCTGACATCAATATATTATTTAAATTGTTAGGAAATAAATTCTTAAAATACGTGAATATCTGTATTTTATTGTTATGTGTTATTTGACTATTTGTTAGTTTACAGTATGAGTGATCAAGGACCTTCAGACGTGTATCGTTAGTTGTCCGATTCACCTAGGAGTGAAGGTACTTCTTCCCAGCTTACCCTCTCTGGGTATTCTGCTTATAAGGAAGAAGGGATGTTTGCCTTTAAAGCTCAGTCGGAAGAGCCATTCCCTCAGAAAAAGAGAGGATGGTTCAGTAAGGAAGCGTTTGCGCGTAGGAAAAGAATGCGAAAGTTGCAACAGCAAAGAGTTCTAGCAGCCGCTAAGCGAGAGTCAGATGCCCATACACAGGATATGCTTAATAGAAGCCTAGCCAATTTCCATATCCTAGCTACAACTGCTGCTGACCCAAGTCTGGAACAACTAGTAGCCCCACAACCCTTACCTTTGATTCCCACTCAGCCGATGGAGGTAGAAATGCATGATTTTAACCCTGAGGAAATACCTAGGATACCAGTCCCTAATCCCTTAGACCCAAATTATGATCCATGGTTCGATGATCTTAGGGATTATGTGCCACGCTATCACTTAAACGAAGAAACCTTGCCGAACTTAGCAGCGTATCCAGGTTTGGACCATCTAGATCCCTATTATGACAACGATGAGTACATTAGGGAAATTTTAGAGAATCCTTACCCTCTGGAGAATCCATTACCACAGTATCCAGATCCAATACCAGCACCTGTACCCCCAATGAGTGCAAAGAACTTGCAAGAACTCCGAAATTTCAGAGAAGAAATCATAGAAAGTAGTGAGAGGATGAGGTATGTAGGAGAGCAACTCGTATGGAAATACGACGAGCGTCAGATGGATTTAAGAGGAAATCCATATCCGTGAAGATGAAGGTGAAGTTGGTAATAATAATAAAATAAATAAAATATATGTATAATAATAATAAATCTATCGTAGTATAGACCACTTTGTGGTTAACGAGGCATAATAGTATTGTAATTTTAATTCCTGTTTTAGTGTGTAGTTGACGCATACTATATAGAAAAGAGTAAAGTCGCAATGCACGATGTTTTGACTAATATGTGTATTATGTGGTTGTTATTTAAAATATTAATAATTGGCAATTGTTTAAAATTCAGATGGCTGACGAAGTAAATCAAGGAAATCTGAATAATGATAACCAGAGTAACAATAACTCGGGTAACGAAAATCCAGACAACAACAACAATGGAAACCAAGTGGACAACAGTGCTATCCAACACATAGTAGCACAAGGAATAATAGATGCAATGCCATATATTATTCAAACGGTTAGGGAAGCAGAAAATAAAAGTAAACATGATAGCAAGCGACCCTTTGAACCTGAAAACAGCGTAAACAATGGACCTGTACTTCAAATGCCCATTCCTAAAAGAAGAAGAACCGTGTCTTACAGTTGTTCTTACAAAGAATTATGGTCTTGTAAACCAATGGAATTCTCGGGCAACGAAGGGCCATTGCAACCCTACGCTGGATAGAAAAGACTGAGTCAGTCTTAAGAATAAGCAAGTGCGCAGAAGAAGATAAGATAATGTTTGCTTCCAATTTGTTTAAGAATTCAGCACTAGAATGGTGGAATACTATTCTCCAAACTAAAGGAAGTAATAGAACTTACAATATGGAATGGGAGGAGTTTAAAAACATGGTAGAAAGGAAATTCTGCCCTCCTAATGAAAAAGAACAAATAGCAAACAAGTTCTTAAACCTTAGGATGACTGGTGTAGATAGTAAGGGATACACTAAGTTATTCTTTGAATATGCTCGAATAGTGCCAACCCTTGCTTCACCAGAACCAGTGTTAATCTCCCGTCATATCTGGGGATTAATCAGGGAGATAAGGAATGTAGTCAAGGCAGCTAGACCTCAAACCATAGAAGAAGCTGTAGAACTAGCCAATACCTTGACAGACGAATTAGTTCGTACACGAGAAGATGATCAAAGGAGGAACCTAACCCAGAAGCTCACACAAGAATTTCGTTCTGGAAATTTTAATCGTGGGAAAAATATAGGTTCTACCTTTACACCCTACTGTAAGAAGTGCAAAAGGAAGCATTCAGGGAAATGCTCCATATACTGTAACTTTTGCAAAATATCGGGACACAAAGAAGAAGACTGCAGGAAGAAAGCTAACAACATGATATGTTACAACTGCGGAGAACAAGGTCATATTAAGCCTAATTGTCCAAAATTAGCTCTGGATACAAACAACAAGAATACCAAAAATGCTAGAGCATTTGTTCTGACTGCAGAAGAAGCAAAGATGATCCCGGATGTGATCACTGGTACGTTTTTAGTTAATGATATTTTTGCTAAAGTATTATTTGACTCTGGTGCAAACCAAAGTTTTATTTTGTTTTCGCCTTTTAAAAAATTACTATTTAAATAACACTCCTTGTTTCAGTTCGTTAAGATAGCCTTGACTCCAATCAGAGAGGTTAACGGTCATACGTCTCGGCGCGTCAACCACACATCCCAATGCTCGGATACGGTAGTAGTTCACACATTTCCGCCACGTGTGATCCAGCCTAACACCCCACATCATCATCAACATGATCATCATCATTAAAACAAAAATAACGCTTTTGCTGTTCCTCTTCTTCCCCATTCAATAACCAAAACCGTTCACCCCTACCCTCCTCTCTCTAACCCTGTTCTCTCTCTCTCTTCATCATCATTTTGAAAATACTTATTTCTCTACATTGAACCAACTTGAATGATGATACACCCCGGGTAAAGCTTTTATGTAGCTTTAACGGCAGTATATTGTTGTGGCCACATGATGGGAAACTTAGGTATGTAGGCGGTGAGACGAGGATTTTGAGTGTTCTGAGAGATATGGGGTTTGAGAAACTGATGGGGAGGATGCAAAAGTTGTTTGAGGGGGCGCGTGTTTTGAAATAGAAGCAACCGGATGATGATCTTGATGCTCTTGTGTCGATTGTGGATGATGATGATGATGATGATGTGATTAATATGATGGAGGAGTGTGACAAATTGGGCACGGGTGATGGGTAAACTAGATTGAAAGTATTTTTGTTCTCTAATTTGGAACTTGATGATCTGTTGCATTTTCTTAATGTGGAGCGTAGGGATAGTGAAAGGAGGTATGTAGATGCTTTGAACAACCCACATGATGAGTTTCAAGGAGTTGAGACACCCGTCACAACAGTTAACCTACATCACTTAACAATACCTCATTTGGGTGCGTTGCAACACCAAATGGAGCCACTACGGAGCCCTGGGTATTACACGCCTAGTCATCCTGGTAATGACTTCACATCTCCGCCTTCATGTTCAAGTTACCATAGTCCTTATGGTAATTGTCTTTCACTGGTTGACCACCAGTCCCAGTCACCAGAGAATGTGCATTGGTTACCGCCATCAGGTGAAAACGTTGGTTTTCCTAATAACATACTTCATGGTACCAACATGTTTGAAGTGAATAATGTTTCTCAATATTGTCTCCCTTTGTTTCCCCCTCGGTTTCACATTAGAGATTCAAATGATTATAGACCTTTCTACAACGAGGCACACGGTCATGTTGCTCTGGGACCCACTACATATCCAGATGGCCATCACATTCCGTTACCTAATGTGCATCATGATGACCGCTCACATTATATCCGTCATAGGCATGAGTTTGGCAATGAGTTATTTCATGATCAACCCATACCTCAGTATGGTAGGATTTGACCAGTCACCACCTTTGGTTGACCCTAAAGCTCTTCCTTCAAACATCTTGAATAAGGAAACAAAACAAAACACTAATGTCACTGAATCATTGATTAAGAGAGTGGGAAGTGAGTTGAATGCTGAAGCGAATGTCAAGAACTCCAGAATTGCGAATTTTCACACAGAAGAGGCACTTCGTTCTCCTAAAAGGCGAAGATTAACGTTGGAAGATTGAGTTATATACCTCAAATTGTTTAGTTTGTTAAGAAAGTTGCGTTAGAGTGTGATGAGGAGGTAAAAGGTAAAGCTCAAGATGGTGAGGTCACAGAGGAAACCACTCATGAGTTAGATGTGAGTAATTTACTCCTTTACCCTTGTAACATATCGACATGAGTTCCATTTAATTGGTTTTTAATTAATCTCTTCTTGTTTAGCCAACAATAACTGTAATCTTTTTTAGTTTAGATTGCAGATTTTTGGAAGGAAGCTTTGATGTTAAGTTCATTGCACCACCCAAATGTTGTCTCCTTTTATGGTATACAGTTCGCGATGGGCCGGATGGCTCTTTGGCAACTGTAACAGGGTACATGGTTAATGGATCTTTAAAGCAATTTTTGAAGAAAAAAGACAGGTATCAATTTCCATTTTTTATACATATTTTAGATATTTTGGAGGGTGAGGCTTGCTTGCGTAACAATTACATACTAACGTGTGCACAGAACTATAGATAGGCGTAAAAGACTAATCATAGCTATGGGTACTGCTTTTGGAATGGAATATTTGTATGCAAAGAATGTTGTCCATTTCGATCTAAAATGTGAAAATCTGTTGGTTAATATGAGAGATCCACATAGGCCAACTTGCAAGGTATGTTAACTAATTTATGGACCAAGGAATTGTATGCTTTCATGATTCTTGTTTTACGCTTGTTTTATGAACTTTTTAGATAGGAGATCTTGGCTTATCAAAAGTTAAACAACACACAATGGTGTCTGGTGGTGTTCGTGGAACCTTGCCTTGGATGGCACCCGAGCTTCCTAGTGGAAAAAATCACATGGTAATCGGAAAGGTATACCGCCATAAATGCCATTTGTAAATGTTCATTGTATTTTCATTTATATGTTGACAATTTCTTTCTAAGTTTGATTGATGTTTACTCATTCGGGGTTGCCATCTGGGAGTTGCTCACTGGAGATGGACCTTATACAAATATACACCTTATACAAATATGCATTGTGCTTCTGTTATTGGTATGTTCCTTTTCATTTTTTTTATTTTTGCTTCTAAAGCCTATGCATTTATGTTGATAAGAATTAGCAAATCATGTTGTACTTAGAGGCGCACCCAATACAAAACCGTTTGTAAGTAAGGAACAGTGAGAACTGCAATAAACACAATTACATAATGTTGATCACATGTAGTGTGAGTGTGAAAGATTGGCGGTTACATAACCGCCTTACATATCACGTTTAAAACAGTATGTACACGTGTTTATGCAGTTCCCGCAATTATCTACTTAAAGTTAGTTCTGTATTGAACGTCCTCCTATGTACTTATAGGTTCACATGTTCATAAGATGTAAGGAATATAATATTTGTGCACTTTTGTGGCCTCTTTGTTTTTTAACAGGAGGAATTGTGAACAACACATTGCGTCCTATAATAGCGACATGGTGTGACCCAGAATGGAAGTCATTAATGGAAAGTTGTTGGTTTGCTGATCCACATGACATGCCATCTTTTTTGGAAATTTTTCAGAAATTGAGAACCATGGCTGCAGCAAGCAAAGTCAAATGATATGCCTATCCGCAAATGAACCATTCACTTCTTTCATGCGTGCATATGGGTGAAAAATGAAGAATGAAAAATACTTCAAAGTTGCAAAAAGGTCTCTAATCATAAAGCGAATACTTTTTCCACTCATCTGCTTCCCAAATCTGCCAATATCTTCTTTCATGTCAAGAGTTGTCAAGAAGGAGCTACTGCTGGCAAAGGTATGGTGTGCTGGCAAAGGTATAATAAAAAGGTTTAGAATATTGTCATCTTTTGTTTTAGCTGGATGATAATATATATTCTGAAAAACATAGGAGGTTGGTTTTTACCTTAGTTTTGTACAGATTCTTAATCAACTCGTCTTTTACTGTTTCATCTCTTGGTTGATTTGATTCAAACAAGCTTTAATATACGAGGTTGGAAATTATTCCACAAAACTTTGGGTAAATGTTTTTTAAAGATGTACACTTTGTATTGAACACCATATGAATGTTTTACCACTTACCACAATGTTTCTGTTTTTTGCTCTCATTGGTTGTATGCCTATATGCAATGATTGCATTGACGAACACTTACCAATAAAGGTGGTAATACTGATCGGTTTGCTTAGGAACGGGTACATTTTGGTAGTGCTTTATCTCTTATGGGCGATGAAATTTGTCTGAAGAAAAGTCACACATTATTTATCCAAACAACCCCCTATTGTTACATCTAAGATGTTAGTTTAATTAGTGGTGACAGTTCATGTCGGGCTTGGTGTAGAGGGGGAGGGTGAATAAACTTTTAGCAGTTTGACACAATTAGTTAAGTTAGTTTTCTTTGTTTATAACCATGCTCTGCGGAATTGGTAAAGAGTTGAAATGAGAAACTGTTCAACTAACTTAGAATACAAACTCTGTTATAGTCTATAACAGTTGGAAAAAACCTAACTGTTTTACAATGAATATAACTATTGACATTACATGCCCAACATCTTTGATTTGAGACCCCCACAATTCTTCCAGGTATGTGCTTGCTTCCTTGTCATCACATCTTTGTACTTGTTCGGATAAAAAGTCTAGATTTATCAGTATCTTAAGATAGAAGAGAGTTGGATGAAACAGATTACGTAACATTCAAGAAATGGTTATACAATCACATCTGCTCAAACTTATAATTCACTAAAGCTATTGTTTTGCTCAAACTGAAGACATTACTCAAGTTTTAGTGGAGCTCAACAATTTGATAAAGATAAAAATTTACTCTTAAGTTGGAAATTCAGTTGCCACATTGCTTAATATATTAAGATCAAGAGCTCGATGCTTATTAGGTGGGTTAGTATTCAGACTTCTTTTCAGCATTGGGAAATCAAACATGATGTGTTCCAACAATATCCAACAAATCTGAACCTACCTATGTGATATTCATTAGAATTAAGAGCTAACAAATATAAAAATGGGTCGCATATAAAAGCTCGTCTTGTCTGTCAATGTCAATGCTGATATATATTGAGTGCATGTGGTTTCGCTAGAAGAGCTACGTATTTTTAGGTGATAAAACATAAAGGAACTGGAATCTATCACTTCATCGGCACCGTTGATGCCGCCACCCAATGTTGGGTTGTGGTGGATTTGACTAGCAGGGGTGTTCTTTGTTACACTCCTTCTGCATCTAGCAGGGGTGTTCTTTGTTACTCTCCTTCTGCATCTAGTAGGAGTGTTCTCTGTTAATGTAGTTTAAAGTCAACAACCCTAATTGTACATCCTATAAATACTTCTCATTCATGTACTGTAACTTTTGAGCACCTAATACAAATAGAACTAGTTGTGGAGAGTGGATGTAGATCAAGCTTGATCGAACCACTATAAATCCTGTGTTCTTGTGATTAAGTGTGTGTGAGTGAGCTACTATGTGTGTTTGTTCTTGTTGTTTGTGTGATACATCCCCAACAACTGGTATCAGAGCTCAGACTCTCGATTGATTCACACAAACTAGTAACAAACAGAGGTGAAGAGGAAGAAACCTGGAAGAAATCACGACTAGGGTTTGTCAACTCAGTGCCGCCGCTCGTCTTCCAATCGTTGCTCAGCCGTCTGCAGCCGTCGACCTCAGTTCTTCTCGCCATCTAGGGTTTCGGGCCTTCACCTAGGGTTTCAATTAGAGATAATTGTTGCTGATTATCGCATCTAGGGTTTCAAAATCGAAGGTATAGGGTTTCGATTTTGCAATTGGAAGTGGTGATTTTGTGAAGCTCCTGGGAGCAGGACGCAGGAAGAAGAAGAGAGAACCAGCGTTCCTTTTTTGTTCCTTTTTTTTAAAGGGAACCAAGTTTCTCTTGTCTTCAAACAAAACCACCAATTTTGACAAAGTTCTTATCAGCCATCCTTATTTTGTTCAATCACCATTTTAAAGCTTGAAACAGATAAGTGTTTGTTTCCGTTTGTTGCTTCCGCTAGTATAATTATCCTTTAGCAGTACGAACTCGTTTAGTTTGTAGTAGTTGATAATTATCTGTTAAAATGGCAGAAGATAGTAAAATCAAGATTGACAAGTTTGATGGTAGTGATTATGGATTTTGGAGAATGCAAATTGAGGATTTGTTGTATCAAAAGGGTTTGCATTTGCCTATGTTGGGACAACAACCAGATGACATGTATGATGAAGAATGGAAGTTGCTGGATAGACAAGCTTTGGGTGTGGTTAGGCTTTCTTTGGCAAAGAGTGTTGCGTATAACATTGTTAATGAAACAACTACTTACGGTGTATTGAAAACTTTGTCCAACATATATGAAAAACCATCTGCTTCAAACAAAGTATTCCTCATCCGACAGTTGGTTAACACCAAGATGAAGGAAGGCATGTCGGTTACCTCTCACATAAACGAGTTTAACTCAATTATCTCTCGTTTAGCCTCAGTTGAAATAAAGTTTGATGATGAAGTACAAGCGCTCCTCCTTCTATCATCTTTGCCTGACAGTTGGTCAGGCACAGTCACAGCTGTTAGTAGTGCATCTGGCACTACCAAACTCACTTTTGAGAGTATTCATGACTTGATTTTAAATGAAGATATCAGTCGGAGAAGCAATAATGAAACTTCTCGTTCAAGTTCTTTATTGCACACAGAAAGTAGAGGAAGAAGAAATGATAGAGGAACTAATTGAGGTAATTTAAAGTCCTGAAAAAGGGGGCAGTCAAAGAACAGAAAAGACATTGAATGTTGGAACTGCAAAGAAAAAGGTCACTTTAGAAGCCAATGTACAAAACCAGCAGCAAAGAAAGAAGTAAACAGTGTATCCTCTAAAGAATCAGGAGATGCTCTCATATGTTGTGTTGAGAATTTAGTTGAATTCTGGATTATGGATTCTTGTGCTTCTTTCCATGCTATCTCATGCCCAGATATGGTCAAGAATCTACGAAAAGGTAACTTTGGTAAAGTTCGTTTAGCCGATGATCAAATGCTTGATATTACGGGTATTGGAGATGTAGACTTGAAGACCTCATTGGGAACTATATGGACATTGAAAGATGTCAGGGTTATTCCTAATTTGAGGAGAAAGTTGATTTCAGTTGGTAAATTGGACGATGAAGGGTTTAATGTTCATTTTGGGGGTGGACAATGGATAGTGATCAAAGGCAACTTAGTGATTGCCAAAGGAAAGAAGAAAGACACTCTATACATGGCAGAGATTCATGCCATGGCCACCAGCCCAAGTCCATTTACTTTACGACACAACTGACTCGGACACATGAGCGAGAAGGGATTGAAGATGTTGGCTCAGAAAGGGAAGTTTCCAGACTTGAAAAAAGTGGAAACTGAATTCTGTGAATCTTGTGTCCTTGGTAAACAAAAGAGAGTCACTTTTGTAAAGACAAGGAGGACACCGAAAGCTCAGAAGCTGGAGCTTGTTCACTCGGATGTATATGGACCAACATCAGTTTCATCTCTAAGAGGCTCGAGATACTATGTTACTTTCATCGATGATTTAACACGCAAGGTATGGTTCTATTTTCTTAAACATAAATCTGATGTATTTGATGCTTTTAATATATGTAAATTTGCTATTGAAAATGAAACTAATTTGAAGGTAAAGTGCTTAAATTCGGACAATGGTGGTGAATGCATAAGCAAGTAGTTCATTGACTATTATGCCAAGAAAGGGATAAAGATGATCAAGACGGTTCTAGGAACTCCTCAGCAGAATGGTGTAGTTGAGAGAATGAAAAGAAGACTGAATGAGAAGCCTAGAAGCATGAGGTTGAATGCCTGGATGCCCAAAACATTCTGGGCAGATGCAGTTAATACTATAGCTTACTTGATTAACCATTCACCATACGTTCCCTTGGGTTTCAAATTGCCAGAAGAAATGTGGCAAGGAAAGGAGGTAAGTCTCGAACACTTAAAAGTCTTTGGTTGTAGTGCTTACGATTTGTTAGAAGATGGTGACAGGGATAAGTTAGACTCAAAGTCCAAGAAGTGCACATTCATTGGTTATGGGTCAGAACAAATGGGTTACAGGCTTTGGGATAAGGAAGGCAGAAAAGTAATCAGAAGAAAAAATGTCATCTTTAATGAAAATGAATTGTACAAAGACAGAAACACCAAAGGACCAGAAGTTCAAAAAGAATATGTTGAATTCGAAAGTGGTGAGACAAGAAAAGAAGCTTCAGTCGACATTCCAGAAAATGGGGATGAGTCAAGCGACAGCGGGAGCTTAGGGGATGATTCTAGTAATGATTCGGAGGAAGAAGAAGCTAATCCTTCAACTCCAAACTCCCCAGAAACACCTCAAGTTCAACCAAGAAGGACGTCTAGATCCACTAGACCTCCAAACAGGTACTCACCATCAGTCAACTACATACTTTTGACAGAAAATGGTGAACCCCAGTGTTACTCTGAAGCTATGGGGTTGATTGCAGTGGGAGCTTGCAATGAAAGATGAAACGAAGTCGCTTGAGAAGAACAAGACCTGGCACTTGAGAAAGCTTCCATCTGGGAAGAAGGCTCTTCAGAACAAATGGTTTTTCAGGGTCAAGGATGAACATGATGGTACCAAACGGTACATAGCAAGTTTAGCAGTCAAGGGATTTCAACAGAAATAGGGAATTGATTTCAATGAAATATTCTCTCAAGTGGTGAAGATGACTACCATTAGACTTGTTCTCAGTATTGTAGCAGCAGAAGGCTTGCATCTAGAACAGCTAGATGTCAAGACAGCTTTTCTACATGTTAACCTAGAAGAAGACATGTACATGATACAACCAGAAGGTTTTCAGGTTAAAGGCAAAGAAAACTTGGTGTGGAAATTGAAGAAAAGTTTGTATGGTCTGAAACAAGCGCCTAGACAATGGTACTTGAAGTTTGATAACTTCATGGGAAGAGTTGGTTACAAGAGATGTGACAATGACCATTGTTGTTACATCAAGAAGTTCAAGGGTTCTTATATCATTCTACTACTCTATGTGGATGATATGTTAATTGCCGGTTCAGACATGACAGAGATCAAGAAGTTGAAGAAACAAATGTCTGAAGAATTTGAGATGAAATACTTGGGAGCTGCAAACCAAATACTCGGGATGAGTATTTTCAAAAACAAAGAAGATGGTTCTTTGACACTATCTCAAGAGAAGTACATTGAGAAAGTGTTAGAGAAATTCAGCCTTAAAGATGCCAAGATCAGAAGCACACCTTTGGGAAGTCACTTTAAGCTTTCTAAAGTTCAGTCACCCAAATCAGATAAAGACAAAGAAGAAATGGCTAAAGTTCCGTATGCATCTGCAGTTGGTAGCCTCATGAATGCAATGGTATGCACGAGACCAGATATTGCTTATGCAGTGGGAGTTGTTAGTCGGTTTATGTCTAATCCGGGAAAAGAACATTGGGAAGCAGTTAAATGGCTGTTAAGATATTTGAAGGGAACTTCCAAAGTGGCATTGCAATTTAAGGGGAAAGATGTTATTCTAAAGGGTTTTGCGGATGCTAACCTTGGTGGGTGTAAAGAGTCATTCAAAAGCACCACAGAGTATGTCTTCATAGTAGGAGGCACTGCTGTAAGTTAGATGTCCAAACTTCAGAAAAGTGTTGCCCTATCAACCATAGAAGCGGAGTATATGGCAGTTGCTGAAGCAAGCAAAGAGCTTATTTGGTTGAAGAATTTTCTCAAAGAGCTTGGCAAGGAACAAGTTGATTGTGCACTGTTCTATGACAATCAAAGTGCAATACACCTTGCAAAGAACCCTGTCTTCCATTCAAAGACGAAACATATATAGTTGAGATATCACTTCATTAGAGATCAATTCAGTTATGGCACTCTGAAGTTAAAGAAGATCAAAGGAACTGAGAATCCAGCTGATATGTTGACTAATGTTGTCACCTTGGAGAAGTTGAAGCTTTGCATAGCTTCAACTTGCCTTTAGGTTAACTGATGAGAAGGCCACCCACAACTAGTAAAGATGAAGAGTTTACAGAGGTACCTATGAATATGAAGTTGCATTGAGTGCAGTTTGAAGTTGTCAAAGCCTCCAAGTGGGAGATTGTTGGGTTGTGGAGGATTTGACTAGCAGGGGTGTTCTTTGTTACACTCCTTCTGCATCTAGCAAGGGTGTTCTTTGTTACACTCCTTCTGCATCTAGCAGGAGTGTTCTCTGTTAATGTAGTTTAAAGTCAACAACCCTAATTGTACCTCCTATAAATACTTCTCATTCATGTACTGTAACTTTTGAGCACCTAATACAAATAGAACTAGTTGTGGAGAGTGGATGTAGATCAAGCTTGATCGAACCACTATAAATCCAGTGTTCTTGTGATTAAGTGTGTGTGAGTGAGCTGCCGTGTGTGTTTGTTCTTGTTGTTTGTGTGATACATCCTCAACACCCAATGTCGCGCCCCATACCCGCCTACCTATTGTCGCCGCCACAACAACCATCTCCACCTCCACCACCACAACCACTACCACTACCGCCACCAACCTATCGAAAGCCGGTGCCTACCGATCGCCGCCACAACATCATGACCACCTCTGGTTTTAACCATAACCGAGCTCCTTAATTTTTTTCATATAAAGCCCAATTGTTTGATACTTGATGTAGAAGCTGATTTATCTTTCCAGACCCTCCTATATATCTAGATTATATCATGTTGTCTAATCTATGTTTCGAGAATATAACTCGGATCAAAAAGCCTTTGGCCTGGCGGTATCATGGTGTGTAAAATGGTGTCTCTCCAGGGCTGTTCCTACTTTTTGGAGACCCTAAGCGAACTATGAAGTGGAGGACTTTTTGCAAAATTAAAAATTTATTTTAGAGTTTACCAATGAGCCTAGGGGTGTTCATGGTTCGGTTTAAAATTGTGAAACCATCAAAACGGGTCAACGATTTGGTTTCACAGTGGGTTTTTTAACTTTCGATCGGTCGATTTAAAACATTTCAAACCATAACGAACGGTTTCGTTTACGGTTTATATCAATACCGACCGTATAAAACCAAACCGGTCCGTAAGTTTTAATATTGTTTTAACTTTAAACTATGTTAAAGTAAATGTGTTTAGTTGTTTGTATTACTTAATTAAAATAAAATTTGTGCTTAACCATTAAATAAGTAAAGTAAAATGGATAATTAAGTTTACAGCTCATGCATTGTCCAATCTCATTTCTTATTTCTCAACCCATCTGAGTTCTACATATGTTTAATTGTTTTTTTCCTAAACATCTTTAACAAACTCAAAAGATTTTAAACCTCGCCTCCTGGACTGAGTCGCCTAGCACTGACCCACATCCCCTTATTGTTCTGAAATTTAATTATCCATTGTGTAATCATGTTCTCTTATGCTTTATGTGACTAATGTTACGTGTTAAGTTTGATTTCATCATTTTCTTCTGTTAAGTTTTAACTTCGAATCATCACGTGGCGTGGATTCTAGAATTGATTTAGCACCGCACCATTATAACTGATCTAATCAATATCACGTTTCAAACTTTCTGCGTGTTTCATATGGGTATTGGACTAGTATTTGGGCCTAGACTTTCTTATTAGG
Organism: Helianthus tuberosus; assembly: GCA_030545235.1. Classification (NCBI taxonomy): domain Eukaryota; kingdom Viridiplantae; phylum Streptophyta; class Magnoliopsida; order Asterales; family Asteraceae; genus Helianthus; species Helianthus tuberosus. The sequence continues at coordinate 73,158,196 of CM060383.1, forward strand.
CTAAATGCGCATACTATACAAAAAAAAAAAACTGATTATAAATATGTGGCCCTAGGCCTGTGCCTAGGTTCGTAAGCCCAACGGGCCGGCCCTATGGCTCTCCCCATAATCCAGTATTCGAGTCTCCGATGAATTTTAATGTTATAATTTCTATATAAACGGATTCTATTAACCATGTGATAGAAGAATGCGTTCTTCCTAGACCTACGTATTTTTATACAGTTTATCAATACCATAACAAAGTTTCAAGCAAGAATGTACTGATCCAAATGTGTGTTGCAGCAAATCCCTAGAAGAGCCCAGAGCGTACGGCTTTCTTTCTCTTCTCTTTCATTTCTTTTTGGTTTGTTCATTAAGTATCACATCAAAAACCAAATTTCGTGTCTTCTCTAGTACATTTTCAACCAATTAGCTAGTGGCACATCTGATTGTCTATATTATAGATATATATATATATATATATACACACACACAAGAGGACCAAGAAAAAAGGCACAACAATTAAAGAAAGAAAGATGGGGAGAGCACCATGCTGTGACAAAACAAATGTGAGAAAGGGAGCTTGGTCTTCTGAAGAAGATGGTAAGCTCAAAGATTACATCGAAAAGTATGGCACTGGTGGTAACTGGATCGCACTTCCCCAAAAGATCGGTATATAATTCACAATATTGGTTTCTTCCTCAAGATTGTGGTTTCTTATGAGACCCTTTTGAAGTTTTAACCGGAACATGCTTTGCAGGGCTCAACAGGTGTGGTAAAAGTTGCAGATTGAGATGGTTGAATTACCTACGACCCGACATCAAGCATGGGGGATTCTCTGAAGAAGAAGACCTCATCATCTGCAGCCTCTATGTTAGTATAGGCAGCAGGTTAAGTTTTACCCTCTCTCTCTCTCTCTCTCTCTCTCTCTCTCTCTCTCTTCTCTCTCTCTCTCTATATTTATCTCATTGCGTATATGAATTATGGCCCTTTTGGTTTTCGAAGTTTTAATCAACTTGTCCTCTACATTTTTTATCAAGATTTTGTTGTAAGACATTCCATCAGATTCAAATTTATTGTTAGT